>JAMXBB010000004.1:106061648-106744266 GCA_024138015.1 Lumnitzera littorea | reverse complement strand
AACTAGTATTCAACCTATGGCCATTTATAGATATATATATAAGTATCTACTAATTATAATTCCTTAGTATATGTTAAGTGATAACGACCGCAGAAAAAAAAAAAAAGAAAAAGAGAAAAAGCGACATTTCTCCGTAAGTTATGTATATACTCAATTAATTATTATGTTTTAAGTTGATTGCTCGGTTCTATAGTTCAGGTTTTAAGTTGTAGAGATCAGATGTGTCCGATTAATCTATTATTACTTTTGTGGATGGATATATGTACATATGTACATATATCCATATGTATACCTGCAAACATGAAAAGATATAAAATTAGTTTTTAACGCTCTTATATTTGAGTTATTTGCATTATTTTCCTTTTCTCTCGTTTGAATCTTCAAATTCTTCAAAATAGATAGAGCAAGCATCGTTGGATATTTTATTTAAAGTTGATATATGCCAATGCCACCTCCCAAAATGATCCACAATAATAAATTCAATAAAATAATATCAATATATATATATATATAATTAATTAAATTAAACGATAAAAATCAAAAGAAATTCAAAAGGAAAAGAATAGAAAAAAAAAAAAAAGGATAAAAGCCTAGCCTGGATTCCAAGGCCGGGGGCAATAGGCTATTGCCTGAGGAAGTTCACCTGAAGTTTACATTTTTTTGTTATTATTTGATTTAATTAGATACATACTAATGATATTAATTTATTTAATTAATTCATGGAAATCAATAAGGAAACAACACGTGCCAAATTTAATGGAATATTTTTTATAATTAGCTAGAGAACTTGTTCTGTCCATATTAAAAAGATCCATGACTAATCTAATGCTTTTCCTTATTTTTAAGGTGATATTATAATTTACTTGCTACGTTAAAATTTGTAACCGAATGACAAAATTTAGAGAAATAGATAGCACTTAAAATTCAGTAGTTCAGATATCTGTATTATTTAAAGTATAACATGATGCTTTTCGAGTGGTGCTTGAATTTTCCACATTCTCCCATGCTCCTTAAAATAAAGTAAATTACTGCATAAGATAATGCAATAAGCTACCTCTAGAACAGAATTTAGAAGGAAAAAAGAAAATATTTTCTTATGTTTTTATGCAATTTATTTATTTTTGGGTAAATATTATGCAATTTATTAACTTAAAGCTTTTTGAAAAATATATAGTTATTATTTTTTTTCAAGACACTTATGTTATGAGAGTATTAACTTTTATGACTTACTCACTTTATAGAATAGAACGAAAGGGAATGGAATAGGAATTCTTAAGGAATGAAATAAGGATGTAATACATATTATTTTATTTAGTTATATTTATAAGCAATTTAAAAATAAACATGTAATATAATTTTAGTGACTATGTTATTCTCGGTCCGTTTTCTTTTTTAACTAATTCTAAAGTAATGGGCATTAGTGATGATAATGATGGCCATGGTAGCAACAACAATGATAGTGATAATAGTTATAGTGGCAGTGGTGGCGGCGGTGACAGCGGCGATGATAGGGGTAGCGATAATGGTTGCTGTAGCGATGACGATGGCGATGGCGATGGCGATGATGAAATGGTAATTGTAGTGGCAACAACTATAGTGGTAGTAACAGCTATAGTGGTAGTAACAGCAATAGTGATTAGCGATGGCGGTAATAGTGACGGTAGTAATGGCTATAGTGGTTAGTGGCAGCGGAGATGGAGGCAAAGGCGACGATGGTAATAGTGGTAGTCATAGTGATAATGGTGATAGCAACTGCAATAGTGATGATCGGTGTCAATGGCAACGGCGGCAGCGATAATAGTGGTGGTGGTAGCAATAGCAGTAGCAGGGGTGGCGATAGTTGTTGGTAGCGGTGGCGGTGGTTACAGTGGTGGTGATCGTCATTAAATTGAGATAATGTCATTTTTGAAAAAAAAAATTAAAATTTTATGAGAAATTGTGATTTTTTATTAAATTAAAGAATTTCTATTACTTGATTTTAAGTAATAAGAATTCTGTAGAAATTGCAATTCAAAAACAAAAAACCAAATGAATGTCATAATAAAAAATAAGAAGGGAATAGAATTCCAATTCCCTTTAAGTGAATTAGCTATTGGTATGTAGATGGGAAATCTAATGAACACGATTACATAAGTGCTATGTGTCATATGGTATTAGAAAAAATGATGCGAAGACGATACATAATTGGATGGTTTAGAGAGAATTGCATGGAGGAGTAACAAGTAGCATTATATCTTAAATGTATAAGTGACACACAAATAAGTTTAAAGTCTTGACCTTTTTGTTTTTTAGCAATTGAGTTTGTTTTTCATCTAGATGATTGTTTGATCTTTGAGAATAGAGCTCTTATATAAGATATTATTCTTTTGGCCTAAGAATTGTACTTTATGAGGAGACATAACTGAGTACTTATATGCTCTTTAACTTGATGATATTCATCAAATCTTCTTGACAATAGACGATGAGACGAAACTTATTCATTCACAAATTATCATGATCACTAGTCATGAGCCTAAGACTTATAAGCTTCTTTATTGAGTATAGAAGTCTAATCAAAAGAGGTTAAGAGTGTATAAATTTAATTATTATCTCCATTTTGAACCTAACAAATTAAATCTTCTTAAATTATCCAAAATACCGACTAAACCTTTACACCTATAATTAGCCTAACGAGTCAAATTTGAACTGATACTAGGCATACCTTAAAATTCATATAGTAAAGATAGAACGTAAGGGTTTTAGCTAATGAATACTAAAACCTATAAGATATATTTGTGCAATACAATCATTCGGGCTTAAATGCATTGGTAAAACGCACTCCTATCATGGTGTATAAGCAATGAAAGAATAATTATGATAAATGTATGAGAACTTCCTTCTTGCTTTTGCACAACATCATCTTGAGTGTAGTTTCCATGATGCTTCTTCATAATAGCATCTCAATTGTAACGCCCATTTTTATTTGTTTGTTTTTATTATTACTTCCTTCTTGCTTTTGCACAGTAATTTTCAATATGCTTCTTCATGATAGCATCTCAATTGTAATGCCCATTTTTATTTGTTTGTTTTTATTATTACTTCTCTCTTGCTTTTGCACAACATTGTCTCAAGTGTAATTTCGATTATGCTTCTTCATAATAGCATCTCATTTGTAATGCCCATTTTTATTTATTTGTTTTTATTATTACTAGTAGATATGCACTAGCGCTGTATGTACAATAAAGAAGAGGAAGGAGAAATTTTTTTTAATTATGTATTCTATGGTTATTTGTTTAAAAAAGTAAATTTAAATTTGCGAATTAAAAAAATGAATAGCTAGATATCGGTGAATGGAGTAACGATTGAAATAAATGATGTGATAATAATAGTGGTTAAAATTAAAATATAAAACAATAAAGATACTAAATTTTGATAATTACTAACCAATTATATTTGGTAACTTCCACTATGTAGTGAGTCATATTTGATAATGAAAATAATTAAATAAATTAAAAGACTAAAGACACCAAATATATGAGAACTTCCTTCTTGCTTTTCCACAACATCATCTCAAAGTGTAATTTCCATTATGCTTCTTCATAACAGCATCCCAATTATAGTACCTATTTTTATTTGTTTGATTTTATTATTACAATATCTTTTCTAACTATATAAAATACTAGACTGTTCTATTATATATCTTCTAAATTACTAAGTTAACTATTGATTCGACTCCACAATTTAATTATAATTTTAGAAAAAAAAAATATAGAGAATGTGGATTGAGGAATATTGTTTAATTTAAAAACCCAAATGGATTTCACTTTCCAAGAAGTAGAAAATTAGTGAAGGGTAATTCAAAAAAGGGATTTTTTATTTTGAGAAAGATAAAAGGAAAATATTCTACTTCAAAAGCTACTAGTGGATGAGTACCTAAAAAATAAAAAAGAAAATCTTAGATTAAAAAATATAAAAAAAAATCGATAATATATGTTAATAAAATCAAAACTATAATAAATTTTTCAAAGAAAAAGTTTTTACAAATATTAGTAAAAAGAAAGTATAATGAATTTTTTAAACAATAGCAATATTGGGTAATTAAAATAGTGAACAAATAAAAGAACAATGATCATAAAAATATACATAAAAAATGGTAATTATATAGTTAAACACGACGGTTAAGAATTTTATGAAATGAGTTAATGATTAAAACTATATGATATTAACTTGTTAAATATAAATAGTTAAAAGAACGTATTCTCTTTATATGATAGAAAATAGGTATTGCATTTACCAATTTTTAGGCACGGTTTCTGTTTTCTTCCTGAATATTCCCGCCTAAAACGAACTCAAAATTTGATAATAATAATATATATTTTTTAATATTCTTTCGAGTATAAAATGCCCCTCAATTTCTTCTTCCACTTTCCATCTCTGTCAGAAGTCACAAGCGCAATTCCAAACAATCCCTAAATTCAAACACACAAAACGAACGTGAAGTCGAAAACAGTTACATCAAGAACAAACGCAGAAGATTAAACAGCATGGAAGACCCTGCTGCTGTTCCTCAATCGCAACCATCTTCGGTTCCCGGTACCTCTTCCTCTCTCTCTCTCTCTGCCTTCTTGTATGCATAGATTGATGAATATATATGTGACTGCGCGAGTAATGAGAATTCTTCGTGCAGGGAAATCAAAGCTTCTTCGCTACGCGTTGCGATCGGGGACTAAACCGAAGGAGGAGAAGACTGAATTGTCAAACTCCTCCTCTGCTTCTGGAAGGTTTTTGAACTCCCACCATTTCCAGCATCAAACCCTAAAAGTTTCGATTTTTATAAGTCATGGATTCTGACTAATTATTGGTTTTTCTGTAGGGGAAGAACACCATCAATTGTGAGTAAAAGCGTAGGTGTTCTTGATCTTTCTGGAAAGGACAAATCTTCTGCTAGGCCACCAAGAAGGCTTTCCATCCCTACAAAATCGAGCGCGGCTACGGCTCCAAGAGCTGCTGGCAATGTGACTCCAATCCCTGAAGCAAGATCAAGGAGATCCGCCAATACTCAAGCCAAAAGCGAAACCCCAAATTCCGATATCTCCAGATCGTCGAACCGAAAGAAGTACAATCTCCTTACTTCAGCTTCATATTGGAAGTCTCAAATCAAGCTCTCAGAATCTGCTGCCCAGCACTCCATTTCTCTTGGCTTTTTCAAACTTGCTCTAGAGGCCGGTTGCGAGGTACAAATAATCCTGGTTTCCATGTCTAGTTTAATTTCGATTTTGCCTTTGTTTATATAAGAAACCTTGTCTGTTCTTCTATGACAATGACAAATTTATCTGTATTGATTTTTCTATTGTTCAGCTTCCCCGGATGCGTCAAGAGCTCAAATCATACGCGTGTCGGTATAGCCTTTCTGAACTGGGGGTTTCTCTCAAGGAATTACTGGAAGCTTATGGTATTGAGGAGAATCTAGAACAATTGCAGGTTTCTGAAACTTGTTCTCATGTACCGGATGAAGGGACTAAATCATCTGATGAGGATGTTAGGAGCTCTTCTTCTTCCATAAGGGCTAGGAATCTCAAACCAAAGACTTTAAACAGTGAAACTGAATCTGCAAAGGAGCCTCGGAAGAATAATTCTGTAAGAAAACTGACGGAATCTGTTAAGAAGGTTTCGTCTGCTGCCAGGTCAATCCCTGACAGAGGAAGCCAGAAGAAGCCCCAGAAGCCAAGTAAGTCCGAAGCTAATAAGGAAAAGGAGAAAACTGAGAGGTCAGGGAAGAAGATTTCTGGAGTAGTAGGTAGGAGTCTCTTCATAACATTCTTGTATGACAATTTTCAATTATACCATTCCTTGTTTAACAGTTTTCCTTTTTCCTAGCAGATACAGATGAAACTGATGCCATTGAGAACAAAGAAAACATGGTAAGAAAGCTACATGCAACATCTGATTGTCATGTGGACAATTTGCGGTATTATTTGGATACTATAATATCATTAGCAACTCTAATGAGTATCAGTTGAGATGGATGGGTCCCTTCTTTTTTTTTTTTTTTTTTATTTTGTTTTCTAAAACATACATCCTGAAATAAATGAAGAAAAAGCAAAACATATGGTGTCCAAAATGAATTAGTAGCAAAATGTATAGTGCATTTGTTTAGCTTGCTTTCAGATGAATAACTCCCTATCGAGTATTGATTACTTCTGTGATTTGATTTATTGAACTTCTCCTCTTTCTAGGATGTTCCTCCAATGGAAGAGACAGGTTCGGCTGAAGTAGCAGCATAGTGGGATTCAGCAGTTTCATTTGCTTTGATGTTTCTGTTCTTACCATTGGGATTGTCTTCAAGTTCTTTAATGAAGGTTTCCTCTGTATAGATAAAAAGGGGTTGGGATGGAAGTCTCTTTTATTTGTTTGTGTGTGTGTGTGTGTGTGCAAGTGAATGTGTTTCAATTTTTTGTTGTAAACTGTTTGTCAAACAACTATATACTTTGCTGATCTTTTCTCCCGTTTGAAGCCTATTCATTATATTTTTATCTACATGATCTTGATTTTTAATCCCGGCTGAATAATGCATGCTTGTTTATGATTTTTAATTTCTGGAAAACTTACAGTAGAGTCATGCAAATATCTTGTTAGATGAAAGTGATGAGTTTCCTTTTTTGCACTTTGCTTTTATGCATTCACTTCATACAAATTAGAGTGTTCTCGAAAATGACTTACTACGATGCTCTTGGCACGATCGGTGATAGTTATATGAATAACACGAACGGATTTAATTGAGTTTTTATCAATCATTTATGGTAGTATTTTGGGTACATATATGCATATTGTAGTTTCATAGGCTCGTGTCGTGATTATACTCTGTCGATAATATGCCATAACCAATCAACTTATTTTTCCTGAAGGAATTGGAGTAGGATCCGCCTGAAGTATATATTTTGGAATTTATAGTTTCTGGTTATCATGCACCCAATGTCGACGGATGAAGTAAAAACTGGATTTTCATAAAATAACAATTTTGTTTCACTTTACGGCTTTTGTCTCCTAAGCCACAGCTTATGCCAATCAAATCTGTGTCAAATTTTTATTTCACTCGAAAGAATAATGATGGTGATGTGATTATGCGCATAGAAATGAAAAAGAATTAACATTACCATCCATCACCGTTCAAACCGTAAGCCCACAAGGTGGAGTTGTCTTAGTAATGAAAGAAGAGAGAGAAACTGAGAAGGGTTTGTTCCTTGGTAATTATTACGAAATATCATGTTATGGTTAATTTCAGCCGTAAGTTGATGTGTTTTTTCTATTCTATGCATGAACTGAAAAAAGAGCCCAAGTTTTAAAGATCCGCTCTTAACACATTTGGTTCGGTGATCAAACGAATTGACATGAAATTCCAAATTGCATATGATGGTCAAGTTAGTAATTATCTTTCGAAACCTAACCATGCTCTACTTAGAATGGCTAAGAAAATACTAAACATTTGTGACAGGAATACTCATTTATATTGATAGTGCAAGACTGTTGGTTAAGCAACTAAACCATCATTTTTAAAACCAGCTTACGTATAAATATACTTTGTTTTGGAAGGCAGCTAAAGCCATAATAAGGATCTATCTTTACCAACGGATGAATAATAATAACAATAACAATGACAATAATCACATACCAGATACTTTAGACTCCACATATTTCACCCATTCCACTATTTGCGGCTCTCGTAACTCACATGCAACTCTCATTTACACTTTATTTGCTACAAGGACAGAAATTAGAAAGGAAAGAAAATGAAAGGAAAATAGATATATATATATATATTTGGATAATAAAAGAACAGAAATTAAAAGGAATGTTATCATTATTAAAAGATAAAATGATCATTATTAAAAGATAAAATGAAGTATAGCATAAAATTACTAATATGTCCATAAAAAATAATTAGAAAGTTAAAAGATAAAAAAAAAAAAGGGACAGAATGGGAAATTCAACTTCATTGCCTCCCCTCCCTCCAATTTGAAAGTGGTGGGTTCAATGGAAAACTGCCCTGCCTTCCATTTTCTTTCATTTTTCAAACAAAAACTGTACCTAGCAAACTATATTTCCTTCCATTTTCCTTCCCCTCTTAATTCCTTAATCCCAAACAGTGTTTGATGTTCTTCCTATAGCAAACTGCAAACCACGTGTGGTCATGACTTGTAAATAATAACTATAAAAAAAATAAGGTATGGCTGAAAATGGACGGAACACAAAATAAAAAAAATTCTTATTCTTATATCTGAAAATATAAAAAAGAAAAGGAAGAGAATGGAAAAAAATATTTTTATTCCCTTTGTTTGGTTATTTTACAAAAAGTATCTGGTAAAATTATCGTGATTTTATTCTGATGAAAATTGTTATAAGAGATAATTTTATAATTCTTCCCTCATTCCATCCATTTCAGAAAAAGAAATGGAACTCATATTCCCACCCCTTTCCATTCCCCTAGTTGTATAAGCCTCGAGAGTGGGGCTGGGTTTGACAAATGTCCACATTCTCCCGTCCTCCAACAAAGGCCTGCATATTCCTGGCAAAGAACTTGCAGTAATTCAACACCAAACAGTATATAGTTCTATTGCCAAATTACGCAAATCACTTGCATTCTCCACCAAACACGAGCATAAAGGAAACAGGGTTTCAAGATATCTGTTCCACTCCCACAATTCTACTTCATACAAGCCCAAAAAAGACGCAATGCCAATCTTCATAATGGTGATTAAAGAGACAGGATTACGAAATGACTGTCTTTCAGTGCATGGAATGATTTTTTTACAATACCACACAATTTGCAACGTTGTGATATGGACCTTGTCACAAGGACTTGATTTTAATCACTCCCTGATGGATGCTGTGCCCTCGCTCCAATTAGTCTGCCGTCCAGCTCTGCTCCACAATTTCCCTCACCCTTCGGTTGTACTCCCGCTTGTTTTCACTGAACATTCGTGCTGCTTCAGAATTCGCAGGAGAATTTGGGTTGGGGTCACATAGCAGCGACTGCAATTTATAAATAATCATATAAGTGAACCACATGGGAGGAAATTTCCTTTTTTCTCAACAGAATTACTAAATCACTAGCCACTATCTCAGTTAGTTGGCTCTTACCATCAAATCATAAATTTGGACCATGATTTTGGCCACAAAGCTTGGGACAAAGATAGTTCTTGAATGAGCAATTCAACTTCAGGGATAACAATCTAGTTTAATCTGAGTTTTTGTGAAGAAAATTTCACCTCAAAGTCTGAAACCACAAACCTATGCAAAGCTTGTGCTCAGTGCTGAAAGAAATCTTCTCCCAACACTCCAAACAAACCACCCCAGAAGAGTTAAAAAAAGGAAAAAAAGAAGTTCAAATCATTGCATGAGAACTTAAACATAAACAATTCAATCTTGATATGCAGCTGAGACTAGGTTCGAGGGAGGGTCCAACCACTCAAACTGAGAAATTAAAAAAGGTAGTTATCCAATAGCATAACTTTTTTATCCATATAGGCCTACTTCTGTTTCAGGAATATTATAATTCCATATTAACATAAGAAAAGGTTGTCACTTAATTCAGAACTATGCAGTCCCAAAAAGATGACAAACAAATTACAACATATAATCATCACCAATCAAAAGAAAAATTTATATAAGCTTGCCATATAATTTGTAGGGCAGTTCACTGAATTGAACTTACCAAACCACATATTGTGGTTCCTTACATTACGGTTCAGTTTGAGGAAGGCCCAAACAGTAAGGTTGAACCAAAGCAATCTATTAAACCAAACCAATCTGCTTCATACCTCAAAAAAGAAGGATAAAAAAATACAGCAAATTTCTTGTGCCTAACCTAAAATCACTAACAGCTCAAGTAAAACACCTCCACTCTTCAGCCCTAATAACATTAGAGCGATCAAGTTCAATCAACCAAATGGCAAGAAACCTCAACCAGTTGGGTTTTCTTTGAAGTTTAAAAGCAACTTGGTAAATCATTAGGGCTGTCATAACAATCTTTGTGGAAGGATTTTTTGCATCTGTGAGGCAGCTTAGAAATGTGAATAACAAAACTACCACCAGATTCACATAGTTGGAAAGTGAAGATCCCAGGTTACAAAGATTTGGCCCATTTCTTGTTAATACATTATACAAGTGCAAAGGTAAGGTAGCACATATACAACTGTACAGACAGATCATATTGAGCCTTTTACCATAGAAAGTGAATCCTACACATGAAGGATGGGAACAAACGGATTTTATTTTGGGATATTCTAAGTTCCCCCAAAGCTTATCCAAGGTCATCATCGATGGAAGCATACGATATGGTTGTTGAGCAACTCTTACAGTTGTTTCAGAAGCTATGGGATTTCCAACACTTTAGTACATAGGATCATGAAGCATGTTGCCAGAACCTTGATCTCAGTAAATATTAATGGCGAACTTGCATAATCTTTCCACATTTCAAGGGGTCTCAGACAAGATGGTGCAATATCTCCATAGCTCAATAGCCTTTGGCCTTTGCATAGATATTTCATAAATACTGAGACAACTAAAATCCCATCAAGATTGTAAGTACCATTTAAGTTGTAAAAGGAATCGGCCGCTCAAGCTTTTTGAATCTCTGATAATACTTATAAATCTTGGAAGAGACAATGGGATTACTCCTAGTCATGAAGCAAAATTCTCAAGCTTGGGACAGATGCATCTCAGTTGCATCCAAGTGAACCTCCCTCAAACCAATTTGACCATAAAGCATGAGGGCCATGGGCCTCCAAGAGGAAACCAGACTCATGCTCCTCCATATAAAGAACATATAAAATGCTATCACAAGGTGAATTCTAGCACCATATTGACCTACCGGCAAATGTGATATTTACTTTGTTTAGTTCAAGTTTTGGTAGTAATACAGTGAGTCAGGTTGTTGACTTTTCCGGTTCTACGTATTGAATTAGAGAGTTCTGGTTTTCTAAGGATTCCTGTAGCAAGTTAAACAACATGCCCAGAGAAGTAAGGAAAATAAATAGAGAGACAGTTACACTCCTTTCCCCAAATTAGTGTTCATAATCAATCTTTTCTTCAATATAATTAATAGTGGTGTTTTTTGGTTCGTAAGAAAATGTCTGGACAGCTGACCCAAAATGGACTGATTTTGCTTGAATTCCAGCAGCAAAATGTGAGTTTTGAATTGAATTAGCATGGGACTCCATAAGACTGCATGCTGCTAGAGTAAAGTGAACATATCTCCATGAAAGCACCCCCTAGCTACTTCTCCATCCTATCGTTAATTGTACAAAATACATATTAGATAAGCTATATCATTAAGGAATTAAGCAAAGGACCATGTGTTTTCCATGTAATCCTATGGATGAATCTCAGAGCCATTTTTTTCTTGGGCGTCCTTGGTGCTACATGGACTTGGGTAACTTCCAAAGTTGGCTACTCAGCCATACACTTCTTGGCAATATGCCATCAAAGGAAAACTGTAACAGCAAGCTCTTCATCCCTAGCTTCAGACCACTGGCATCATGCACTTGCCTTCTGTGTCTATATGGAAGGCATTGAATACCATATGTCTCTGAACTGCTTTAACCCCATCATTAGCGATCAAAAAGAGAAGAATCTTGTGTGTAGTCAAACTTCAACTTAGTAGATCTGTTTTAGGTCAGTTTCTTGAAATTATTCCAAGCTTCAATACAATTTTATATGAGTTATCCCAGTGAATCTTTTAACAGGGAACTTTTTACATGCGCACACTATTTTGATCAATTCAACCAACCAAAAATAAAATGGATATCATAGAGCAAGACTTAAATCCAAAAACAAAACGTGATATATATTATATATTTAAGAAACATGTTTTCTGTGGAAAAAATGGCAAGAGTTGCAGCCCTTCTAAGTGACACAACTCTAGATATTTTTAACGAGTTGTGACTCTTCTAAGTAGTACAATATCTCATATAAAAATATAGATAGACCACTATTGGTCATATAGAATCAATAGTCTAAATAACACGGACATACCATATTAAAAACAACTTACAAATATACATAACACAAACCAATGTGTATATACTTTAAATTACAATTTGAGCATGTCCGGGGACTTTAACTAGTTTTCTAATAGGAGCAAAGAAAGAGTTGTAGATAAATTTGATAATGTTCACTCCAGCTTAGTCTATACAAAAAAAAAAAATTAGGACAAGATAAGATATTCAATAGTACCTGAATTGATGTGAGTATCGCTGCAACATCATAGATAGGACTCCATTGGTTTTGCAATATATCCAAACAGATACTTCCATCAGCATAGACTGTGCAATTAAGAGAAAAGAGAGGGAAAAGATCATCCTTCAGCAATGATAACCAGAGTTTAAATAGTATAAATTCCAGGTTGATTCAATAATGCACCATCCTTTTTCAAACGTACTATTTGGGTGGAACATCCGAGAAACAAAGCGCACAGTTGGTGGTTTGTTTGGGTAGTCCTCTGTAAATTGGAGAGTCAACTTGAACGTACCTGAAAACTCAAAGATGGTACTTTTATGCAGAGATGCCAAAATTATACAACTCAAGGATTCATACGAAAGAATAAAACCACACTTCCTCTAATCTTACCCAAAAAAAGAAACACTTGCTTCCTCTAACTAATGTCTAATGACACAAAAAAAGAAGCTGCAATATTCTTTTTTTCTCTATTATAACCATGAGTGGTAAAGTACACAAAAGACGATAGAAGTTTTGACCAAAAATAAATAATTCCTCTCCAGTGACATGCCCCTTTGGAGAATAGAAGACATGAATGATGCAGCTAACTTCATCATTCAAAGTTCCATAAATATGATAATATCACAAGCTGTAAAAGCAGTACATCCAATGACTAGCCCTTCTAATTGTAAGCTTTGGGTTCACCATGAACAATGGAAAGTCAGAAGCCTTTGGTCACCAACAAACAACTGTATCTAACTGCAAGAAGATTTTCCTAGGATAATGTTAAAGCACAGAACATTTGCATAAAAGGTCAGGACAGCATAAGATAATTTGGGTACCATTAAGGAGATAACAAAAGGCAATTGATTTTGAAATATATGTTCTTTTTGGATAATTCATAATCAGACAAGATCCAAAAGGACATGAGAAGAATTTGGCCCATGCTTTTTATTTGTTTTAATCTAATCTCACACTCCAATTTCATGACATAAGTATTTGGAGATTTAAGGAGGGGAAAAAGTGGCATTATTCACCCTATATCCAGACACTCCCTTCTGGTGTTGCATCTTGTAACAGGATGTTATAACATTAACCTATCCAGATATCTCATTGTATGGAACTTAGAACGCGGTACACCTTTGAAAAAATGGGATAAATTAACCTATCCAAACAAGAATGGCCAAGCTAAAAGATAGAGTTCCAAATAGCAAACAAATTCTTAGTCAGAATAGTGGTTCTAGAATTCCTTTCCAAACTATGGTTCAATTTCCCCACTCAATTCATCCCTTTATATTCTTTTCTTTCCAGCCATTCCTCCCTAACTAAAATTTAAACATAGCCCAAAAGGAAGATGATTAGTTGAACATCTTAGTGAATGCATGCACACAAAGAAAAATTAGGATTCGTTTCTAGCTTTTATGATTATAGAAACTTGATCAAGCACTCAAACAGAAATTTTATCAAGACAAGGGGGGAGAAAAATTAAAGTCAAAGCAAAAAGACAGGAGGCCAGTAAAGTAAACCATTTTGCATGGACATATTCAACCATTCCAAAATAATATATTTTAAATGGAACCATGAGAGACACATAGCAAGCACAATCCACTCATTCGTTGAACTCCATGCAGACATAATTAATTTAGCAGGAGTCTTACCTCCGTCCCAAGGAGTATCATCAGGACTGCAAAGCACACCAGACAAGAAACAACAAAAAAGCTTATCCAACCATACATGGATACAAAGCCATAACTAAGTAAAAAAATTTAAACAACAAAAAGCTCAAGTAGTCTTCCAAAACTTACCCAAATATAACAGCATTCCATAGCATAATATTGTTATCTTGAGGTGCACCGCTGATGCCTGCAGGGGGATCTTGTTGCAACCTCTTAAAATCTCTCATCAGCCTCTTCCTAGCTGGCGTTGACATAGTGTCACTGCAAACAACAGAAAAACTCAGTTTTCACAATGCTCACAAGAACATCCATATGCTCCTCGAATGAACTTAGTTTCAGGTTCAATTCCTCAATAACCAAGATTTAATATTAAGAGAAGGACCACGTTGAGGTGCTTCATTGTTATTGTCAAGTCACTAAGTTTTAATAAAAGGATCAGCCCATAATGGCTATATTTATACCCTGACTAGCAATGCAATTAAGTAGCAAAATCCCCAACTGCATCAGCCATATACAACTACTCACATCCTCTTGAAACAGCCAGATAGAGCTGCGCCAATCTTACTCTAATGATACAGTACCAACACAAGCAATCAATCGGCACAATATAGCCAAAACAAGAACACCGTGGCCTTACTCCCACTGCATGTGCTTGCTATAGATCCTATTTGTGCATCAGGCTCTACCAAAAACACAATAAGTACCCAAATACTTCAACGGGTTATCATCTTTTTAGTCCAACCGGAGACCTAAATTCAATTACCTAATGAATTGACAGTTTTCCCAAAGTTATCATAAAGTACCATAACGCTAGGGTTTCGACACGACATCAACCTAAACCACAATTATATACATAAGAAAATCAACGAATGAAGAATTAAAACAGCGGTATAGCATCGACTACGAAATAAATCAACAGCATTAGCTACATAAAGGAAATCAAAACGATTTAAAACCCTAACCTGAAGATTTCTGACTTTGCGAGATCAGTTAGGTATGGGGCTCACAAAGCCCACCGGGAGAAGCTAGGGTATAAATGCTGCGAAGAGAGAGGGAGAGAGAGAGAGAGAGAGAGGGGTACGAGGACTTAAAATGGAGAAGAAAGGAGCGAGCAAAATTGGAGAGAGAAAATGAAGACAAAAAGAATGGAGTAATTTTCACGCTAAGGAGGAAAATGAAAGTTTTCTTTTTTTTTTTGTTTATTATATTTGTTTTTATAGTGAGAGAAAATGGGAATAAGATCTGTGGTGACTGGTGATAAGCAGTGACTCATCCAAGTATGCAAAAATAAAAATTAATCATTAGTTTTTCGCAAAACGATTTTTGTAATCAATTTAAATTATAGATTATACATAAAAAACTTAACATTCAAGATTCTTGAGTAACTTGTTAAGTAGGCTTAACTTAATATTATGATATCAATCTTATATTATTAGTGGACGCCTCAATTGTTTTACGAATGCCTAAAAGGGTCATTAATTAAATAAATACATTTTTTCCTTTTAATTAAATAAATATGTTATATGTGATATTTTTTAATTGAAAATAAATATTGCAGATTATTTTCCTGCTGTTTGGGTGCGTCAGAAATTGATGGTTAAGGAAAAACTGTAACTACATGGATACCTAAGAAAATATTGCGAAGTTAATTGAGCCAATTTGAAAATACTATGGCCAAAAATAAAATGGATCTGTCTTTTGATATAATAGACAGACAGCATTATGCTTAAAGGGGTAAAGGAAATTAATATTATATTTTTCTAAAACAAACCTAAAGTAGGAATTCTTTCAAAAGTAATTTCGGTTTAATTTTTCTAACTTATGATTTTAAAATGTATTGAATCGAGTTTTGAGTTTTAACGAATCATTAAACCATACTAAATAATTTTTGTCGTTACATTGTTGTCCAGCCGATAAAACGTGTGGCTTTTAGCTTGGAGACTGGTAGCTAACTTTTTGCGGAATGAAAATGAAGCTTTTGCACGGAACTCGGTTTGGAAATTTTTGGTCGAGGAGAAATATGAGTGGAAGAGAAAAAAAGGAGTGAAAATAGAATGAAACGTGGTTTTAATTTTATGCTTAGTAACATATAAGGAAATAAAAGGAATCGAAAAGAAAGATTTCTAATTATTTTGTCTGATTTATTTTAAAAGTAGAAATAAATGAAAATAAAGTTAATATAAGACAAAATTATTTTCATTATTATTTTGACGAATTATGTTATGAAAAATATTTTTATAATTTACTAAAATTTCTTTGTATTTCCACTCATTTCTTGCCGAAATTGGAAAGAAAAGAAGTGAATGTGAAAGACTTTCATTTTTTACTATCCATTTCCACATTACTAAGTATGGTTGGACAAAAAAACCGTAAAACACGTATCAAAGCTAATCGAATAGAAAAATCGGTTATTTTAAGAATCGTTTGATTTATGGTTCGAGTCGGTTATGTATAAACGATTTATGGTTGAGTTTGAAAAAATGAATTGAACCTTATTGTATCGTTTAGAACTAAATTGAACTATTTAATTAAATAAAAAATTATGTAATTATTTTTTTTTATCAATTTTCATAAATTTTATTAAATTTTTCATATTTTGTTATTCTTTATCATAATTTTGTATCAATTATTAAAATTAAGTTAAATAAATTTTATTTGAGATTTCATATTTATTAAAAATAAAAATATTTACTAAAAATTTAATGTAAATGATTCGAACCATATACTAAACCAAACCGATTTTAATTAGATTCGAAAAATTTATGAACCGAACCGTATGGTTAAATTCTACTTAAAAAAAAAAAAACCTAAATCTTTTTATTAGGTTCGATTCGTAAGAAAGGACAAGTTGTACCGAACCAAATCGCGTTCAGCCCTATTACCATATATCCTATTTTCTGTTTGCTTCACTAGATTTCCTTCTATTTCCGCAGCTTTCGCAAATACAATGAAAATGTCCTAATGGGAGTTGAACCATGGCCATTGGATTTAAAATCCAAAGAACAAACCACAACACCATAAACCTAAGTTATCCAATATTTACGTTTATGATATTATATTTAACCTTTTTAAAATAGGTTTTTCAAGAGTTGATTTTAATTTTATTATTCAAAATTGATTATTCAAGAGACCATTTTAGTACATTTTAAATTTGCATTTTGAAAAATTGATTTTAAATGTAATATTTTTAAGATTATTTTTGAAGAAAAACCCTATTTAATGGATTTTTTTTAAGAAGATATGATATTAATCCTTTTCCTTTGAAAAGGTACCATATATATATATATATATATATAAATGTATATAAGAACAGAGCGAAGAGATAGAAAAATATTATAAATTTTAAAAATAATAATAGGGCTCATATAAGAATAATCCCAAAAGCGCTACAATTTAAGTTGAGATTTCAACATTTAATTTCAAAACATATTAAAAGTGAGTGTTGAAAAGGAAAATTTAGAAAAAATAAGAGATGAACTTTTCAAAAACCCTTTTTTACGAAAAAGGAACATCGGCCTTTTAAAGGCTCTATTTGGTTCATCTTATTTTTGTATTATTGGTATTTTATTTTTGTTTACTTAAATTTTTGTATTTGATAATAATAAGATATCAAAAAGATATAAATATATTTTTTTCAAAAATATCAATTAAAATAATTATTTTCAATGTATAAAATATATTTTTTCAAGATTTTTTTCTTAAAAGTATATCAATTTTTATTTTTCTATTCCGATATTTCAATTACCATTTCAATTATAATTATGAAATATAAAAAGAAAAAATAAAATATAGATAAGATAATTTTTTAAATATCGAATTTTAGATAAATACAAATTAGACATAGATCATTTATTGACGATAAAAAGATAATCTAAACGATCCCTAAATGGGTCAAAACATATGGGACATCGACTTTTAAAAGGGACATCGTCTGCATGGTCAAGAGCAGAGTTTTATAAAATTGGGTTTTGGAAATCTCACTTTAGTCGTGCTAATTTTGAAATTTTACACAAGCCCAATTTTAGAAATTATTTGTAATGAATATAATTTTTTTCCTTTTTCCCTAAAGCAGTTATATAAAGGAAAAAAAAAAGTAGTAAAATGAAATTATTTAATGTGGTTATATAAATGTTTGTGTATTATATTCCCTATTGACAAACTCTATTTCTACAAGTGATTCAATACGCCACTGATTTGATCTATTTATTCAATTAATATTTTTTTTAGTTCTCGTAGCAGATATCTAGTTGATTGATTTGATGATTTTATTTTATTTTTTTGCCAGCGGATTTGATAGACTGATTGAATGAATTTGATCAAATTAGAGTGATAGGGGAAAACTCATTCCTATCAAGTCGGCTGGATGGGCTGGATGAGTTCATGGAGTGGGCTGCGATGATCCACGCTGGTTGAGGTTGCATTGACGTGGCCAATTTTATCTATATTTATTTATTACTTATTTTTTGAAAACAAAGTAAACTTATTATTTAGCAAGTAATCGATGATCTCTATATTCTCTTAAATTTGTAATATCGTGATTAAGATTCTTGATATGCATAATTTCCTTTTCTTTTACTTTTCATTTGTCATTTCCTTTTCTTTTGAGAAAATCTAGTTATTCTATCTTAACTTATTTAAAGAAATTCACCTTTTCTTTTGGGGCATAAGTCTGGCAAGTACTTAACTTAGTTGAAAATCTGAGCTTATTGGAGAGCATGATTCTTCGGACTAAATTATAAAAAAAAAGAAGAAGAAAGAACCTTAGCTCTTCTTAATACATTATTATAGCCTTATCTTTTAAATTGAGTATTTAAAATCTAAATCTTTTGTAAAACTTATTTTTGAACCCTACTTGACTTTTTTTTTCGATTTAATAATCACAAATGATCAAAGTAACAAAAAACTCAAAATTAGAAAGGTAACCAGAAAGCTCATAAAAAAGTAAAATGAAAAAAAAAAAGGCATGATAAGATAACTAAAAATCTATAGTAAACTAAAAGAAATAAAGGCAATACATTATATAAAAAGGTTTTGGGTGAAAATGACATTTAATACCTAAATTTTGTCTACTTTTGAAATAAACTGGTAAATTATATCTATTTTTGAGATTATTTATGGTTTATGAATTAGTCATTAACTACAAAAATATGCAAAGTTTAAATAGTTATTTACAAAAATAAGTGAAGTTTAGGTATTTGATTACAAAAAATAGGAAAGTTCATATACCAAACTAATATTTTTAAATTATAGATGGTAAATTAAAAAAATGGATAAAATTTAAATACTAAATATATCTTGTATCAAAAGTTTTCAATGAAACAGCATAAACATCATTATTTAGTATTTCTTTTTAGTCTTTACAGTTACACTTTGTTTGATAGGAGAGGACTTAGGATTACAAATGAATCAACTAATGAAGCTATGCTGTTAACCACTAATAATATTTTGCTAATCAAGTCACTACTTTTACTAATATCATGTATCATCGAATTGCCCTTTTTTGTTTCGTTTAAATGTGATGTATCCCCTATCAAATCTTCTTAGTTCATTAATTGAAAAGATATCACTAAAGGTACCTCTAAGGTTGGAGTGTAGCAAGTGATATGCCGTGATAAAAATCGATAAGAGCGGCAATATTGGAGATGCATTCAAACCTATTGTAGAAATAAAAGATTGCAAGCAATTGCAATCCTTTCTAGCTTACGTGACCAAATTGTTTATGTCAAAGTTCAATAGATTACTCATCAATCATATTCACATCTTATTTACTTATTTAGCTAACATTAAGTAAAGGGTATTACTTTTCTTTCCTTTAGCCATAATAAAAAAACCATTGGTAAACTTTCATTTATCTTCATCAAAATAGCTACTATATCATTCATCATCTAGCTTCCTACAATTATAAGGTTAAGACAAATATTTGGGATGTATCTAGTATCTTTGAAAATGAGCTTACAACCAGTATTGTCTTCAAAACAATATCTCCAGTGCCAACAATTATAGATATCTCTTCATTTCTTATCCTGATATTACCAAAATCACCAGCAGTATAGATCGAAAAGAATCCATTATATGATGTCACATGAAAGGAGGCGCTAAACTTTATAACCTAATCATTGTTATGACATGCAAGACTAACACAATCATTATCCCAAGCAACTTCATCATTTGTTGCTATAGTCAATGTGTCTTCACTTTTTCCATTGCCATTGCCTTTACCTTTACCTTTACCTTGTTCTTTTATCAATATTTTGCACTCCTGCTTTATACGTCCCGACTTATTATAGTGATAATATTTAATATTTTTTCTTCTTAAGTTTGATCTTCTCCTGGATTTGTTAAATCTATTAGATTTATCAAATAAGTCTCATCTTACATCTCTCATGCATTTCTTGTTTATTAGTGACAAGTGCTTGAATCTCAAAATTAACACCATACCCTTTTCTTCTAGCTTCTTCATTCATCAAGTTGTTTTTTAGCACTAAAACAATAAGCTTTGTTTCTAGAGCAGAATTACTAATAGACATTATAAGTATTTTCTAGTTGTTTAGCAGTGAACTGAACAATAATAAAGCCAGTATCTCATCATCAAATTCCAATTTTGTGACAGTTAACTGATTCACAAGACTCTGAAAATCAGTCAAGTACTTTGTTATAGTTAATATATCCATATGCTTCAAATTCACTACTACTTTCTTAATTAAGGAGGTTTTATTCAAGACAATTTACCTTTTATATATGAGCTCATTTTCTTTCATAAAATATCTACTCTGGTTTCCGAGTAACATGATTATAAGCGCTATAATACACCCATTATGGAATATAATTGATAGTTTGTACATGCATAATCGTCCAATCTTAATTAGATTTATTCTTAGGTTTCACACTTTCAGCACCTAAAGATACACACAAATCTTTTGTAATATAGAAGGTCTTCCATCATTAACTTTCAAATGGAATAATTTGATGAATTTAATTTTATTATAGAACCTAATGCTTTTGTCATGCTCACAACACAAAAAAAAAAATAAAAATAAAAAACCGATTTGTTTTTCAATTCCACTTTTGATATCATTTGCTATGAATACAATAAATTGGAAATAAAAATGAGTAATAAACACTAGGATTTAATGTAGAAAACCCCAATCGGGGGAAAAATCATGAGATTATACAATGGAAAACCTTATACTATCAATGATAATAGACTTCCGAAATATCTCTTTATTAGTTGTACTAGTAAATAAATAATCTTCATCACAATCGACCTATTTCGAATAAAATAACAATATAAACTAAATTTGCTAGATCATGAAAACGTAAATTCAACTTAAACAACTAAAAAGGATGGACAAGAAACATAAGCTGTAATCTTTAAAGAGATCTATGCAACGAATCTAATAATCGAAATTTTATCACAATCAGGATTCAGTAAGTAGATTCGAAGTCATTCCGTTGATTTGAAGTTTTCACTTTTCAAAGTCACAAAGACGAGAGCAACAATGGATTTGATTTTCAATTCAGTGCATGAAATGATTCTATTTCGTCTTTTTCCCTGACTTCTTTTACACGTCTTCTTCTCGATAGTTTGCAGCCGCATGTAGTCCCATTCACTTATCTTGCAATTTCACTTCCAACATATGCGCTATATATAGCTAGGGTTTTTATTTTCTCGTGAATTTTTTATGGCTATGGCCCCTACGAGTTGGACCAACAAACCTAAGAATGTTTGCCCATTGACTAAATACAAAATATCAAATAACATTTATATTTAATTAGGGCTACCAATAAACACGATACACCTTTCATTAGCTTAGGTAATACCAAATATTGTCGTATTGCTAAGAGTGTTTGCTGTACATAAATAAATTTCAACTTCATTATAATGAAACAAGAAAATAAGCCAAAGCAATTGTACTTGTCTTCTTGATAACTATATTGTAAATCAACATTCAAATGATAACATTACCAATCAAACATAATATTGCATGTTAACCTTGTATTTACCGATTGACTGACTCTTTTAAGTAATTGCATCTATTAACATCATAACTAGACTGATTAATAAAACTTACATTAATTTAAGCATAACTTATATTTAATAAAACTCATATCAAGATAAATATAACTTATATTGTTAATTCCTACCTTTATATGCAGTAAAACCTCTACAAATTAATAATATTTGGATCATGAAATTTTATTAATTTAGAGAGACATTAATTAATTGATAACTTCATAATTTATTACTTTTAAGAGTGCTTTTTTGATTCAGTAAATATAAATTTAATTATATAAAAAATCATTTTATATCACTAATATATGTATAATATTTCATGAATTAATTTTTAAAGGAAAATTTATTGCATGTATATTTATAAAAACAAGTACATTAATGGTATTTATTGTTTTTAATACTTAAATAATATCCATTGTATTTACTAATTAAATAAAGCTTAATATATGTCATTTCCGCCCATGGATTCATTGTAGGAGTAACAATAGATTCATATTTTACTAAATTGTCTTAGTTGTATTTATAATTTTAGAAAATTATTAATTTATGATATTAACGGGACTATAGATTCATATAAGGATTTTCCTATAAATTATTATTTTATTAATTTATTGAAATTACTAACTTTATAAATTGACCTAAGTTGGAATTAGAAAAGAATATTAATATATGAGATTTCATTGTATATTATTAATGTTATATCATACGAATTAAGCTGGAGCGAAAGAAATTCTAGCGCAGAGCCAAAGAGAGAGAGAGAGAGAGGATGATTGGGTTAAAATGTTTCGTGAGGGAGAAGATAGAGTTGAATCGAGGGCGGGAGATATGTTCCGAGAGGGGAAAAGGGTGGAACGATAAAATTAGAATATTATTAGTATATTATATTACTATCAAGCTATTATAATAACACAAAAGTCAATAAACTATATCCGTAATCCTATTGATAAACCATAAATAAACTATAGTTACAAATAATGATAATAAATCATAGTTTTAACATATAAGATATTTGCAACGAGTAATATTACGAGTGACAATAAAAAAGGGGACCGTTGGGAAATAAAATAAACAAGGGTATATCGGTTTGATTTCAATGTTTAGTTTATAGGATTCCACCATTATTCTTAAAATCAAATCAAACTAGATATTCACTCTAACTTTACATATTATTTTGCCTTAACTATGACCATGTATAGTCGTATACTGTATAGCATATTTATGCAGTTACAAGTAAGGAATTATGCTCGCATATATATAAATTGTGATTAACAATAATTTTCCTATAATAATATTTACCGTTTCGGCTAGCATGTCAATTTTAGTATTTTCTTTACTGTTATTGACATTATGTATTATTGTTATTATTGCTGTGGTTGTTATTTATGAGTATGAGTTATTATAAGTTATGTGGCTTGTACTATATTTAAGATATCGTCTGTTATAATAATTTAAAAGTCATACTAATATGATCTTGTTTACGAGGGTATATTTTTTATGTACCTGTTAGTGTTTAGACCAACTTAAGTGAATATTGCTAGACGGATCTCGATGTAAGTTAGATTCGATGGGTACCTTACTCTTGGCGAGCTACAAGAAAGCCCTCTATAAGTAGTTTCATGAAAACTTTCCAAGGCTTAAATCAATAAGGAGGATTTTGACCTTATGCTCATTGAGGTCTTTAGAGGGGCAACTTCTCGTACACTCTTCTGAGGGTTTGAGGTAAGAGAAGAGTCCAAGCAGGCCGAGACTTATGGAAGGTGAGAGGAAGGAAGAGGGGGTTCAATTCCTTTTGGAGTTGGTGGATCTTTGCCAAAACTAGGCCTTGTGCCAAGTGAGAATTAGGCATTAATAGTACCCTTTTACATTATTTCCCTAAAAACATATTTTATATATTAAAATTCTATATTATGTTATTATTATTTTTGTTTGGCCAAATATTTTATGGTATACTAAAGCATCTTATTTTTACTATACATAGAAAGATACATATATAGTGTATATTTATCAACGAGCTACATAATCAATTATATAAGGGTATTTAAATGAATAGTCACTAATGATATTTTTATTCATTTAACATCTCTGCTTTTAACAATTAGGGAAAGTTTATCTATAGGGAAGGATAGAAGGTAACAAGAAGTTCAGATTGAATCAGATTCTTTGGTCTGTGTTACTACTATTTCATGGCCCCAATCTGCATCATGGCAACTATCTAGGATTGTTCAAAATATTTATTTCTAAAGTCTTTCTTTCATACTTGTTCTATTTCCTCTGTTAGTAGGTAAGCTGTTGTTGCTGCCTAAGATAGAAGCAGCATGTGAAGTAGTTTTCGGGATAAGAATCCCCCATCCCAACCGAAACATTTGCTTGCTGTTTGTTGACTGCTGTTCTCGTCCTTCGGACGTTTCTTGTTGTTAATAAATAAAAGTTGTGTTTGTTTGAAAAAAAAAAATCTCTGCCTTTAATTGGGATATTGTTTTAGTTTCACCGTGTACAATAGAGTACCATTATATAATGACATACTTTAGATTTTTACGATTTTTTCCCCCTTGTACCTCATTAATTGTCCGCACGTGTCAAAAGGGTTAAAATACGGGCTCTTATCCTTACGTATATTTCATAACGAATGACATTGGTTTTATATATTGTAACCTTAATTATATAAAAATAGTTTCATCCAAATGCTTCAATTTGAAGTCTAAATTTAATTGTAAAATGATTTTTAACGTTCTTTGTAACAAGCTAAAGAAAATAGGTTATTTATATTTTGTAACAATTTGTACTTATTAGGTAATAATATTGAGAAACCTAATTATTTGATAATTTAGAAACTGAAAATCTTTCTTATTTTTATTATTATTATGCTTTTTATGCATGCTACATAAATCATTTATATTAGCTGCCCTTAGTTTACTAGTCCCTTTTAAAGTCAAAGTACATTCTAGTTATGTAACGCCCCATGACCCTAGATGGGCGTTACAATCCGTCACATACCCCAGCTAATTCGAGATATGTTAAGGCTTTTAAGTCTACAAATCAAAAAGCAATGGAGAATTATTCTACAATAATACATTAAAGCCATAAAGGAGTGGGTAGCGTATTGACTCATAACCAAGAACAATAAACAAGTCAAGTAACTAAATCCTCAGATATAAAAAAAAAAAAAAGGAGTCAATCTCCTCTAAGATTATAACATAAACCACCAGTAAAACAGACATCACCCTATCTTAGTCATCATAAAAGTAAAGGTACTTGAATCTATTCTCCTCCTATATGTTATCGACATACGTCTCCTCATAAATAAAGTAGTTCTCAAATCTAGTACCTGAAAAATAAAAGAATGAGTTGAAACCCAATATGGATGCACAAACGCATACGCATGACAAGCCCAATTGTTTACATATAGAAATGCAATATAATAGAATAGTACAACAGCAGTTTAATTAGCTTACATTAGGCCAATAAAAGAACAGATGGGCATTTATAACCCGGTCATACTTAGTCTTTATCCATATATATAGGTGGATATAAATATACGTTTTCTTTTAAGTTCTTTATACCTAAAAATTAGAGTCCAAAACCTAATATTCTAGCTACATCGTCCCATGTATGAGTCTATTAAGAAATCCTTACATATGATCAGCAGTTGCTCTTCTAAGAATCTGCCATTATGGACTCTTAAAGCGAATGAGTCAAGCACAATTAGCAACTAAGATCAATTAGGTCGAATATAGGTTAGTCCTATTAGATCATTTTTAACCTAGTAAGCATAAGCAAACAACAAGCACTACGTACCTGAAATCGCTCTAAAATAAAAAATAGGACTTTGATCTCAAAACTCGAACAAAGCTCAGACCTCGACAAGAGAAATCAACCACTACGAATCTAAAAAAAAAAACAAGTAATGCGTTAACCTTTAAGCGTTTTAAGACTAAGTCCTACCTAGAAGTTATATATGAACTTATAGTCTATCTAATCAAAGCCTGGTAAGAAAATCGTCGAGTTAAAATAATAATTCCAAAATAGAAATAGAACATAATATGATTAAGCCAAAAAGTTGATATTGTTATATAAGATTACTTATTTACAGTAAATCGTAAAGTACATTGTATATATATTTATCCATATATATAAGAGAGAATATAAGTGGACACATGATGAGAGTATCAAATTATATAGATCATTGAATCGATATGGTAAACAAATAATACGTATTTAATCAAAAAATAGAATGATTTATAAAAACTCGTAAAGAATGACACAGTAATAGTTGACATATAAAACGGACATACCATGCGTAATATAATATGCTATACATATATATACATAATACTAATGTGATAAAATAATTAGATCACAAAATCATCAATATGAATAATAAATCATACTAATAATATAATAGTTTTGTAGTACACCAAATTGATACTAAAGACTTTTATATAAAATACAATCTTTAACATAATTCTATAGTTAAGTAGATAATAGTGAACTAAGTTGAATACAATAAAAAACAAGAATTGGCCCCTAATATATATATATCCAGTAATCCAAAATGTGATCAAATATATTTAACAATAACTCTTATATAAAATAACACTATATAATATGATGATCGAATAATTTAAAAGTAGGAATCGGATACTATCAATTACTTAATTTAACGTTAACAACGGAAATAATAAAATAATAATGATAAGATAATACACTATGTATATGATACCGAATATGTAATCGAAACGGCATGCGAATTTAAATCGAGATGAGATCATTAGATGACACGGACGAGAACCTAACATAAATAACAATACAAAATTATAACCTATAAATAATATACTTAAATAATTAATTAATAACATTCATTGGGTTAATTTAAAACGCATAGAATGAAATCTAACTAAGAGTGAAAATGGATTTGTTGAGCTCGAAATCGTGACAATGAAATGAATTGGGGGGTCTGCACGTTAAGGTTTGGAAATGAGGCTAAGGTTAAGAGATGTGGGAATTGTATGTCCAATGTTGACAGTAAAAGAAAAGAAAACAGGGGCAAGGAGTTGCAATGGCGTCTAAGATAAGGTATTAGAATTAGAGAATCAAGAGGGTAAGGCAATCGTTAAGCAAGAGATAAGGTATGAAGGGGGGTTTGCTTAATGATTAGGGGAGGGGAGAGAAGAGAGCAGGGGGTGAAGGGAAGAGAGAGATTATAGGGGATTGGGAAAAGAGGGAGAAGGTGACAAGAGAGAGATTGTTAGGGGTGGAGTTAGTGATAGTGATTAAAGGGGGGTGGTGTTCACGAGAGAGAGAATGAAATTGGGGATGAGGGGATTTGCAAGGGTTGGGAGGAATGTCGAGAGAGAGAAAGGAATTGCAGCTAAGGAAAAAAATAAGGTTAGGGTAGGGTTTTAAGGTAAGGTTTGTTTTAGGACTTTTTAGAATATAGAGTAATATTTATATATATAGAAAAATAAAATAAAAGTAAGAATTAATTATAATAAGAATATATATATATACATACATCATAAGATAATAAACTTTTTTATAAAATGTCGTAATATAAAGTACCAATAAATATTGTTATATCCTATACGTAAAATATAAAATTTAATATATTTAATAAGCACGTAAAAATAGGAATTTCAAAATAATCAAATCGGGACCTTAATTTAGATTTCTAACGATATTAACTTAAGAAATTTTATGATTTAAATAAATTTAATAGGCTAACTAGGGTGTTTCAATTTATCCATTTAAAATTTTATTAGTATCTCTCCTCTACCTATGAATGAGAGTATGTTTACCTAACTTATGGAGACATACGATGTTATATAATTAGATATACAATATTATTATTGCTTTTAGTTATTATCATTATTTATTTGTTACATAATTATTTTATTTATTGTCAAAATTCTCACTCGATTTTCGTTTGCATTGTTTTGCGACCAAGCATAACATGTACGGTTGTATGTATTGATGTACGAACATACGGCCAAAATATTTACAAAGACAAGGACCAAAATATTGTAAAAAGTCATTCATATGGAAAAGTATCTTTGTAAGGACCTAGAAATGTAGAAACCCCAAAAGTAAGCAGAGATATATTAAAACCCCAAATCCCTACACCACCTACCCCCCCTCCCCCAAATTGAAGAAGCAAGTAATGGCCTTCGAAGGCATGCCATATGAGCTTCATTATGCAACCCAAGCATGAACTCAAACATAGGTGATTCATGTACAGGCATGCAAAAGAATTTAAGAGCACGAGCACTTGTAGGTCAGGTACGAGCACGCAAAGCCTAAATATGCCTAGCACGATTACTTTATGGCCCCCTTAAAAACGAGTATACAAGTACGCAAATAGCACACGAGCCTTTATTTATTGTAAATGTAATGTATAATTATGTAATTGTTTTGTTTAATAAGTATATTATTTATTAAATAATAAGTTATTTAACAAATTACTTAATTAGCATATGTAATATAATTTAGTAAGTTATATTTTGAACTTTTTATTATCAATTATTCAATAAATGTAATCTTTTTATATATTTAAATGGTTCAATATCATTACAACAAAAATATAAATCCTTATTTACATATTAATTTTTTACACATATACTGAATTAATGATGAGGTTAATAGGAAATATTAATAAAATTTGAAAATATTAATTGTAATATTATATTTTTGTTACTTAATCTACCATCAATTGACTTAATTAGATGTTATATATTGTTAATTTTTCTACAAAATGAATACTATAACAAATATTTTTTAGTAAGATAATCCATTTGCAAGAAAGGTAAAATGGGGGAGCAGAAAAGGCATGAAGCAACATAGTTATTGACAAATCTCTCAAGGATCGTACAAGTTCTAGAATGGAATATTTACAAAAGAAAAAAAGAACAAGAAAAAGAAAACTTGAAAAGTTTGATAAAAAGACAAGTTAATCGTAATCATCATCCTTATTGTTATCTCCACTTTGCATCACTTGACAGGATGCTTGGTGATGAATCTAAGCTGCTTAACCCTATACGCTATTGGTACCTAGAACAAAAGTATATAGATGTTTCCCTTGATTTTGTTCCTTAGCATCAGTATAATCCTCTAAGCGTACACAAGCTTCAACGGTCTTAGGATTAGGTGAAAGGTGGTGGGGGTTAAGGATTCACCCACCAAAACTAAAAGATGACTTGAAAGAAATCATCGAAGCAAGAGGTATTGAAATATCTTGAACCATAGGGGAAAGGATTGGCATCATGTGTGACTTACTAGACCACTAAGAGAGAACATTGAAATTATTTTCCTTCTTGCAATCTGTTTATTTTGTTTAGAATACATAGTAGGTGCATGATTGCTAGCCGTACTAGTTGACATGAATGATGCAACCTTTACCTATAGAAAGCATACAAAGGTCTGAGCATATTATGCACTTTAGCATCAAGTGTAATTGCCTAATAATTAGCTTTTTCAACCTTATCGCTTTGGTAGATCTCTTAAAGGAGATCACATGTGATGGAAAACTTGTACTATGGATCCAACATAGTTGCTACATAGAAAAAAGAAATGAAATTGGCTATAGTAATTCTTGAATTTTTAAATCATAGCTCTAATGGCAGACCGAAGGACATAAACACTCTAGTGTTTCAACAAAATGTCCAATATATTGACCTAATAGGGTGGAGCAAGATTGCTGGTAGGTTAATATGAGCCAGATAGGTTTTTGGTCATTGTAAGGAAGGCCCTCAAGATTGCCTTCATTCTTTTGCATATCTTTCAATCCCTCTTTATCATTAGACCGAAGGTGATATTGTGATTGGTAGCTACAAAAAAGTTATAAAAAGTGAATAGACTGTCTTTAACCTCGTACACCTGTGCAAGCATCTTATATGTTGAATTCCACCTCGTTAGGTAGTCGAGAGGTGGAATTTGCTCATCTTTGTTCTTGTCGTTGCCCTTATAGATGCTATGAAACTAAGTGAGCTTCTTTTAGAAGCACACACAACATTCATTGTACATTGAATCCTTGTAACATGAGCGTTCAAACCATAACCCTTGAGACTAACATTCACTGGCAAGTTGAAAATAATGTAGGCATAGTGGATGTGGAAAAAGTTCCCATCACAAATCGGATCAAACGCAGTTTTCAACCATCAGATTGTAGTTGCATTGTTGGAGGTATTGTCAAAGCTAATGTCGAACACTTTTTAGATGTTATATACACAAGTAGTGGCAATAACGTTGGACAATTGCCTTACCTGTATGGGATTGGGGGAAGAAAATAAATGCTATCATCCTTTTTAGTAGTAGCATTTGTCAGTAACACATGTATAGCTATCATTGATAGTGGTTATTGGCAATTTCCAAACATCAAATGTGAAAGAGACACTGCAAAAAGGCAGGGTAAATTTACAATAGTTATATATTCAAACCAAAACAAAAACATGCAAACGAAGGTTGTGAATAAAAATGAGTGAATTATGCACCTGTATGTTAGGCTTGATAGTTATTCCACCAAAACTTGATGCTTTTTGTTAAAAACTTAACTGTTTCCTTTTTTAAGGTTTGTCAACCTGCATTTTGGTACTGAGTTGTAACTTATTCGTCGCCTACTTTCCGAAGTGAAGATGCCGCTTAACATGGAAAGATATCCCTATTGCAACCATCATTTGTGCGAGGTCTTCTCGTGCTTCATTGTTGTTGAAAACAAAATTTGAAGGGTTGCTCATATCATATGTTGCTTCATTGGGGTTTGCATCAACCTTCACCAAGACTTGATTTCTTTTTTGATGCATTTCGAGATGTCGCCTTAAGTGACTTGTACTAGACATGAATTCACCAAATAGAACCTTCTTGTAATTTAGGTAGTAAGCGGATTTAGCATCTAGAAGGATTATAAAATATTACCAACATTAGGTAATTCGCTGTCATTATCTCTTGCTTTCACCCGAAGATTCGGGCTTGATGGAAATAGATTTTGTATTGCCTTCTATGTTATCGTTGATGGAGAATGTGGATCCTTGACCAAAAGTACAAATTTGTAGTTACATATCGTTTTTGTATACTTATTATAACTATACCTCGAAGGAAATATTTAATTTACAACTATACAAAAAAAAAACATACTTGATTAAAATTGATTCTTGTTATATAAGTTAGTCATATGTTTTGTGAAGCATTGAATTAAGTGCCAAGAGTGCCATACTATTGTTCATAAATCCCCGGTTGAGATAAGCATAGTATGACTGTTCGCCATTCGAATCAACAAAAACCTAAGAGTTGTTGAACTCATTGGTATGGAGATCATTCGAGCGGGCTCCTCTTCTAAACATTTTTCTTACAAAATCAATCTAAAGTCAAAACATAGCATTAGTGAGTTTAGGTGGTAGGGGGTGTTGTGGATGTTTATAGCAACCAAGATAGAGTTAGTAGAGTGGGGGGCAAAACAAATTAATGTCTTATGTATTTATAGAGCTAAACACAATGTAGCCATGTAAGAGGGCTATGTACACGTGCTGGGGCCTGATATAGGTACATTAGTGCCTAGCTCATTTTAAAAAAAGAGGTCAAGTGAGCCAGAAGTGCCTATGTTAAGCCTAAACATAGGTACATTGATTCTCACCTAACTAACGTTTCGCTTAATATTCTTTAAAATCTGAGCAGGCACCAACTTGCCTATGTTAGGCCGAAATGTAGGTATTCGTTTGAAACGAACGTAGGCACATTACCACCCAATGATCGAAAAACCAATGGTTGAATGCCTCCTTTCCCCTTATAAACCCTATTTTCCCTTCCATCCTCACATCTCTATCTCTTCTTCTATACCTTTTTACCTAAGTGTTAGTTGCTCATAACTAAAATCAATTTGTTTTGAATTTTTTAACTCTTTATTGATCGATTTTATACAATGTTAAATAAGTGAAATGTACACAAACATAACATCAGATTGCATATTATATCACATAGAGTTATACGACCACAAAATACATGGCATATATAGTATATATACTAACAAATGTACATATATATATGTATGTATTATACGATATTGAATAATTTACACATATGAACGTATTATATATACATGTATATACTTACATAATGATGCGTTAATATACGTATAGTATATATACGGACAACAAATATAACATATATACGAACAATTTACATAATATATATGTATATATGTATGTATACATGTATTTATATATATACGTATGTGCTATTCCTTATAATTTACATATATGAACAAAAACAATAAATGTACATATATGCATGTATATATTATGTATATGTATTTATTAGATGTACATGAATATGCCATATGTATATATGACATATGTTATATGTATATTAAGGTTATACATATGTATGTGTCGAATGTATTACATGTTAATGTATATATAATATACATATTTTTTATATGAATCGCTTACATATATGAACTTGTTGTACATACCTATATATACAAACAATGTAAGCATATGTGTTATCCCTTATAATTTACATATATGAACAATAAATGTTATGTATGTATGCATAAATATATCACGTGTACATATTTTTTAGACGTACATAAATATGTTACATGTATATACGTATAATGGATATGTTTTATTTCTATGTACTTATTTATATAAATACCATATTTTAATGGTATATACTATTATTATACATATACATATATATGCTTTATATAATTGAAGTATTTTTTTCCTTATTTTATTTTAAGTAACACAATAACCTATTGTATAAATGCATGACACTAGTATAATGAATACTGATAAATATTGAACTTAGACAAATTAAAAATATATAAGAACGTAAATCATCGCAAATAATCAGAAAAGTCAAAAAGGCAATTTCGGCATTATAATTAAAGCCCAATGACAAGCATATGGGTTGGCAAGTTAATAAATAGGCAATACATGAAAAACAAGAGCATGCAAAATGTCAGGGTCCCTTTTTGTAAGATACATTTATGACAAGGGGCCATTGTTTTGTACATATTGTAACATAAGGGGGGGGGACTTTATTATTGTGTAAGATAGGGCCTTACTATTATTAGAAATTTCCACTTTTAGAAAGTGGTGCCATTTCACCAGTTTTAATGTCTACTCCTGCCAGGCCCAATAATGTCCGTAAAGCTCTTTACGGGGGTGTGAGTACTCTTCTGGATTGAAGCTCTTACTCACCACGTTGGTTGATCACGACCGGCGGCACCTGATACATACACTGTACCCCCGTGCACACACATTGTAGCCTTGTAATACTGTCGGAATTAATAAAAGTGTGCTATTCCTTTTTCCATTCGATATTGTGTCCCTTATAATCTATTGGCTTTCTTCCTTGGTTGTGTTGCTTACAGGTTTAGGCCTGGTTGGCTAGCGTTGCGTGCGAGTTAGGCTTGCTTACTACTGCAGAGGCAGGATAGTAAGCGCCGCACGGTCTATTTGTGTGCTAACGAAAGCCTCGGACCGTGACAGTTGGTATCAGAGCCTAGGTTATTCCAGCGGGAACGACCATGACACGACAAGAGGAAGTGAGCAAGAGGCTTGATAGCTTTGAGGAAATCCTCAAGGGAGTATCTAAGCGGATTGATGATTTAGTCGCATTGTCAGTAAGAGTGGCTGAAGTTGAGACCAATCATCAAGAGATGAATGCTAAGATGACTGAGATGGCTGAGAATTTTGGTGTTACCGTGCAAACCCTCAGAGAGGAAATGCACATAACGACCGATGAGGCAAGACAACACTTGGAGACTCATGTAGAAGACGTGAGAAGACAAGTTGCTAGTCGTGCCTCAATCGAGACAGTTGAAGAGCTACGGGCACAGGTAGCTATTTTAACTCGGGCTGTGGGAAATGCTCCTATCCCTGCCCCCGTTCATGTTCCTGCTCATGCAGGACATCTAAAGATGCCTGAGCCCAAGGCATTTACTGGCGTGAGGGATGCTAAGTTGTTGGAGAACTTTTTATTTGATATGGAGCAGTACTTTGCTGCTGTGGGGACAAATGATGAGAGATCAAAGGTCACCATGGCTACGATGTACTTAACTGGTGATGCCAAACTGTGGTGGCGCACCAAATATGAGGATATCCAAAATGGCAACGCTCATGTAGATACATGGGTGGAGTTGAAGGCTGAGTTGCGGACTCAGTTTTTCCCTGAGAATGTTGAGTACAATGCTCGAAAGAAGTTGAGGGAACTTCGACAGGGTGATGACATAAGAAAATATGTCCGGGAGTTCTCGACATTGATGTTGGACATCAAGAGCATGGCTGAAGATGATAAGCTATTCTATTTCCTGGAAGGATTGAAGCCTTATGCCAGGAATGAGTTGCAGAGGCAACGAGTTACTAACTTGGCTACAGCACAAGCAGCAGCTGAGCGCTTGACTGACTACACTCATGACAATAAAGGGAAGAATGTGTCGACAGGACACGAGGGTGGAAAGTCGGTTAAGTCGGGCAAACCCAAGAGTGGGGGAGCCCCAAGTTCAAGTAGCAGTAGTAGCAATACTGGAGGGAGTCAAAGGAAACCCCATAACTCTCACCAGTCCGGAAAGAGTGGGGCAACCAATGGAGGTAAGAAGCCCTCATTCTCATGTTTCTTGTGTAATGGCCCACACAAAGTAGCTGAGTGTCCACATAGGGCAGCACTCAATGCTATGGCACAAAAAGTAGAGAATGCCTGCCAAGATGATGAGTCAGGGAGTGATGGAGAGGATCAACCCCGAATGGGCGCATTGCACATGTTGTCGGCCGTTGGAAAGAGTTCCTCAGTGCGACGTAAGCCTAAGAACAACAATGAGTTGATGTATGTCCAATTGAACATCAATGGCAAGAGTGCTAGTGCAATGGTAGACTCCGGTGCTACACACAACTTCATTGATGTGCTTGAGGCGGAAAGGTTGGGGTTAGTGCTTGCTGAGGACACTAGCCAGATTAAAGCTGTTAACTCCAAGGCCCGCCCTGTCCAAGGAGTTGCAAGAGGAGTGAAAGTGAGGGTTGGAGATTGGAGTGGAAATCTCAACTTCACAGCTGTTCCATTGGATGACTTCAGCATAGTCCTTGGAATAGATTTCTTGAGACAAGCCAGAGTTGCTCCCATGCCCGCAGCAGATTGCTTGTTATTCATGGGTGAAAAGCCTTGCTGTGTGACAGTTCAGAGGAATAGGGTAAACAACAATGGCAAGGAAGGGAAGAATATTGGGGCTATGATGTTATCAGCGCTCCAATTCAAGAGAGGCCTCAAACATCAAGAGCCAACTTTCTTGGCTTTCCTTACAGAGAAAGAGGAAGCAAGAAAGACAGAGATACCAGAGGAAATAGAAAGGGTCCTAAAGGAGTACGATTATGTGATGCCTAATAAGCTCCCTAAGGAATTACCTCCCAGAAGGTCGGTGGACCACGAGATTGAATTGATTCCTGGTGCCAAACCACCAGCCAGAGCTCCTTACAGAATGTCGCCTCCCGAACTTGCCGAATTGAAGAAGCAATTGGATGAGTTGTTAGAGGCAGGCTTCATTCGACCCTCAAAAGCACCATACGGGGCTCCTGTTCTATTTCAAAAGAAGCAGGATGGGAGTTTGAGATTATGTATTGACTACCGGGCTCTAAATAAGCTGACGGTGAAGAACCATTACCCAATTCCCCTAATTGCTGATCTGTTTGATCAACTGAGTGGGGCTAAATATTTTACAAAACTGGATCTTCGCTCAGGTTATCATCAGGTTCGCATTGCTGAGGGGGATGAGCCCAAAACGACGTGTGTAACCCGGTATGGCGCTTATGAGTTCTTGGTGATGCCCTTCGGTCTCACTAATGCTCCTGCAACATTTTGTACCTTAATGAATAATGTATTTCGTGAATATCTCGACAAATTTGTAGTCGTCTATCTAGACGACATTGTTGTGTATAGCAGGACATTACAAGACCATATGAAGCACTTACGAATGGTTTTCAAGAAGCTGCAGGAGAATCATTTGTACGTGAAGCGTGAGAAATGTGCCTTTGCCCAGAAGCGCATCAACTTCCTGGGTCATGTTGTTGAAGAAGGGTGGATCCGAATGGATATGGCAAAGGTGGAAGCAATCAGGCAATGGCCAGTGCCTAAGAGTGTAACGGAGTTGCGGTCCTTCCTTGGACTCGCAAATTACTATAGAAAGTTCGTTGAGGGATATTCCCGTCGAGTTGCACCCCTCACAGATCTATTGAAGAAGGACCAAGCATGGTCATGGGATGGGATATGTCAGAGTGCCTTCGAGGAGTTGAAGCGTGTAGTGACGGAGGAGCCAGTCCTCGCACTTCCTGACATTTCTAAGCCTTTTGAAGTCCACACGGATGCCTCAGACATTGCATTGGGTGGAGTGTTGTTGCAAGAGGGTCATCCAGTGGCATATGAGAGTAGGAAGCTGAATCAAACAGAGCGCAGGTACTCAGCCCAAGAGAAGGAGTTACTTGCAATTGTTCACTGTCTAAGGACCTGGAAACACTATTTACTAGGATCTAAGTTTCTAGTGAAGACAGACAATTCTGCTGCCAGCCATATATTGACTCAACCGAAGCTTTCAGCCAAACAAGCCAGATGGCAAGAGTTTCTTGCAGAGTTTGATATGGAGATTGAGTATCGCAGTGGACGGACTAATCAGGTAGCAGATGCATTAAGTAGGCGAGCTGATTTAGCATCCTTAGCACAGATTGCACACCAGTCGGCGAGTCAAATCTCGACTTCAATTCAAGAGCAGATCAAGCAACACATAGGTCAAGACTTGTTGGCCAAAAATCTTAAGCAGTTGGTTGAAGAAGGGAAGACGCGTAGATTTTGGGTAGAAGGTGACCTCATTTACACAAAGGGGCGCCGATTGTATGTCCCGAAGGCGGGCAACTTGAGAAGGGCACTCATGAGAGAGTGCCATGATACTTTGTGGGCTGGACATCCAGGCTGGCAAAGGACATGGAGCTTGTTGAAGCAGGGCTATTACTGGCCGGATATGAAGGAGGATGTGATGACTTATACGAAGACTTGCTTAACCTGCTAGCAGGACAAAGTTGAGAGGCAGAAGGTAGCAGGCCTCTTAGAGCCACTTCCTGTGCCCTCTCGCCCATGGGAGAGCGTCTTCATGGACTTTATTACTTCCCTACCAAAAGTAGGGGATCACTCATTTGTTTTTGTTGTTGTTGACAGGTTCTCTAAGTATGCCACCTTCATTCCTACCACGAAGAGTTTAAGCGCAAAAGAGACAGCCCAGCTTTTCTTCAAGCATGTAGTAAAATTCTAGGGTGTACCCCAAAATATTGTAAGTGATAGGGACGCTAGGTTTACAGGGAAGTTTTGGACAGAGTTGTTCCAACTCCTGGGCTCTGAGCTGAGCATGACCTCCAGTTACCATCCGCAGAGTGACGGACAGACAGTGAGATTCAATGGGTTGCTGGAGGAATACCTTCGGCACTTTATCAGTGCCAACCAGAAGAATTGGGTTGACTTGCTGCATATCGCCCAGTTCTGTTTCAACATCCAGCGGAGCTCTTCCTCCAACAAGAGCCCTATAGAGATCATTACGGGTCAGCAACCACTGTTACCCCACACAGTGGCAGCACCATATACCGGGAGATGCCCAAGAGCCTATCAGCTTACCAGGGATTGGAAGCAGAGTTCAGAAGTAGCAAAATCGTACCTTGAAAAGGCTTCCAAGAGAATGAAGAAATGGGCAGATCAAAATCGCCGACCCAGAGAATTCAATGTTGGAGATCAGGTCCTCATAAAGCTTCTTCCAGAACAGGTCAGATCATTGAGGAACAAGGATAGAAGATTGATCCAAAGGTACATTGGTCCAGTTCCTATCATATCGAAGATTGGAAGAGTAGCTTACAAGGTCGAGCCTCCTGCGTGGTTGAAGGTCCATCCAGTTTTTCATGTCAGCGTCTTGAAGCCATATTATCTAGACATAGAAGACCCATCTCGCAATGTGTCTAAGCGGTCACACGTCAAGATCAAGTTTAACCTAAGTCAAGCCGTGGAAGACATCCTTGCAGAGCGAAGAGTCAGAGATCCCTCCACTGGAGAAGATCATAAAGAATATTTGGTCAAGTGGAGAGATAGAGGAGAAGAAGATACAAGCTGGGAGACTGAAGAAGATCTGAAGCCCTTATCCGAAAGAAAGTCAGCCTTGCCAGCCAGAAGACCTCCGCCACCAGATCCAAGCTCTAGTACATATTGTCGAGGACGTCAATAGAATTAAGTGGGGGAGGATGTCAGGGTCCCTTTTTGTAAGATACATTTATGACAAGGGGCCATTGTTTTGTACATATTGTAACATAAGGGGGGGGGACTTTATTATTGTGTAAGATAGGGCCTTACTATTATTAGAAATTTCCACTTTTAGAAAGTGGTGCTATTTCACCAGTTTTCATGTCTACTCCTGCCAGGCCCAATAATGTCCGTAAAGCTCTTTACGGGGGTGTGAGTACTCTTCTGGATTGAAGCTCTTACTCACCACGTTGGTTGATCACGACCGGCGGCACCTGTTACATACACTGTACCCCCGTACACACACATTGTAGCCTTGTAATACTGTCGAAATTAATAAAAGTGTGCTATTCCTTTTTCCATTAGAGATTGTGTCCCTTATAATCTGTTGGCTTTCTTCCTTGGTTGTGTTGCTTACAGGTTTAGGCCTGGTTGGCTAGCGTTGCGTGCGAGTTAGGCTTGCTTACTACTGTAGAGGCAGGATAATAAGCGCCGCACGGTCTATTTGTGTGCTAACGAAAGCCTCGGACCGTGACACAAAGCATGTAAATTTAGGCAAGTGGGGGCATATGGGCCATTCAATTATCACCCTACTCCCCTAAATCAAGGAGTAACAAATGTTGAACATCAAAACTAAGAGGCAAATAACAAATCTTCAAACTTAGAAGTAAGAGTCAATCCCCCAAACTGGAGAGGAGTAGCAAGGGAAGTAAATGTTGAGACTCCAAATTAAGAAGCAAGAGTTGAACCTCTGACTTGGGAGCGAAGGAAGTAAGCGTCGAACCCCGTGTTAAACTCCAAACTAGAGAGCATCGGAAGCAAGTGTATATAATTGCCAAATTTAGATACAAGTGTCGAACCCTAGACTGGGGAGTAAGGGAAGGAAATGTCGAATCCTTAGACTCAAGGAGTGAAGGAAGCAAGTATTGAACCTCTAAGCTGGTGAATAATGGAAGCAAGCGTCAGACCCCCAAACTAAAAACTAAGGGAAGCAAGTGTTAACCCCCCAAATTGAGATCCAAGTGTCGAACCCCCAAACTGGGGAGGAAGGGGACATGTCAAACCCTCAAACTGGCCAACAAGGGGAGACATTGTCAAACCCCTAAACTCAGGAGCAAGCGAATTTAGGGACACTGAAGGGGATTATACTCTAGGCGAAGGTACATTTTGGTTTTTCTTTACACTTAGTATAATTGTATGATTAATTGATATATATTTAAGAAATAAATTTTCTTTATAAGATTAAAAGCTTTTACATACAGTGACATTCAAATTGCTACCAATAGCTTTCGTGAGTCTAATCATCTTCCAATAAGAAGCTCTCGCCATGTGCACTTGCAATGTCTTTTATGAGCATTGATATAATTGGCTGGTAATGCATTAAACATGTTTATATTCTTTATGTTTTATATGTTAGTTTTTCATGTAAAGTTTTATATAGCATTTACTCTTATTATTTTATTTACTAAGATGTTTAGTACCTTTATGAGCTACGTCATTTGAATATAGGTGAACTTTAAGGATATTGTATTGAAGGTTTGAATCGAGTTAATGAAAAGAGGCAACCTAAGTGACTTTATTTATAATTATGAGTAATTTATGTCAACTCTTAGCAATACCAAGAACTAAATGTCATTGATGATGCAATTGTCTTTACACATTTTTAACTGGAGGCTAAGGATGAAAACTGCCATAGAAGCTGCTAAAGGAGTTGTGTTCCTTCATAGTTATCAGCTTTTCAACCATTACAGATACATATAAGGTTTTTCTAGATTATGTGACTTATTATCTGATTTCATTATTTCAAAAAGATGAAAAGCCCCAAAATGAAGGCCCAAACAAGTAGCTCACAATACCTGAGGTTAGTCTTGCTTGACCCAAAGGTATCAATAGAATAAGGGATAATATAGCAAGCTTCTTTTCTAAGGATGGAGTAGGCATGGTTGCATACATAGCATAGATATGCATAAATGAAGACCCAAACAAGCAGCTCACAATATTTGAGGTTCTAGTATTACTTGAAGCAATTCTAACCTTAAAAAGATGAGGATTTTCCATTTCTAGAATGATTACCATAATTAATTTGTGCGATCTTAGTTTTTTTTTGTAATTAGCATCTACGGATACTTTATGTCTTCAAGAATAGTTTTCGGATAGTCGATCAACATTATTTCAACAGCTATAAGTTTGAAAATTTCTATTGTATGGTTGCCATTTAATGTAAAGAAAATGATAAGGGAATACATATCCACTTGTTTATGCTATTTTGCTGACATTTGCCACCATTAAATTTTCTATAAAGATAAGTGTTAACCTTTAAAAATTCACTCTGCATAACTTTAAAAATTTTAGAGATGGTTTATATAATTTATCATTCTAAAGAAACAATTTTTAAAAACTTAGCATCTATATTTTAGATATAGGACCACATATAAAAATTTTATTAATATTTTACCAATTATTAAGGAATAATGTCCAAATAAAGCACCGAAGCCAACATATTTCAAATACATTAACAACTTTATAAAATAATAACTAGTACACATATCAAGATGGTGTATTTTACATAATATGTAAGAGAAATAAGGATACATATTAAAGAAAAAACAAGACATTGACATGTATTAAGATTCTATTTGTTCTTTTTCATATGGCTCTCTTGTCTTGATACTAGCTGCTCAATGGTTTGCATGCTACTTGATTTGAGGTTTAGTTTCTCTTAATTCGATTTCAACTATTTCTTTTTTTTTTTTTTAGTGTTAGAAAGGTTTTTAGTGTTTGTATGAATTACACCATCTAAATCTCATTGATATGGTAGGATGGTGCATAGAAGGCTGTAACCAATTCTTAGTTCATGAATATGTAGAGGAATACATGTTGGATAAGATTCTTTATAGAGGTAAGTATATCTATACAAAAAATGTTTGTCAAAATTTTCCTTTTTAATGTCTCAATAAGTGTCTTGTTAAACCTAAAATGTGATGTATTTTTGTTAGATCAACAAACAATAGATTGTCTTTCTTAGAAGATAAGAATTCGGATAGCTATTGATGTTGCAGAATGATTATATTATCTCCATAGATCTTATCACCATATTATGTATGATGGTTTTAAGAATGCCGACATTTTTCTTGACAAGGTAATTTTTTATCCTTAAGTCTCATACATATTATGTCGCTATTATTATTACATGTGGAAGTTTTAACTCATGAGCAAATATTACACCATTTGAAAGCATAGGAATAAAAGGGAATCCTTAAGCAGTTGTTTGATAATTATTTGTTGATTTATTTTATTTCTTGTGTGGTCGTGTGATGTAGTTGTTTTTCTATCTATGTTTGTTATTTTTTAAGTATGTTGATTAGGAGTATATTAAGTGTTTGGAGTGGCAAGTATATATTACTGCTCAATGCTGTAATGTTGCTCTCATGTTGAGATTGTAGTTGATTAGCATAGCAGTTATGTATATGAATAATTGCATGGTAACTGCGCCATGTGTTGTAATAAAAAGGCTATGCTATTACATGAATAAAGAGTACAATAATTTTATCTCAAAGCTTTTTTTTTTTTTTTATGAGATCAATGTTCTCTTTAAGTATCCTTAACCCATTTTTACAAAAGTAGGTGACTTTGGTAGGAAAGCAAATTAAGGGCTAAAGGGAGGATTTTATTACATTTTGCCCTATTACCTTTATGTACAATCTTGTAACAATTATCTTGCAAAGCGTTTATATATTTCAAAATATCGAACCTCATAATTTGTTTTTGTATAAATGGTTAATGTAAAAAATATGCTAGACGTGCTCAATTAGGCGAAATTTTTGAATTAGATCATGCTACTTTGAAATCGGATGGTGTTTTTCGTAACAGTCTAAGGGGTTAGTTTACTATTGGACATGCTTCATTTGCTCTGCTATTCTTCTTCGGATATATTTAGCATGGTGCTAGAACCTTGTTCAGAGATGTTTTTGTTGGTATCAACCTAGATTTGGATGCTCAAGTGGAATTTGGAGCATTCCAAAAACTTGGAGATCTAACTATAAAAACATAAGTAGCTTGAGACAATATTTTTCTGTTAGTTTTTTACTTGTTATTTTGTGAATTGACATAGATTAAGGAAAGGGAGAAATCTTGATTTGAATCTTCATAAATAGGTATGGAAGCTATAATTGTAAAGCACGAGTGAATTTATGGAAGCATTAGTTTATACATTCCTCTTAGTATTGACTTTATGAATAATTTTTTTCGCTATCTTTTTTTGAGAACCTTCAAAAGTTTCAACTAAAAAGGTGAAATGATTTTCCATTATATCAATTAAAGTAACAAGTCTTCCAATATTGGGAGGCTTGTTGCTTCAACTAATCCTCATGTTCCTCGAATGGATCTCTTAGTTGTTGAGAAGGTTACCTAAAAGTAGTATATAAGGCATATCTAGTAAAACTTACAAGTAACCTAGATATAGAGATAGCATCTAGGGTTGCTGTTTCCATTATTATATAATTTTAAGACCAAAATGGATCTATAATAAGATTGTTTATTTACAACGGAATGGTATACAAAGTTAGTAGATCTCAATGAATACAAAATAGGATTTATAGCTACGCAAACCATTGAGGGGAGTTCTAGATCTGGACCACGACGAATTGTTGTAAGGGATTTATTGAAACCATTGAATTCAAAATATGGTAAAGCAACTCCTAGATGGGGAATTACTTTGTTAATAGGTGTCGCAATGGCTTTATTTGCAGTATTCCTATCTATTATATTAGAAATTTATAACTCTTTTGTTTTACTGGATGGAATTTCAATGAATTAAATTGGATTCAAATGAATCGCGAATTTGTTAGTTTTTCAATACAAGGAAAGCATTTTGGTTTTGGATTTTTCTACCATTAGATAATTTTGGTATTGTTATATTTTTTGTGTTATTGGTAGTTTGATTGTGGAATTTCTTTTTGTATTTCTGGAATATGAGTGTATGACTTGTTAAAATGGATCCTATTGATGGTAAATAGAATGGGTTTGTCATCTTGATAGAGACGGTTTTACTTCGTCGGATATTTTAATATTCATACCCCACAATCAGACTCCCTAAAATTTTCTAAAGCGTTATAAGTTTTAAATTGAAAGATTTTTCTTTTTTTCTTTTAAAAAAATCACCCCCCCCCCCCCTTTTTATTTGGATCAAAGGGCAAAGCTTTCTTTGGATTTTTAGTCATTATATATATTTATTCATTTAATAAATGATGATTGAAAGATTCTTACTCAAAGAATCCTTGGACTTAGTTTGAAGTTTTGTTGAATCATCATGGTTCGAGTATGAATCTAGAGTTTTAATCGATTCATAGGGTCTTAATAAGAGAATTCCTATCAATAATAAAAAAAACAAGAATAAAGCGGCATTGCAAACAAAAAAAATCAAAGAAAGTAGGTAAATAGAAGATTTAAGAGGCCTGTAATGATCAACATAAAGACGAATGCGCTAACTTGATATTTTGACATTATAACCACAAATAAGAGCATTGGGATTTTTACTCGTTCATATCCTTACTCAGAATGGGAGAGGTTTTATTATAAAGTTTCTATTCCATATCCCTTGTAACTAAAGCAATATTTTGGATTTTTGTTTAAGTGAAATTCTTAGATATGGTTCTAGGGGGGGAGTACTTTTGGTTTACCTATCTCAATAAAGTTTATGATTGGTTCAAAGAACGTCTCGAAATTCAGGCGATTGTAGATGATATAACTAGTAAATATGTTCCTCCTCATGTTAACATATTTTATTGTCTAGGAGAAATTATGCTTACTTGTTTTTTAGTACAAGTAGCTATGGGGTTTGTTATGATCTTTTTTTATCGTCCAATGGTTACTAAGGGTTTTGCTTTTGTTTAATACATAATGATTGAAGTTAACTTTGGTTAGTTAATTCAATCAGTCCATCTATGGTCGGCAAGTATGATGGCCTAATGATGATCTTGCACGTATTTCGTGTATATCTTACTGGTGGTTTTAAAAAACCTTGAGAATTGACTTGGGTTATAGGTATGGTTCTGCTTATATTGACCGCATCCTTTGTAGTAACTGGTTATTCCTTACCTTAGGACCAAATTGGTTATTAGGCAGTTAAAACTATAATAGGATCTCCTTGGGTCGAGTTATTACATGGAAGTGCTAGTATGGGACAATCCACTTTGACTCGTTTTTATAGTTTACACACTTTTGTCTTACCTCTTCTTACTGTCGTATTTATGTTAATGAATTTCCTAATGATACATAAATAAGGTATTTCTGGTCCTTTATAGAGAATATAGATCATAGATATTTCTAATCAATCATTTATCACTCAAGGAGGAACAATAGTATTTCATTGCTACAAATATGGATTATTGAAAAGAATAAGGCATTTATTTGGATATTTTCCTTCAACTAGCACCTATACAATATAGTATTCTTTATTTGAATTTGACACGAATAGTTAAAGTGAATTCTCCGAAGAGAAAATGGATTATGGGAGTGTGTGACTTAAATTATTGATTAGAGCCCTACAAATAGATATATGCCCTTATCTGCCACATTAGAATGCACACCCAAATGTGTCTTTGTTTCAACCACCCCGTATAAACCCCATATAGAGGATAGGCTGGTTTGTTTGAAAAGAATCTTTTCTATGATCTTTGATGAGACCCAATGATATTGTACATGATGTCTGTGAACAGGCTCCATAAGATCTAATAAAATAAATGATGTAACCTAAGACAAATTTTGTTTTAGCTATTTTACTTACTTAATTTAATAGTATAGAAATGCAACCATTTCCTTTGCATCGACCCGATTTATGATATTATTGGAGTGAAAGAAGGGGTCTAAAGAAGAGTTAAGGCTAGACTCTATTAGTAACAAATAAATCCTTTGTATGTAAAAAGTTTTAAGATATTAAGGGATAAAGTTCAATTGCAAGGGTTGAGATAGCCTAGAAAGCACTTAATTAAGAAGAAATTTGTAAGCTTACTTAGGTAGTGAGCATTTACTTATAAGAAGAAAATTCCTTGAAATAGGTAGTTGTAATTGCAAAAAATGGAACTTGTCCATTTGTTCTTATATAGAATTAGTCATATATGTGTGGATATTTTATAGAGAGATTTTATATTTATAACATATGGATTTAGATCCATTTCATTTGTTTAATTCTAGCTTGAGTCGGATGATGAAAATTATCATGTCTAGTTCCTTTAAGGGATGGATCTATAATAATTCACCTATCCAAATAACAGAAAAACTTGACTTGAATGATCCTGTATTAAGAGCTAAATTGGCTAAAGGGATGAGTCATAATTATTACGAAGAACTTATATGGCCCAATGATCTTTTATATATTTTTCCAGTAGTAATTCTAGGCACTATTGCATGTAACATAAGCTTAGCAAGTCTAGAACCATCAATGATTGGTGGACCCGTGGATCCATTTGCAACTCCTTTAGAAATATTACCTGAATGGTATTTCTTTCCCATATTTCAAATACTTTGTATAGTAACAAATAAGTTATTGGGTGTTCTTTTAATGGTTTCAGTACTCACGGGATTATTAATAGTGCTTTTTTTGGAGAATGTTAGTAAATTTCAAAATCCATTTTGTTGTCCAATAGCGACAACTATCTTTTTTATTGGTACTGTAGTAGCTCTTTGGTTGAGTATTGGAACAACATTACCTATTGATAAATTAGGTCTTTTTTAAATTGATTCAATTGTGAACTAAAATAGCATGATTGATTCCATTTTGAGAGAGTTGAAAAAGCACTATCTCGTTGAAAGGTTCTATACATCTGCCCTTTCTTAGCGCATTTCTTTAGAGAAAGACTCCATTTTTTCCTCTTTTCGAATGGTAAATATTTCTTAGAACATGGAGTGTGAATCAAACCCATGTTTGAATTGAAATGGAGATATTCATACAAGTTCTTCCCTTCTGAATAAGCTAGATTCATATCTGAAAGAAGTTGACAATAAGTTCTTTAAAAATTGACTATTTGTCCCTTTGTTAAAGGTGTTCCAAAAATGTCTGCGATCGAGTAAATAGCTCTACGAACCACTGGATCGGATCGAATTGCAAAATGGAAAGATTTGGACAAATTATACCTTTCGTCACCACTTTGTAGAAAATCATTAGGTATGAATATGTTAGATACTTGTGACTTGATTAGTGAAATAGTATATGTCTCCAAAAAAGCATGTTTTTTTTTTTTTAACCACCGTACAAAGAAAATATTTTGTTGTGAATAAACAAGATATTGAGGAATTGCCTTTACGTAAAATCATAATTCTTGATATGGGCCCTTTTTACATAAAAGGGGAATCTTTTGTTACAATAGAAGTAGAAGTGATGTAGATGATTGAAGAATTGAAGTTGATTTGCTTTATAAAAAGAAGACATCAATGAACTTCGATGAAATGGGTTCACGAGATTTAGCCAATTGTCTTGATTGTGGGATATCATTGAGAAATAGGAATCTGTGTTATCAAAAGATTTCCTGCGATTATTTCTAGTATGGAAAGAGTCAATCATTCACTTTGGTATCTTATTGAACAAAAATGGTGATATTGTTCCTCTATTGATCAATAATTTCGATTTTTGGGAAGTGTCATCATCATCCAATAATAATGGTTTCAATTTTTTGAAATGAATGATTTGAAGGCCTATTGATTCTAACAACTGATTGCAGAGTTGATCATTCGAACCTTTCAATTCATAGACACAAATCTTGGACCTATGAATAGGGGTATTCTCGAAACTCACAAAGGAAAAAAGGAAGTGAATTAGACAACTTAAACAAATCCTTTTTATCAATAACCTTAAACCAGTCAATTGAATATTGACTAATATGTAATCGATCAAAGACTACTTGAAAACGGCTCTTCTGCTCAGAAATAGAATGTTCTAAATTTCCTGGAAATTCTTGCTCCTATTGGACCATTTGTTAGAGAAAAAAGAAAGAATGGATCTTATAGGATTCCCAAGAAATTCTTTCATTTCTTCCAGAAGAAGATGATTATTCATCCCCTTCTCACGTTCCGCAAATAGCCGGGACATTGAGGAATATCCAGAAGAGCATTTAGAGAGTCAGTTTGATTCTATCTCTATTCGTTCTATTTGATGAAAGGAAAGATCCAAAAGAATCGATCTTTCTTTTAGTTATTGAATCTCTCTTTGATTGATCAATGGGTGATATTCTGAATCCTTATTACTAATGGAATCAAAATGATCTTTGGATTAATTAGAAAATCCTTTCAATTGGCTAGAATTCGTTACTTGGACAAAACTAGATCTTGTAGAATCATATTGAATATCTGATGATACATTCCGTACCTTGCTAAAAAATTGATCCTTGTTTACCAACCACACATTGTCTAACCAAATCCAATTCTCTCTCGATATGTTCCTAAAAAAATCCAATTTGTGCGGATTCTTCCCTTAACTAACAAAGAGATCTTGGCAGAATTGCTCTATATGAAATTGAGTATAATTTTGCAAAGAAATAGTCTACTTGTTTCTTGAGAGGAGATGGGAAATTTGCTTAATATCATTTGATTGAATAGTTGACCTAGCTCCTTGTTGTTTGAAGAAACCCTTCTGTCATGACTCTAAAAGGGCCTAATAGGATTACCTAAAATTTTCATATCATGTGTGCACCCATGATTCCCATGATTTGAAAATCATTTTATAAGTTAGAGATTGCAAAATTCTAAACAATTAGTCACTAAAGTTTTTATTTATTTATTCTTAATTTAATTAGCTTATGACCACATATATGTGACTATGGATATCTGATAAGCCACAGTCTATCAGAATCGTAGAGAATCAGTATCCTTTACCAAACAATAAGATTAGGTAGTAAAGTTCTAAAACTTAAACTTACGAAAGTCACAAAATTTAAATGTAGTATTAATAATTATATATATAATAATTCAAATGAATCATACAGTCTGTCCTTAGATTCTAACTTCTATACATCTTGACGTTGGTACTTAACTCTCAGTTCTTAACTCATGCCCGATCATTTAGCAATTTGCAAGAGAAAACTATTGGGGAGTAAGCTACAAGAGCTTAGTGAATTATCCCTCGTACTATACCAGCAAACAAGTTATTAAACAATTTATTACCAAATAGATAAATGCATGAATAAGCAGTATGCCAAACAGTATATATGTAGTTGACTAGTGCTGGATACAACATCGGATTTAACGCCCTTCAAAGTAAGGGTTGGAGATACATCGACACCAATTACAATCGGGTTCTAGCACCTGGGTTTTTAACCTTATGTAAGTATATATATATAAATTCTCTGTTTCACAAAACAGGTTTCTATTTCTAACAGTCAATAGTATACAAATATCTAGGTCTAGTGGTGAGGTGGCCCCTGCAGTCCACGCTTACACCCTACAGCAGTGGTTTCTAGATGTGACCTCCAGCTACTCATGGTTAGTATCTCCGGCACCAGTAGAACCCACGAGCCAAGGGTAAGGTCTTGTTATACTAATGCTCCTGTACTGTACTAATCAAATCATGTAGGAATCCATCCCTCCAAGGCCCTTTATTACCAATCGCGTGAGGTGAGGATCGGAACATTATATGCAATGTTCGTGCTCTATACATGATCTATGTAATTTTAGTTGAGTTGAATATGATTAAATCAATTTATGAGGTGATAAAATATTATTAACAAATCATTCAAGTTATGCAACAATCAATTATATAACCAAATTGTCAACTATTACATTTAACAGTATTTTGCATAGTAATCAATCAATATTAATCACATGCATAACCCGAACTCCCATGCATCAATATTTAATTTATGTACACTAACTACAAGTACAAAACAAGTATAGAGTCATGGGAGTACTCACTTGATCATAAATGATATCAGGGATTGTAATAGTTCAAAGGTAAGTCGGTCTCGATCTCAGAATCACCTAACAATAAGGGAATATGGAAAAAGTAAGTTTAGGAATTAAATAACTAAACTAGCATGCTAAATCGTACTGTTTACTTAAATTGGTTATTGATTTATGTGAAATCATTGATTCGAGCTTTTTATTGAATCGCATATAACTTTTTCGTTTTAGCTCGAATCGTTGTGAACTTATAGTCCATTTTGATCGTTTTTGAGTATATGTTTTTGTAACGAGATTCGTTTTGGACGTTGTAACTCGCAATTTGAATTGTGATATAAAAATATCATAAAATTTATTATTTTAATTTTAAAAAATTATAAAATATTAATTTTAGCTTTTTCTTAATATATTTATGATTTAATAATTATTTAAATCATATAATTGATAATTTTATTATTTTAAGCATATTTTACCTTAGTTACTCATTTTTACTTATTTTTGAGATTTTAGACTTTTTATAATTATTATTATTATTCTTACTGTTATTTTTATTATTTATTATTTTCTTATTATTCATTTGTATTTTACGATATACATATATACATATATGTACTTATACTATATTTGATTTTTATAATTTACTTTAATTAGTAATTCCTAATTTACAGTAATATATATATATACCTACTCCTTACATATATTTTTTTTAGTAAATATTATTATATCATATGGATTACTTAATATTTAGTATACTATATATATACTATATGTTATACATATAGTTACGCCATATGTAGATCGATATATGTATAGATAAAATATAGCTTACATGTATATATGAATATATAAATACAAAATACATGTATATATATATATAATGTCTGAATACTTATACTCATATATAGATATATACATATAAAAATAAAATTGTATACATATATACATAAAGAGCCATTTTCAAGTGTACACACACATATAAATACTAAATACATACTATATGTAGTCTTATGGATACATACATATACCGTATATTCTACCTATATACACACATGTCTACATACATATCTTTATACATACATAAGAGATACATATATATTTGGTTATCTATTTATGCATATATACATGTATATGTAATGAACATTTAGTAAAATACAACAAAAATACTTAGTATATATACATGTACATACCATATAATATATATATATACACTTAAAATAATTATACTTACTTAAATATATTTAATTTTCCTTTTCTTTTCCTCCTCTTCCTCCTCCTCCTTCTTATTTTTCTCCTTGTTCTTCTCGGTTTGGTTTCTTTTTCTCCTTCTTCTTTTGAGTTCGACTTTGGTGATATCATCATTTGATGTAACAATGGTTGGAACTTTGAGATCTCTTATTGAAATGATTTGCTAAGCCTGATAGTTTGATGCCTTCACATAATTCTCCATCCTGAATTTTCAATAAGGAAGTTAGTTCAATAAAAAAATGGTACCTTACTAGGCTGAATTGTTAAACCACTACTTAGTTTACTCATAATCTTAAACTCTATAAGATATTAGAGCTTAGCTTTGATACTAATTGTTAGTCCCATATAAGATATCAAGAGAAAGGGGGGGGGGGGGGTGGTGGTAGGGCTAAATTGGTGTCTTTAAACTTTTTAAAACTTTTTTGATATAAGAAAAATTACTCCTCTCAATAACTTAATTTGGTGAACAATTGTATTTTAATAATTCAACACACAAATAATCAACACAATTAAATAATGCAAGTAAATAGAGATAAGGAAGGAAAATATCGGGTTGAGGATTTATAGACCTTTAGCCTTCTGCCTATTGCTCTCTTCTAGCTCCACTGCTGGCGACCCGATTTACTTCACTGATACCATTCTATTTGATTCACTATATTAAAATCACAAAAAGATTATAAGCATTCATCACACATGGACTTCACAACACCTTATTTTACCTATCTAGCCTTTCTACAATCTAGGCTAATACATATCCACAGAGTATAATATAACTTCTCAACAACAAAGTTTACATATTACAAGTGAGAACAAGAATACAAGTCTAAAATAATTTGGCACTAAACAGAAGTAACGATTGATGAATAATTCACTTTGATGTAGCATTTTGAAGAAGTATCTGATAAACTTTTTGAAGAAATATCTAAGAAACTTTTTGTGCCCTTTCAGAAGGTAGAATTTGATCATGATTTTTGTGTAACAAAAATTTTTCTTAGAGAAGTGTTTGATGTTTTGAATCCTTTCTCTTCTTATATTGAAATCTTCTAAAGGCTAATTTTTTGAAGATTATCCTCATTTTCATGTTTATTCAATGATTATTTGTTAAAGATAATCCTTAGATATTTTGAGAACATCTCAATATTTTGAAATTCAAAAATAGCTCTTCTTATCTTGTTTTGATTAGATATACTTTGATCTGCAATCACCAGATAAGCTTTAGATTTGAACTTGGTGAAGAGGTATGCTTTATCAGCAATTTCCATATAAACCTCATATTCAAAAATTTGAAATTCCACAAAATTTGAATCAACCTTATCTTTATACATTCTTGTGTATATCTTGATTTATCAAAAATAAATTCACTCAAAAATAATCCCCATAGATCTTAATTTCATCTTAAGTAAAACGGGATTAAGTGTATTCCCCAAATACACCTAATATAGAGGAGCTAAGCCTTGTTGAATTTAAATATGATATGAGTTAAATTTCATCGTCATATTTTTCTAGACCAACTTTTTGAATAACCTTCTAAAGATTATCAATCTTCTTTTCTTTGAAGTTGAAGTGTTATATCACTTCTACTTATAAAGCTTCTGAAACACTTTCTAAAGAATTTTGGACTATTCTTTTTTTCAATCAAATCAGACCTTTTGAATAAGTTTGTAAAGACAACTTAGTTTTGCAATTTTAAACTTTCTGAGAACTCTTCTAAATACTTGCATTCTTAATGATTCATTAACATTTATCTTTTTTTGTTATCATTAAATATATGAGAGATATCTGATAGCTTCGTTTGCTTGACTAGCCGGATGCTAGGGGCGAAGTTGAGGTGATGTGTTGCTTTAGGTATGTTGATTATGCTAGGCATGTCTTTGGGTGCAAACACGAAGACATTAGTGTTTTGGTAGAGGAAGTTGACAAGCTTAGTCTTTTCATCTTCGAGTAGGGTTATTCTGACTTGAGTAGTTAGTCCTAGTGTACTTCTAAGCTCTTGGGTTTTTTTGTTGGCTCTCATCGGGAGTTGGATTTTTCTTTTGGGGTGGACTCGATGTTCGTGACATTATCGCGAGTCTAGGCTTCCAAATAGAGAGAATTGGATAAATTTTGGTCTCCTTACTCTTCACCAACTCCTATAGGTGTTAAAAACTTAGCCCTTAAACATCTTTGGCTTATGAGCATATTGAATTTGGTAATGCTTGGTCTTCTTAAGATGGTGCTGTATGGTGAGTAGTAGTTGATGACAACAAAGTCAATTTATTGTATGGCAATATGTACACCATTAACTAGTTGGACTGGTAGGTGATGAGCCCTTTGACTATCATAGGTTTGCCACCTCCGAAGCCTGTGAGGTTGTGTTTGTAGGGTTACAAAAGCTCATTGAGCTAGTCCTTCATCTATTCATATGTGCTGTAGAAAAGGATATTTATGGAACTTCCACTATCAACGAATGTCTTGGCGACATAGAAGTACCCAATCTCACCATTAATTATTAACGCGTCGTTATCTAGGTAATCGATGCCATGTTCGTTCTCTAAGGTGAAATTGATAGTTATGTTTACTTTAGGTTTCTTGCTCCTAATGAAGTATACCTTATGCTTGGTTGATGTGGAAGGCATGTATCCTATGAGGCCGAGGTCTCTAAAGATGGTGTTCACTTAGCCTCATTTACCCTATTGATTTTGATTGTCTGGGGCGTCTTCTCAAGGTTGGTGTTGCTGCTGTTGTTGGGGTTGTTGTTGTTACTCAACTTGACGATGCTGGATTGGTTATTGAAGCTAGTTTCTTTCATTTGCAATGAAGTGGTTGATATGGCCTTTTTGAATAAGGCCTTCAATCATGTTTTTCAAGTGACAACACTTGTTGGTATTGTGACCATGCACCTGGTTGTAGACACAATATTTGTCAGAGTTAGCTACTTGGAGTATCTCTCTAACATGGGGTGGTTAGGGGAGTTGTCCCTTGACCTTGTACATCACTTCCCCAAAAGGGGAAGGGGTATAAGGAATGGGGAGAAGGGATTAGGGGCATATAGGATGTGTAGTTCGTGAATCTTTGCTTTGCTTTTCCTATTTCTCTTTCGAATAGGGTAGCTTGGCTTATCTTAGCCTTAGGCGATCTTCTACTAAATCGTAGATATTATTGTTAGTCTCTAGTTTAGCTTGGATGGCATCCTCTTAGGCAACATATTTCTTAGCTACTCATATGAATTCATCCAACAAGTCAGGTTTGTTGAGGGAGACTACATGAAAAGTTTCCTTAGGGGGTTGATTCTTATCATTAGGGCTTAGAGGATCATTTTAATGACAAGCTTTGAGACCTGGAGTTTTGTGCGGTTGAAACATTCTAAGTATGTGTGTAGGGATTCATTAGGGCGTTGTTTAATGTTGTAGAGCATTGAGGAGTCTTTACGCAAGACCTTAGAACTGAGAAAGTGTTTTTGAAACTTACTTACTAGTCATCGAAGGAGGCGATGGAGCTGTCAGGTAGGGTGTTGAACCATAGTAGGGTTGCTTTTGCTAGCGTACTAAGAAAAGCTTTACATATGATGGCATCCGTGAAATTATAGAGGCTCATCATAGTGTGAAAGTGGACTAGGTGGTTGTCTAGGTTTCTAGTTCCATCTTACGTATTGAGGTAGGAAAGCCTTACACCTTGGGTAGTGTTTCCTTGAGAATAAGTAGGCAAATGGGCTCTTTGTTGTTGTTGAACGCGATATGTGAGCTGATGATTCAACCTTCTTTTGTTCGTGCATGCTAGATGCGTAGTGTATGTGTTCATTTAACTCTTAAACGTTCATGTCCTCTAGTAGTTTTTAAGATTATATTGGGGATAGATCTCTAATAGGTCTACTCGTCTTAGAGTACTCAGCCTACGTGTATGTTTTGCCATTGTTATGGTTCAGTTAGTTATGCAAGTCCTCAGAGGATTGTTGATTGTGCTGAATCTTATCGTGTGAACGCATTGGGTGCTTGGTATGTTCTTTGTTAGGTTTGCTTGGTCGTATAGATGAGTTGATTGTTGCTTCTTTATGGGGACATTTTTGGGATGTATTTTTTAAGAGAGCTACGTCCCTTTAGAGGGTAGCAGCTCTTGAGTCCTTCGATTATCTTTGAGTACTTGTTGAATAAGTATCCTGAACTATTGCATTTCACAAGCCTGAGTGTCTGGAGGTAGAGGAGTTGGTGGTCGTCATAGTGGAGGTAACCTTTTATTATCAATTGGGTGCAAAGTGTGAGGGTTATTGTTCTTACTTTTTGCTATCTGGAGTGGATTGGTCGGTAATGTTTGGCACCAAAATGTTGATTGTAGGGAATCAACTAGATATAATGAGGGGAAAATGGCCCTTCCTTCAAGGGATTGTACTGTTAGGCTTTGATGTCGAGCAAGCTCCTTGCTCTTAAGTACCTACAAAAAGCCCCTGATGGGTTAGTCTATGAGAGCCCTTTGACACTCAAGTTAGTAAGGAGGGAAAAAGGATAAGAGATAGGGTAGTGTCGAGCACTCTTCACCTTAAGGAGAAGGTTCTTAGATTATGTGGTATTGAGTGATTAATAGAGAGTTAGAGATTCAGGGTTCAAGGTTTCAGAGGTTCAGACCCCCCTCACTTTTTGGCTCCTTGCACTATATATAGTGTGAGGAACTTACCTATTAGGGGTATGTGTCAGCTTAGGGTTTGTCCATACTTGTTGCTTGTAGGGGGTATGCATTGAGGTGTTGATAAGGTAGCTTAAGGTGCTTATCAGCCATGAACAAGTTGGTAGCCAAATCTAAAGCATGGGGCTTTGCCATTCTCAAAGGATGTTGAATGTGTTAGTTGTACCATGGATGTTAGGCTATAGTTAATGAGGAGAGGAGGAGAGTGGGCGTAAAGAACAAACAATCCTTAAAGAAGGAGAGGAAGTTTTAATTGGCCTATAAGTTGGGGGCTAACCTTCTTAGGAGAGCTCATAGAGGGGTGGGTAAGGGGGAAGGGGTTGCATCTTCAAGTGGCAGGTGTGTGCTCGAAGATTAAAAAGGGTTATATAGCTCAAGCATGTTCAAGTAAGTAGTCGGGTGATTGGACACTCAGACCTAAAGAATAAGTCTTCAAGATGTTTAGCCGTAGGCCAAGTGCTTAAGTATTACAGAGTGCTTGGGTGCGACAAGGTGTCTGGTTACCTAATTGTTAATCGGTTTTGGTGGCCATCTACTTGGTTTGGGCCTCAAGTTGGCTTAAAGTAGCATGTCAATAGTTCAAATTGGGAATTTTCTAAATCAAATTGTAAGAAAAAATCATATTTTTGGTTTGATTTACGGATTGGTTTGATTTAATGAGTTTTTATTGCCCACCCTTAGCTAGCAATTGCACCTACACCCATTTTATGCACAAGATAATATATGTAAAACGAAAATTAAAAATATTGTATGTTTTTTTATGATGATTTGATACGTATACATCCTTTTGTAGTTAGAATTTCCTGAATATGTGAAAAAATTAGATCGATTTCTAGTAAAGAAATATCCATTCAGAAAATTCCATTTGATATGTAATTCATGAATAATTTTCATTAATACATTATACATACTCAAATACCCTTCAAAAGAGACTATAATAATAAAAAAAATTAACAACATGAACATGAAAACTAAAATGTTACATTTGAAAGATGAGATCTTGCCGATGCCTACCATTTGTGCGATGCAACCAACAAATGCACATATTGGGCAATCTAAAAGCAACCAAGAATTTGAATAAAGACAATGTTAGTAAAAAATACATCATATTATTGTTAAGATCAATATTTTTTAACTTACTCATCTTGCCATAAGAGATGATTAAATGACATTTAAGTCCCTTTATGGTTGTATTTTAATCTAACTTGTAGACGTGCAGTCAAGTTGCATGTGCGACGAAATAAATTTATTAGCGCAATGAATAAAATTGTAAAATTTATTTAAATAATCATTTTTTTGTCATGTAGGAGAGGCGATTGTGGCTTTTAGAAAAGGGAAGTTATGGTATGAGTGGAAAAGTGGGGCCTAAGAAATATGTGAAGAAGAAATATACAATATGGTTAACAATAGGAGAGAGAAATACTGCGAAGAGAGCAAGCGGTTGAAAAAAAAATACATATACTTAAAATAATCGATAAATATATTCTTATTGATTTAATTGGTAGTTGATATAAGAGTTAGTTTTATTGTTATTTATTATAAGATTGAGAATTAAATAGTAATTTTTGGAAATGACAGTTGCTTAAGGGTTTTCTATCTTTAATAATATGAATAAAGCAATAAGCAATCAAAGTAGATGTCCAATCATAATATGTAGATTGCTAAAATTTAAAATTTACCCCATATGTATATATATATATATATCTTGTTGCTTAATTATAGACTAATAAGCAGCTCCAATATTGGTAGGGACTAATGTTGTAATTAATACTTGAACTTTATTTAATTGTGCAATTTGTTACCTATATTTTGAGATGTTCAATTTGCTACTTAATTGAAGTTTTCGTTGTTATTTATATTATTGACCTATCCTTATCAATCTCTTGGGACTAATGTTGTATTTGGTACTCAAACTTTATTTACTAGTGCAATGTGCAACTTATACTTTAAAATATTGAATTTGCTACTTAATTAAAGTTTTCATTGTCATTTATAATGTTTGACTTAACCTTATTAATCTCCTTTTACTGATGTGGCATGAATTGATACGTAGTACTGATATGAATTGACATATGGCATTTTCACACATGGCACCATTTCTTAGAGGGAAAAATATTTTCACTCAATAACCAACATACGTGAAGGTATAGACCATACCACACCTCTAGCACATTTCTTCACATCAAAGCTCAAGGCAATGTATATTACACAAAGGGCTTGCCTTGTGTGGGTTTCCATGTAAGACAATGTATGAGGGTAGTTTTTGAATCATAACTTGTAGTTTTCCTATGAGAATGAGCCGATTTTCACTTGATTCTTTTTATTTGATTTAACTTTCAGTTTATAAGAAAACGTTTAATCCTTAATCTACTCCATCGTTACTTTTAAATCTTACAAAGATTTTTACATAAACATTTTTAAATTGTGTATAATTGAAAGACCCACTTTGACATAGATTAAGGATAAAACATTTTCTTTTAAATTGAAAGTTAAATTAAGTGAGAAAAATTAAGTTAAAATTAACTCATTGTCTTCCGAAAACTACAAGTTATAGTTCAAAAACACCCCTCACCCTCATATATTGTCCCACATGAAAACCCACACGAGACAAGACCTCTATATACTATACAATGTCCCCAACATTAATATAAATACATGTTCTAGAGATCGTAGTGTGGTTTATCTTTATACTTAAAGTGGTTGGTAGTTGCTCTGAGTGAATATTGTTTTTTTCTCAAAAAAGGGTGTCATGTGTCATAGTGATGCCACATATCAATTCATGCCATGTGAGCAACAAAGACCGACAAAACTAGGCTAGATAGTATAAATACAACCAAAACTTTAATTAAGTAATAAATTAAACATCTTGAAATTCAAATATCAGATGTGATATTTACTCAGATTAATACTTTTGTTTTCTTAACCGGTCAATCCTAATGCTTAAGCAATGCTAATGTCAATTCGTGGTGCATATTTGTTATTTCCAATTTTCCCGTCTTGATTTCTTTTTTTTTTTTTTTTGTTCTTTGTCACTGTTTTTTTATTATCAAATACCGACAATCGTATACAGTTATTGCGTGCAATTCAAGAAAAAAACATACAAAAATTACTTCACCACCGGTAACCTTCATATTGTACATATAATAATTATCCCCGTACATACTAAAATGGTTTACGGGGAAACTTCCACTTCTATATTAGTGTAAATTTAAGATTTCGAGCTTAGATGATAAAATGATTTTCCATTTTTTTTTTAACAATTTACAATGTGAACTATATGGGCATGAGCCCTAAGTAGTCTTAATTCAGAATAGGGGTAGTAGTCATTAGCCAATATTCAATAACATTGTGAAGTTCTGGAATTTCAAATTATAATTTGGCAAAAAAAAAAAAAACTATAAAAAAGAAAGTATAGCAAATTTAATAATTTAGTTATAACGATTCGAATCATGAACTTAATTTGATTGAAATTTTTTTAATTTAAAAAAATTATAAATTAAACTGTATATTTAGGTTTAATTTACAAAAGAAAAAGAAATCGTAATAATTAGTTTCAGTTCGATAAAAAGAGATTGATCATCGCTGATGAGAACAGTGCATTCTATTTCACTGTCTTTAGAGTAATTAAGAAGTTCGTATTCAGTAAACCAATTCTTATGTGGCCACTAATATGTTCCTTGGAAGGAAATATCATTTTATGCAATTTTTAATTGGGGTCTCGACAAATTTTCAGGTTTGTCGCAACCGTTGTAATTCTTAGCTAAGTCATTAGTTTAGCTTTTCTACCACCGTAATAATATGTGGTTTTACTTAATATTTCATAAGGTCTCAAACATTCCATTGGTTTTACGAACTTAACTATTCATATATCACCGTATTTTCCTTAAAATCGGTCAATTAAAGCTCGTAAATCTTCTGAATTATTTGTAAAATCGCCATATATTTTTGTAAATGTATTTTTGCTTCTAATCTGACTTAGAGGTGGTAAAACGCTCTTCATATAAGTTCACTATATATTTGCACAACTTTCCTTTACTCCTTAAGTATCTGCTGACTTTGAAAATTCACTTTTAAGTGTTCATAAAACCCCTTAGCTATACGCAAAATACGTATGGAACTTCTGCACAAGGAAAGTTGTAAAGGCTCCACCAAATCATGGTTGATTTTGTTTTTTTCCGACTTTGATTGAAGATACAAACTACTGCTATTTTTTTTTTAACTATATATTATAACCAGGGATGAGATATTTGAACCTCGTTCATCCCAATTTAGAGATCAGTATTTATGCTGTTAGACTATAATGGTTTTGGTAAATTATCGTCAAATAGATTTACTTAAATAGAATCCTTGATAAACAATCTTGTCAAATTTGCAAGGCATCCTAAAAAAATTCATAACATACATAGCACCGTATCGACTATGATAGTACTTGAAGAAAGTTTATTAGTATAAACACTACAGGATTGCCCCATCCAAGAAATTTATCATTGGAGAAAAAATTACGAGCAATTTGAAGATCTCCATACATATATAAATTACAAGCAATTTGAAGATCTCCATACATATATACTTTTAGATCTGTGTTATGACCAATGAAGATAACAAGCCAAAAAGAGTTAGGAAATGGCTCAAAAGATTTGAAGATTGCATTTGAAAAGGAGTTACTTTACAATAGTATAGAGGAGTTACACTATAGTTACTGTTGGTTTGACAGTTAAGATTATAACCAATTACATAACTACTTATACTACATATATAAATAATAGACAATAGAATAGGAAAGATATTTAAGTTTATCGAAAGCATAAGCTTGTATAGGAGTTGGTCGGAGCTTGAAATCTAGGACTTTTTTTCCTTTCTTTTCCTTTCATATTGTTTGTACCTCACATTCACAAGAAACAATCACAAAATTTGTATCAATTTGTAGATTAAAAAAACATCGTAATCAGATTTGTGATTAGATTTTGATTTTGAATAACAGATTGAGAATTGATCGAATAACCCTAGATTAAACATAGAAAAGAAAAAGGAATATGGTTATTTTGTTTGTAGTGGGGACAAACTGTTAGTAGGCTTGGGCCAATTGAGTATAGGCCCATTATTTTGGTGCTTTCATTGATTCTTGAATCCAAGATTCTACCATGGCTAACAACACTTGATGTATCACAACTTTACATGATGATGTGGAAAAACATGAAGCTAGATTGGAAAAATTTGATGAGAGATTAGACAAATTGGACACTAAAAACAAAAACATGTAGTTGATGATGGTAGAGATTAATGAAAACATAAAAAATATGATGAAATCATTCAAGTGGATAGTTGAGAATTAGGATACTTCATCATTTTCTCAAGTTATCATGGAGAAGCTACAAGCATATATTAGAAATATCAAATTGCAATTGCCAAAATTTTCAGGCAAAGATCCATGTTTTTGGATTTTTAAGGTAACTTAATTTTTTTTTTATTTTCATGATGTTCTTACACATGATAGATTGAGAATGGCATCTTTTACTCTAGAACATGAGGCCTTAAGTTGGTTTTAATAGTTGTTTAAAAATGATTTGCTTTTAACATGGTCTACTTTCTTGAGACAAGTCCAAATGAGATTTGGACCTTTTGAATTTAAAGATTATGAAGGCAAATTATCTAACTTGGTATAAACAGGTAGTGTAGGAAAATATATAGTAGAACTTGAATCCCTTTGCAACTAGGTTTCTAGTCTTTCTAATAAATATCTCAAGAATTGCTATATTTCAGGTCTTAAACTTGTAATACAAGCAGTCTTGGCAAAAAAAAAATGTAATACAAGCAGAAGTTTTAACCTCTAAACTTACTTATCTTTTAGAAGCCATGCACCTAGCAAAGTTACAAGAAGCAAAATTCCAACAATTAAATTAATTCAATTTTTAACCATAGTCATATAAACCAATTTTTTCACCATCCTTTGCTAAACCATCCACATCCCTCAACTCCGCAATAATTTGTAAATCATCACCTACATTATCCAATAATTCATTTAAGAATTCACCAACATAAACATCAAGCTCATCATTAGTAAATTAAAAGAAAGCACTGCCAATTAAAAAGATGTCTTAAGTTGAATTAGCTTTAAGAAGAGAGAAAGACCTCTGTTATAATTTTGATGAGAAATTTCATAGGATTCATGTTTGTAAGGTCAAAACTTTTATTAATGATTACCTTCAAAAGTGATGATGAATAGGAAAGTGAAGAATGGGATAATTCTAATTAGTTTGAGTATCTGGAAACAAGAAGAGAAAGATACAATGATAGAAAATCAAGTGGAAAGTAGTTATCATGCATTATCAAGGATAGTAGTAACAAAAACTTTGAAGTTACAAGGAATCATCCTATGGAAACTACAGTTAGTATTGGTTGATTCTAGGAGCATACATAACTTCATAAAACTACATGTTGATAAACCATTACATTTGCCAATTTTTTCTATCCTTAAGTTTGTTGTAATGATTGGGAGTTGTGAGAAGCTGATTTGTCAAGGAATTTGTAGGAAAATACCACTTTAAATACACAATGTGGAATTTTTCTTGTACATTTTTATGTTCTGCTTATTTAAGAGTTAGTTTTGGGAATACAATGGTTGATCACATTAGGTCCAATTATAGTAAACTATTTGAATTTGACCATGTCCCTTCATTTTAAAGATAAAAAAGTAGAGTTACGGGGATATAAAAATGTATCTTTCAAATAATAGAACATAGTCAACTATAAAAATTGATAAAATAAGATAATGTGGCTTGTTGCTTTAACTTATTGGCTTAGATAGAGGTTTCATCTAAGGGTACTACCAGCAATGACATAAAATCATTATTGGGTAGATTTTAAGATATATTTGCAACTTCTTCGTCACTGCCACCATTAAGGAATGTACAACACCACATGCACTTGAAACCTTAGAGCATACATAGAAAAGAAAAAGAAACCTTCGAGAGAAATGATAGATAGAGAGAAAGTGTGTGCCTTTTGGAGAGTTTGAGGGGTTCATTTGTGTGACCTAGGGTTATTTTGTTTATAGTGAGGATAAAATATTAGTAGGCTTAGGTTGATTGAGTGTAGGCTTATTAATTTGATTAATAATAAAAGTTTAGATGCATGCAAATGATTACAATGAAATAATGGAGTATCTTTGTACAACTAAGAAATTGTAAGCCCAAAATCAACTTCGCACTATATCTATTAGCTTGAAAATCTTAAAAGTATAAGTTCTTTGGGTGATAATCTATTGAAGAGAAACCATTAAAAGACATTACATGGAAGAAAATTGCCTTTGGTATTAATCAATGCATAAGTAAAACAATCATAAAAATGGTCCTTCTATTCTCTTTTATATTAAGTAATGTAACATAAAATAAATTTATGGATGATTCTTTCTTTTGTTGGGATTAACTCATGATCAACAATTAATTCTTTTTCATTAGGTATAAATTAAGGGATTAATGGATGGATATGATCTATTGAATATATGAAGCTAAGAACCTATAATATGAAGACCTCAACTTGTTGGTTATAAAGAGCTAAGAAATATGGGTATATGGAATAATGGAAGAATATATAAGAACAATTATTCTTGATTTGTTTGGCATTTCTAGAAGAACAAAGAAGAAAGATCCTTTAATCTCTTATGGCTCTTTTAGTTTATTGAATGGAATTAAGGGGGGAATGAAATTGGGATTTGTCAGGAATTAAATAGACATTGTTTAGTTGGGGGAAAAAAAAAAAACAAGAATAGACCCATAATAGAAAGTAAAGACCTATTTGCCTTCATCTTCTTCTTCTTTCTCTTTTGACTCCCTTTCTCTCTCTGTAATCTGGATCTCAACTCCTTCTCTCTCTAATCTTATGCTTTCAACTTTCTCTCTCTTTTTTTCTTTCGACTCTCTCTCTTTAAGTCCTTATTAGATCTTAAGTCTCTTTTTCTCTCTTGACTCTTTCTTTCTAACTCCCTCTTTTTTATCTCAAGTCTCTTTCTCTCTCTCTCTCTCCTTCCCTTTGCCTTAGATTGATGTGTTAGAGATGGGAGAATAGTAATTATGGAGATGACAGATGGAGATTATGGTTACGATGAAGAAGTGAGTTTGGAACTTTGATTGTTGTAATTTTTAATGGAGATTAGGGTTATTATGGCATATGGTAGAGTAACTTTGTCTCTCTCTCTCTCTTTAACCATTGTAATTTTTGGTTTCTAAGGAGGCTTTTTTTGAAATAAAAAAGGGAAATGAGTTTGGAATTTCCAAAGGGTGTAATTAAGAATGCCAATTCGGAGATTTTAGGGAATTGAGACTTAGAGGTGCTATATTACAAGTGAACAAAATAATAAGTAATAAGGAGGCAATGCAATCCTATTCTCCTTAAGTAAACATGCTGTTGAAGAAAAATAATGATTTATCAAAAGTTCTCTCTCTCTCTCTCTCTCCCTCTCTCTCTCGTAATTACACTAAAACACCCATAATAGGTATAGAACCTAACTAAACTAAGAAATAACATAATCAAAAGAAACATAGTATAAAGCTAAAAAATGTGAGAACACTATAATAAAATCCTAATAAGAAGAGACCTAATTACCAATTATGAAATGCCTAGTAGATTCATACAGGTTTGCATTGAATCGATAAATTTAACCATTGTGGGGCCCATATTAGCATTATTGTCTAAGTAGTGGAGAGTGATACCTGCAATAAAGGAAGGTTCTCCTTTATAGTAGGTGCCATTGATGCAAGAATCTAATCTTAGGCAAGATATTGTCCAAAAAGTGTAAATTTGGTCTAACCCAATCTATAAAATTGATCATATCATTGCTTTCACCATTTTTCAATCACTCGGTGCCTAGTGAGAAACTCTAAAAGTATAACTCCAAAACTATACACATCGCTTTTTTGTGTCAAGTAACCTACTTTAGACAATTTGAGTAGACAATGAAAAATTAGAACCTAAATGAAAGAACATATAGGTTTATTTAAAAAAGGAATGCACTCATCTCCATTAACAAACTTTGTGCTAAGTAATCAACATAAGTGATTGTCTTGGGCACATTAATAAAAAATATCATCCCACATAGTAGAAAAAGGTTAGCATTGGGTTGTAGTCCTATATCCATGACAAATTACAATATAAGTACGATGTTTGATATCGCGATTCTTCATACTTTGAAACCAACTAGTGGCTCAATTGGCTCATAAGCTATGTAATGGCTAAATGCTATATATTCGAATCTTGATAAGCACAAGAGGGGATTAAAGTCCTGGGGTGTAAAGTTAGTCCCTAATCATGCTAGCTCCAAAAAATGTTATGGGAAGTTAGATTTTAGCGTTCGAATGCCACAATTTTCTATTGGAGCTAAAACTTTATGGTATGGAACTTATAAAAATATGAGCCAAGGGAAATATAATGCTACATGATTTGTACTAATTGGATTAGCACAATAATATTAGTAATATGAGTAAGGAAAAAATAGCGCTTCATGAATGTTTATTTCTAACAATTTAATTATCTTTAACTTAATCCTTGAAACAACATAGGGGTGCTCATGACCTTGGTTTACCTATATATAATTAATACTATATAATATTTGTGTTATATCCTCCTATCTATCCAAGTAACCAACCTATATCTATCTAGATCATGTCTATGCTGCACTATACTTGGCACAACATTGCATAAGGATCATGCAACATACTAATCCTCTTAGGATGTTGGCCAAAGCCACGCACACACATCATACAATCGGTTAGTTTCGATAATTAATTAGGTCCATTTAAGTAACTAACCTAGCAAGTATAAGCATACAAGCAAGTATCTCGTACTTTGAATGAGTGACTTAAAAGAAATTGAAAAATATCCTCAAATAGAACTTGACAATAAGGAAAGTGCAACCTATAACCTATCTTAACTCATCTCTACTCCTTCAACTTAATAACCCTTTACCTTACTTCACTACCAACCTCCTCAAGAATTCTTGAAACAAGTTTGTAAAAGAAGCGTTCAACGAGTTTAAACTTAATAAAAAGATTAGAAAATGCATGGTTTTGATGTTTAAAAAGGGTTTAGAGTAAAAGATTTTACAAACAAAAGGAGAAAAAAGAGGATAAAAGAAGCTAGGAGGTTTACGATTGTGATCATGACTGTGATCCTCTCTACTAAGGAGGAAAGGAAGATCACGAGTGTGATCTTTGCCCATGATCATTGCTGACTTCCCCTCTTGAAGTTCACGGTTAGGTTTACGGGAGTGAACTTTGCTTTTAAACTCCTCTAACTTCTCATAACTCTCCTCATTCAAGACACCAATTGCATGATCAAGTTTACCGGTGTAAACCTTATTTGTGAACCTTGTGTTTTCCAAACCCCCCTTTTTACGTGTTCTACTCCTTCATGATTAAGTTTACGCATGTGAACTTGCTTATAAACCCCCTTTGGATCCTCTTTTCGTTCTTTTTCTCAAGAAACACCTTCCCTCCAGTATTGCGAATCCCCACAACCACTAAAACTCTACTCCTAAGGCTGAAACTACCCATTCCACCCTCTGAAAAATCAACTTCCTTCGTTGCAACGCCCTTTACGCACCTACATCTCCCTTTCTAACTTCTACCCACAACTTTAGAAACAACCAACCCAACTCAATTAAATTAATAAAGGTAAGAAGACTTACTTGCACTTGAGAGGAATAATGAACTCCACACATGTAAACCACAAAAAACAACGTATATAGAAGGAAAAATGCCAAAACACTCAAATTTATATACCACAAACACCTAACTCCAGTAAGAATTATCACCTACCCTTTTTGATGAAAAAGACACAAGATTTATTTGGTCATTGCCTCCTAAACTTTGCTAGTTTGCATCATTTCCTTGATCTTGGTGATCAAGGAATAAAGAAATTGCCAAGTGGAGGGGGAACATCAAATAGGGATTGAGAAAAAAAGTGAGGAAGGAAAAGATACAATGTTTTTAAAATCATGGCAATTAAGGGTTATATCTTGGTCGTATTTAGGGATGTCAATTCATATTGTTGTATCATGTCTTATTTCCGCATCTAAATGGGTTTGTATATGAAAAATCTAAACCTATAATACAACCCGTTTATTGATTGTTTATAAAAACCTAACCCGTGACCTAATATGTCTCATTCGGGTTGGACCTGTTTACAATACGTATTATTATGTCGTATCTTATTTATCTAAAGTTTGATACTATTTATTAATTGAAATGTTATAATTAAATCTATAAAATATTTATAGCTGCAAAGGAAAAGAACAATAATAATATTCAAATTTTACCAAAACAAATGATATCATATCTTTATACTTAATATAAAATTACGATCTAAATAAAAACTTTAGTAAAGTAAAATTTTACCAAATATAGAAAATCCAAAAATTTAAGTTATTATTATTAAGTAGAAACACGAATTAAGTAGATATTATTATTACTATTTCTAAATTCATCACATGGTTTACAGACTTTCAAGGGAGATAGTAAAAAAATTTACACGAGTTCGTAATATTTTATTCATTTAAATTATGATGGAGTAAGAAAAGTATATAACATTACTAAAGATAAGTTACATAACATCACTAAATATAGTAAAGTGATTACTTAAATGGATATTAATATTACTATTAGTGTTAACTCCGAAATTTATCACTTTATTTGTTAGATTTTTAAGGGAGAAAGTTAAATAATTTATACATGATTTCATGGAGGCTTACTATTCTAGCTACATCGTAAATCCAGGAAGAACAAAAATATATCAAGATCTTAAGAAACACTTCTAGTAGAATGGTATGAAACAAGATGTCAAAGACTAAAGGCAGAATAAGCCATTACCCATCCTTTAGTGGAAATGGTAACAAATTTCCATGGATTTTATTTGTGGCTTACTAAGGACCACTACCGGTTTTGATGTCATTTGAATCATTTTTTTATCCATTTAAACTATGATGCGGTGAGAAGAATATATAGCTAAAGGTATTATATACTTTTAATTGAGATCTCTGACTTTGAAAAAAATGATTTATGTAATAATATGCAAATATGAAAGAAAATATTATGAATTTAACCGTGTCTTGTGCCCAGTGTTTGATTTGAGAGGTTGACCTAAACTTGGACATGAATTTAATCATGTTTAACAGATCTGACCTATTTATGTTTTGTGTTAAATTTTTTCATATGCTAACTCGTTTAAATTGAATTGTGTCATATTTAGATGTATCATGTCTGGATCTAAAATTACTAGCCCTAGTTATATTTAAGATACTGCCATTGCTTATAATATAATTTTGTAAAAACTGATTTGAAAAAGAATTATGTTATGACTTGACCTAAAAGGAAGTCTCAAGGACTAAGATATCCAAAATACTTTGTGTAAAATAGACTTAAGCATACTAGTTGCAATAATACAATTGTATACAGTGGATTCAAGCATATTATAGTATAGCAAGTATCATAGATAATGAAATACTAAAAACAATAGACTAGTCATCACTGCTTTTGTTACAATTGTAAGAACTAACTTTCAATTGTTAGGAAAAAGAATATATAAAAAGACAGTAATAAGATTAAAGGGTATGAAATACTTGGTTTACAATTTCATTTATTTCCTTCTTCTTTCTTAGAGTTGCTTTGAATTCGAATAAGTGATTTGTCTAAAAACCCTAGCTCAGTTTACCTCACATTAACACAAAAATACAAACCATCTGTAAAATAGTAGTATAGATCAATAGATCTGCTCTAGTATAATTTAAATTTGCAATTGTTTTCTATAGATTCTTAAAGCAGTATGTAAAAGATTGAAACCCTAGTATTCTTATTGTTTCAGAACACAAACAAGAGGAAAGAGAGAGTTAGAAAGAAATGTACCTGAAAAGGCTCTTGAGAAGAGAGAGAAGATTACAAGATCTTTTAATTGTCCGTGTGATTTAGAATGCTGTCGTTTAAGGAAAGGAGCGTGTGGACTTTTGGAAGTGGACTGGACCATGAAAGCTAACAAATTATCAAAATGGAAATCCTTTTAGACAAGATTTAGGGATAAACTATATTTATTGAAACTAAAATAAAATACAACATGATTACAAATTCTTTGGAAATGAATTTATTATTTTTAAAAAGATTTATAACTTTTAAATAAATAAGAGTGGTGATGTGAAATAAACAAAAAACGGTTTTAGAGTGTTTCAAGGTTTCTCAACAGAATTTTCGCTTTGCTAAATGCTCTGACGAAGCCATCCTTTTAAATCCATATAATGGTATGTTATTTTCTCTTTTAAGTTTTAAAACTTGTAAAATTAATAACATATGGTATTTAATTTCTCAAATTATGTAATATGAGTATTTTGAACTCATATTATGAGGCCATTGATCGCTATGTTCATGAAACTGATGAGTAAGTAAAACATCAAATTCAACCTTATCTTAAACATTTGATCATGACTATAGAAGATTATTTCAATTATATACGTCTAACTAAATAATGCATCTAAGTCAAGGTTTAGTTGGTCATGATAATATGAATGTTGGTCTCTTAATAGGATCTAATTGTTTCAATTCCATTCTCATATTTGTAATAAGTAATACTTAGCAACAAGTAAGAAATAATAATAATAATAATAATAATAGTAGTAGTAGTAGTAGTAGTAGTGTTGTGTAAACTTCATAGTAACTTGAAGGTCACCCCAAAACTAGGACGGAGTGGTGCCAACAATGTATCAATTTGATAAGATTTTGTGACATTTTTGTATTTATTTAAATTATTACTATGATTTTATCCAAACAATAATGATTCACGTCTTAAACAAATTAGTGAAAATTACTATTCCAAATCTTGTATATGATCTTGTAATGGGACTTTGTTATGAAACAACCTTCGTGGTTGTTATAGAAAAGTCCTACTTGACTTGAAATTCAATAAAAAACATGTATATATTCAAACGCTAAAAGTATAAATCTTTGTAATTATTCTTCACATGTTACTCTACAATTTGAAATGTTTAGAACCATGAATTAGATTCGAACCGGATCATTAAAATTTTGGCAAATTGTAAGCACACTCCATAAAAGTAGAAGTTAGGAGTAAATAGACCCTAAACTTTTAATCTATATACTTTTGTTTCCCAGTAACCTTTGAGAAAATGTACATATTATATGTTATATATCCTCACCAAAGTCCCAAAATATTGTTATTTATGATTCTTCTACCATCAATTTCAATTTTTCAGCAAAGAGTTAAGAGGTATGGACATATTTTCTAACGCTATAGTAAAAAAAAAGCCATATTTGAAATTTTTGGAGATATATTTACTCTTGACCGGCCAATATTAAAAATTTTACGCATCATTAAATTCAACAAACTGATTTTGCTGCAATAATTAGATAAAAAAAGAACATATACCAGATTTTACAGCATTCTAATGGGCCAAAAGCCCAGTCTACTAGCTGAAAGAAGTAGAAACATATCGGCCCAAGAATTTTATCCGACCAAAAAAATGGCCCACTAGTGATGACAAAATCTAGGGCTCCTCTACTACTGATGTCTTTTGAGACAGTTAAAATGTGTGTCAGAAGTGTACTTCCTAAGAAAGCTAAATTCAGTTTCTACATCCCGAAAGTACTGCAACTGCCGATTATAAGTTGCACTTGCAGAGCTACAGCAATTATTGGGAGCCTGAAGGACCGATCGGCAGTGATAATTGATTAATTGTCCCTACCCCTTTTGACCTATCCACTCTAACTTACTTTGAGACCAGGGTCCCTTACTCTTCTTCGATGATTAAGCCTTTCTTCTTCAGTTTATTTTATTTTATTTTTCTTTTTCTCCTCACATATTTATAAAGATCGAGAGGACTACCTACATAGAGTAAATAGGACCTCAATCATGAGTTTGGGATAGGTTTTATTCAACCGAATCCAGCTATATATTGTAGGCTTGAAACTGGGTTTAATAGAAAATTTTAAGATACCCAATTCTTTCTCAAAATCTGATAATTAAGCAGATTTAATTTAATAAAAATATATTGAATTTCGTATTTTTGTACAAAAAAGAAACTATTTAAAGCTTATCTTAAGGACAACTTGTAATGTAGGTTTTAGAATGTTAAATACCCGAATTTCTAAAACCTTATTTATATCTTACGGGATACTAAAAATTAAATCGAAACTCGTTTCAAATTATGGGGTATTATACTATCAAAGTTTGATCTAGTAGGAAGTACTATAATGTGCATGAATATCAATCAACCAAGCTATAATATCTTGAAAACAAACCTTAAAAAAAAAAAATATATGCCCTTCATTTCAGTTCTATATAGAAACTTGTTTGTACCATTCGTCTAAAATTCATTGTATACTTCCCTACATCTTCCTCATCTTACGGACGATCTTATCATTGTAAAAAAATGAAAAGTGGCTTTCTGTTGATCTGCTTTTTAGCACTATTGCCTTCATGCGTATAGTACTTTCACTAGGCCCACTTTTCAAGTGGGCTGCTAAGCGTCGACGGAAATAATGTTGGTTATCTTACCTGGCACTCGCAAAACGTTCAAACACCAAAGTCAAATCCACTGTTTCCACGAATATCTCGGAAGAAATTAAATTACACCCAATTAGAGTAACTTATTGTATTCTAGTGAAAATTTATGAAAATAATCGCTGAACTACGTAAAGAAAAGAATTAAAACGGGATAAATTTATGTTAGAAGTCCGCCGAAAGTCAATTGAATCCACTATGTTTATTCTAGTCAATTAAGCCCCTAGGTTTATTCCAAATTTTGTTCAAATCCTTTACATTTTAAGCAAGTGATTTAAATCGTTACACTTATGCTAGTAAATCATTGAGTTCATATTTTAGTATGTTCTATAGATGACCCATATTGTGTATATGATCAAAATATAATAGATTATAACTAAATTTAGGCATAAATATAAATAACTCAATTAAATTTCACTATTGATAATTTTAGAGAACTTTGATGTCTTTATCCAAATAAAATTTTTCATAATTCCTAATCAATGTTGAGATCAAATTCATTCATTTTCAATGATTAGCTTGTAGAAACAATAAATCATTCTTGCTAGTAGCTTGGCATGGATATTGTTTTCTGAAAGAAAAGTAATTAGAGCATATTGCTCTATTTAATTTATTTGCTCAATTTCATTTTTCCTTTTTTTTTTTTTACTTATTGTAGGTAGCAGTTAGATATTAAAATCGAAAAATCTCATTTAATTCATAAATTGGACTCATGGTACAAAGGGAAGTACATTTTCAAATTAATATTGATTCCTTGTTTGGGTTGTATGGTCCTTCCTCTATCCAAGTTTATGCACCCTCATTGGAAAATTAACCATAAGGCAAATCACTATTGAAATTATTGGCATGGTTGGTTGTAGGCAAACCCTCCTAGCCGTCTTTATACTCCTACTTCCTTTATTGTTTACTAGTCATTTAGGGACCTCAAGCAAGTAATCCGACTTGTCTCCTTCTCTATGATGCAACTGAGTTAAGCTATTGTCAAATTATGCAGTAGTCTAGACTATGCTCATGCTATAGTCAAAGTCATGCATTATTTTGTCTTAACCGGTCGAATTAATTAGATTATCTTACCAATTGATCGGTCAAATTGTCTTTATTAGATTCATAAAACAATGAGTTCCTTGGGGCACTTGAAGGCTCGTTGGCTTTAACTTATCCAATGGCACCTATGTTGAATCTAGATACATAAAAACTTATTCTCTTGATGCCACAAGAATATCCATTGTTTTTGAAAACACCATGCTAAGCATATATATATTAAACAAAAAAAAAAAAAAGCCAAAGAAAAAAGTGTTGATTAACTTTAACTTCATAGTTCATCTACGTTTATGGTAATTTCATTTGGCGAATATATATATTGCACCCTATCATTTTTCTTGGTAAAAATCATTGTCTATGATTATAAAGTCGCCAAACAATTCCTCATCCCATCCATAAAAGATCCTTACCTTGTATTAAATATTTCAAAATGGAGAGAATGGCCAAGAATTATTTGCCTCCAACTTCATTTTCCATTTCTATTGGAAACTTAGAAAAACCACAAAATTGGCTTTGGTTTAATTTATATTTGAAACTAGGCAACTAGTTATGTATAGTGTAGATAAGCCATTTTGGACATGCACCCCAATGTCTAATATGACTTATTTGAGAGTTGGACCAAGCTCTTACTTCTCAATTTAACCTACTGTTTTAGGCTAACTTGCATCCAAAATGGAAGTTCTCCATAAAAACAAGGCCAAGCCATGAAGGAGCCTCTAAGCCATGACTCTCACTCCAACCTAATTCCTAAAAGTCTTCAAGCTATTGGTGACTTGAGCCTCTAAGCCTAGGTTGGTGAGGCCTGGCCCATGAAGCTCTTACGTCTCTATGTGGGAACAGTTACCATGAAAGGTGACCACCAATTGTCACCAGCAATGTCCTAAGATTCTTAGAGCACGATATTCATGTAGGAGATCCACTTTCTTAATTAAGCTTAACCTTATTCCTTATAAATTGAGGATGAGGCCTTTTGATAAATCACATTAACTCAAACATACTTTTACTTACTCGATATTTTGCTATGATTTCCCTTAGTACTAATTTAAGCATCAAAGTAGGCCGTTGAACAACTCTTCTACTGTTTTTCTTACTCCATCTATTTGATGGACCACTTAAGGCAATCATCGAGCTTTATGTTTATTAGCTAAAGCTAGGAACAATACATGGCTTGATATGGTTATGACAAATTATAATTTTTATCATGCCTACTTTTAATATTTGTATACCTTTTTAGTTGATTCTTTTTTTTCATGCTTATTAATAATGAAGTCTTAGCACAACATTGTTCTAAATTTGGAATCACTTAATGTAGGTATTGGACATTGTTTATGAATCTATAGAAGATTTTGAATCAACCTCCACCAAAACAACTATCTTTCAAAGAGCTAAAGATAGGGTTCTATTCTAGTAATGTAATGCTCTGAGTTAAAAATAGTTAATAGTCAAGACAACAAATATTAATAGGTTAATTTTAATTATTTGATCCAAAAATTTATGAGTAGAGTGGATATGTTATATACTATTTAGATTTTATAAACCAATACAAACTCTGTCATAGAAAGGTGGAACTGCACTCCAATTTCAAATGAATCTATTTATCAATTTTTTTGTTTAATAATTGGTATATAATACTTGTCAAACTAATTAACAATAATTTGAGATAATAACACTTTTTCCTCCGAAAGGAAAAGTCTATGACAGATATTTGGTATGTAATCATTCAATCAAAAGCATAGATTCAACGATTAGTTGGTCACTTATTACTCCTGCTTGTCATTGATAACCCATTCTCCACCTATAATATAACGAATCTTAAGCCATTGGCTCGTACGTTCTATAAGTTGGAAGTTGAATTTAAATTAAATATATTCAAAAGTCTTGATATATACTGAATAAATTAACAATAAATTAATAAACCACGTAAGCTTCAAGGACTATTTTCCGCGTAACAAAATTTCCTCCTCCGTCAATCACCCAGGTACTCTTCATCTTAACGCTCGACTTTCTGAACAATTCCAACGATCGATCGAGAGAGAAAAGTTTTAATAGTAATAATGCTACATTGATCAATTACTAGCGTGTGTAATTTAACATTTGAAAATATAAAATGATTACTTTAAAAATTAGATATTATGTATTTATATGTTATTTATCAATTTCTGTGTTGTATCAGTGTGATTAAATTTCTTTTGGTTAGAGATCTTGGACATAAAAGAAAAAATAAGAGAAGGGAAATTAATTAAATTTTCTAAAACCCTAGACAGGGACAGTAGTTGCAATGCTTAGGTCTATTTAATTAATCATTAAAATGATATGCTTTCCTACGTGCTTCTTTTTGTCCATTGTGTTTTCTTCCTTAGGTTTTATATCTTTATTAATGGGGAGAGTCGGCAATCGGTAATCAAGTGGCTAAGTTTATTATTATAAGAATGAATTATGAGAATGTCGGATTATAATATAATAATAGTAGGTCATGATTTAAAATAATAAAGACAATGTAGAAGAAGATTTGTCATAAACTAATTCAAGAAAAGGACAGCCATTTTCTAGTGGCTGGAAAATACATGCCTTCACGCCAATGTGACTTGGACATAGAGAGGCTGCGGTTAAAGAATGATATTTCTTGTGCAATTTGCTAGATTTTCCCATATTCCAGATTTTAGAAAACTCAATTTGCTGATAATAAATTCGGCTTATAATATCCGGTTGAACTCTGATAAATGGGTCGGCGTTGATAAATTGGGTAGTGTCTATACAATGCTTTTGAATTGAATAATCGACTTTTGGAAAAAAAAAAAAAAAATCTACAATGCCTTTCAACATGCTTAGGATTTTGAATATAATTTGTGATAACTATTTTCCGTCTTATAGTTGTTTAGGGTTTTGATTATGGCTTTGATGCAGTTGTTTAGGGTTTTCATTTGGGGATTATGTTTTCAATTTGGAATTAAGGTTCAAATTTGCTGTTTGAATAGAGAACACACGAACGTGCGTACAAAAGAGACAACAAATTAAATGAGATCAATTTTTCAACACGAACAGATAATTATTATTTGTGTTCTTGGGTCTGATAAAGGAGAACACGAACATATGTTCTTAGGTTTGATAAAGGAGATCAATTAAGGTTCGAATTTACTTCGTTTAATTATTATCTTCGTTTGATCATTTTCTGTTATAATTAGTATTCTTGGGTATGATAAAGGAGATCAATTTTAATTATTATCTTTTAAAAATATAATAAGTAATCTATTCTTGTTAATTCTAATTCAAGATTTATTCCTTCATAAATTTATTCAATTAAATAAATTCTACAACAATCAACTGAATAAGATAATATGTATTCGAAGTTATTACAATTCTATTTCATTACTTAATATCTGCTATTCCACTATAGCTCCATTTCATTCATTGAAGCGAACATACTATTTACGTTATTTTGGTATGGAAGAATGTTATGACATGGAAAGATTCGGAAATGGAGTGAAATAGAATCAAGATTAGGATGATTCTTCCAATTTTGTCATTCATAACGTTATAATGACTATAAAAATGTTCAATTATATTATACAATTTATTTCATTTGTGAATATTGAAAATATAAAATAAGGAATATATAGTTATATTTTTCAAAGATATCTTGATTCTGAAAGATGTATCGACCCAATATATTGTCTATATTATTTTAACATGTAATGCAGGAAGTATAATATAAGATATCGTAGCATTTATATTGTTATATAACGTATGCTAGCTTTAACACATAAATTAATAAATACACTTTATGTATAATAATGCATAAAATACAAATATGGTATGATTTTAACTATACATATTGTGTATTGCATATAACGTGGTGTATGTATGATATATAAATTTCATACTAATATGCATATATGTATTTACTTATGTATATGAAGGTTTTAAGATATAGTTGGATTTGAAAAGGGAAATAACCATAAATTGCAAACTCCATTTTGGGTGCATTTCTACATACCAAATCCATCATTATAATACATATCAATGTTTCATATATTAATGACCGTTATATTTATTGTGAAATGCACTTACTAGTTAAGGTTGCTGTAATTTAATGTCATTAATATTGATCTTTATTAGGAAGGACATGGTTCGAATCTCTTCTTCTTCAAGTTGTAATATGTAGTTGGCCTGCACTTACTAGTATAACCTATGACTATTGTTAAGAAAAAAATATACAAGAGGGAAAAATTAAGATCTAATTGTAGATACACTTCTACAACTATTTCTCAACTAAGCAATCCCATAAGTTTCCAAAAGATACCAAAATTACCATCTTATGGCAAACGTAGCTTTCAAATAAATGTTAATTGAAAGACCATTTGAAACTTACTCAAAAGTTAATATTATGAGAACTTATAATGAGGACATATTTATTAATAAAGTGCTTAAAGAGGTGCTTAAGGTGTCATTGCAATGTCTTAAGTAATTCTCATTTTTAAACCACTCTATACTTTATTAATGGGTATTAAAACCAATGCTTTAAAGGAATTGTGATGTTGTCATTGACTGGAGGGATGTTAAGGTGATTATAGTTGCAATTGGATGAGATCACGAGGGAAGAGTAGTTGGAGGTATGTGGATAAAACAAGCTGGATTGATGCCTCTATAAGCGGAGCTAGATGCTAATCTAGGGGGATGTAACTTGCAATTGATAATGGATGGAAGAATATCATTATTGAGTAGGATAGCTCTAACGCCATAAACCTTGTCGAGTAGGGACACTAGTTGAATTCATCAAGTTCTTTCTTTGTTAGACAATGTCTACCCTTATTGTATCATTTTAATTCAATTCTCTCTTAGAGGATCATGTGTGAGGCCAATCTGATAGTAGATGTATAGGCCAAATTAGGTCTATTTGAAGGCACTAATATTATGTTCTCTTATGATTTTCCTTTATCCATTTTGGACTATATCGTTAGGGACTTCAAATGTGATCGAAGTGTAGTTATGGCTTGGCTATAAATAGCCTTTTGAGTGCTCTTGGATAATTGTTGTTTGTTTGTTTGACTTAGTTGGGTTTGCTTTAATATATTTTCCTTTACCTAAGACGAAAGGAAAATTGTATAAAAAAATGAAAAATGAAATGTTATGGCTATTGCATATTGCAATGGTGCAAAAACAAGTGCTAAGTATTGATACTTATGGAAGGAACTCACATAAATTAAGCACCATTTGGTGCTTACCATTTATTAGTGAAAATAGGGTGCTTGGTTGATAAAAATTGACCTAAGTGTTCTTCAAACTTTTTTAATAAAAATCTCCTAAGAAAACTTTTCCATTACTCTTTTTTTCTACTACAAAACAAGAAATTGTTTATTATTAGAACAAAACAATTACAAAAGGATCCAGATAAAATAAATTAAAGAGATGGAGGTTAGTTCCAAGTTAATAAGGGTACATCTCTTGAATTAGAAATGAGCATTAACAATTAATATATAATGAAAAATTTCACCAAGTGAACGAAGAATCGGTATTTTGATGAAATAATACACCTACATGGGGTAGAGGATGTTGGTACTAAGAATAGGACAACTTATATTACGGTTTAGAACCTTGATAGAAGGGTTTTTTTTTTTTTTAAGCATATATCCTGAAATAGTTTTGTTAACCACACGCATTGAATAAGATTTCTTTTAGTGACTTTTTTTTAATAGAAAAATTCCACATATGGAACCTTAGGTAATGGTTGTTAGTATATTGCAGCAAAGTAAGTGATCATACCGTGTATAGCTATTAAAAAACACTCATACTCTATATCTTGAAAATGTGGCGAAGTGTTATCTAATTATGGTCGGAAGGAAAAACGAGAAACTTGTTATGTAAAGCTCTAGTCAATGTTGGAACTATTAGCATAACCATTTTTTTTTTTTTTTGTTTTTATTAACTATTACATCACAACAAATAGACAGGAAGAAATCGAATATAATTCATTCTGTTAAAAGATTAATGTTTATATCACTAAATCATCAAAACTTTAAATCAAAACCTTAACTAGCATAACTATCAATTGAGATATTGAATTTATTTGATGTATTGTCCCATATTCTAGATCTATCCCAAACTTGAATTATTTTTAGTTTTAATGTTTTAAGCTAGAAACTTGTGATTTACCTAAATTGGAGAAACAACAAATTGTCAATCATGAGTTGGGATTATAAATGAATTAAACCTTGTTTACAAGTACTTTAAGTTCATTTCAATCATCTTAGAAGTTAATTAAACTATAGCTAAATTGAAATTGAACTCAAGCTATTTAGGTGAGTGATCTAAGTGAGCTAAAACTTTAACCATTTAGCTCAACAAGCTTAACAAGTTAAGTTTGAGTATATGTTAAGCTTTGTCCATGTCAACTCAATTTCTAGTTTCAATGTTAGTTGATTTAAAAATAATATAAGCTATTCTAGGTCATTAAATTTAAACAAGTTTTGTTGAGCCAAACTTAAACTTGTTGAGTAACATTTGATGGTTGGGCTCCAATTTGAGAATTTCAAATGGAATACCTCGAAGTTCCGATTGTTTAACTCAATTAGAACTATTTATGATCGACTTGCTATAGTAATATTAACAAAAGAAAAGGATACAGGGAAAAATACATCCACTAGAGAGAGATCATACATGGACATCACATTCCACATTTGTTCTAAACAATCACTTTCATGTTAGGTAAATCTCAAACACTTTACTATGCCGAATTAGAAATTGGCGACTCCCGAACGCATTTTGGTTCCTTCCTTTTACTTTATTGTCGTGTCACCGTTTAACGCAACGGATTATTTTGTAGAACTTCAGGTTTTTAGACAAAGGAAGAGACAATTTGAACACAGCAAGCTAATATTGGTTGAAAACAAGTACATGCTATATTGGGTATGTCATATTCATGGTTAGACTTGTAATTTAGTCCTAAGGAATTTTAACAAAATTAAATTATCCATGCACAAAAATTTTTCTTTCGAACACTTGTTGTCTTCTTATTTAAATGATATATATATATATATAAAGCTGCTTTGACACTATTAAATGGGTGAACATTATAAGGGGCTCGTCTAATCTCCAGAAAAGAAAAAGAGTATTATCCATATTAAATATTTTTCATACATAACCGAATATTGTGAACAAAAATACAAACGGGAACACCATTTGAAATAGAAAATTTAATTTAATGGTCTCATAGATTGAATAGAGCAGTACCGAATTGTAACATAAAAACACCATTTACAAGTAAAGTGCAAAGTATAAAATATTCTATTTAAACACTATGAATGGTAGATCACTCAAAAAAATTCTGTATCAAGTTATGGCTCCCGATCATATATGCTTTAACAGTTTTAGGTTATACCTACCTTTCATGGACACATGTTATATTGTATTAGTTATTTCAAGTTTAAGAAATGGTACTTATAGCATAATTTAGTACAATGTCATAGACCATAAACGTTTAAACGTTTAATTTTAGAGTTTCTCAACAATTTTCACTCATTCTGTCTGAAGTTTAATGTTGCCCAATGTATTTAATTGTTTGATGCAAGAATCTCCCATAATACACGCTCAATGCTCTGAATATCAAATATATTGGTGGAAAATCGTCTTTTAGTAACTCTACGTTTTACGGTAGGAAGAGTGGAAAATATTCTGTTGTAACGGGAGAGCAATTTTGAGGTGTTGTTCTCCGATGGTTTCCTTAATATACAATCCTTGGAAAAGAAATAACACGTTGTGCTATTGTGGAGATCCATTGTGATACCTTATATTAAGGAGATCTTACATGAATTGTAAGAGATAATTGGTATTATTTTATAAGGTTATGATTGTGGATATCTTATTAATACTAATTAGAAACTTTTAGGTTAAGTTATTAAAAAAACCCATCAATATTTATTGACCTAGTTGAAGGGAGATAGTTGTGAAACTCTATGTTAAATGAGGTCTCATATGAATCATAGAAGATGATTAGTTTTGATTTATAACGTCATGATGGTGAATATTTTTTCAATGCTAATTAGATTCTTTTGGACAAAATGATTAAAAAATCCATTGATGTTTGTTGGTTTGATTATTTAATATTTTTAACTTGGGATGTTAGATCCATTGGCAACTAATTGTTTAAACTCCTATTGAAATTCAACCTCTAACATCAATACCTCTCCCTGTATCTATCAATAGAGGTAATAACTCTAGCAAACAAAATATCAATTAGGTAGTCTACAATAAATTTAGGTAATGACATTGCAAAATTAACTTAAAGTTGACGCACCAAATGCAATATTATTCCTGAACTCAAACGTAGAAATCGAAGGATAATAAACTAAATTTCATTAATTGAATTTCTTACTTCTACTTCATTATTATTTTGTCACCTATATATTTTTTATAATAATGAGAGTGCAAGTGACTAAAGTTACAGAGACCACAAGTACATAAAATGATTGTTATGTAATATTAGGAAATTCATTATGATGTCCTTTTTTTCTTTATAATTTCAACTATTATTTACATGTGATATTATTTTTAGGGGATAAATTGAGTAAAATCGAGATAAAGTAAAAATATCATATCTAAAACTACAAATGAGTCAAATTGAATCGAGACAATACAGTATTGAACTCTAGCTCGAACTTGACTCGAAATTTTAAAATTTGAGCTTGACTTAAGTTTAGTTGAGCAGTCGAGCTTAAAATTTTAAACTCGAACTTAACTTGAAATGGTATTAAATAAGTTCGAGCTTTACTTGATTAAGCTCATTTAAGTATGATTTATCTAAAAAACATCTTTTTTTTTTTCTAATTATAGTAGTATTAGTGTTCAAACTCGATTTGAAATCTACTAATATTTACAATCAACTTGAGTTCGATTAGACTTGTGAGTTAGTTGAATTCAGCTAGTCAAACTAAGTACTAAGTATTATAAAATTCGAGCTCGACTTAATTAATTATTCAAATAGTTTGAACTTAATCTCAATTTGACTTTTCTCAAATTAATATCAAGCCTTTAAGACAAATTAAACTAAATTTAAATAGCTAATAAATAATTCAACTTGTTTATACTGCTAAGCATATCTAGTTTTGACTAATATCTTCGGGAATCCACCACCCATGGATTTCTTCCTTGCTTTGATCTGCAAGGTCATCATTCGACCTAGAGAAACACACCATAATCGCGGTTAGGACAAGAATGTTGATCCTGTTTTTGTGTTATCTCGATGATTCTTGGGTTGCCAAATGTCAATGCATGCGCACTTACTCAGATAGGTTGGAATTTACTAGTTTAGTTCATAGTAAGTTTAGACAAATCCGCTTTCATCTTTTTACTTTAGTCAACCTAAAAATGAGTGTAATTCAGTGGATATTAGCTATGGTTCACCCTGGACATAATAACTTGTATTTCAAATAAAATTTTCTATTACCATCTCAATGTATATACTCATCAATGCCTGTTGTCTTTATTACACATCACGTATGTAAGTAACATGTAAATACCAATAAGTTAATTAATTAGTTTTTGGACATGATAAAGAGGTAAAATATACATTTCTCATGGTGTCAAATTCTAACTCCAAATTTTTGGTTTAATTTATAGTTAACGATCTAACTTATGAAATGACCCATTTATTGTGTTTCATCTATCAGTATAATTGTGGCACCTAATTGTCAAAACCTCGTTTCGTAAATGTGTTTAAATAGTTTATTCTACGTTGAATAAATGTTGAAGTTACTAAATATAAAAAGTACTAAGAAGTAATAACCTGTTTTCGAAGATATTATCCATAATTTTAACGCTTGTAAAAGAGACATAAGCTACTGATAATTTTGCGTATTGAATGTGTTCACAGATAAACACGAAAATAAGGATACATGTTGTTGAGCCAAAAGGTTTCTCAATCAATTTTGATTAGACAAAATCGAGTCTCAAAATAAACAACTATTGAACTACCATCTCATAAAGGAATTAATTTTTCAGAAAAAAGTCAAAATCAAAGCCTACATAGAGTGTTTTCACAGGCATTTTATCTGAATGGTTCGTCAAGCCATTCAAATGAAGTCATAGAGAAAGGGTTTGTTAAGAAGCCTTGGATGGACTTCATTGGAAAGAGCTTTATTTTACAATCCTAACTCTACCATCACAAAATTAAGAACAGTTTTTTTTTTTCTTTCCTTTTAAGATGTAAATTGTAATTTTCCTTTAAATTAGTGGAAGTAGGCAAATTGAGAATATATTAGATTTCGCACTTTTTAATGTAGAAAGAGCTAAAAGATAAATGCACAAACATTGCAGATATTTAAAAGAATAGTAAGTTCAATCGACAATCGGGTCCATTCAATGTACACGGGCTGTCCAAGCGTAAGAACCTACGCCAAGCATACAACCATTTAGAGAAGTTGGATACAAGCATGTCAGCCTTTTTACCACCCTAGTGGTGGTATTTTGAATGGTAAGGGTAGTTGAGTAAGTCTTGTAAAGAGCACAGTTGCACAGGTGTAATCCGAGTTGAATTGAACCAATATATTGATGAATTTGAGTTCGACATAAAAATTGAAAACTCGAACTTTGTTGAAGTTTGGTTGAATTCTAAATTTTGGGTTTGAGTTTGATTCGAAAATATATTTATCAAATTTGAGTTTGACTCGATCAGCTTGATTATACTCGAATATTTTAAAATTTTTTCCTAAACAAATCTCAAAATCACTCATATTTAAAAGAATTAGAAATTATACAAAACTCAATTAGACTCACTAGTCTAATGAGCTTAGTGTTCTAAATCTCGAGCTCGACTTGGATTTACTATTGAAGCGGTAGGAGCTTAAGTTTAACTCGATTATTATCGAATTGAATTTAAGTAAAATCTCACACTAACCTTGAGTAATTTGCTAGTTGGGTCGGTTCATTTACACCCTTAAATCAGAATGTATATACACAACACATGTACTTTTTCATTTTAAGTTGATCAATAAAACGAAACTTTTGCCATAACTACTTTCTATTATTTCCTCTATGTAGTTGTCTTCTCCACTACTTCCATTCATAATGTTTCTTGATTTGGAGTCTTCTAATTCAAGTTCAGATATGCGATTTGCACTAGTCGTACGGTGGGGGTTTCGAGTGAGTAAACTCGTGTTAAACGCGTTAACAAATTGAAATAGTTTAGGAATTTCCTTATCCCGTTTGTCCAATGGTTTTGCAGTTATCCGAAAGCCATTTATAAGATATTCTAAGCCTTGCTTTTGATGATAATTAGCGCGGGCAAGCACATGTAAAGAGGTTAGAGACACACTCTATACGAGTTTGCGACATGTCTTGGAACAGCTTGTTGTATCCTTATGTTTTTCAAGATTGACATTTCCTAATAAGGGATTTAGTGGATAGTATATATTATGTGAAAATACACACGGTGTATAATTACTAATTAGATTCGAACATATGAATTGACAGTGGATAATTACCTAAAATCTCACTATTTATGTTATTAAATATCTAAATATACTTTGTAGGTATACACTACATATTCTTACATGTGGCATGTCCTACTTATTTAATCCTTTTCCCATTCCCCCCTTTTTGTTTTTGGCCTAAATTGTTGAGCCTTACAAATGAAGAAAAGGAGTTAGAAGGAAAGAAAAAGGAAAGGAAATAAATAGAAAAGAAAGAAAATGGAAGGAAAATTATTGTTTGGATAAGAAGGGAATAGGAATGAATGATTATAAATGAAAAGTTAATAAAATGTATATTTTTTAAACCTATTAAATTACTAAAATATCCTTAAATTTTTAAAATATACTTTTAGTATAGGGGCATTTAAGTAAAATACCAAGTTTTCCTTCCTTAATTCTCTCCAAATTTGGAGATAATGGATTTTAATGGATTTTCTTGGGACCATGAAAAAATATTCAAAAAAAATTCCTCCCTTTCACTTTCTTGATTTTCCAGACATGGGAAAAAATTGGCAAGGAATTGTTTCATCTCCAATCCTTAGCCTTCTTTTCTTTCTCTCAATCCAAATATAGTGTTAGTTAGTGATTTGCACAACAATGATTATTGCATAATATGTTAATCTTTATATATAGTTTTGAGAAAAATGTATTTACATGATGTGTTTTGGTATCATTTTCACAGTCAATTCTTAAGTAATTCTAATTGGTTAAGCTATTCTCAATGTTGTTATATTTAATGACATCAATATTATTCTCACAACTACCTTAGGACTCTTCCTTCCAAATTATAATATGTAATATAGTTGGCCTAAAAACAAACCAGTCACGATTGAAAAACAACTAAAGCTCATGGTAGAAGTATTCAACATTTACACTAAAAATAAATCAAATCAACTATATTTAAATATTTTAATTCTTAAGTTTCTCATATTTATATCAAAATAAAATTCAATCAAGCCTTTTATGTTTTTTTTTTTTATTTGCCAAAGATTATTATGTGTTAATTGGATCATTTAAATATATATATATATAGCCACTCCAACTAGGACTCTCTTTCAATATTTTTGATGCATAAAGAATTTACGATGCGACAACATGAATATGCTCACCTAATATATGAAAGACTTAGATTAAAATTTAGGCATTAGTATGGACAACTAAAAATAAGACGGTCAAATTATACATTACTTGATTGAATTTTGGTACAAATATAGATTACATCTAATGACTTATCCCATTGGATTTTTGTATATCATAAATGCTTATATAATATAAATATATATAAATATTCATATATATATATATATGTATATCCAAAAAGGCATTATTTCACATAAATAAAAAGACAATTTATAAGAAATTCTAAAAACAATAAAAATTACACAAAGAGTTCGAATTTCTACATTACTATACTTATAACCCTTGAAAAATGTTGACCATGAAATTTTTTTTTCCTTTGATACAATACCGAATCTATCATTTAGATAAATATACACTTGTCGTTAGCTTCATTTTATTTTGTTGTTTTATTTTTATCTATTCATCCAATTTAAGGGTTTTCTTGATATGCTAATAGTTTGTCAGAAAATAAAATCGAATTATATATACTAATATAAAAGATTAACGTAGTATTATATTGGAATGCTAACGTTTTGAGGATATGAAAGTATAAAGTTTGGGCAATTTTTATCATTTTAATAGTACTTTAAGGGTATTGTTGTAATTTATCCTCAATAAAGTGCAAACGATGTGGTCGAATTACACGCAGATGAAGACAAAGGAAAGTTCTTGAATAACCCACAAGAAAATCTTCTACGGGGGAAAGTTTAATTTAATCAGGAGTGATACTCCCTTAATTCATACATGCCAATGGAAAAAGGAACGGATGCTCGAGCATTATTGCATGTTTAAATTCGGAAAGAATCATGTCCACATGATAAATAATGCTCTCCTGCTTCGTTGTCCAAAGGACAATCACGTAAAAAGGCGACATAAGTACTAGCGCATAGGAATAGGATAGCATGGGACAGCGGTGCAGCATGACAGCGCGTATTATTCTTTTCGAGAAGATGATTGCGCGAATAATATGCTGCTTTAGGTCGAAATGTTAGGGTAAAGTAGTTGCTTCTTATTTTGCTGACACCAGCGTTAATTAACCAATCCTAAGACTTAGAAATTCGTATAAAATATCAAAATAAATTAAATAGTACGTGATTATCCTATATAAACCAGTGATATATATATATATATATATATTGATTTTTCAATGAAATTGATACAGTATAATGTAGTTGGCTAAAAAAAAAAAAATTACATAAATAGTATATAATAAGAGGTAGAGATATTGCCAATAAAATATATGAAAGATAATAATTATAAGCAAAATGCCAAAATATATTACAGATATATACCCTAGTTTTAAAATTAAAAAAAAAGATGATCCTATGAGAGGGAGATAAAAGGTTTATATATTGGATATTTCAACGGTTAAATAATATATTGAACATTTTTGTCATACAATAACTATATTTTTATTTTCAAGATATGATTAATTGTCAAAACTTTGGTATCCCTGGAATAAGTAAAGACTCTATCATTTGGGGCTAAAATATCTGGGTGTAAAGTGTTCTCATTATTTTTGGTTAGTCCAAATTGTTGATTGTATGATCTCATCAGTTTAACTGGGTTGTAAATACAATCTATTCTTTTATATAATATATATGTATATATGTATGATTTAATTCCACTAAAGCCAACTCCAACTTTAAACTCAAAAGCTTATTGAGTGAAGCTCAAGTTTTCAAAGTATATCACCCAACAAATTTATGAGCCCAGTTACATTATAATCAAGCTTAAAGCTACTCAATTTAAATTTGAATTTTAAGAAAAGTTACTTTATATATATATATATATATTTTGAAATAAATGAATCCAATTAAATTGAGTCTCGATTCATCAGGCAGAATTTCCAGTTCACCACAAACTTAGGAAATTCGAACTCCGTCAAAACTAAATTCTAGTTTTATGTTTCCAAATCAATTCAATTTGATTCCATTCTGTCGTACCACTACGACACCCTTTTTTACCATCATGAACATCATTCCAGTTAGCAACGCTTTTGTGTGTTTTTCTAGCATGTAGCACCGGATGCCGGGGTAATTCATAAAAAGAGATTATTATTCTTCCTGTCTATGTGTCTTCACCGCAGGTTGTAATTTTGGGATAATTCGAAAGAGGAACCTATCGTTTGCATACGTCAATTATTCTGCGACCTGTAGATATTTGACACGGGAATTTCTGAATTAAAGTCTTCTAGAATCCATTTCAAGCAATAAAAAAAGAAAAAATAATAAGAGGTCTAAAAGTAATGATTTTTTAGCAAAGAACATGCACTTTGGACAATAGTTCCCACATTAAAGTTCCCACCATTAAATGTTTATTATAATTTATAACCGCATGATTTGATAATAAACTATATAAAATACTCACGTAGAAAACAATATGAATAGATGTTGTCGATAAAGTAGTTATTAATACTTGTAATAAGTATAGTAATTTTTAAAAAATCATTAATTTGATTTATTCGGTACAATGCTATTGCAAGGTTTAACGCAATAAAAGCAACAATTTTATTGAAAGTTAAAAAAGAAAAGGAAACTTTGCAAAATTTTACACTTTTTGTTCATCGACTTTCTGCTTCTAAGATTTGGAATAAATAATTATGATATCTTTGTACAGTTTTTATTTTTTTACACATGTCTACAACATGCACGTGTTTTTCTCTTATATATAACTAAGCTGTACATAACAGTTTAACTAACTCAATATTTTCACAAATTACCTCACTCATATCTCAAAAAATATTTCTCTATTTGTCTTCCTCGTGTGAACAATTCTTTCATCTATTGCTATAAGTTTTTTTTTTTTTTTTTATCAATTCCTTCCATGGGTGGCCAAGAATGTACAAGTGGTTTTTTTCCAACTTTATTTCTTTTTCTTTTTTATTTTTTATTAATATTTATTAAATATGATTTTATTTAAAACTTTTAGTTGTGAGCTTGTTTTTTACATGGTGTCAGAGCAAATATGCAATTTGATTCTATAGTGTGCCTAGGGTTTGCTAAGGGAAAGATGGAGAAACACAATAGTGAGTTGGAAGAGTCTAGAGAAAAAGTTATCTCAGTTCATGTCTTGTCTCAAAGAGTTCACAATACTCCTAGATCGAGCTTGGGCCTGATTAGCACATAGGCTTTGGAAATAAGGCTACATTGGCCCATTCAGTATTAGCTTATTATAGAAAATACTAGATAAGCATCAATTTTGTTAGTATAACCGTAATTGGTGTGTTGGCTTATAGACCACTCACCTGAATATTCTATTCACATGGGAGAAATACATTATATATGTAATACAATCCATAAACATAAAAAATTAAGGAAAAAAATACAAAAACATTGCTCTCCTAGATTTCTTGTATCCAACAAATCTACTTATATTTAAGCATTATGGTTTTTCTAGTTTTTTGCACATACCTTTTGGACTTACTAGTGCCCCCTCTACTACCTTCCAAGGGTTGATGAACCGCATCTTTAAAGAGTATTTGAGGAAATATATGTTGATATTCTTTGACGACATTTTGGTTTACAATCGAAGTAAGGAAGATCATGTTGCATACCTATGGGTGGTGTTGCAAATCTTGAGGAAAGAAAGACTTTACTTAAATCGCAACAAATGTGTTTTTGCTACAAGAAAGATTGAGTACTTAGGCCATGTCATTTCATAACGAGTTTCTATCGACCCTAAGAAAGTGGAAGCTCTAGAAAAATGGCTTAAGCCTACCATACTCAAGGAATTACGAGGCTTTTTAAGCTTGACCAAGTATAATTGGAGGTTCATTTAAGGGTATGGTGCTATTTCTAAGCCCCTTACTTCATTACTAAAGAAGGGGCAATTCAGTTGGATCCAAAGGCTACACTTACATTTGACAAGTTGAAGAATGCACCCATGAGTAGTCCAGTTTTGAGTCTTTTAGATTATACCAAGACTTTTATAATTGAAACTAATGCTAATGATGAAGGGATAGGGGTGGTTTTGATGCAAGAAGGTTACCCGATCACTTATTTAAGTAAAATTTTGCCTCTTAGATAGGTTGGGTTGTCAACATATGAGAAAGAGTTACTTGCTTTATTTCATGGAGTAGAAATGGAGACATTACCTTATGGGCAAAAAGTTTGTTATTAAAACAAATCATTACAATTGAAAGTACTTACTAGAGTAATGGCTAGTCACTTTTAGCCAACATAAATGGCTCATAAGACTACTTGGACTTGACTATGAAATCCAATTTAAAAGTGGAAGTAGTAATAATGCAGCTCACACATTATCATGAGTTAGAACAGCCACCTTACAAGCTGTAAGGGTTAAGTTGGTATCCCCTAACATACTAAAAAGAATCAAAGTTAGCTGGACACCACCTAATGGGTATCAGTTTGTCATTGACAAGATTAAAAGTGGGCAGGAAAGTGGACATTTCATGTTGGATAAGGATATTTCGAAGAGGAAGGGGAAGATAGTGATACGTCCTTAAAGGGAACTAAAGGAGCAGCCTTTGAAAATATACCATGATAGCCTAGTTGGTGGGTAAGCTGGTGCACGAGTAACCTACAAGAAACTTGGGTCAATCTATTATTGGCCTAAGTTAAAAAGGGAAGTAAAGTAAAATGTGAGGGAATGTGAAGTTTGTCGACGATAGAAAAGTGAAAGCATTTGCTTCACTTAGCTTATTCTAGCCTCTACCTATACTAGAAGGGTATTGGATGGATGTTAGCCTAGATTTTATAGATGGTATTCCTAGGTTTAATGGGGAGAATGCAATAATGGTTGTAGTAGGCTAGCTTAGCAATTACAGTCATTTTATTGCACTCTTATACCCATTTACTGCTCAACAGTAGTAGTAGTATATATGGACAATGTTTTCAAGTTGCTTTAAGTTGCATAGGTTGCTTAAAAACATGGTTAGTGATAGAGATCCTATCTTTTTAAGCAATTTTTGGAAGGAATTTTTTAGATTGCAAGGAATTGAACCCAAAGTGATGGCTAGACCGAAGTAGTGAATAAATGCCTTGGTACCTACTTATGGTGCAGGACTGGAGAAGACCTTAAATGTTGGAGCTACTATCTTACGTTAGCTGAGTGGTAGTATAACACTAATTTCCATTCTAGCACAAGAATCATACCTTTTGAAGCCTTATAAGGATATATCCTTCCTATGCATTTACTTTACATTTTTAGGGATTCTAGAAGCCAACTTGTCTACACTACACCAATGGATAGGTAAGGGATGATAAGTTTGTTGAAGTTTCATCTAATGTATTCATAGAATTAGATGAAACAATAGGAAGATAAGAAGAGGACAAATAGGTTTTTTTAAATAGGGGATCTAGTGTGGCTACAACTACAACCCTACAGACAGTTTAGCTTGAAGAGCTGACATAGGCAAAAGTTAATGGCAAAATATTTTGGCCCTTACAAAATTAAGGATCGCATAGGCGAAGTTGCTTACTAGTTGGATTTGCCACCATAAGACTCTATCCAACCAATGTTTCACAAATCACAGTTGAACCATCACCATGGTCTAACCCTAGAGAATGTCATCCACTTACCTATAGAATTAACAGTTTAGTTAGTTCCCAAAGAGATTTTAGGTAGGAAGTTTGTGAAGTAAAGAAACTCATCTAATGTGATGGTCCTTGTGAAATGGAGTGATCGACACACAACACAAGCAACCTGGGAGTTTCCATGTGGCATGTGATTGATATTTCCTAACCTACACTTGTGTATAACGGTTTCTAAAGAAGGGGGGGAGTGACGTATGCCTAAGGTTTGTTAAGGGAAAGATAGAGAAACGTGACCATGAGTTGGAAGGGTTTAGAGAAAAAGTGATCTCAGTTCGTGTCTTGTCTCAAGGAGTTCAAAATACTCCTTCAGATATTGTGGACTGGGCTTAGGCCTAATTAGCACATAGGCTTTGGAAATAAGGCCATGTTAGCCCATTCAATATTAGCTTATTATAGAAAATACTATATAAGCATCAATTCTATTAATATAACTGTAATTGATGAGTTAGCACATGGGCCACTCACTTGAATATTCTATTCACATGGGAGAAATGCATTATATATGTAATACAGTCCATGAACATAAAAAATCAAGGAAAAAAAATACAAAAACATTGCTCTCCCATATTTCTTGTATTCGAGAAATCAGCTTGTATCTAAGCATTAGGATTTTTCTATACTATTTTTTTTTGTGTTAATTGTATTATCTTGCTGTAGATTCATTGTCTAGAATAGATGTTTCTTATCACATCTTATCATAGTACATGATGCACCATCATACAGGTAAACATGTTATAAACAGACTTAATTCTAATAAAAGAACACTTTGTTATATAAATTCAGTGCTTAAAAGGAGTTCAGTTGTAGCCTTTAGGTTACAAATATATACATCATTTACAAGTTTCAAAAGCTTCAAAAACTATACTTTGTTTACACTTTTAGATTTCCATTGCACTTGTTTAGCATCCCTTTTGTTATCCAAAATAGTTGACTCTATTTAACACTCTCAAAAGTCCACCTTAATTTTGGTGACTCCCTAAAATTTGCTTCTTAACCCATGGATAAGAGAAATTTATCCCCTCAACTATTGTTGACCTAAGTGAGAGTGGATAACAAGCAACAATACAATAAAGCACATAGCATATGTATACAAGTATCAGAATAAATTAATACCCATACAACAAATAAGATATTATAGTTTGTATGCCATGCTAATGCACATTATATGTATCGGTACCAATATCCTAGCTAACCTAGCAACTCATTCGTTCGATTGACTTCAAATCCGGGCACTCGTAGAGTATATTTGGGAACTTAGCAAATATCTTAGCCTAGTAAGACCATGAAGTATGGTTGAAGCTTTGGTTAATGCAAAACTATATGCATGAAACCTATCTTTATAAATTTATCATAGCAAAATCATAAATTCTAGAAAACTAACCTGTAAGTCTACTTTGTGCCATTCCATGAATGTATCAACCAATTCTCATTAAATACCAAGTGTAATATTATGGCCTATTAAGTTTAGTCTCGTCTCTATTCTAGTTTTTGAACTTGCCTCTAATTTGAACACTCATAACATTTAGCATAAAACTCCTTAAGTTTTACTCACAACTAAGTTTAGAGTACATCATGTAACTCATTTCCAGCATTAAATACACAAAGTATAGCATCATCGAGTACCATACAAAGTAAATCCAAACAACATTTGGACAATCATCACAATCACATACAAGAACACTCACCATTTACTAAGTAGACATAAATCTATTCCTTATACATACAAATCGACTTACCTGACTAGTAGTATGTTTCTAACTCACTCGTTAATGCGAGTTTCTTGCTTTATGACTTCACCTAACAAGAGTAAGTACTTTTAAGGTTAATGACAGGTCATACATGTATTTATTTTAGCTAAATATTTGCTTGTTGGTTGTTAGTTCGCTTAGGTTGTTTTTGACTTAGTCTCTTATTTTGCTTCTAATTTAAGTTCTGATCTTGCTTTTGGATTTCATTCTGATTTGACCTAACTTTCAAATTCCTAATCAGATACTAGTTAACTTATATCTACAGTTTATCAACTAAAATCTCCAATACTATGCCTAACTTAGTTGTCTTGGTTCAACTTATAAAAAATACTTAAGTATATCGGTTTCTAATTCAGATTCTAATCATGGTTCTGATTTACTTAGAATATCATATTTACTTATACTATTCCTACTTTTCAAATGAATTAGTATAGGTTACTTCAAATATAATGATAGTAGAACTCCTTTATGCTACATTGCCGATTATACTAATTTACCATTTATTATCATATTGGGCAAAATATGTATAAATAGTAAAAAAATATGCAATAGTTAATATTTATACTCCATTAAAACTATGAAAAATACATTATACTCAGAAAATAATAATGATGATGTTTTTGTCTTGTAAAACACTAAAATAGCATATTATATAATATACTTTAGAGTATATATTTTAGCTCTATTTTATCAATAAATGACTTAAAATTGGTAGATGATTGCCTTTAATAGAGCTTCCTAGTTTTACAAATTAGATTTCTATATTTTATTCTTTACTTAGTTAAATAGGTAAGTGTACCTATCATTTGTTAGTAGGGATAAGTATAGGGTCGTTTTGATTGGGAAAATGATTCAAACATTAGTACTTATTATTCTTCCTATTAACTAGTAACCAATTTTATCAAGTGATGAAAAGATTAAAAATATCTAATTTACTAGCTAAACTACACTAATCCACTACAACTACTACAAATAGTATTAATACTATAATGATTAACATACAGGCTTGCTCACTTACTTAATATGATACTACTAATGCACTTTTTATCCTAATATTTATTATCTGCAAGAAATTATAGGTATGTAAGCATCCTTCTTAGAATTACTTACATCCAATCCTAATTGTGTCTATTAGAATCTCTTCTGGATTAATAGCCAACTCGAATCGCATTAATGTCATGTTAATTTATCCATTTCCCTAAGAATATAGCAACTTTCCTAATAATATCTCTATTATCCAAAGTAAATTTTTCCAATGAATCAGATCTATTTAATAAAATATTATACTGTTCTTAGATTGATTAAGTTTAATTCACTAGAACTAACAATTATTAGGAACTCAATAATTCTCGCACTTATTCATGTCCAGTTGATGTAGCAAGTCCTAATTACTAATCATACATGATGAAATAACAAAGTATATTAATGCAATATAGAAATAATAAGGAAATTAACATAAGACAAGTAAGAAATACAACCTTGTTTGAGTTTCACTATAGAAATCTTTACAATGTACGAACAATGAATCCCATTGTCTCTCTTTTGAGTAGTTTCGGGAAATGTATGATACAACACTTAGAAAAACTTTATTGTAAATGGGAGCACAATGGTACAAATATGGATGATTAGGTGTTCCTCTTTGAATTGATGTTTTGAATGATATAACTTCTCTCTAAAAGTTGTGGTATATTTATAATCTTTTCGTCAAAGGACTCGAATCTACCTCTTCATGGCACCACCTGATGTTTCCTACATATTGGTTCGTGTGAAAAAAGGTTGAAAAAGAATAGTTGTACCCCTTCCATTACGCCTATGACTCGGGGTGTGACCATCTCGAAAAACAAGATTCTTCACTAATCACAGCTGTGATAACCCTCCTGCTATACAATCACGATCGTGATTAATAGGGAGATCATTAATACTTCCTTAATTATACCCATGATGAAGGATGTGATCAGGGCTAGCCTTTCATTTCTTCATTATCATGCCCGTGATTAAGTGAAGCCTAGTACTACTTCAATGTTTTCTTTTCTTCACGGCTGTGATTACCTTAAAAGTTATTATTCTTATGTAAATTTCATCCTCTTGCTTATAATTTACTTGAAATCAATACATTATACAATTAAATACCAAATCTTAAGAATTAAATTACAATTATAATCAATTTTATACCTAAACATGCCTTGAAAGTGTAAAGTAATTTACACTTATTAGTAGATAATTATACTTTTCACTAAGATCAGACTACAATATATTTTGATAATACTAAGCTCCAGAAATTAGTTCAAATTGGTTTTGTACATAAATTACTTTTAAATCCTTTAATTTAACTTAATTAGCAAAATTGCCAGTAAGTACTAAATAATTCACAATAAATAGTAAACATAATATTTTTGGAAAATTTTTGTTACTGCAATTTAGTATATATTATAGAAGTGTTACATAAAATTTTTTAACCCGAAACAACATCATTTAATACTTAAAAAAATTACATAAAAATTTAATGGAACAGGGCATGTTCTTAAGCAAGTATCCTAAATTAATGTTATTTAAAAAAAAATACAAATTTTAAAGGAAAGTACATTTAAAATAATTACGACAGACCAAATTTCGTAATTTTTAAAGCTAATTTGCTATTTTATTTTTAGAAAATTAAACAAATTCAGATGCAAAACTCACTCTCGTTGGCGTACGGCTCCACCAGTAGTTGTTGGCTAAACTTCCCTCAATACTAGGATGTTAAGTTCCAACTTACGCATTGTCAGGTCTTGATTCGCTATAGGAACCTTAATACCTTGCCTTTAACCCTATTTTTTCACTATACTTTTCTTACTTTTGTTTTTCTTTCTAAATCCTAGTTTTGAGAGGATTTTTTGATTTCTAAATGTTTTAAAATGCTCAAAGTTTGCTATAGATGCTAATTTATAAAACTTGTGTCGGTTGGAAAGGGAAAAAGTAAAATTACAAGTATCACTTGCAACATTGTCCAAGTATACTTTTGCCCTACATTTATTTCCAATAGACAACTCATATCTAGATTGATATGATGATTCTCCATTGTACTACGTCTACTTATGAACATTTCAAGTATGTTTGTCATTTTATATAATTTTTAGGAATTATTTAGGATATATAATAATATGTTTGCATTTAAGATATATAACGTGTATACTATATGACCACATAGTCACATTACATATTATTTTAGTCCTAAATAATATTTTTATAATTCAAATAATTTAGCTCTAAGGGTTCTTTATGTTTTGATACTTAAATGTTGAATTTCTGATAATTAACGAATGTACTCAGTAAAATACGTTTTATTAAAATTAAATATTATAAATTCTTTATTTTGGGGAATTGACCTTACTAAGACTCTTTGTCTAACTTTTATAACCTTATATTAAAATTTGACTTAATTCAGACAAAATGTTTGAAAGTCCTAAATCATTTTGAAAACTTTAACTCGTTTCGATTAGTTAAGTAACTAAAGGTACTTAAGCAACTAGGGTCTCATATTCCACCATCTTTACAAAAAGTTTCATATTGGAAACTTGTTCACATAATAAGCCAGTTTATTTATATAAAACTTTATCTTACTATAGATAACTTATCATGAATAGATTAATGACCTTGAGTAAATAACTTAGGGTACTAAGCCCTTATGTGATCTATAGATTCCTAAGTTGCTTCATTTATAGTGTGTTGACTCCATAATAACTTAATATATTCAATATCTCGATTCTTAATCTTTGTATTTTAGTATCTAAAATCTTTACTGGATGCTCTATATGTGTCAAGTTCTCCTTAAGCTCCATAGGTGATATATCCGATACAATTGTAGCATCCCCTACAAACTTCCTTAAAGTTGAAACATGAAAAACATTATGAATACTTGCCATTTCTTCTAGTATTTCCAATTCATAAGGTACCTTTTCGATTCTTTTCTTAATTCTGTAAGGTCTCACATATCGCGGACATAGTTTCCCTTTAATACCAAAATGCTTGACTCTCTTCATTTGGGATACTTTCAAAAACACTTAGTCACCTACTTAAAATTTTAATAGCTTCCTTCTAACATTTGCATAACTTTTATGTTGACTCTGAACTACTCTCATTTGTTCCCTTATCACTTGTACTTTCTCCTTGAGATCCTATAACATTACCGGTCCGATCATTTGCTTATTACCTACTTCATCCCAATATACTAAAGATTTATACTTGCATCCATACAATGCTTCATATGGAGCCATCTAAATAGTACTATGATAACTATTATTGTAAAGAAATTCTACTAATGGTAAATGATCATCCCAATTTCTGCCAAACACTAATACATATGCCTTAAGTATATCTTCTAGTTTTTGTATTGTACGTTATGATTGTTCATTACTTTGTATATGATATGCTATATTGAAGCTCAACTTCGTTCCCGGTTCTACTTATAAAGATTGCCAAAACCATGACATGAAACGAGAATCACAATAAAAAATGATTAATAATGGTACCCCATGCAAACGAACTATCTTCTTAATATACACTTTTACTAACTAAGATACCATTGTAGTTTTCTTGGTTGCTTGAAAATGTGCAGACTTGATAAGTTAATCTACGATAACCTTTATCGTATCATGTTGCTTCCTTGTTTTAGGTAAACTACCTATAAAATCTATTGTTACATGCTCCCATTTCTATTTAGGTATCGGTAAATGTTGTAGTAGCCCACCTAGCCTTTTTTTTTTTGCTTTCACCTTTTGATATGTTGCATACTTTGAGATATACTATGCTACATCTTCTTTCACTCCTACCTACTAAAACCTCTATTTTAAATCCTTATACATTTTATTACTTTCGAGATGTAAAGTGTACTTTGCATCATGAGCTTCTTTTAAGATCACTTTCTTAACATCAATCTAAAAGTTGGGGTATTTCTCCAAATTATCTTTGATCTTTTGTAGTTCTACATTTCCTTTTTGAATTTCCTTTATAAATTCCATAAGTGTAGGTTGCACTTCTAAGTTAGCTAGTATCATTTTGCTTCCTTTGACTAAAATTTCTAAACTCAATATTTCCGTTTCCTTAATCAATTCTTGCTTATCCATAATTAGCATGGTATCACTATTGAACTTCTTCCTATTTAAGGCATCCACAACAGCATTTGCCTTTCTCGGGTGATAGTGAATTGAAAGGTTATAGTCCTTCAACAAATCTAACCATCTCCTTTACCTTAGATTTAATTCTTTTTATGTAAGGATATAATTAAGACTTTTATAGTCCATATACACTTTACACCTTTCACCATATAAATAATGTCTTCAAATCTTTAAAGCATTGACCAATGTTGCCAATTCCAAGTCTTACATTGGGTAACTCCACTCATGAGGTTTGAGTTGTCTTGATGCAAACACGATCACTTTGTCATTCCACAACAATACGCATACTAATCTATTGCTCGAAGCATCACATTAAATTGAGTATTCCTTTGATCTAATAGATAGTGTCAGTACAAGCGCAATAACCAAATGCTTCTTAAGTTCCTGGAAACCTCTCTCACATTTATCATTCTAATCAAATTGAATTCCTTTGTTGTTAACTATGTTAATGGCATAGCGATCTTAGAGAAATCTTGCACAAATCTCCGATAATAGCTTGCCATTCCCAAGAAACTTCTCACTTCTGTTACCTTCATTAGTCTTGCCTAATCAATTACCACCTTTACTTTCATAGGATTTATGGCTATCCCAGCTCTTGATACAATATGCCTAAGGAACCCAACTTGTTCCAATCAAAACTTACACTTCTTTAACTTAGCGAACAATTGATTCTCCTTTAAAGTTTAAAGTACCTTCCTCAGATGCTTAGTGTCTTTCTCCTTATCTTTTGAATATATCAAAATATCGTCTATGAAGACTACCACAAACTCATCTAAATACTTCCTAAACATACAATTCATCATATCTATGAAAGCAACTAGAGCATTCGTTAGACCAAATGGCATCATTAAGAACTCGTAGTGCCCATATCTTATTCTAAAAGTTGTCTTAGGTATATCATTTTCCTTAATCTTCAGCTAATGATACCCTGATTGTAAGTCTATCTTTGAAAACATAGTAGCTCCCTTTAATTAGTCAAACAAATCATTGATCCTAGGGAACGGGTACTTATTTTTAATTGTGACTTTATTCAACTCTCAATAATCAATACATAGCCTTAAGCTTCCATTTTTCTTCTTAAGAAAGAGTACTGGTACATCCTATGGCAATGTACTAAGTCTAATAAATCCTTTATCTAATATTTGTTGGATTTGCTTCTTTAATTCTATTAACTTGGTTGCTACCATACAATAGGGGGTTTTAGAAATAGATACAGTCCTTAGAATAAGGTCAATAGTAAATTCTATTTACCTATTAGGTGGCAATTTAGGTAAGTCCTTAGGGAAAACTTTAGGAAATTCTCATACTACTGGTATATCTTCAAATTTAGTTTCCTTAGCTTTGGTATCTACTACCGAGGTTAGGTAACCTATATTACCTTTAAATATTAACTTCCTTGCCTTACTTGTTGAGATCACCCGAGGAGCTACATCATTAAAACTTACATTAAAATAATAGTCCTTTCCATCTAACCTTTGAAACACCACTGTCTTATTTTCACAATCAACATTTGCTTCATACTTGGTGATCCAATCCATCCCTAGTATTACAACAAATCCCTTTATCCTCAAGACTATTAATTCCGCTGACTTCTTGTGAGTATCTACACAAACATTTCAATTTCTTAACTTATGATACACACTTGTTCTCCTCTAGAAGGTGTCGTAACTACCAACTTATACATTAGGGTTTCTATTGGTAATTTATTTCTATTAACATTCTCCTTTAAGGCATATGAATGAGTCGCTCTAATATCAAATAAAATATATGCATAATTATCTCTTATGCGCACTAACACTGAGCAATTATTTATAATTACATCATTTATATACGCGAGTAACACTAGCATATCCAAACTAACTAGCTATTAAGAATACTAAAGTTGAGAAAATCTAGATAATTGATAAGAGTAAATTACTTTATACTTTCGAGACATATTTAGGCATAAATTGTTCATAATTGTGTTCATTTCTAAAGTTCTTTTAATATGAATGTACTTTGATTTGTTGTTTATCCTAATAATTATGAATTTCTAGTGATTAGAACTTCATACAAATTGAGATAGTGTAGTGCACGTCACAATCTTGTAGTAGATATCAATGGAATACGTTGAGAAACAATTCCACTAAATAGATCTTAGTCACTAGAACGAACTACTCCTGCTAATAGAGATATTGTTAGAAAGTTCGTTGCATGTTTTATGGAATTCAAGGATATTAGTAAACTTTTCATGCAATCTTGACTTGTCCATTCTTTTAAAAGAGATTCTAAGGAACGCAATCAAGATTATAATTAAGTAATTCTTAGAGGAATACTCATAAATAGAGAATTTTTGTGGATGAGTAATTGTTAGGATAGGTAGTTTATAATTCATGTTAATATGATGGAGTAAACCTGTTTTGTAACTTGTTGTTTTCATGCTATAATCTTGTTCGTTGTGTTTTATTGGTGTAAAGAATTGGTATAGTTCAGTTGTAGAAATTAGTTTAATTACTTTATTTGATCATTTGGTTTGCTAGTTAATAGGAATAATAATCGGTACTAGTATTTGAATCTGTTTTTAGTGGATACGATCTTATACTTATCCGTACTAACAAACAATAGGTACACTTGCCTATTTAACCGAGCAAATGATAAAATATAGGATTTTAAATTGTAAGACTTAGTAGCTCTATTTAGAGGCGATCGATAATATTCACCTACTGCTACATAAGCATCCCCTGCTTCTTCTTGCTAAAGTGCATAAACTCTTCCTTACATCTTATTCCTTCTTGTTGCTTTTCTTGACTGATTGTTGTTCTTATTGACTGGTTCCAGTATATTACCTTGAGCTTGCTCTTGCCTTGCCTGTGGTTCAGTACACAGGTTCACATTATGATCCATCTTGTGGCAGTTAGTACAAAATACACCCCTACGGTTTGGATTATGACAATTCCTCACTACATGCCTTGCTTCTCCATACCTAAAACACTTCCTACGTAACATAAGGCAATCTATATCTCGGTGCCTTGCATCACATTTCCAACGTGGAATTGTAGTTCCACCACCTCTCTAATTCTTACTTATAAGTTGCTTACCCTACTTCCCTTTTGCCATCTTGTTACTACCATTGGTACTTTCTACAAACTTTCTTTTCTTATTCTCCACTTCCTCAGCCTTTTCTTGTAAAGTACGAGCTTGCCCAATCAGTTGAGCCTCATTCACCAAATCGTTATACCTTACTATCCTAGCTCTTTTTAATTTTTCTTGGAAATAAAAGTCAAGACTAACTTTAAACCATCCAACCTTAGCCAATTTGTTATTTTGCATAGCTTCTAGGGCAAATTTCAATAACTTGTTAAACTCCCTTTTATACTCCTCGACTAACTTACCATCCTGCTTCAACTTATAGCACTCTTCACACATATGTTCTCTTATGTACTTAAGGGAATATTGCTCTTGGAATGCATTCTTAAAAGCATTCTACTCAATATGTTGAGCTAAGAACCGCTTCTTATGCTTTGACTAATTATTTGCATGACCATATAACAAAATAGTTGCAATCTTGACCTTTCTATTCTCCTCCACTTTGTGCACTTCAAAAGCCTTTTTTAGAGAATCAATCCATTCCTTAGCAACTAAAGGATCAATATTTTTACCATCATGTAGCTTCACTATCCGTTATACTCGAGCTAACTAATTACCTCCTCTAACTCTAGCTAAAGCAGCCATAAATTGTTGCATAAATTCCATACCTAGTTGAGATAGAGCCAGATTGGGTTGTGGCTGAGATTTCACCCTTTGTTCTTGTAGCTCCTTGTTAATTGCAAGCCATCCACGTCCCCTCTACAACATTTTCTGAACACTACTAAACAACATAAATGATAAGTACTCGTATGATACTCTAAAGTTATAACGTTCCATCACCTAGTCGCTCCACACATCTCATACACACCTAAAGACTTAAGGTCCTTAACTCATGCTCTAATACAACATAAAGGATGTCACATCTTGACATAGTATAGGATACACCATCACATAGGTAAAACTATTATAAATAGACTCAATTCAAAAAGTATACTTCATTTACACTTCTGGATTTCCATTGCACTTGTTCAGCATCTCTTTTGCTATCCAAAATAGTTGACTCTATCTAGCATTCTCAAAAGTCCACCCCGATGTTGGTGACTCCCTAAAATTTGCTTCTTAACCCATAGATAAGTGAAACTTATCCCCTTAGCTACTGTTCAGTTGAGTGAAAGTGGATGACAAGTAACAATATAATAAAGCACATAGCATAGGCATATAAGTATCATAATAAATTAATAATTGTACAACAAATAAGATAATGCAATTCGTATGCCATGTTAAAGCATATGATATACATTGGTACAAATATCTTAGCTAGCCTAACAACTCATCCGTTTGGTCGACTTCAAATCCAGGCATTCGCAAAGTATATTTGGGAACCTAGCAAATATCTTAGCCTAGTAAGACTACAGAGTATGGTTGAAGCTTTGGTTAATGCAAAACTATATGCATGACACCCAACTTTATAAACTTATCATAGTAAAATCATAAGTTCTAGAAAACTTACTCGTAGGTCCACTTCATGCCATACCATAAATGCATCAATCAATTCTCAATAAATACCAAATATAACTACAAAGCCTATTAAGTTTCATCTCGTCTCTGTTTTAGTTTTTAAATTTGCCTCTGATTTGAACACTCATAACATTTAGCATAAAACTCCATAAGTTTTACTCATAACCAAGTTTAAAATACATCACGTAACTCATTTCCAGCATTAGATACGTAAATAATAGCATCACTGAGTACCATACATAGCAAATCCAAACAACATTTGGACAATCATCATAATCACATACAAGAATACTCACCATTTACTAAGTAGATGTAAATTTATTCCCTATACACACAAATCCACTTACCTAACTAGTAACACATTTCCAACTTACTCGTTAATGCAAGCTTCCTTCTTTATGACTTTACTTAGTAAGAGTAAGTACTTCTAAGGTCAATGATAGGTTATACGTAATATATTTTAGGTAAATATTCGCTTGTTGGTTGTTATTTCTCTTAGGTTGTTTCTGACTTATTCTCACATTTTGCTTCTGATTTAGGTTGTGATCTTGCCTCTGAATTACTCTCTGATTTGACCTAACTTTCAAATTCCTAATCAGATACTAGTCAACTTATATTTATAGTTTATCAACTAAAATCTCCAATATTATACCTAACTCAATTGTCTAGGTTCAACTTATACAAAATACTTACGTGTATCAGTTTTTGATTCAGATTTACATTTGCCTAGAATATCATGTTTACTTATACTATTCCTTCTTTTCAAATAAATTAGTATAGGTTATTTCAAATACAACGATAACCAAAACTCCTCCATGCTACATTGCTAATTATACCAATTTACCATTTATTATTATATTGGGCAAAATATGTATAAATAGTCGAAAAATATGCAATAGTTAATATTCGTACTCCATTAAAACCATGAAATATACATTATACTTAGAAAATAATAGTGATTATATTTTTGTCTTGAAAAACACTAAAATAGAATATTATATAATATACTCTAGAATATATATTTTAGCTCTATTTTATCAATAAATGACTTAAAATAGGTAGATAATTATACTTTTCACCAAGATCAGAGTACAATATATATTTTCATAATACTAAGCTCCAAAAATTAGTTCAAATTGGTTTTATACGTAAATTACTTTAAAATTCTTTAGTTTGACTTAATTAGCAAAATTCCAGTAAATACTAAATAATTCACAATAAATAGTAAATAGAATATTTTTGGAAAATTCTTGGTACCATAATTTAGTATATATTATAGAAGTGTTACATAAAATTTTTCAACTAAAAGCAATATCATTTAATACTTTGAAAAATTATATAGAAATTCGTTGGATTAAGGCATGTTATTAAGAAAGTACCTTAAATCAATGCTATTTCAACAAAATAAAATTACTAAATGAAAGTACACGTAACATAACCTTGGCAAACCAAATTTCATAATTTTCTAAGATAATTTGTTACTTTTAGAAAATTAAACAAATTTAGATGCAAAACTCACCATCGCCGGCTCACGGTTGTCTGGCCAACAACCTTTGGCCAACAACCAAGGATTGTTGGCCAGATTACCCTCATCACCAAGACCTTAAGTTCCAATCTACGCGTTGTTGGGTCTTAGTTTGCTATAGGAACCTTAATACCTTACTTTTTACCATAATTTTTCACTATATTTTTCTTATTTTTGTTTTTCTTAATAAATCCTAGTTTTGAAAGGGTTTTCTAATTTCTAATTGTTGTAAAAGATCCAATGTTCACTTTAGATGCTAATTTACAAAACTTATGTTGGTTGGAATCGGAAAAAGTAAAATTAAAAGTACCATTTGCAATATTATCTTAGTATATTACTTTTGGCCTACGTTTATTTCTAATGGACTACTCATATCTAGATTGATATGATGATTCTCCATTGTGCCATGCCTACTTCTGAATATTTCAAGTATGTTCGTCATTTTTTATAATTTTTTATTAATTAAATGTAATTTTTAGTAATTATTTGGCGTACATAATAATATTTTTGCATTTCGGGTAAATAATGTGTATAATACATGACCATATAGTTACACTACATATTATTTTACTCCTAAATAATATTTTTCTAATTCAAATAATTTATCTTTAAGGGTTGGTTACGTTTTAGGGCTTAAATGTCGAATTCTTGATAATTAACGAATGTACCTAGTAAAATACTTTTTATCAAAATTAAATATTATACATACTTTATTTTGAGGAATTGACCTTACTAAGACTCTTTATTTAACTTTTACAATCTTATATTAAAGCGCTAAATTGTTTTGAACGCCCTAACTTGTTTCGGCTAGTTAAGTAACTAGGGGTACTTAATCAGCTAGGTTTCTACATTTCTTGAATTTCTATTGATTGTTCTTGTTTTGAAGATATGTCAGAATCTATAGTTACAAGTGTAGATAACACATATGGAGATCCACATTATCTCTCTAGTTCAGAACATCTAGGTTTAATGATAACAGATTTGATTTTTAATGGTGCGAATTTTCATGGATGGAGTAGGACGATTAGGTTAACCTTAGGTGCTAAGGCCAAATTAGGATTTATCAAAGGATATATTAAAAAACCTGACAATGATGATGATCAAGATTATTAGAAGTGGATATGAAATGATTTTATGATTCGATTTTGGTTGTTAAATTCTATGACCAAGGAGCTTTCTAAAGCTTTCATGTATGCTAGTTCTACTCGTAAACTTTGGAAAAATGTTTGTGATAAGTTTGGAATTGTTAGTGGTCCTCTTATACATCAATTGCAATTAGATATTTCGAATTTGAAACAAGGGAATTTGAGTATGATTGTGTATTTTTAATAAATTGAAGAGGTTATGGGATGAACTTGGCAGCTTGTATGAAAATCTAACATGTTTATGTGGTGCTTTTGAAGCTTGCAGTTGTGTTTGGAAACAAAATTATAGGACATTGAAAATAAGAATCAATTTATTCAATTTCTCATGGGACTAGACTTTTAAATATGTTCGAAATCAAATTCTTACGATGGATCCTTTACCAATAGAGAATAAAGCATACTATTTGGCCTGTCAAGTTGAAAAATAGAAGCAAGTGAGTGACATTTTAGGTAATCTTGATGAGGTAGTAGCGACATGTCTAGTGAGAGGAAAAACAGTACTCCTAATAGACTGTTTTGTCAACATTGTATGAAACAAGGGCATATAATTAACTGTTGCTTTGAGTTAATTAGATTTCTATATTGGTATAGAGGAGCCTAATCTAATGGAAAGAGTAATGGAAGGGTGGCTACTATTACTTCACAGCGTTGAATCAATTTAAAAGAAGTTGATACTCCTTTTGATTATCATGAGAATTTTGTTGCCAATTTATAAATGATTCTAACCTTATTTCTAGAATTTGTTAGGAAGCTATTTGAACATTGAAGGATATAGATTCATAAGAGAAATAATCAAATTAGAACCATATGATCAACTTTGCATGTAAGACACTATCTTTAGCAACTTAATTTGATAATGATGCATAATAATGGATTGTAGATTTAGGCACCCCTGACAACATTTTCTTTCCATCATCTACTATAAAATAAACAAACATTAGATTGAGCAATTAAGATTCGATAACCAGATGGTCACATGAAATCTATACATGTTGTTGGAAATATACCATTTAACAACTAGATTATGCTTGTCGAGCCTAATTTTTTCTCTTGTTTTTTCTATAAATTTTCCTTAACCTAATCAATATCAAATCTTAACCTGTTTAATATGGATATTTGACTAAAAGTTAAAGAAAACTAGGTTTTTTATTTCAAAAAACATTTTGGAGTTACACTTCGACCAGAGTAGGGAAAAAAGAGGGTTAGGTAAAATTGATTAGGTAGACTGATTTAACCTAGCCACTAATCCACTTGAAAAACTAATTTTTTAAGATGGTTTTTAAAACTAAAGATCTAGATCCGAAGGCTATCCTATTAAACCTTAAACGGGTACTACCTTTTAACTTTTCAAATTTAATTTTACTTTTTAAATGCCCTTTCAATAATGTTTTATTTACAAGCGATAACTGAAATTACACATATTTACAAAAAATAAGAATTTGAAGAATTATCCAATAAAGGGGGAAGATAAAATTTTTCCATATTTTGAGTCGCCCCGTATGTACAGGTACTTACGTACTCGCTATTCGCGGTCAAACGTATATAGTTTTTTTTTTTCTCAAAAGCTTTAGTGAGTTGGTTGATTTTAATATTTGAAAAAAGATCGGGTTTACGTTTTTACACAATTCAATTTATTTGAGGAAATTTTTCTAAAGGGACTTAATCAGCGTTTTAAGGAAATTTCTAAAGCATCCTAATTTAAAAAGGAATGACTTATTTAATTCTTAGGAAAAATTTTCTAAGTGGTAAAAAATATTATTTTTATTTACTTATTTATTTTTATTTTTATTATTATTACTTTATTTTATTTTATTTATCTTTATGCATTAACCAAAAATAAAATGAAACTAAACTAAGCTTTTTATTTTATTTTCTCTCTCTTTTTTTTTTCTTTCTTTTTTTCTTCTTTTTCTTTTTAGTTTTTCTATTTATTTCCTTCTTTTTCTTTTTTCTTTTTACTTACAGTTACAATATAATAAATAAGTAAATAAATTTATAATAATAAAAAAAATGGCAACAACAATTCAAATTACAAGGGGGCAGGAATTTGCAAGTGGTGCGTAGGTTGGACTGTGGATGCGAGAATGGAGCAGTTTAGTTGGGTTGGGTCAGGCGCTGGATTGGGTCGGACCTCAGTTCAAGTCAGGTGAAGAACAATAGCAACTTTCGAGATGTGAGGAGGGTGGTTTGGGGTAGATTTTTACTATGGTGACAAGTGTTTCATGAGTTTCCTATTAAGGAATGGGTGTTTGAAGGAGTGCTACGACTAATGGAGGTGGTTTAGTGGTAGCTTAGTTTAGTGGCGGCGATCATAGTGGTAAGGGTTTGTGTAGGAGTGGTTCATGGGTAGATATGGTTATGTATGGGCTAGTAGATGTGGAGTTTGTGTGGAGGTAAGTCTAGTTGGTAGGTATTGTGGTGGTTAGATGGAGTATAGCAACTGCGAATGGTAGGGTCGACATTGGTGTTTGCTGTTCGGTGCGATGAGCATCTGTATTGGGTTTGTGTTCTGTGTGTATCATGTATTGTTGGATCTTAGTTGAAAGATTAGACTGGGAGGTTGTAGTCGGGTATGTGTGTGCATATGTTTAGTGTTGTTGCGTGTGGTTGCTCGTTTTATGTGGGTCTATGGTGAGCGGCTTGGGTATGGGTTAAAGAGGGTAGATGGTTGTTACGGGGTGATTGTGCGCAGGGGATGTTGGAGTGCGTACTTCGATAAGTGCGGCAATAATATGGCTGTGTGGTTGTGAGAGAAGGGGCGGTGATGGTGTTCGGTGGTGAATGTATGCGCCGTGTGGTGAACTTAGGTAGCTCACCTGGTGGCTATTGGGAGAGAGTGTCGTTAGTTGTTGGTTGAGAGAAAGGGATGGTGTAGTGTATGTGTGTGTGTATGTGCATGTCTAAGTTGTTATACAAGAGAGAGAGAGGTTAGGGAGTAGGTCGGTGTTGAGAAAGGGTAAAGGTTATTGTTGGTTGTACAGTGGGCGTTGGGTTGAGCCAAGGTGACGAGAGTAGAGGGTTGTTGTGTGTTACGCTATGGTTTGGTATGTTTGGAGAGAAAGGGATGGGTCGAGGATATGTGTGTGTATGTACAAGCAAAGGTTGTGGGTAAGAGAGGGTTCGATTATGTAACTTATGTATGGTTGGTTTTCGACTATATGAAAGGGTGGGGGTCGAGTGAGAGAGAGATTGGTGCTAGAGTTTGGTTATTGCAACAGTGTGTGAGTGGTTCGTTGTGTATACGCCATTGTGGTTAGTCATTGGTGTGTTTACTACAGTCAAGAAATTGGGATTGAGGATGGAGATGATTTGGTAATGGGTTTTAGGTTGCCTGGCTGAAAGAGAGGGTTATCTAGGTTACTGTTGCATATTGTGTTGTTGGCTTGCTGTGGGAGAAATTCAAAGAGAAAGAGAGAGAGAGCTCGAATCCTTTTGTTGTGAGTGATCGGTTAGAGAGAGATAGAAAGGGTTACCATGTAAGTACTAGTGAGACAAAGAGGACGATGGTCAAGTGAGTAAAAGATTTGTGGTCCATTTTCAGTAATTAGGTTAAGAAAAAAGAATTGATGAACTTTGACCCACAATTAATTTGTTTTCAACTTTCCAAACCTAATTCAAACGTGTACGATCATGAATGTAGACAAGATTTTGGGTGAAATCAAAACTAGGTTATCCCTAGTCTGCAATTTTGCCATCAATTTGGCAAAATTGTGTCATAAAAAGGCTTGTAATTGGTGTTGAAGTTAGTTGACTGAAAAGGAAAGAGCGGGAATTTTAAGGAAAAAGGAGGAAAGTTTGGGGGGGGGGGTGGTGGTGGTTAGGGTGGGGTAGGGTGGGGAGGCGGGGGAAGGGACACTGATGTGGCGTTGATGTGCTACTACATCAATTGTCGGGCTGAATCACATTATGCTACGTGTTGTACATGTAGGTAAGGCTGATGTGTTGTGCGCTACGTAGGGGCAACACGTATCATGCCATGTGGCGACATATGCTTGCGTGGTGTATAGGTATATGACATGTGTCATGCCATGTAGTTGATATGTGTCTGTGATGATGTAATAGTGTATTTTGTGATGAAGGAAAAATAAGAGGCTTTTTTACACCTTTGGTGAGATTTAAACCCTTGACCTCCAAGCCAAACTCAAATGAAAGTCTAAGTATATTACTGTTAAGCCGTTAGCCTATACCTTATTTTTATAAATTGCATATATGGATAAGGTCAGCTGAGGCTATATTTGAATTTAAGCTCAGGTTCAACGCCCTTTGCCTATTAAATAAAAAAAAAACTTATTATTGAAATATTAAACCTTATTTAAAATTCCTAAATTTCTTGATTTTTCTAAGCTTTTCTATTTTTTATGATTTTTCTTTAAAAAAATTATTTTTTTGTATTTTTTCTAATTTTTGTAAATTTTCCATCTTTTTGTATTTTTTTTTTGTAATTTTCTAGATGTTATATTTTTTATGCATTTTCTAATTTAGGACCATGGGTGGGGGTGGTGCAAAAATGAGATGTTTACAATGCCAAAACATGTTCTTTGGGTACGTGACTTCAAATTTAATCTCCTTTCTATTAGTAAATTGCTAGCACAACAACCTTTGATTGTTTCTTTTGATTCACAAAATTGCTTTTTACAAGACCAAAACATTAAACAGTGTATTGTATACAGTGAAGCTGTAGGTAGACTTTATGTTTGAAGTCGCACCAAGTTAATAACTTTATATCCGATGTTGCTAGTAGAAATAGTTGCAGTACTTTTGATTCTTGTAATAATGCTATTGTTTCCCGAAATAAAGTTTCTTTAGAACTTTTTCATCAAAGATTAGGAAATATCTCTTTGTCATCCTTGTTTCATTTCAAGGAATATAAACATTGTAAGGATCAGAAGTTCAACTGTGAAACTTATATGTTTGCTAAGTTCCATTGATTGCATTTAGCTACTAGTACTCTTGTTACTTTTACCATCTTTGAATTGCTACATATGATGTCTGGGGGCCATTTAATACACCTTCTATTTCTAGAGAAAATTTTTTCCAAACAATTATTGATGATTATTCTAAATATACCAGGACATACTTGATGAGACACAAAACATAAACCTTACCCTTACTTACTAAATTCCTTCTTATGTTAGAAATCATTTTCATTGCACACCTAAATATATTAGAACTGATAATGGAATAGATTTTTCTTTTTTCACATGATTGCCAAAGCTTGTTTAATCTCTTTGATATTTTTCATCAAAGGAGTATCATTTACATTCCTCAACAAAATAGGATTGTCGATAGACACTTGTTAAATACAGTTAGAGCCCTTCGATTTCATGCTAACCTTCCTAAAGAATTTTAGGGTGACTGTGTGTGGTTGCTACTCTCCTTATTAACGGAATGCCTTTATAAGTGCTTTTACATACTCTATTTTTGCTCGCTTTTATTTCAAAGGGTCCTAATTTAAGAAAATCACAAAAAAATAGAAAAAATACAAAAATTTTAAGAACTATAGATTTTTTAAAATAATAATAATAATAATAAGAGACTTAAGTTGTTTGGGGATTAATTTTAGGATTAGTGTTTGTTTTGTTTATTTATATATTAAAAAATGAAAAAAAGATAAAATTTAGAAAATGCAGAAAATAAAAAAAAACATAAAAATTCTTTAAGAATGATAGAATTTTGAGGTCAGTAGTTTTCCATTTAATTTTAGGTTTAGTATATTATTTATTTATTATAAAGAAAAAGAGAGAATGATTGGACTAAGTTTAAACCTAGTCCATGGGACGAAAGAATAAGACCAAAGGCCTTTATCCACATCACAGCAGGTGCCCAAGCGCTTGCACTTAATTTTCACTTAAGTGTGTCTGTGTGTGCCAAGGGAAAAATTTTCTTCCCCATTCTATTTGTTTCCTCGTGTTTCTAGTCCTTTCCCCAGTTTTCCCCCTTTCTAAAAACAGCTTGGTGGCTCATGTTTGAGCTACCTTTTCGAGTATTTACTTTACGATTCCATCTAAATTAATGATGGAATCATGCAGTACGTACGACTTACTTTCAATGCTACCTAAAAATTTATCCAAATTCGAATTATTACTAAGTCAAATCTGCCTTCAAATATTGTAAAAACTTGAACTTATGATATTAGCTTAAGCATAATTGGAGCATGTTTAATACAAATTGAAGCTTTTGAAACATTGTTTTAGCTAAAAGGATTGTATTAACACGAATTTGAATAATAACTAAATTATTTACAGATTAATTAGTCAATTTCGAATTTGAATGTGGTCAAAGCTCATTAACTTGATCTTCAAATTTGATCCATTTCGTAACTTTCCAAACTCTTTCCAAGCTTGATTTGTATAAATAGGTCCTCGAGCTTCACATCCTGACATTAAGAATCATTTGAAACACATCTCTTAAGCTTAAATCAAAGTTTTCTCTCTCTAGCTTAAGAGCTTCTACTTCTCTCTGTAAAATCTGCCACTGTTGGTGTTTTTTCGAAGCAAATCACCACCACCTTCCACTTCTCCATCCTTGAAAACACCTAGCACCACCATCTTTGCACACATAATAATCATCATTGAGCTTCAACCAACATCATTGCTGCTGCCTAACTTTGACAAACCACCGCCACTCATAGAGGCATTGAAACTAAACCCACCCCCTCCTTAAAAGTCCAATCCAATATAGACAAAACTCACTTCACCCTCTCAATTTGGTGCTCACATCTTTCTGAAGAACCTTGCATGTTGCTACTCCTCCTTCTTTACTACGGATTAACTTGACTTGTAGAGCTCTGACCTGCCACCCACTCCTGTTTCCGACTTGTCTAGCAGCTTTAACCCACATGCAATTGGTTTAGATTATTTATTTTATTTAATTCTTGTAGTCCCTATGTATTTGTAAACTTAAAAAAAAAAAGAAATGAAAAAAAAGAGGAAAAGTAGATGGAGTTGTTCGTTTTTTTTATTTTGTTTTATTTTTATCCCAAATTAAAACTTAAATAATAAAATAGAATAATAAGAAAGGGGGGAAAAATGAAAACCATTTTATTACTTAGAAAATCATTTTTCAATTAAAACAAAAATAAAATGAAACTCTTTAAAGTTGCAACTTCTTATAATTTTCCATAAATCAATACTCGAAAATTTAGGACCCTCTTTAGGATCTTTTCTAAAATGAAAATAAAATAGCTAAAAAACTTATAACCAACTATTTCTAGAATTAAAATTAACCAATAAATTAAATTTTAGTAAAAGAGAACTATGTACGTTTAATGTTGAATAGTAGGTTTGTAAGCACCTTTAGGACAACGTAAAAAATGAAAAAAAAAATAATTTCCCTTCTTTTAGCTCAAATTACTCAATTTAGTAAAAATAAAAAAAAATCTAATTTATTTAATATTAATCTTTAATAGGTGATTTCAAGAAATTAAATCTAAATTAGAAAAATTTTATAGTACTAGTAAGAGTTTAAAAAATAGCCTTCGGACTCAGTCTTTTGGTTTTTAAAACCATTTTTAGAAATTAGTCTTTTTAAGTTAACTAGTGGGTAGGTTAAATCGGTCTACTCATTCGATTTAACCTAACCTTCTAACTTCGGGCAGGTGGAGACTTCAAATAATTTTTTTTTTTTAAATTAGTTTTCTTTAACTCTTAGTCAAAGATTAATATTAAACGGGTTAAGATTTAATATTGATCAAATTAAGAAAAATTTATAAAAACCGGGAAAAATCAGGCTTGATAATGCTCAATTGGAAATCTCCATATCAATTCCTTTATAACAAACTGCCATCTTATCATGACCTCAAAGTCTTTAGATATTTGTGCTATGCTATAACCAGACATAATAGGGATAAATTTGATCTAAGAAGTCGAAGATGTGTATTCCTTGGTTATCCATTTGGCAAAAGGGCTATAAGTTGTATGAATTAGATTCTCATCAGATCTTTGTTAGTGTTGATGTCATATTCCTAGAGAATTTATTTCCTTTCAAGGAAAATTCCCTTCCTAAACACAATTATTCTTATACACAATATTCTAAGACACTTATTTCCATCTAACATTCCTGGACTTATTGCTTTTGATGATGTTCTAACTTCCAAATCTGTTAATCTTGGTAATACTGCTCTTCATTGATCAGATTCTTCAACTGTTGATATTAGTATTAGTATTGATGCACAACCTTTAGTAGCATAAAGAGTATCCACTCATAATAGAAAAGCACCATCTTGGTTAAAAGACTTCATACCTAATGTTCACAACTGTTATAATGTCCTTGCTTCATCCTCTCGCACTTCGTATCCTCTTTTCAAACCTAATCATTTTTTGTCATTTCCTATGGAGTATGTTGTGTCTTTGGCAAATGTCTTTGTAGTTCACGAGCTAAGAAATTATCATGAGCCTAAAGATGACTTTAAGTTGGTTAAAGCTATGCAAAAGGAGTTGCTTACTTTGGATTCAAATCAAACTTGGGAGTTGACTTTGCTGCCTACACTAAAAAAAAGCTATTGGTTATAAGTGGGTTTTTAAAGTTAAATACAAGTCTAATGGTTCTATAGAGCATTAGAAAGCTTAGCTAGTAGCTAAGGGATACAATCAAGCTGAGGGCTTGGACTATACTCATACTTTCTCCCCTATGGCATGGTTTTCTACAGTGCAACTATTATGTTACGCCCTAAAGTGACAGAGTTATAACAGTTCTATTGTGCAAATTATTCTATAATAAAAGCTAATCTCATAGTCGCTATCTCAGACTTGATTTACACAAGGCGTCTACAACTAACCCGCTTTGAAGTAAATATTTTATAAATTAAACAAAGTTATTTACCTAAGAAAATATGAATATATATATATATATGAGGATTCACATATTACAATTAATGTTTACAAGATTTAGTAGCCTAGTCATAATCTACTTGAGTAATACATAAATTAATACCAAAAGCTTTAAAGATAAAATTCAAACTTAAGAGTTTATCTAATTTCTCAATTTTATATCCTCACTCTCTAAAATTCAACAATTACTAGTTTTAAGGTAGTCATATGGTTGTTTTTTAATTAGCACTTACAACAATATCTATAAGAATGTAAGTAATTAACCACTCAATAAGTTAGGATGGAACCTTAAAACTATAAATTAAATATAAATAGGGTTATCAACTAAATTAATTAGATGTCATCACACGATGTTGTTTTGTCTGTCACGAGATTAGAGAAATTACACCCGCTCTAATATAGGTTGAGGAATTTCCATGTTTATACAACAACTCATGACCAAACCTACACTTGTGCAATGGAAACACTACTCCTCCTACAACTACCTTCGAATCATTAACTTCGCCTTATCTAGTACTATCCCTTCTAAAAGGATTAGTATTTAGTCGGAGGACCCTAAACATCTCTCCTAATGGGTTTCTATGTAGGTTTGTTTTAGACTTATAAGTCATATATTTAGTTAAGTTCAGTTTAAAGTGTTCAATCAATTCAAACAAATCACACAAATACAAGCTAGAACAGTAAACCAGACTCATACAATCAAATTTAGAAACACACAAATACAGGCATGCACACAGTCAACTATCTAACAAACACAACCAACTATAATCTTAAGCCTCCGAATACTATAAAATAGTACTATGAAATACAATAACGTAATGATCTTAACTTCTTGGACTTCCCACTTGCTCACATAAGGTGTGACTCGTACAGGTCATCGTCGATAATCCCTATAATATAAATGGTTTTTAGTTTTTACATAACTACCATAGATAGATTTTATTTTATAATTTAGATTATGATTATCTTTAGTTTATAGTCTTCTTATATTTAATGATTTAGGTTTGGGTTTATTAGAATTAATTCTCTTGTTGCACCAGGTTTCGAATTTGCTTCTTATTATCATTACAATTTTAGCTTCTGAATTAGGTTTTAGTTTACCTTTTTTTTTTTATTACTCTTTGTTTGTAAGTCTTTTAAATGCCTTTTAACCTTTTCTTACGGTTTATTTAATGAGCATAACTTTTGGTTTAGGTTTTTAACTTACTGTTTAATATACTTATACTAATCATAATTTGGATTATGCTTTTTAATTAGATTATGATCCAAGAATAGTCTACATTTTAATGTAACTACTTATATATATGTATATATATACATAAAAGTTTTAATTCATTAGTTTTTAATTTAAGATTGTAATTTTATTCAATTATTCAAATTCTATATCCCTTATAACCAAACTATTTCTAAATTAATTCCTTATTCAATTTTTGAATCAGTTTCTGAATCAAGTTTTGTTTTAGCTTCTGATTACTGTTTTTATTTGTAAACACTAGGAATTCCTCTTGAACTAATATGCGAGATCCATTTAACTATACATAGGTATTCTAAATCTTTGTTTTAGCTTTTAACTAGTATTTTAATCCGTACGATATACTATATTTTTAATTCAACTATCGAACTACTCTCAATGTGAGAATAACTTACATTTTCATATAATTTCATAAATTCACCTTTCAAATTAGATTTATATCATATTCCTAATATTATAATACCATTAATTTTTACCTAATATTTTCTACTTATTTAATTCCTATATACACATTTTATATATTATTACATATTATTCATTTATATCACCTATCTAACACTTCTAACACTACATATATTATTCTTCATCATCTAATAATAAATCTAGATGTCTAATTATATCCTAAATTAGAATTTATACCTAATTTACCCTAAATCAAAATATTAGTTTATTTATTCCCTTTTACCCATTATTTATCATATAATCTACATAATACATACTTCTAACACTCCAAATACTACAAATATCATATTACATCAGTAATTAGCATCATACTACATCAGTAATTAACATTATAGAACACCAAGTTAGATACTAAATTATAATTTTTACCAAATTAACATTAAATTACAAAATTAAGCTCAAATATTGCCTTTTATGCATGATTTTAGGGCCTAAAAATTAAGTAAAAATTTAGAAAATTAAATTTAAGAAAAACTCTTGATTACATTGTAATATATATCTTAAATAGTCTACACAAAAAATTTGAACTCAAAATTACACTATTAAAATCATTTATTTCTAAATTGAAAGTAAACTTAAGTTTAAAGATTTCTTAAACATTATATATTACGGGACCTAATTTTATCAAAATAATATTTTTCTTAAAAACTACATACAAAAATGTCATAAAATACTAAATTTCATAATCTTTTGTATTATTATTTAATATTTTTTAACAAATGAAGAAAAATTGAAGGGAAAGATCAGACTCACTAGCATTGGTTGCTATGGTCATCGCCAGTCACCATTGCCTTGTCAACCACCCTAGGTGTTGCCACCACCATATAGTGGTGGTGGTCGTCTACTTCTAAGTGGTCATGGGTCATAGTTTCCTCTTATAACCTCTATTTGCACATTATTTTTCTTATTTTTTTAATTAATTCTCTCTTCTTTTTCTGGTCTCTCTTAATTTTTCCTGATTCATTAAGGCTCTAAAATGAATTTTAGAATGGGTTTAGGTGTTTGTAGAAGAGATTTAGGGTTTCTTTTGATTTTTAAAGGGGCTAAGTATCCTTTGTCCTCTTCCACTTTCACTTTCTATTTGGCTAAATTTTATTGGTTCACTTTTTCTTCTTCAATTCCATCTTGCTACACTTCATTTCTAGAATTCTCCTCTCTTTTCCATATTTTTCTTGATTTTTCTTTAATTATTTATGAATTTTCTTTAATTATTTAGTATTATTTGAGTATATTTCGAGTATTTTAAGTAATTTTATGTATTTTTACTTATACACAAATACATATATGATACAAATAAATGCTCTTAAATATTATTTATGCTATTTTATGATTTTTAGTATGCATATAATTTATTTATATCAATTCGTTAATTATCGAAACTCGTTTTATATATTTTCGATAAATAACGTATAATATATATATAATTCAATATTATAATAATTAATTATTTTATTATTTATTTTTTTAAATCCAAACTCATGAGGTCAATTTTAATAACATTCATAGCTTCGTAGTAAAATTTAGGCTCAATTGTATAACTTATCTGATCGCCTTAATAGTCTAGGCAAGTTTGCAAGTTAATACGATCTTTATATGGTCTTAAGCAGACATCTAGATAATGGAACAAAGAGTTCTCTTTACATCTCACTTCACTTGGGTTTATTCAATCCAAAAATGATTACTCTTTATTTGCTAAACACACTTCAAATGGCTTTGTTGCAGTCTTGGTTTACGTAGATGATGTCTTGGTAATAGGAGATGACATGGGTGATATTTCTTTTGTTAAAAGATCGCTCGATAAGGCATATATGATAAAAGATCTTAGAGATGTGAGATTTTTTTTTGGGCATTGAAATTTATCAATCCTCTGCTAGTTTTTGGTTAAATCAAAGAAAGTTTACAATGAATATTTTGAAAGATGTTGGTCTTATTGGATCTAAACCATGCTTAGTTCCTTTTTCAGCTTATTTACATCTTGATAGCCAATTTTGATATGTCTTGCTTGATCCTTCGTTATTTTGGCACATAGTTGGCAAGTTATTGTATCTTACCTTAACAAGACTAGGCTTGAGCTTTGCTGTTTAACAACTCAATCAATTCGTATCAAGTCCTCGGAAGTCTCATTTGTTGGTTGCATTTCATGTCTTGAAATATGTTAAGGGTACTTTGCATAAGGGGTTGTTTTATTCCTCCAATTCTTCTTTCAAGCTTCATGGGTATGTTGATGTGGATTGGGGAAATTGTAGAATGGATCATAAATCTCTTATTGGTTTTTGTGTGTTTGTTTGGTCATCTTCGGTTGCTTTGAAAACAAAAATATAGTTGACTATTTCCACATCCTTTGCAGAAGTAGAGTACAAAGCATTGTCTCTTGTACTAAGGAGCTTTTATGGCTTTCCTACTTATTGCATGACTCACATATTCCTATCCATCTTCTAATGCCTCTTTTTTTTTTTTTTTTTATAGTAATTCTGCCAAACAAATAGCAGAGAATCCATGTTTTCATGGCCGAACCAAGCACATTGAAGTAGATGTTCACTTCACACGTGACCACATTGATTCGAGTTTTCTTCAAATTTTTTTTTTTTTTCCTTCAAGTTCACAACTTGTGGATTGTATGACAAAACCAATAAGCCCTTCTCAACTAGATAATTTTATTTTTAAGGGGGGTTATTTATCTATATGTGTTTTTCTCTTGTATATAAATTGAGTTGTACATAACAATTGAACTAACTCAACATTTTCATAAGCTACCCGACTCATATCTCAAAAAAATCTCTCTATTCGTCTTCCTCACGTGAACAATTCTTCCATCTATTATTGTATGTTTTTTGATCGATTCTTTACTATTAGTTCTGAGCTTGTTTTACATAAATAAAATTTTCTACAATAAATAAAAATGACGCAAGGTAAAGATAAATAATGGGAGGATAGAATTATTTTAATTCATGAGTATGTGCAAGCAATAAGTGAATATACTAATTATGTAATTATCTTATGTGAGTATATCAATTATTGAATTATCATAAATAGCTTCTAGAAGGCAATAGATCTAAATGTTTAGGAAGAGGGAAGGAATTAAGAGGGAAAGAAAAAAGAACAAAAGAATTACAAAGGACAAAAAATGAAAATAAGAATATAAAATTCCTTTCTTTGAGTAAAAGATGGAAAGAATGTAGTAGAAATCTTAATAATATTTTTTTTATTTTATTTAGATACAATAAAAATATGTTTTTATTTCAAGGATAAATTTTTAATTTTATTACAATTCTCTCTAAATTGGAGAAGATTATTTCTAATAGATCCAAGGAAGTCTTTCTTTTCTAAATTCAATCCCTTTCGTTTCCCTTTCTTTTCCAAATAAAGTAATTATACTATTTTTCCTTCTAAATTCCTCCCTACCTTTTTTCTCGCAATCTAAACAGTGTAAGGTTTTAACAGTCTTATTATAGAACTCTCCATGCAGTACACTAAATCATGTGAGGTTCACCAATCTTAGAAAAGTAATATCATTAATTCATATAAATTACTCATCACATATGTTTATAAATATAAATGGCATACAACCTATCTCTAAGGAATTCAAAGATTGAGTCACCATTAAGTAATTAAAGTGAAATAGCTATTACAACTCAAGGTCTTATTTGGATTGTCCTTTTTTTTTTTTTGTCTGTATCTTATTTGCATTTGATCTATATTTGATCTGTATCTATTCGAAATTTAATATTCGAAAAACTATCTTATCTATTTCTGTTTCATAATTATGATAAAAATAGTGATTAGTGTATCAGAATTGAAAAATGAAAATTCACATATTTTTAAGAGAAACAATTTGAAAAAAATATATTTTATATATTAGAAACGATTATTTTAATTGGTATTTAAAAAATATATATTTTTTCATCTTTTTGGTGTTTTATTCTTACCAAATACAAAGATTCAAGTAGGTTTAGTATCTCAACTAGGTTTAGTTAGTAGTAGTTGATCTATTGCCACATGACTTGCCTTACATTAGGTGATGAAAGCATAACATTACTACTTGCTAAGCTAGGATTCCATAACAATCATTGATAGCTAGTGCTAATTGCCTACTCTTAATGGGCTTTGGTTTTGATGCACCATGTTAATTGTTGCATCGTAACTTTCTAGCTATTCCTGACAATTCATAACCTGTATACTTGTTCCTATATTAAACGACAAATATCTTGTGACCTATCTTCTAATTCTACCCAACTACTTCCTCATAATGTTCAAGCCTATTTATAACTATAGTTAGCCACTTAATAGACCATAAATCCAACCTCAATTAGGAGTTAACTCACTCCACACATAATCCAAACACCACGCAATAAGCAACACTATTAGGTCAATTTTTTCTTCAGCTTGTTACCATAAACACATTTATAATAGTTAATGTAGAGGGTCATTTTGATAATTGGATGCTACGAATAAGTTTGATGAGCTAGTGATAAGACTTAGGAAACCAGGCTTAATAAGGAATGTTTTAGAAAGATTCGGCTCAATAAGCTCAGTATAGGGATTGCCAGACTGGTTCTTTTCCACTCTCGACCTTGCTCGATTGTCTCATGTACAAAAAGCAATTTTAGGGGAAGTCTTTCAGGGATTTCTTGAGCTTTGTTTGGCCTTTGTAGGCCTTAAAATGGCTAAAATAAGTCTTATTTGAAGAACGGGCCTTTTAATGAGGAGTTGAGCCTTCTTTATTTTTTATAAGCCTCAAGCACATCAAAGCCCAAGTCCATAAGAAAAGAAGAGATTAATATGAGCTGTTCAATCATCAAGAGCAATCCAACAGCTACTAGTAACAACAGATTTCAACCATTCATCTTAGGATGATCCTATGGTTAAGATTAGCTCTCAAAATCTACAAATAGGAGGTTAATCCTCTCATTTTAGACACATTCTACTCTTTATAATGATTAGGAAAAATGCAGAAGCTCTGCTAAAATCCTTCTAGAGAAGATCCAATAGCAAATTTTTTAAGCATAGATCAAGAAAATTATTGAATCTACTCATTATGATCTCCTCTTATGCATGCATTACAAGACATGGATCTTGCTTGTTCCTCCTCTTACACTTCTCTCTAATATCATCTCTTTACGTGTCATCAAATTAAGACTTCTCTAAGATTGGCTGCATATGCATTGCATGTGATTGATCATTAATGGTAACCCCACTATACACTAAATATACTAGTTTAAAGACAACACTACAAATATTCATCCTTAAAGAACTACAAGGCTAATAACATGCTACAATGCAATAAGTAATAACTTCACCTTAGAAGTAGGTCTTGATATACTTGTAAGGTATGATTAATTTTGGAACTACAAGGTCCAAAAGCACATAAAAGATGGGTTCAATTAACAATATGTAGTTTTCTAGACCATTCTTCCTTTAGAACATACTTGACTTGAATTGACAAGTTTAGTTACTATTCTTAGGTGGGGTTGAGTGTTTTCAGTCACAAACATAAACCTCTCTTCTGAGGTGGTTTAATCAATTAAACTAACCTAAACCCTATCTCTAATGTTGGGTTCATTGGATCATTCCCATAGTTTGATCGACAAAACTACTTAGAAAACCTAAACATCATTTTCCACTATCTTTAATTTAATCAACCTAAGTTGGCTTCACTAAGGAAAAAAAACCCTAGATTTCTCACATCACATTCATTGAAACATTCAATTTTCATGACTCCAAACTGATCAAATCCTATACCCTCCATCAATATAAGTCTATAAGAAATTTATAATATCATATTGGAGTCGTAAGCTCAACAAGATATTTGATAATCATGCACTTCAAATCAAAACCCTTTTAAACTTTCTTGAAACCTAATCTACACCTTTGAACATGTAATCAACTAACTTACATGCTCCAAGGATTTGAAAATCAAAACATTATCAATTTTAGAATCTTACCCTAGTTTAAGTTTTGAATTGCTAATCGAAATTCCTCTTGGTCCTCCTTCCCTTTTCTCTTGAATCTCATCAAGTTATTTTTGGATAGAGGTGAAATGGCTTTAGTTGCTTACTTTTTCTTTAGGGCTTTCATTTATTCTAAATGGTAAAATGCCCTTAAGACTAGCCTTTTTACTAACATATCCTTGATATTGAACATATATATTCCTTTATGGCCATTGAGATCTTTTGTGGGGAGGGTGATACTTTGACATTTTAGAAATATGGTAACAATTTCTTATGTCTTTAGATGCCGAAACACCTACATTCTAATTATAAATCCTAGGACATTAAAATACAAAAGATAAGAGTTTTCATGTGTTGTTATCCTTTAATGAAAAATGAATAATTATGCTAGAAGTTCTCTATGTTTGAGTCAAAATTTGATTAGACCTCTTCATTAGTATCTTCCATGTGTTATGACCATAAACCTAGGTTTATTTAGCAAAATAACAAAAATATAGAGGATCGACACAAACATAGAAAATTTCTAATGTAATTATTCCCTTGAAAAAAAAAAAAAGTATACAACCTAATTAAATAATCTACATGAGGGATGTAAAAACTGTTTCTTTTCTTCCCCTTTTCAAACAGTTATCGGTAACTTACTCATCGGTCCATTATTTATTCATATGCTTCTTATTTTCCCACCTTTTCTTGACTTTTTAAAAAGAACATAACTTAACCATCTATGAAATCCATTGCTTTAACTTGACATGATAGGATTCATAATGGATAAACTAGGATTTGTTTTCCTGAATACTACTCTTTAGACATAGATTCCTAAAAATTTAAAATCAAAATATACCTTATAATATTTTAAAACCGCGCATTAAAACCTGTTTTCTATGGGTCAAACCAAATAATACTATTTCAAACACTGCTATCACTTGAAACACAGAAAACATTGAATGCTTAAACATTATAACTGCATTTTTGTTTGACATTTTGCCTATTAATTGTTTGAATCACCGAGCTACTAAAGTGAGTTGACTTTCTTGATATCAATTAAGTAGTTGATTGTGGGTCGTCATTTAAATTTTTATTATATCACCATTTTTGTCGACTGATATGATACTCAAATGTGCCTCTCATGCCCCAGAGGAATGATTCAACCTGTTTCATCTCCAATTTCATTTCATGCAACCTCATTATTCGATTCACTTGTTTGACTGCGGTCGTCTGATCTCGCATACCCGATTTACGTTTTTGAAACCCTTGTAATCATGACTTTACATGAAAATCTTGGATTTCGTAGAACATGCGATGTAAGAAATTGAAATTCTAGTGGCATATGGCATTGCGGTGGCGGCGCATTCCTTATATCGAATTTTGGGTGAATTTCATATCGAATTTACTATTTATAAACTTTTCGAAACCATGTGAAATACTTAGATTAATAGTTAATTGTAAAATAGATAAAAGTTAGATAATTAATTGTAAGAATGAGTAAAGTTTATTTAGTTAATTACAAAATAGATAAATTTTAAGATCTAAATTGACACTTTTAAACTTCAGATAGATTGAAAGAAAAAAAAAAATCAAACAATCAATTCTAAAATTTGGCAATCTTCATATATTAAACCTGATATTTACCTTTCTAAAAATTAAAGATATATAACAATTAAATATATATAAAAAAATGCATGTGTAAGTAAATAATAAATCAGGAAGATTAGAAGAATGAGTTGAAAATCAGAATGGATATGTGCAAGTCTTAGACAATGATTTAATCACAAATTGTATTTAAAAGAAAAAAAGAAAATACTTTCAGAGATTGTATATCAATTGCTTAACAATTATACAAGTGCAATAAAAATCAATGGTCCAGCAGTCAAATTTATAAACTACGATGCTAAACAAATTGAGATCATTTGAGAATATACACGGTTGAAAGACACCTATCCTTCCATGCCTATTTGAGGAATTCCTCGATTTTTTTTATTCAATATTGTAGATATCAGTGAAATCATAGATATGGATTAAACTCGGGTGGGTATGCCTCCCATGATATCCCTATTGCATAAATAAATAAATAAATTATTATACCGAATATGACTATAACAAAAATACGTTACCTGCAGCTCTAACGTGAGCTTAGAAAAAAAAAATAATAATAATAATCGGCTTTCAGCCTCGGGAAAACAATCTTATTTTTGTGCTTGTACTTGTACCTTCCATGATAAAAATTGAAAGAATATAATTTATATAATGTTAAAAAAACCGAGGGAAATTAAACCTTAATTAGTTACCATTAGTTTTCAGGTACACTTTTCTCAAGAAAAAGTATTAGCCAGCGGGACCATCTGACTACATTTGCACCCTGTGTCATGTCAGCGCAAATAGGAGACTGTAGCTAAGCCCCTTAAAAGTCAAATGATTCTTCATGGCTAGGCTTATTCCACGTCTCACTCGGCTCCCGTCTTTTGTCACGCACGAGCAAATAACAGCGAACGTGAAACTTTGTCCGAAAGCGAGATCACCGATTGATGGGTCATCATTGGTGAACCTATAATTTTGCCGGTAGGAATACGGATGGGAAAAGGAAAAAAAGAATAAAAAAAATAAAAGCAAAAATATGAGTTCTAAAAAAATATTTTAAAAAAATACAACATTTAAAATCAACCCTTCAAAAATTGATATCAAAATAAAGGCGATTTCATATCACTCAAGATTGAAAGAAGCGATTTTAAGTACTATATTTTTAAAAATATTTTTTTAGGATTCATATTTTTGTTTTTTTTTTTTTCCTTTTCTTGAATATGGATACTCTAGTCTTTTTTTGGATTTTTTTCCTTTTTTTTCCTTACATTTTTTGTGATAATTAATTGCTGCGGTCAATCTCTAACAACTATTTTTGGTTTTTAGTATGGAAAAAAAAAAAGGCTTCTATGGTATTAATATATTACGTAAATTGATAAATAACGTATAAATATTAATAAAATTTTACTACTTGAAAATATGATCGGTATCTTTTCAAAACATATGTTTTTTCACAAATATGTATTAAAATTTTATTGGTACTTACATGCTATTTATCGATTCACATGCCATGTTGATACTATTAAAACTTTTAAGATTTACGACATCCTAAAATTACTATAATAATATTTATAAATTATAACATTTAGAAAAAAACTTCGGTAGATGTATAAAAAATGTCAAATCTAATACAAGTATAAGAGGCTTAATGTAAGAAATATATCTTGGTGATACCTAGGAGTGAGCGCGATTCGGTTGGTAAGGTTTATCCCGATGCCGAATCAAACCCGATATATAATTTTTCTTTTTTCTTTTTAAATCTAACTTGGTCGTACATGATCAATAAATTTTTCAAATCTAATTAAAACCGGTTCAATTCCGTTCGATTCACTATTTGAATCGCTTATTTTAAAATCTTTGCTAAATATTTTCATTTCCAATAACATTTCTTTCTTTTTATTAAACTTTCATATATTTTTAGTTAATTTTTCATATATTTATTATATATAACAATGCTTAACAAAAAAATTGGACAAAATCTTAATAAACTCAACTTGATTGAACGAGAATAAGAGACTCTATTCTAACAAATAATAACAAGGAGGGAGAAATAGAATCGCCTATCTAAAAGCGATGTAAAGGAGACAAAAGGGACACATCAAAGATTGAAAAAGAGATGAGAGACATATGAGGAGTACTGAGGTTAGACCCTTAATTTGAGAACATATAAGAAATGGACAATTTAGAAAATAAAAGATTTTAAATATGAAATTTCAATTGGAACTCATTTAACTTAATTATAATAATTAACCCAAAAATAAAATAAATAAGAAGAAGATATGAAAATTTTGATTAAAAACATAAAAAATTGCATAAAATAATTGCATAAATTTCGTTTTGTTTAACCAAATGGCTCGATTTGGTTTAAGGTATATAATCAAATCGAACTATGAACTAAACAGTCTGTAAAAAAGCTTATTTTTCCATTCGATCGGTGGTTTGCAGTTTTCTTTTCTAACCCTAGTGATGTTAGCTTAAAGACCATGTTTAGTTAATGTTGGAATCTACATAGTATGTTTGTAATAGAAAAACAAGTACATGACCTTTATGTATTAGCAACCAGTATAAATGAGAAAAAACAAAGAAACAAGGATATGACTAAAAAGTATGCCCATGAGATTTACTAACTCAATTCTCTTCATCTTCTTGTTTCTTTGATTCTTTAGCACTCAAAGCCTAAAACTAACCTCACAAATTCTAAAAAGGCAATTAATTAGTACAGCCAACTTATCATACACCACAACATATATGAAAATTTAAATCCTTAAATACAAAATGTACCCTAGTAAAAAGAAGTTAAAGAGTGCCTTTAGAGCAAAATAAATAAGAGAGAAAAAGTTACTATATATTTAGATCAAGAATTTAAGACTCTTTTTGTAAGTAATATTGATATATATGCTATTGAATTGATGTAATGATAGACTAACTCAATATATGGAATTGATATTAAAAAGAAAAGAGAAATAGGATTATGTACTAAATGCAATAGTCTTAGGTTCAACTACAAGCCAAAATTAGAAGAAAACGATCTTTCATATCTCTCTCTCTCTCTCTTTATGCTTACATCATTTGATGTGCTTAGATCTCTAACACAAGATCCAAATGCATTCAAACCTTTTACAAGGATATTCTTAGGATGGTCATAGTTATTAATCGATAAGGAATAAGAGGTTAATTAACAAGTACAGGAAGAACACAACAACTAAACCCTTGAATAACAATTATTTTAGAAACTTTGAATTAAGCAACGTCAAGAAATAAAAGGATATGAATGACACTCTCTCCTAAATATGACTCTCCAACAAAAAGCTCAAACTACACTAATTCTATTTGATATGATTCACAAATAAGCTAAACAGTTTGCTTGCTATGATCAAGGAAGGCTGATAAGAATAGGGCTTTGAAAGAAACGAATGATCAAAGTGTATTAAGATTCAATAGTCAAAATTGTAATCCCATTAGAGTTACATGTAGTCATTTTTACGCCAATAATTGAGAAAACTCAAATATAAAGAAAGCAAATAAATTATGAAGTATGATAATCTAAATAGTGGAAAGGAAATTTTTAGTTTCCTAAAATATCAAGAAACGTATCCTCTTCTAAATCTTTTAATATATTTGAGCATTCTAGCATTGAGTCTTTTGTCTTTAATTAGAAACCTCAATGCATTGTGATTCTAACATAGGATTCTGAATATTTTCTTATATTAAATTCTTCTCTCAATCAGAAATTGCTACTTCAAAACATTATCTTCAAAATTTGAAAAAAAGCAAACTCTTACCGTAATTCATGTGACAAATTATGAATGAAGTCTTAAGCTTTACCATTTTCGAAGTCAAGAAAGCACATAACATCCTTAAAACCATATTAGTTAAACTTTAGTCCTTAACTTTGGTCAATGGACTATATATTTATGGTTTTGGCTTACCTTCTAATCTTCAATGAACTTTCATACTACTGACTCTGATTCCCATCATGTCCTCTGGACTGTTTAAGATTTGCCCCCAAATCTTTGCTAACCTTTTTATACCTTTTCTCTCATCATCCTTTAGCTTATAAGGAGATAAATTAGATATATTGAAAGTAGCTAAAATCCCATATTCTCCTAGAAACTCTAATTTGTAGGCATTGACATCGATCCTCTTTATAATTATGAATGATCCATCTGCTTTAGGGGTTAGCTTTTGAAATCTCTTCCTTAGGAATCACTCTTTGCTTAAGTAAATATAGACCAAATCTCTCTCCTAAAAAATCTTACAATATTGTTATTGTCTCTCAATTGACTTCTTATGCTTATTAGAAACCTTTTGATGAATCTTCTAAATCTTCTCAACTTTATCAACTCATTCAATACTTTCATTCTTAGTTGTAGGTGTTGATAATAAGTGTAAGGGCATGGTAAGGTTTTTGCCATACACGACTTTAAATGGAGATTTCCCCAAATAAACAAATTCAACAACTAGCAAACACAAATCCAATCAATGAGATTCTTCCTTATAGTAGCTCTCATTAAGGTACCTAAAGTATGACTCACAACTTCATTTTGCCCATTTATTTGCGAATGACTAGAAATACCAAGCATCAACTTAGTTCCTTATCTCCTCCAAAGAGTCTTATAAAAAAACCCAAAAATTTGAAATTTCTCTTAGAAAATATACTATTCGGTATTCCATGGAGTCTCTCAATTTCCTAGAGAAAAAATATTAGCAATGTGCATGGCATCATCCACTTTATGACATAGAATGAAATGTCATTTTGTTAAATCTATCTACAACCATCCTTGCTTCTAGCAATCCTAGGTAATCTAAAAAAAAAAAATTCCATACTAATATCATTCCATTGCTTTGATGGAATTGGTAATTACATATAAACAACATAAGCCTCCTTTTTGCACTTTGCCCTATTGCATTCAGCATCTCTCTATCACCTTGTGTATATATCTCATTATTCCTCACAAATATTAAGTGTTTTTTCAATAACTCCTTTGTCCTCTTTTCACTAAACTATTTAGATAAACCATCAAAATGAGCTTCTTTCACAAGTAATTCTGGAAAAGAATTAGAAGGCATACATAGCTTTTCTTTCTTAAAGAGATATTTTTCGTTGAGATAATATCCTTTTATCATCACTCCATTACCACAATAGCAACAATAGGGTGTAAACACTTCATTTTTGCTCCCCTTTAGTTTTAATATATATATATTTTTTTTTAACAATAGGGAAAAAAGGTCCTAATTTAGAAAAATTAAAAAAATGAAAAATTTAGAAAAAGTTCAAAAAATTACAAGATACTAAAAAAAATTGAAAAAAAAAAATACAAAGATAGATTTTTAAACAAATAAAATATTTTTAGGAAAATAACTTTTAATAAAAATAGGATTTAGGATTGTATGGAGTCATTAGATAAATTATTTTATTAGGATGGGTTTTATTTCATTAGATTTTCAAGTTGTTTTACATGTTAAATGCATTTTAGTTGAATAGGTTAATAGGGTACGGGTTAACAGCTAAATTGGTACTACACTTAGACTTGGCATTGATACATGAGAGAGGTTATGGGTTTGAATCTCTTAACAAGCACTTCGTACCTTTTTCTTTTTCCATAACGAAGTACATGTGGCAAGTGTCTATTGGGCTATGTATCGACGTCTGATACATGGCCGTGCTTACTTGACTACGTGGCTAACGTAACACTACATCAGTAAGCTCTTTCTCTCCCATTCTTTCCCTTTCTTTCCTTTTCTCTTCTTTTCCCATGCTTTCTTACGCATTCCTAGCCTAATGCCCTTGGTTCTTGGCTATTTTTTATCAAGTTCTTAACACTATTTTAGCAAATTGAGGATGAAATTGTGATGAGCACATGACCTACTTTGAATATGATACAATAACTTGTCTAAATTCATGCTTATTGAAGTCAAAATTGAATTAAAAGTGGTAAGAAGCATAGATGCACGACTTAAACACCCAAGTTGACCAAGCTTAATTCAAGCTTCAAATTGAATTTCAAAGCTCCTAATGCATGTTTTTGGCAAAAACAAACCTTTGGAACGTACATTTGACTTAAATTTACTCCAATTTTCACTCAAATCTGAGAATCAAGCTAGGTCCTTCTCCATGCTTTAGTTCAAATTCATGTCAAATCCTGTCCTTCCATGTTTATTTAGGACTTTTGTTAGTATAAATAGGCTATCTTCATCCTGTTTTACACATCAATTTTCATTTACTAGCTCTCAAATACATCATCCCCAAACTCTCTCTCTCTCTAGTTGTACCTATTCTTTCTCTCTTTAGATCTTCACATCAATTTGATGCTTTTTGAGCTTAGTTGAACCATCCACAAGCTTCCCCTTAATCTAGGCTTCTGATCCTAACCTCTCTCTCACTTTGCTGTAGTCTATAGACATCGCCACCGCAACCACTTTGAAGCCCTAACCCTAACCATGACCACCACTACCTAACAACCAACACCACTCGATCCCATCTAAAGCCAAGTAGATGGCTGACTTTGCCATGCTCCAAAACCTAAGGCCTAACTACTTACTCACTCTTGGTAACATCTCATGCACACTGCATACTACCATCGTTGGCCACCACTACTAACTACCTCTCAAACCACCACCACACACCTTAGTACTTCTCTTACCCCTATTAATCCCAATTGAAAATACATAAAATACTCTTTCCCCAATCATTTTGGCTAGTAGAATCACCCCAAAGGAGCTCCATCAACTGCTACTCTTCTTTCCTCCCACCAACGTGGATTCGACTCGACGACCTGATCTGTACCTACATCTAAGCTTAGGTCTGAACCGCATGCTATCGTTTAAGTCCGGCCTTTTCTTTTTGTTATTTTGATTTGTTTTGTTTAATTTATTTTTTGTAAATTTATTGTAATTGTAAAAAAAATTCCAAAAAAAAGAACAACATAAGAAGCTTAGTTTCTTATTTATTTTATTTTCCTTCTTTGGTTAAAAAAAATGAAAATAATAATAAAAAATAAATTAAATTATTAAAATAATTAAAAAATTGAAAAAAAATATTTTATCACTTAGAAAATCATTTTTCAATAAAAATAAAATAAGATTAATACTTTCTAAAATTATGACCCTTTAGAATTTTCAAAAATAAAAACAAACCAATTTAAAACCCTTTAGAATTTTTCTTAAAAAAGTCAAACTAAATTAAAATGTTAATTTGACTAATTTTCAAAAATTAAAAAGAACCAACACACTTAAAATTTTTTGAAATGAACTATGAAAGTTTGGTTCTGAGTAGCAGGTACGTATACACTTGTAGGAAACTACCGAATGAGTTAAAATATGTAAAAAATTATTTTTCCTCCCTTTTTGTCAATTTTATTTCTTATTTTTCACAAGTATATATTATTTTTCATGAACAAGTATTATCGTTAGAAGGGTATTTTTGAAGGATAAAATTAAATTCGGAAAACTAAAAGTGATACTTATTTAAGGTTTAATAGGTTAGCCCCTAGATTTAAATATCTGGTTTTCAAAATCATTTTTAAAGAAAATTGATTTTTCAGTAGACTAGTGGTTAGGTTAAATCAATCCACCTAATTGATCTAACCTAAACCATTTTCTCCTAACCCTGATTAACTGGCGACTCTAAACCTTTTCAAATAGAAACCAAGCTTTTCTTAACTCTTAGTTGAGGGTTAGTATGTAGTATTAAATGGGTTAGGGCTTAATATTAATCGGGTTAAGAAAAAATAAAAACCAAGAAAATTTAGGCGCAACATAGGACTAAAGTAATCATCTCTAATAGACTACTCTTTGATCAAGCTTAAAGCAACTTAGTTAGTAAAGTAGTAATTAGAGCATCATAGACACCCAATTTTTGCCCCATTTATTTTTATTTTTATTTTTTTCCTCAATAGGTCTTAAATTAGTAAAAAAAAAAAAAGGAAATTAAAGAAAATCCAAAAAATAAAGAAATTTAGAAAAATAAAAAAATAAAAAAAGAGCATAAAAAATAAGAAATTTGGAAAAATATCAAAAATAGGAAATATAGAAAGAACCCAGAAAATAAAAGAATTTGAAAAAATTTAGAAAATTGAAAAAATCACAAAAAATAGAAAAAATTAAAAGATTTTAGAAAATAACTTTTTATTAGGGTAGATTTTTCAATTTTGAAATAGGTTTAGAAGTTTAGCAGTTGAACTTGGGCTTAGATTTAAATCTAGCCCAAGTTGACCTGGTCCATATGTGTAATTTAATTGCATATATAGATAAGGCACAAACTAACAGCTTAACGGATTAGCACATGGACATTGGCATTGGAGATGAATATGACGTTAGGGGTTCGAATCTTGGTGAAAGCATGCATAAGGTCTTTTTTTTTTTTTTTTTATCATATCAAGGACTATTACGTGTCGAGATTACGTTACATATCCTGACACGTGTCATTGTATGATTAGACATGATACGTGGCAAGTTGTGCGTGGTCGGGTTGGTTGACGTGGTGCCACTTCAACACCACGTTAGCACTTTCCTTCTTTTTCCCTCGGTTTCCCTTGTTTTCTCTTGATTTTCCTTCATTATCCCCAGCTGGAACAGTCCACTCCCCTCACTTTAGCTCTAATTTTTGCACAAATTCACCACATACACACACATACACAATTTCTTGCAATAATTTTGTTTACTGTATAGCCTACTATGAATTAGTATAAGAAATATGTCCAAATTCAGTCAAGGGAGCGTTCAAATCGAGCTCTAAAATTCGGAAAAAAGGTAGATTTTTGGGCATTTGCATTCAAGTTCAATTTGAGTTTTCCATAGTTTCTAGGTTAAATTTGTGTATAAAATGAATGTTAGGGAAACTCATTGAACATCAATAACCACACACGAACACTTATAAGCTCTCTCTCTCTTATTTCTCTAATTTTCTCTCTTTAAATATAGCTCTCTCTCTCTCTCTCTCTCTCTCTCTCTCTCTATTCGAGTCTCTCTCTCTAGCTCAACACTATGGCCCACCACCCTCACTAGCTTCCCCACCTCAAAAGCTTTTAAACCCGACCATTCTCTCTCCTGATTGTGCCTCCAAACTACCTCCCCGAACTACCGTCGCTAAACCTTAACCACTGTACTCCTTCTCTTCGAACCACCAACTTCGACCCTCTTCGACCTAAACTAACCACACAACTGCACTCCCTACACTTTAAAACCCTTACCCCTACCACCAATTCAAGCCTAGTAACGACCAACTAACCATCGCACCAACCGCCACCACCACTTATGTCTGACCACCACTAAACAAGATCCAAACATCATGGCATCAAACCTACCCCCCTTAAACTGAATTAGATAATTACAAAAACTCTTTTTTCCCAATCGATTTGGAGCTTCGAATGCCCAAAACCACCCTTGTCAATGCCACTACTCTTCCTTCAACCATGACCCGAATCCAGTGGAGTCCGACTTGGATTCGAGTCCTACCCGTGATCCGACCTGGAGTCCAACCTGCGTCCCTGACTCGTGTCTTGTCTAGCATCCAGTTTAGCCCTATTTCTTTTTTTTTTTTTTCCTTTTATTTTGTTTGTTTGGTTTTACTTTTTATTATTATTATTTTATTTATTTATTCATTTATGTACATGTAAATGTAATCAAATGTAAAAAAAAAAAAAAAAGAGAGAAGAAAAGAAAAAGAGAAAAAAAAGAAAGAAAAAAGTAGTTGATTTAGTCATTTATTTTTTATAGTTTAATAAAAATTAAAATAATGGAATAAATAAAATAATAAAAAAATAAAAGTAAAGATAAATAAGGAAATAGCTAAAGAATAAAGATTATTATTATTTTTTTAACACTTAGAAATTAGGTTTTTCGAAATAAAAAATAATTGAATTCTTTTTAAAGATAGGACCTTTTAGAATTTTCCAAAAAATAAAAAAGATAAAAAGTTCCAATTTAGGACCCCTTTTTAAGAAGCTTTCTTAAGTAAACCAAATTGAACCTAAAAACGTAAACTCGACATGTTTTCAAAACTAAAATTAACTTAACTCGCTAAATTTTTATCAAAAGAATTACGTATGTTTGATCTCGATTAATGGGTACGTAAGCACCTATAGGGCGGCAATAAAAATAAAAAAAAAATCTAGTTTTCCTTTTTCATAGATTACTTAAGTTATCCAATTAGAGTAATTAACAATCGAGTTTTATAAAATTCAAAAAGGTGATTTTTAAGATTAAGGTTAAATTTAGAAAGTCAATGATAGCCATAAGGGTTTAAAATTTCTAAGCCCCGAATCCAGATCTCTTGTTTTTAGCCTATATTTTTAAATCGGTTTTTATTGAAAGACTAGTGGCTAAATTATAACCAATTCACCCTATAAGTTATAACTTAACTTTTTTTTTAAACTTCGGTTGGGTGGCGACTCTAAAATAGTTTTCAAAATTAAAAAAGAATCGGTTTTTTTTAAACCTTAGTAGAAGGTTAGTATTAAACGAGTAAGGGTTTAATACTAATTGATTTAGAGAAAACTTAATTTAAAAAGAACTAGGAGGTGAAAAATCTAAGCTTGACAAGCATACATTTGTGAAATCATTAGCAACATTCATCTTCTTCTGCTTTCACCTAATCACATGAGTAAAACTCTGAAGGAACTTAACCTACTTGGCATGTCTTCTAGATAGCTTCTATTGTCCTTTTAAATTTTTAATGGACTCATGATTTGTATAAATGATGAACTCCTTTAGTAGCAAATAATATTGCCACATATAAATGCTTGAATCAAAGAATGTTACCCCTTATCATAGGTAGACCAATCCACAACCACTCAACTAAGTCTCTTACTAAAATATGCAATAGGCCTTTTCTCTTATATTAAAGTAGGTTGAATTCTCACTCTAAGAGTATCATACTTAGTTCAACATTTTTTTCAAAGTCAAGTAAGGCTAACACAAGTGCAGTGGTGAGTTTCTCCTTAATTTCATTGAAACTCTTAAGTGCCTTCTCCATCCACTTAAATCCATTACTCTTATTAGTAAGCTCAGTTAAAGCAGCAACAACAGTACTAAAGTTCTTCATAAATCTCCTGTAACATGATGCTAGGCCATAAAGACTACGAACTTTTGCTACTGATTATGGTACTAGCCATTCTATAATAGCTCTAACCTTTTCAAACCCCTTCTAAAATAATACACCTTAAGAATATCACTTTTGATTGATAAAACAAATATTTCTTAAGGTTCCCATATAACTTTTTAGCTTTGATGCATTTGGTCGGAGACACGAAGGAACACCACAACAAAGTGAACCAAACGAAAACAAAAGAAAAGCTAGCAAAGTCCTAATAGCTATCGAATGGATATGATACACCAATTAATCTTACTTGACCTATAATCTGTCGGATATAACTCATCAGTTCGAATAATAGGGTCACTCGTCGCTACTTCTTGCTAAAGGGAATAAATAAGAGTTAGAAGGATATTGAGACCATTAGGGTTGCTCAAAAGGGAAACTTATATATTCTGATAATCAAAAGTGTTGTCTATGTACAACAAATAGGGTTATATACTAGCCTCACTATGGTTACAAACATATATAGAAAAGACAAAAGGGTTATATACAATTGGGATACATGAATAATATTAAAAAGGATAAAAGAGACAAAGAATATTCTATACGGAAAAGTAAAGAATCCTTCTGAAGCGTTGTACTAGAAGACACGTGTTGCATGGAGGTTGGTTACTCTGAAATATAGTACAATTTCGATGAAATGAGGAAAAAGAGGGTATGCGGTTAGAGCCCACCTGATGTAGATTAGGTCGATCTTTAGCCAATCAGTTACTAGTGAATATTCACCTTGGACTGGGGTCGAACCTCGATTGGTTTGAGAGCTTAACTTCGAATAGTTGTTGGGACTGGTATGCTTAAATGTTGTCAAGATTATGGTATGGTTGCTTAGTAGGTATGCATGCTTGCTTAGAGGGTCAGCACATTTGCTTAGAAGCTCCTGTGACAATGTTGGTACACGAGAGAGCTTGGTACTCAAGTTAGCAGTAGAGTAAATCATGAAGGTTGGGATTGGAATTCTTGTCCTAGATGGGGATACGAGCCATTATTCTTCTCATAAGTCCTTGGAGTCCTCTGGCTCAGTTGCACGTTATTGGGTTGGAGGGTTGATTCCTATCATCTTCTTAGGGGTCGGGAAGATTTGACCTTAAATCTAAAGTAGTCTCCAGTTCTTATTCTTCCAGGGCACCTGCGAAGTCTTCTTTTTCTAGTTAGTGGGGAATTAAGTTGGACACATTGAAAGTAGAGGAAATACCATAGTCATCGGGCAACTCGATTTAGTAAGCATTATGGTTGATCTTCTTTAGAATCTTGAATGGACCATCAGCTCGTGGAGATAACTTGTTCTATCTCAAGTGCAGAAATCGTTCTTAGCTGAGGTGCATCTATACTAAGTCTCTTGGCTTGAAAGAAACATTTCGGTAGCCTTAGCTACTAATTTCTTGTCGTCTCTAATTGAATTTGGAGATCTTCTTGTCATAGTCTAGTGTAGCTCTCGCAATTCTTGGGCTTGGTTGCCTTCGGATTGACTTTCTTCAGCAACTGTGGGGGTACCAATCAGATTTAAGGGGATAATGGGATTGAGGCCATAGATGACCTCGAATGGAGTCTTCTTAGTGGTATTGTGGATGATTTGGTTGTATGCGAACTCTATAAGTGATAGACATAGATCTCAATCCTTTAAATTCTTTCCCATGACAACTTTGAGTAAATTACCTAGCGTCTTGTTCACTACTTCTGTCTGGCCATCGGTTTAAAGGTGGTTACTAGAGTTGAACATAAGTTTAATTCTAAGTCTTCTTTAAAGAGTCTTCCAAAAATAGCTCAAAAATTTTGTATCTCAATCTGAAACAATAGTTTTCGGAACTCCATATAGTTGGACAACTTCACGTAAAAACAACTCAACAATATATAAAACATCATTAGTTCGATGGTACAGGATAAAGTGTGCCATTTTGCTAAAGCAGTCCATTACAACAAAGACTGAATTTTTTCCCTTATATGTCCAGGGCAACCTTAAGACAAAGTCCATGCTGAGGTTGGTCTAAGGTAAGGTTAATGTTGGTAGGGACATATACTTTTCATGCGGTTCTCTTCTGCCCTTAGCTCTCTTGCATGTTTCACAACTCAACTCTTTTGCATGTTTCACAACTACCAATTACCTTATGGACATCTTTTGCCAAACCAAGTTAGTAAAAGTTTTCCTTTAATAGGTTAGCTATCTTGGTCCCTCTAAAATGACTGAATAATCAACCACTATAAGCTATCTTAACTAATAGCTTACACGTAGAACAGTTCGATATACACAGCTTATGATCCTTGAACAGATAGCCATTCTTGAGCTAATATCCGCTAATAGCAACTCTGTCTTTGCATTGTTCTACAGTGGGACCGAACTGAGGATCACTAATATATTGCTCGGTGATAAGTGAAAATCCTAGTAATTTAGTCTATAAGGTGGTTAGTAAGGTTTACTGATGTGACAGAGCATTGGCAACCACATTGCCACTAACCTTCTTGTGTCGGATTACATAGGAAAACCCATCCATGAACTTCAGCCACTTGGCTTGCCTCTTCGAAAGTTTGTTCTAACTTCCAAGATGCTTTAATGATTCATGGTTAGCATAAATGACAAAATTTCAAGGTAGTAGATAGTGTTGCCAGACAGTAAGAGCTCGAAAAAGAGAGTACAACTCTTTCTTGTATATAGTACAATCCAATGTAGTAGCACTAAGCTTCTTACTGTAGTAGGCAATTGGTCATTGTTCTTGTATCAAGACGACACCAATTCTAATGCTTAATACATTGCATTTCAAAATGGCTTGTCAAAATTGGGCAAAGCCAGGACAGAGGTAGAGGTGAGCTTCTTTTTTATCTCCTTAAAGTTTTGCTCAACTCGATCATTCCATATGAACCAGTCACTCATCTTGGTCAGCTCGTTCAATGGGGCTACAATGGTACTAAAGTTCTTAATAAATCACTTGTGGAAAAAAGCAAGGTTATGAAAACTTTGTACTTCAATAGCATTCTTCAACGTCGGTTACTCTAAGACAGCTTGGACCTTCTTCTCATCAACTCGGATTCCTTCCATGATACTACATACTTAAGAAAAACCACTTTACCCTGATAGAAGGTACACTTCTTTAAGTTCCTAAATAACTTCTCAGCTTGTAAAATATAAAAAATTGCTCTATGATATTGAACATGGTTGTTCAGGTTGGTACCGTACATTAATATGTCGTCAAAGCATATGACCATACATTGTTTGATTAGAGGGTACATCACATGATTCATAAGCCTCATAAATGTGCTCAGTGCATTTGTAAGTCCGAACGGCATAACCAACCATTCGTAGAGACTATGCCTCGTCTTAAAGGCAGTCTTCCATTCATCTCCTAGCCTCATGTGAATCTAGTGTTAGCCACTTTGTAGGTTAACTTTCGAAAATACCTTGGTGCCATGAAGCTCATCTAACATGTTATCGAGCCTCGATATTGGATATCGGTACTTGACAGTGATACGGTTAATTACTCAATCGTTGATACACATGCACCATGAACCATCCTTCTTTAGCACAAGCAAAGCTAGGACAATACAAGGGCTCATGCTTTCCCTTACATATCTTCGCTCTATGAGCTCATCCACTTATCTTTTCAGATTAGCAACCAGCTTAAGATTCATTCTGTAAACCAGTCGGTTTAGTAGGGCAGCACTTAGCTATAGATCAATACAATGCTCTATGCCTCAAATTAAGGGTAATCTTTAGGCAAATATTTAGGAAACAAGTAAAAAAACTCATCAATTGGCCTTTAGATCTCTTTAAGGACTTCTTTTAGATCTTTCATCCGTAGCATTCTCCTAATTAATAGAAACATAGGCTCATAGGCCTTCTTAGCAGCTTAAAGCTCTCTTTGGCTCATTACTAGGGTTTTCTTCTTATTAGCTCGGGTGAGCTGATTATGGGTCTAATTACTTGGGTTGGTGTCATGAGTTGTAGTACAATCTTCTTCCCGTCCTTAACAAAGGCATATGTGTTTTTGTATCCGTCGTAAGTAACACATTGGTCAAACAACCAAGGTCTTATAAGCAATAGATGTAAAGCTCTCATAGGGAAAATATCGCACATTACTTCATCCTTATATACATTCCCAACATTAAGTGGCATAGTTACCTGTTTAGTTATGTACAAAGTACCCTTATTATGAAGCCAATATAGCTTATAAGGTCGAGGGTAGTTAGAGGTCGGCAGACCTAACCTCTACACAAATGGCTGTGTAATGACATTAGTATAACTTCCTCCATCTACTATGATGGTGTACAGTTGTCCCTTGATGGTTCACTTCGTATGGAATAGATTCTCTCTCTAGTTTCCCTTAAAGGTTGGTAAGGTTCTCAATACTTGCCTTAGTACTAAGGTCATTATTTCTCCTTAGTCAGCATAGATACAGGTTTCCTCTTCCTCCTTGGCTTCAACCTTCCCAATAACCTTCTCCTCCAAGGGCACAATTTTGTTGGTACTATCCACTATATCTCCTTGGAGCACTATGACACATCAGTTTGGACATTCAGCAACTATGTGTCCGAAACCTAGGCATTTGAAGCATTTCACCTCCTTAGTCTTCCGTTTAGAGGTCTATCCTTTCTCATATGTCCTCGGGGTTAGCCTAAACTCAATTCGTCTCAGTTGGCCTACTTAGCCTTGTTGGTTTACTTGACTTTCATTAGGTCGATGGTTTCTATCCTCGGCTTGGCATAAACAGGTCGGTGTAGAATAAGGGCTCGGGAAAATGTTTGTCCATGTCAGCTTAAAGCACTTTTTTTTTTTGTTTTTTGACCCTTTACACTATCTTAATTTCCTCTTTTAATGAATAAAACCTCTGCACTTCCATAGTATTGTGAATCTTACATTTGAGCCTAGAAATGAACCTCGATACTATATGGCCTTAGTTTCATCTACGTTAACTCAGATCATAAGCATTTGGAACTCTCTCACATAGTCATCAACAAATTTTCCTCCTTGTTGAAGCTCCTGCAACTTTTCAAATGTATCATACAAGTAGGTCTCGAGCATAAATCTACCCTTCAATAACCTTTTCATCTCATCCTAAGTCCTTGCTTTTCGTCTTCCATCCCTTACTCTGGCTGCATTTAGATTTTTCTACTACATAGTGGCATACCTAGTAAACTCCAGTGCAGTAAGTTGAACCTTGACAGCAATTGTATATTTAGAACAATCAAACACTTTCTCTACCTTATCTTCCTACTCTAAATATTCATTTGCATCTCTACTTCTACTAAAGGGTTGGATTTGGACTTTAACATTATCAAGTCCTTGAGGAGCTCAACATCCTCACTCTTGCACTTAGTAGTACTAAGCTTCTTCTTCTTCCTCTCTGTCAGTCTCCACATCTACTTCCTCATCATCCCCTTCATTTTCTTCCAACTCTAGCCTTTGTCTAGCAGTACAATCTGCAACTCTAACTCATTAGGCTTAAACTAGGTGATTGGGTCGGCTACCTTCGCCATAACGTCTCTTTAGAACATTTTCAAGTGGGTCATGATGCAGCACACCTTGGGGCTGTTGTCTGTTAGCTTGCATCATGGTGACTAGGCTCTTAACAAGATTAGTGAGTCTGTCAAGTTTATCATCAATTGACCTAAGAGTCCTACTACCATTTTGACTATGGCTATGTCGAGCGCCACTATTCTGGGTACCAATAATACCTTGAACACTTAAATCCAACATGGAATGATACTTCTAAATGGATTAACAATACAATAAACAGAAAAACATTGCTACCTTACTACTCAAAACTTCGACTAACACACTTTAACAACTTCAAAACCTAATAATCACTTGAATACGATAGAAATGAACTTGCTCTGTTTTTTATAATGAAAAATAGAGTAATAATGGAACCACACTTACTAATACACAAATCTTCATTACACTACTCAAAACTTTAGAACTTACTTCATACAAATACACTAAAGTAACTACGGAAGGAACACAACAGCCACAAACAACAAACTCGAACCAAAACTGCACTACGACTTCATACACTCCCTTTTAGAACCGTGCTTTGATACCAATGAAGCTTATGCTTCTCTAGGGTTGACACATGGAGGAGCACTACAATTAAGTGAACCAAACGAAAACAAAAGAAAATCTAGCAAAGTTTAAGTAACTATTGACTGGATATGATGCACCAATTGATCTTACTCGGCCTACAATCCGCCGGATATGACTTACTAGTCCGAACTATAGAGTCACTCACCATGATTACTTACTAAAGGGAATAGATAAGAGTTAGAAGGATAGTGAGAACACTAAGATTGCTCAAAAGGGAAACTTATATATTTTGAAAATCAAAGGTGTTGTTTGCGTACAACAAATGGGGTTTATATATTAACCTTGCTAAGGTTGCAAACATATATGGAAAAGACAAAAGGGTAATGTACAATTGGGACATATGAATAATAATAAAAAAGGTAAAAGAGATCAAGAATATTCTGTACAGAAAAGTAAAGAATCCTTCTGGAATATTGTGTTAGAAGAGACGTGTTGTATGGTGGCTGGTTACTCTAAAATATAGTAAAATTCGAACGAAATGAGGAAAAAGAGGGTATGTGGTTAGAAAAACTTTGACATAGCAAGTTATTTTAAACATATTCAAGTTGTCTTATAGGTTAAGTAAAATTTAGTTGCAAGTTATTTTAGGGCATGGGCTAACAGCTTTTTTAGTTAAGTATTGGGTCTTAGAAGGGAAGTTATTTAGTGGTCATGGGTTCGACTCTACTCAAATGCATAATATACATTTTCATTTTGCTCCCATAGCTTATGTTACGAGTCTCTCTCTACTTGCTCCACATGTCCATTAGGTACATGTAGCCATCATTAGTTGGTTTACGTAGTTCATGTGGCTCCGCGTTAGCATGTCCATCATACATAAGCAATAGAGGCTTAAAACTTGCAAGTTTGCCATTTTTGAACCCCTCATTTATAAGCTCTTTTTTATCCATTTTTCATCAAAGTTAATACTTGAATCTTGCCATTTCTAAATTACCGATAAGGAGCTTTATGGATTGGGACAAAAAATATGTTTGGATTTGTTCATTTGAGCAAACAAATTTGAGCTTGAAATTAGAAAAAAATAAACAATCCTGGATTTTACCTACCTTTCCCCACTTAACCTACTCACTTTACCATTAATTTTCATAAGATTGTCACATGCACACATACGATTTCTTGGTGAATTCATATTTTACACATAACTTACTCTATATCAAACCCAAAAATAAGTTGTATTCATTCATGGAGTGCTTCAAATCAAGTATGAAAATCAAGAGAAAACATGTGTTCAAGTTGGAGCTTTAATGGCAGAAATCCGCCATTAACAAGCTTTCTAAGCTCATATAAGCTCGAAACATTATAAATAGAGCTTCCCCATCCTTTCCCAAGCATCAACTTCCACCTTTACTTCCCCCATTGCCCAATCGCGTGCTCTCTCTCTCCTCTTCTCATCCGCCCCCCACCCCTCCCCCCTCCCTATATCTCTCTCTCTTTTTGGTCATTTTGAAAAAAACCACCACTATGGTCGTATTTTCCTCACTTTAGGCTTTTGAACCCAACTCTTCTTAAGCCCAGTTGTGGCCACTAAAGCTACTGCATATTGTAAACCCTAACTAGGCCACAACCACCACGAAACCCCAACTATACGACCATCTCAATCACTTCCCCATACAAAAGCAACCACATAATGATGACTGCTACCCTCATGAGCTTCGACTCAATGCCCCTCTTTTCTCCAACAACCACCCTAAGAGTTACATGTGATATTCTCTCTCTCCATCACCATCAGCTTCACCATACACCACTACAAAACCACCCTTAAACACTATGGCATCACCACCAATCACCTTATTATCAATGAGTTTAACATGAAAGTACACTTGTTGATAACTCTTATTTTAAACATATTTCACATGGTGATTTTATAGTATTTCCCTTACATTTTTTATTTTCTTTAAAGAAATTGATACTTAATTGAGTAAAATTTTTATTTCAAGATTTGAATGCTTTCTTGGATTGAAAACAAAGAAAGGGAATCAAGTTTCACTCAATTTGGAGTTCAAATGAATGAGTTATGAAGTTTTGAAGTTACACAGTCTGGGACACAATCGTGTCCCCAGGCTATGTCCATTTAGGAAAATTAGCCAAGATTAGAAAGTTACATGACCTGGGGATACGACTGTATCCCAAACTGTGTCTGGTGACGAAAACAGAAACCTTATAATACATTATAAAAGGACATATTAAGGTTTTATATAGAGGATTGGACACTCGAGAAGTGAAGAGACTTGAAGAGAAGGAGAGGAAAAAGGCGAAAGTAACACCAACTTCAAGATTAGAGAGATTTTTCATCAACTAAAGGGGTTTTTCATGTTTTATTTCATGCTTTTGTTGGAACTCGTTTTTAGTTTCATTATGATAGCTTATAATTTATGTATTTAGGATTATCGAACCTAAGGTTTCATATGATTCTGGGGTTAAGTTTCTATCTTTTCTTGATTCAATTATGTTGTTTAATTGGTAATTGATATTTCTAGAGTATCAATTTATGATATTATGCATGATGATTGAGAAATTACATGTGTAATTAGATCTTGACATAATTGGAGAGAATTATATGTGTACTCAGAGATAAAATACATGTTTCTTCCGGAAAGTTGGTTGTTTGTGTAGGAATTCATTATACATTAATGCGATTTTGAATTATATTACTAAGTGAAGAGATTCCGATAAATAATTTAGAATTAGGGTTAATATGCTTAAGAAAGGTGTTAACTTTAATTGTGAATCTTTTCGGTCAAGAATAATAGAGATTGAATTAGAAACATTTTAAGTAATTACATGTTAAACACTAGGGGAAATAATTCCTAAATACGTTATTACCTTCTTGAAATCGTTCTTAGTTTTATCGCTTTTTAAATTGCTTAATCAAGTCTCATAATTAGGTTAGTTTGTTAATTTTAGTATTTTTAATTAATTCAACCCTTTATAATTTTCCGGTTAGATAATAGAGCTAAGGTTAATATTAGTACTCAAAGTCTCTGAGGGATCGACTCGGACTCACATCCGTTATATTAAAACTGATAGGTGCACTTGCCTGATATCACTTGCCTACTTAAATTACCCATCGAAAACTCCCTTGAATCAACTTCTCCATCATTGCACATCATTAAACCATACGACTTGACCCGTCCGCTTGATCTGTCCCACCAACTTGACTTAAACCTGTGACTAACTTAACCAGCTGACCTACATCCAAATACTTGTTAAGGTCTATCCTTCATTTTTTTTCCCTTTTGTTCACTATTTCATTCTTTTTTTTTTTTTTATTTGTGTGAATTTACTTCTTAAAAAATGATTAAAAATAAAAAATTAAATTAAATAATTAAAAAAATTATCACTTAGGAGAAAATTTTTTTCTTTTCAAAAATAAAAAAAATATCTTAGCAAACCCTTTTCAAAATTAAGGCTTTGTAAAAATTATTATGTAGAAGTTTCTCAAAATAAAGCATTCAAAAATTAAGGACCCTTTTCTTTTAGAGTTTTTTTCTCAAATAAAAACATAAATTCGATTGTTTTCCTTAAAATTAAAATGAAACCAACACATTAAAGTTTTTATAAGAATGAACTATAGAAGTTTGATCCTAAATAGCAAGTGTGTAGACACCTATAAGCAATTACAAGGCGACTTAATGTTTCCCCTTGTTAATAATTTTTCAGCTCCTTCCCTTATTAATAATTACAGTTTTATTCTTGTAAATAGAAATTATTTTTCTTAAATTAGATGAGTAATTAAAAAATAAAGTCAATCTCAAGAGGTTAAAAGTGGTATTGGATTAGGGTTCTTGAATGTAAGAATCATTGGTTTTCAAAAGTCAATTTTTTTATAAAATTAGTTTTCTTGTGGACTAGTGGTTAAGTTAGAATCAATCAACCTAATTGATCATAATCTACCCCTTTCTTGACCCTAATCAGATGGCAGCTTCAAAAAGTTTCCAATAAAAAAGAAAAAAATTTCCTTAATTCTTAATCAAGGATTTATATCAAATGGGTATTAGATTCAATATAAATCAGATTAAGAAAAATAAATGAAAACCCATAAATTCAAGCTCAATAGCTTGGTATCACCACTTGGGAAGTCAAAAGGGCTAGCTACCTAAACTTTCTAAAATTAAATTTATCTTTCGAAATACTCATATTAATTTATGATTCTTTCCTTGTAAATATTCTTTGTTTTAGTTGTTATATTCATTGTTGCATGTAATTAATATATTGGGATATTGGGAGGTTTATTTATTGCATCATGAATGTAGAGTAGATCTTACTAGATCCAAGCAATCTTAGGACCTTAGGACGAAGAGCTATTGTGTAGGTTTGAGGTATTGTGGGGTGACTACTGCACGGGGTTGATTAGATTACCCTACTAAAGCTTCAATGTGACGAATGAACTATTTCTTCAAGAGCGCATAAGGTCATAGAGCATAAGGACCTTTAGAACCTACCTTAATCGTAAACACTTTCCTTAAACCATAAGTTAATATACTAATCCTAAAAGTTGCAACTCTACTTGAGTGTCTTAAAAGTGTAATCAATTTTTTGCACCTGTTCTTTTCTAAAAATTTAGGGGTATTTTGTAAACACCAAATCAACAATAGGGTTGCAACTCAAAGGATGACATATTAACCTAATGGTTTTAGCATCTGTATGCTTTTACGTACATTCTTTTGTTTCTTTGATAAATGATTCTTATTTATGAAATATCTAGGCTTACAGATAATGGCAGGTGACTAAGAAGTGAACAATTAGGAAATTAATAGGATACAATACATGACCTCATTAGGATTTACGAACAACTGCTAGAAGCCGAGATTACCTATTTGAGAAAGAAGCTTGAATGATCTAAAGCACACAATTGGGCCTTAAAAACCCTTCTTGAACAAGTCCTTGGAGGAACACGAGAAATACTAGAAGACCATAGAGCTTTCTTGCGAGAGTTAGATTAGGATTTTTTAGTTTATGGAAATAAATGTTAGACTCACTTTCAAGATGATAAAAATTTCCTTTAGCATATCTTTCTTTATTCTTTAATATTCCCTTTTCGTAAATAGACTCTCAATAGTATTCATCTAATTGTTATTCTATTTAAATAAATTATGTAGGCCTATATATAGAATCCTAAGTAAGCAATCATACGTTTGTAATTTAATCACTCGGTCTCTATAATATAAGGCCTTATCTTTCTCTCTGGTTACAAATTCTTATAGGACTCAGAATAAACACAAGCCCTTAGCCTGTTAAGGTAGCTAACCAAACATAAATAGACATTAGCCTGTTAAACCTACTTATTCAATACTTGCTGTTTTCTTATTACACATTTAATAGACATGTTGATGAACTGATTGATAGAGGCTACATGAAAGAGAGCCTGAGTTCTTATTTGATACTTGTCATTTTTATTTCGAAAGGTTAGATCTTGGTGCATGTATATTGATAGTAGGTCGATTGATAGGATTACTCTTAAGTTCATATACCATATTTTGCTGATTAGATGACATGCTAGATGAGCTACATAGGGTGTGTATATTTTCAATGGTTGACCTAGAAAGTAGCTATCATTAGATCATAATGAGCTAAGAGACAAGACAAACTTTGAAACCAAACATGGTTGTATAGATTAATGGCAATTTTTTTTTTTAAGCTGACTAATGTGCTAAGTATGTTCATGAGGTTGATGAACTATGTTTTGCATCATTTCATTAGTAAGTATGTAATGATATATTTTGATGATATTTTGATATGCAATCCTAACTTAGATAGCCATTATTGGTGTTGCATGAAGAGAAGTTGTATGGAAATTGGAAAAAATGTACTTTTTGTCAAGGTGAGATAGTTTTCTAGGATTTATAGTTTCTAGAGAGGACATCAAGGTTGAGAAGGAGAAAAATTAAGCCATAAATAAGTAGCCAATATCTAAATCTCAATATGTTTTTTAAAGCTTTCATGGCTTAGCTTCATTTTACCAATGCGCTATATGTAATTTCAACACTATAGTAACTCCATTTACTAAGCTAACTAAGAAAGGAAGAAAGTTTCAATGGAGAGAGAAGGTCCATCAAAGCTTTGACATGAATAAGGAGAAGTTCACTACAACAATAGTATTGACTCTTTTGAACTCTAAAAAGACATTAGAGATAGAGTGCGATGCCTTTGGAGTTAGCATTGAGGTTTTATTGACGTAAAAGAGGCAGCCTATTACATATTTTAGCAAGAAATTACAAGGTACAACTCATTATTATTTTGTTATAATAAAGAGTCATAACTGTTAGTGAGAGCAATAAGTGTATGGCAACACTATTTGTTGCTTAAGGAGTTCATCATTTATATAAATCATGAGTGTTCGAGGCATTCAAATGGATAAAGTAATCTATCCACAAGGCATGTGAGGTAGGTGGTGTCAACTTAGAAATCTAGCTGGTAGAGGATTGGATATAATGGGCTATCTAGGATGCATGATCTAGCTTGCAATACAAAAGATCATTAGTGGAATAGCCGAGGGATTATCCGGCAAGGTCACTCTAACGCTTAATTTAGATTTATGGGAGAAGAATCTGGTAGCGTGAAAGTAAGATAACAAGAGTGTATGTGTATATAGATGATCTTACTGGTGAGAGATTATCTCTTATTTATAGAAGTCACCAATATAAACAAGGAAAGTATACAATCACATATCATGCCATGATGGAAAAGCTCTCCTATTAATAATAGATCTTGAGACATCTAGATTCATGGTGGAGATAGCTAGTGTAGACACTCCATTTTACTTCCTTATATTTTTTAGATTTTTATTTTAAGAAAATGGTCCTAATTTAGAAAAATAAAAAAAATTAAAAAGGGAAAAAATACAAAAAAAAAAAGAAAAAATTGCAAAAAATTTAGAAAAATGAAAACATAAAAAGAAGAAAATTTTAAAAAATAAAAATTATTTAGGAAAATTGGAACTTTAGGTGAATATTAGGTCACATATAGAGAGGCACCCCATTTTTTAGGGTTAATAAGGCCTAAATTGGCCCCTTTTAATTATGGTTGGTTTAGGCTAGTTTCCTAAATAAATATTGTTTGCCCTCAATTAATATCGAGAATTAAAGCCAATACAACTGGCTGAAATAGGGGCTATTAGTTCGTTGGTTTGGAGTTCAAATCATGTAGCAAGTGCTTAGCACCATTTATTATTTTTGGACGAGGAGGACACATATTGGCTCCTATTGATTGGTCATATTGGTCTTTTGTCACCATTAATTAGTGAAATCACGAAGATTACTTATGATACTATGGATAGGGATTAAAAATTTGACATAGTTAATCCATTCAGTTAATGAAATTGGATCTTGAAAATCATGAACAGCTCAAACTCGAGATTCTAGCTATTCATTTAATCCACTCAATCTAAGTAAATTGGATAAGAATCGAAGCTTCCACTGCATTTTTAGGGTAAGATTGAATACTAAAATATCATTTTGACTAGGAAATTTCCTCAGTTTCGAATCAAATCTTGAGATTTTAGCTAAGTCTTTAATTTTTTAATTCATGGTGTTTTAAGTTTTTCCATGTTTAATCCTTACTTGAGCAGTATGAATAGAGGCTTAAGGATTCATTTCCATCGTTAGCGATCATTGAATTCCACTTAAATCACAACTTTCAACTCTCTCTAGTGCATAGCTCACGTATGGTGGTTTTTGAACAAAACCACCACCATAGTCAATTTCTTCACACTCAAAGCTTTTAAACCTAACTAGCTACACTTACTACCTAATCTAGGTTTCGATCAAAACCTAATCACGCCATCCCTACCCCCTCCTTCACTCCCTCCCTCCCTTCCCCTTAAAACCTTATCTTTACTACTCCTCATGTTGTAACCACTCCCTTGGGGTCGCGGAACGTTTTCTCTCTCCACCTTAAGCCACAAACTTCTGCTACACTTACACTAAACCACCATTTCCCAATATAAAACACATGAAAAATCCTTTTCCTTATTAAAAATTCGATTAAAACCTTCCCACAAAGCTCCTTCCGCTGTTGCTTTCTTCTCCTTCCCAAACGCACATGTAGGTTACATGCAACTCATCTTGCTCACCTAAATCCGCATCGAAACCTAAACATTTTCCTCTTCAATTCAACCTGCATCCTAACTTAAACTAAGTCCAGCTTCTTTTTTCCTTTTATTTTATGTTATTTTTTTCATTTTTCAAGTTAATAAAAAATATATATAATAAAATTTAAAAAAGAAGATAAAAATATGTATGAAAAAATATAAAAATATTTTATTTTATTTTTTCCCTTGCAAAGATATTTTCAAAACTATGTTTTTTTAAATAAACTATTTTTCTAAAAACTAAAAAATATATAAATAAAAATTAATAATAAAAAAGGGGGAAGAAAAATGGTTTTATCACTTAGAATAAAGTGTTTTTCAAAAATAAAGTTTATTAATAAACCCTTTTAAAAAAATTAACACTCTTATAGGATTTTTTAAAATAGTAATAATAATAATAATAAAACTCCAAAATTATGACTCTCTTCTAAATTTTTCTTGAATAATAATTTAAATAGTTAATAATGTAAACTTGATCAATTTTTGAAATTAAAATAGACCAACAGATTAAAAGTTTTATAAAATGAATTATGGAGGTTTAATGCTGAATAATGGGTACATATGCACCTGTAGGCAACTACAAAATGACTTAAAATATAGAAAAAAAAAATTTCCCCCTTTGTATATAAATAAATTCAATTTCTCAATTTTCTTTATAAATAAGAGGAATTTATTCATTTCTTTACATATAAATTAGACTTATTTTTTTTATCAAAAGGGTATTTTGGAAAATAAATGTAAATTTAGAAGGTTATAGTGATACTTGCATAGGGTTTAATAGAATAGCCCTTAAACTTGCGATGTCTAGCTTCTTCAAAATTTTTCCAAATACAGGTTAGTGGTTAAATTAGAATTGATCTATCTAATTAGTAATTTAATCAACTTTCTCGGTTCTACCGAGTAGCAACTCTGAAGATTTTCAAAAAAATAAAGAAATTGTTTTTTGTTTTTTTTAAAACTTTAGTTAAGGGTTTAAACTAAATGGGAACATGGTTTAGTTTAAATCAAGTCATCGAAAAAGAAAAAATGAAAAATTCAGACTTAACAACTATCTGTCCACATGTCTGAAGGACTTAGAACTCAAGTCAAAACTCAAGGTTTGCAACAGTGATTACAAAGTGTAATGAATAATGAGCCAACTGAGCAAGAGAGATCCATTTTAGAGGGTTATAGTGTTCATTTCACATCCTATGTAATGGGGGTATGATAGTATTAGTTGCAGAAGAGTATGGATGAATGTTGCAACATGGAGGACCTTTAAACTTCAATCAGTCTTGACCTTTTATTGAGTGTCTGAAGCATTCAATAGATCATAAGTTAGGCTAAAGCAAATTTATCTAGATAGTCTAGATTCTTTTAACATGTTTTGAACTCTTTATCAAGCAAAATGTCATACATTCTATGCTTTAACTAGTCCGAACCTTCTAGCAATATTCCTTACTCTTTTTGACATCAGAGACCAAGATGCTAAAAAACCTAAAGACATAGTTTGGGGCATTCATATATACTCTTGACCTTTCTTATTTTTACAATTTATGTGCTTTGGTTAATGAACATTATTCCTCTTGATTACTCATTAAACCCTAATTCTTATCAAATCTTTATTTTGTGGCAAACTAAACCATTTATTTGGTTAATGCGTAATATTGGATTAGACAAGTGTAGTTTGATTCTTATTGGTACATAATATTTACTATTAAGTCATTAATATCCCTTACAAGCACAAAACCCTAAAACATTAATTCATAAATTCTTTATCTATATACTTAGTTGATTGTAAACCGGTGCTTATCGACCTGAGTTACATCAACGTGATTCATGGTTTCTTTTACATTCAGATATTTGTTAAAATGAGTATCATGAACAAAACCCTTAGTCATTAAATGCTCTTGTAATAAATTAGTGTTCCAATATCATCTCTAATTAAGAATTAAATTTCAGGATTGGTTTTAGCTTGCCATATCTTAACCCATTTTTCCAATTGTGTCTTCTATGGTTTTGTTTTCTTAAACCTAAAATTCACATGCATATTTGGTAGTGAATTCTCCATTACATGCAAATTCCCATCCTTATTTCTCTTAATTTCTTGCTCTTTCTAATAAAAATAGACATAAAATGGTTGATTGTATCTTGTGGGGAAGATTATCCTTGCTCAACTGCTAATTATTAGAAAAATTTGCTAAGTTTGGAGATGTAAGCAAGTAGGTTCATAAAGGGTTTTCAACAGACTTGAACTTGATGTTTACTTGAAAGTAATTCCTTATAGGGTTTAGGACATTATTGGAAAATTTTTAAAAACGTTATAAAGTTTTGAATGAGGTCTCATGATAAACTTGATACTCAATAAGGGACCCAAACCAGGTAAAATTACTCGAAAATGTACCCAAACCTGATAAAATTTAATATTGTTTGATATTTGATTCTCATCCCATATATTCACCTTTACTTATTCTCAACCTTATGCTTGTTTACTCCTCTTTGCCTTGATCCCTCTCACATTCTCTCTCATCAGTTATCCCAAACACTGCACCTAACGGTCTCTTTCTTTCTCTTTTAGTCTCTCTCTTTCTCTTCCTACCCACCTACCAAGCGATGGTACCCCCTCTTAATCCTATCCTTTATTTCTTTGATCATTTCATATCTTTGTTCTCTGATGTAACAACAAGTCAATAAGCAGTATGGCTCTATTTATTCTTTTTGCAACAAAGCCCAAGCATCATAGTACCTCTATCTTCCTCTAGTTGGAAAATGAAGCCACTTATAGAGCGGCGTTACTGACAATATATAGTTGTCGAAGTTGAGCATTCACATTTGGTCGATCGGCTTGCAACTTAATGTATGTAATTCATATTTGATATTACTCAAATTATTAGCTTCTTTGTGAATTGTGTAACTTTAGATAATTATGCAGGTTGCAAATTTTCCATTAGCTTAGCGAATAAGTTTCGAATATTGAGTAAAAAACCTTATAGATTTTGAGATGGGTTTCTAGATAACTAATATGATAAAATGACATGATAGGTTGTTTTTTTATAAAATTTGTCACAAATCTACCTAATCTACATCACTAATTAAGTGATGGACCTTAAAAGTTTGTCCTTCCATATCAAGAGTTCCTAGTATCCATCCTCTTAAGGGGCCTAAGCCCGTAAGTCATCAAACCAAAGCTTATAGTTTATCATACATTCTTTGAAAACACTCTTATACCTTCCTCAATGAGATTGTGTTCTTTATCTTGATAAAGTTTTGATGTTGAGCTTTTTTTGTCGACAATCGAACTCTCCAGACTTTGTTATTTGACCTTAGTTCAATTTTTTTCATTTTTGGTCACTTATATTACAATTTAAGAAAAAGAAGATTTGAACCATGATGTATCATAATGGGAGACTAGTGGTAATGCCACTAAATTATAATAACCTTGACCTTTAACTTAATTTGTTTAGTGAATTTTTAGTTTCTATTTATGTATCACCATGAAAAGCTAAAAGGTCTATATTAATTCCACTATTTCATAGAATAAGTGAATATTTACAATTTTAACCTTGAGTCACTCTTTATACCATCTATATAGGATTGTACTCCTATAATTTTGGAATCATGTTCATTCTTTACTCATCGAAAACCTTTGTCTTTTAACCTATTGACTCGATGATTATTTTATATCTTGAAAATTTTGTTCCCTTTTACAATAATTTATAGAAAAGTTAGTGATTAATACTTGAGATTATTAACATCTCAAAAATTAATTACATTTCTAACAATGAAAAACATTAAATAAATACAAGCTTTTGTACAACAATAATAATCAATAAATGCAATATGCTGCACTAATGTTGCATAGCAACTAAGGGAATTACCACTTGGAAAGAAATCTGAGGATTAGTTGTCCTTTTTATTCCCCTTTACTATGAACTTCTTAGCTTGAATATCAACACATTAGGCAAAAATCTAATGCAAGCATTTGCTGGTCGAAGGTGAGCAGGCTATTAATTTTTATCAAAGTCCAATTACATCTGTTTTCATGATTTATCTTATATAAATTAGGACATCATTAAACAGAAATAAAATTTTATGGTCATGTTTGAAATATGCATCTGCAATATTATCTTAAAAGCATCTACTACAAAAATCTGCATATTTGCTATAAAAGTTATCACATTTTCTTAGAACTAAAAAAATTATGAACCTTTTATCTTATATACCACAGAAGAACACAAATAACAAACTAAAAAAAAAAAAAAAAGGGACATTAATAATCACTAGTTGATTTACTTCAAACATCCAATCATGAAAAACTGTAAGCATAATTTAGCTACAGAATTATAACAAAATCCAAAAAAAAAATTAAAAAAGGGAGAGATATTAGTAAATATAAGGATAAATTGTAAATACAACCTCGTATAGTTTCACTAGATGCACAATGTCCTTATTATATAAGAAATTGAGTATTTAAACCCAAAATTTTTAGAAAGAAATATCTGTTTTTAATACTTTACATAATAATCTTTTCCTTTCAAAATTAATAATTTTATTTAAAAAAATTTACATTTTTCATAAATATGGGATTTTAAAAGTTTTCTTTTGTTTGTTTGTTTTTTCTTTTTTCTTTTTTTAAAGATTCTAGAAAGTTGACTTATCCAGCAGTGATGAACCATTTAATATTGTTCACATTGTACATGCAACTCCGAATCCGCAAAGTGAAAATTGGGAACACCAAAATAACCGTTTTTCACTTTTTAGATATGTCTACATTGAATGATTCCTCTTCCAAGTGATAAGCCCCAAAAAAGGGATAAAAAAAAAAAAAAGGAAAATTAAAATTAAAAACAAAAAAGTTTTCCAATGCATGCAGGAGATTTGTGTGTATTATAAGGGGCGTGCACAACACGTGCATGCAAAAATCCAAAAACAAAATCAAAATCAGACAGCCGTTTTGCATTAGCTGGCAGTAGTGGCGGTTTCAGTTACGGTTTTCCTTTCCTCTTTCTGTCTTTTTTCTTTTTTCTTTTTTCCCATTTCCACTCCCCTACCTTTAACATCAGCCTTATTTTTCGCTACACCATTCAATGAAAAACCGAAGAATCTGAGCAGATTGGATTTGACCTCATTTTCCTTTATTTTTTTTTCCCCAACTAATATACAAATTACAATAATTAAAAAGAAAGGAATCGAATTTAATTCATAAAAAATAGTGATTATACCACTGAAAAAAAAAAAAAAACCGAAAGATCTAATTTGATGAGATTTAGAATCATTTTCAAGGCAATTAAAAACAGAGAAATCAAATTTAATCTAAGAAATCACGTTCATACCATTATTTTCCTTTTTTCTTTTTTTAGCTAATATGCATATTATGACAACTAGGGATGAAGAAATAGAATTTAATCCATGAAATTTGTGTTCATACCATTCAAAGTAAAACTGAAATATCTAATTAGATAGAATTTGGACTAGTTTTCCATTTTTTCTTTTCCAACTAATATACATATTACGACAACTAGGAACGGAGGAATCGAATTTAATCTATGAAATTAGTTTCTATACCATTCAAAGAAAAACCGAAAGATCTAACATGGCAGGATTTTGACTCATTTTGCTTTTTTTTTTTTTTTTTCCAGCTAATATTTATATTACGACAACTAAGGACGAAGGAACCAAATTTAATCCATGAAATCAATACCATCATAAGAAAAGCCTAAGGATCTAATTTGGTAGGATTTGGATTCATTTTCCATTTTTTTTTCCCCTTTTTCTGCTAATATACATATTATGACAATTAAGCTTAACTTATGAAATAGTAATCATACAATTCATAGAAAAACCAAAAGATATGATCTGGAGAGGTTTAAACTCATTTTCCTTTTCTTTTTCCAGCTATTCTAGATATTACGATCATTAAGGAGGGAGGAATTAAATTTAATCCTTTAAATTAGTGCTAATACCATTCAAAGAAAAACCGTATGATCTAGTCTGGCATGACTTTGTGGTTTTTAACTTATTTTCTTAGGTCCCTTATTGTTTTAGGAAAATATTTTCTGAAAAACAATTTTTCTTTCATTTTTTTGGTTAGGTTGAAAACCATTTTTTAAGTAAAAGAAATTTATCCTCATAAGAAAAAACGTTTCCCATGAAAGAAAAACTCCAAACATTCTCCGAGAAAACAACTTCCCTTTTTAAAACAAAAAGTGTAGAAAATGTGTCAAAGACCCCCTTTTGTTTAAAAAAGGTAAGTTGTTTCATTGGAAAATGCTAAGATTATTCTTATAGTGGGAAAGTCCATAGGGTAAATGTTTTTTTGCTTAAGAAATCATTTTTTGCAAAACAAACAAAAAAATTGGAGAAATTTTTTCCAAGAATACTTTTTTGAAACACAGAAAACATGCTTTACCCTTATAAGAAAAAATATTTTGCTACGAAAGGAAAAAAATATCCTAATGTTTTCCAAAAAAATAATTTACTTTTCTAAAGCGTAAAGTCAAACACGTTTTAGACACATTTTCAAGAAAATGTGGTAATTTACCTAAAAACCCTCTTGAAATGACATTCCATTTTAGAGAAGAAGGTAAGTTATCTTCTTGGAAAATGTTGAGATTATTCCTTTGAGGGGAAAATGTTTTCCCTTATAAAGTTAATGTTTCCTACTTAAATAACCGTTTTCTGTAAAATAAAGAAAAGAAAATGAAAAAATATTTTCCAAAACAAACGGGCCCACAAGAAGTCTATTCGATCTGGAGATAACATTTTGTGAGAGGAAATCATTTATCTTATAGGAGAAAATATTATTCCATTAAAGGGAGAAAATCCTAGCATTTTTCAAACAAACAACCCACTTGAAATGGCTCTATTTTAAATAGGTAAGTTATTTTACTTGGAAAATGTTAGGATTTTTTCTTCTTTAATGGAAAAACATTATTCCCTATTAGGATGAACGATTTCCACTTAAAAAATGCTTTCTCAAAAATAATTTTTTCGTTTTCAAAAGACACTTTTTATGGACTCGTTTGTTTTAGAAATGTATTTTTGAAAAATATTTCTTTATATTTTCTTTTGTATGTTTTACTAAACCTTTTAAGAGGAAATCATTTGTGTTTTTAAGGAAAAACATTTTTCTTATTAAAGGAAAAATTCTAATATATTTCATGAAGATAACTTACCTTTTTAGAACTATCTATCAGCTCCCCCAAAGTTGTGCTCGTTTAATTTTCAATAGAATTGATTTATCAATTGTATTTTAAATACAAAAAGGAAAAAAAAAACCAAAAAATTGTTAAAAAAAGGTTAAAAGAGGTTGTAATTGTAGATATTAGAAGAGATAAATTGTAAATATACTACCTCATTATTGCTTAATGAACACTTAACTCTCTATGTTTGAAATTGAGCATTTAGACTTCAATTTTGTTTTTTAAAGATACCTTTAGTTCTTATTTTACTATCTTGCACTTGCATAAAATAATAAAAAATACTTAAAAATTATACTTATTGTTATTTAGGAGGCCAGAAGCACTTTTTATAATGTCCTTAGGGTTTTAATGCTTAATTTTGAGTATAAGAGGGTTAAGTATACATAAAACAAATATAAAAAGTGTCTATACAATTGGTTCATTAAAAGTTCATTTGCATTTCATAATTTTAGTTTCTTATAAAATGCTCTGACATAATATATTTATCATAATAAGCTCATGAAATTTTTTTGCTTTAAGTATGACTTCATTTTAATAAAATTCATGTCAAAAATCGAAAAAGTCTTTTCAACTTATTTTCATGAACAAAACCAAACACTTTAGGAAAATATTTTTAATGGAAAATGTTCCCCATTTGCCATTGATTTTCCTTAAAACGAATAAAGGCTTATTTCGATCCTAAGTACAATAATATATACGTGTTCAAAATCCAATTTAGATATTATGTTTTACCTTAACACGTGTTTGAAACCAAATTGTTAAGATTATAAAATCTCATATTATCTTATTATGATAGATGAATTATCAATATTTACATGATATCACCAACAACTAAATATTACACATAACATCACATTTGTTGTTCTTAATAGTATATATAAAAAGCACGATACTTACCTTAAAACTTCACCAATAAGCTAATTTGATCTATTTTGCAAAAAAAAAAAAAAACAAGAAGAAGAAGAAGAAGAAGCTAATTTGATGTAATTGAAATACACTAAATTTTATATTTTTACGAAAATAAATAATAATTTTTGAAAACTAAATCATTTTAGTGTACTTAGGGGCAATTTGTAACCTATAATGTAGTATAGGAGTTGTTGGATATTTGATTTGTTTTCTGAAATTCAATTCAAAACTTAAAGGATATATAAAAAAAGAAAAAGAAGATTACATTTTTAATTGTTAACATTTATCTACTTTTCAATTTGAACAACAAAACCCTTTTTATCCTATTTATTTAAGTTCTTAACATTTTTGGATCTTTAAGAAAAATAGGATTTCCATCTAACTCTTTTAAATTTTCAATCCATCTTTATTATGCGTCAATTTTTTATTTTTTTCTTACAATTTTAATCATTTATATCATGTGATTGGGTATAATTAATTTTTATTGTATTGTATAATTATGTACATAATTATCATTTTATATAATTAATTATTGAAAAATTAAAAAATGCTATGTATTGAGAATAGTCAAAGATGTAATAGATTTAACGGAAATTTTATTTTTACTTAAATAGAAAAAAAATTGACAACTTAAATTGAAAAATAAATACACTTGATGGTTAAATGTGTATATATATATATATATATATATTTTTATCATGTCCAAAATGGAGTCTAGAAATTGATAAAAGCTCACCTGCATCCCTACTTGTAGGGTCCACCTCACTCACTTTCTGTTATTAAAAAAGAAAAACTAAATAATTTTAATAATTATCACTAATCGACACACAACATCCCATATACAACGCAAAACACAAAACGCAAAAACGCACGCACACACATACACACTGATTACTCTTTCTCTACCCCTGGGTAACCAATATAAAAACCCGAGCTGGGGAAATGATGGAGTAGAGAATCTAGAGATATGGAGACAGTCAGAGAGAAAGAGAGAGAGTGAGTGAGTAATTGGGTTGCTCGGTTCGGTTGCTCTGTGGTTTGCACAGAAAGTTAGAGGGAGATAGCTGAAATTCGTAAGCTTTCTTTCATTTCTTTCTTTCTCTTTTTGTTTTTTCTTCTAATTCTCTGTTGAAGTTTGAAAATTTCTTAATGCCCATTATTTGTTTTGATGCAATATAGTGTTTTGTGCAGGAGGGTATTGTTTGTTATGAAGATTCTGATTGTTGCTTATGTAGAATCAGTTGTTGGAGTAGAGATCTTTTGTATTAGATTTATTTAACGATGTTATCGTTTTTGGTTAATGTATGTAGTGTTTCCTGGTTAATGCTGTTTTCCTAAGATCTTTAAATAGAAATTGGGATTCCTTTTAAGTGCAAGCATGCCTGATTTTGTCATATGTTGTTCTTCTCTGTTCCTTCCTTCTTCCTCCATCGTGTGCCTCTTTTTCAATTTCTTTCCATAGTTGATACTGATAGCAATTGCTACGGACTGGCCATGGTTCAACTTCACACATCATCTTATTTCCTTTTTTTATTTTTCTTTTCTGTTTTATTTCGTATCTGATGATTTGTTCTCTAGGTATCTGAACTTATTGTGTTTTATCCATAGTAGTGAGGAAGAGTGTTAAATTAAATGGCACAAGAAGCAGCTGCCAGTTTTGGGAATTGTCATTGGCATCGGGTAATAATCAACTCTTTGCCATATAAAATGGAAACTACTGTGGTTGGGGCTGGGGGCTGAGTCTCATCAAAATTAATTTCTGGAATTGAGAAGGGACACCTCTACTATTGGGGCAAGATTAGAAAAGATTATTTCCTGAACTGTTCAACACTGGTTGGGATATTCCTTCTTATTGATGCCAGCATTCCTGCTGAGAAGATAGATCTTGAATATGCTAGCTGGTTGGGCCAGAGTCAGGTTTTTCCTTGTCTAATGCTATCACAATAACCTCAATCTTTGGCAAAAAAAATCAACGGTGTATAAAGTCGGACCTTCTCAAATCATGTTGGCAGTTGGCATACTTGTGCGGATGACAAATCCTTTTCTGATTTTCTTAAAATTAACGTGTATAAAGTCGGACCTTCTCAAATCATGTTGGCAGTTGGCATACTTGTGTGGATGACAAATCCTTTTCTGATTTTCTTAAAATTAACGTGGATGACAATGCTTCATTTCTAATGACTCTGTTACAAGAAATCTGAAGACTGAAAATTTGATAGCCAATTATATGATTAATCAAGTCTTTCATTTTGCATAAATAGTTCAGCGCCCCAGTTATGCTGCTGTTGTGTGCCAAAAATGCTATGCTAGTTGAGTTTTAATTTGACACTGAGAAATTGATAGGAAAAGCAGGTTCTGCTCATTACCCAATACCCATTATTTATTCACATTGTTTGATCATGCTATCTTTATTGCTCATTTCTGTTCTCAAGTATTTTACGATTTTCATTTGCATTTAGCTATTTGACATTTTAACTTTCAACATGCAATTTCAATGGTATAAAGGTGTACAAATGCAGCATTGGTTGGGAAAGATGGTGCCCTTAAACATAAGACAGAGACAATCATGTCAAGTATTGACCATATTATTACTTTTTGCATTTGGCTATTTGTGAAAATCTTGCTCTAAAGCATAGACAATTTGCATTTAGCTATTTGAGACTTATGATTGATCATCAAAACTATTCTTAATTATCTGTGTTATAAGTTTATAGCTTATGCTTACTTATCTATAAGATGACTTTTAATATGACTTATGCCAAAATGTATGCTAAATTTCCTTATTTATATTATCTATTTTAATTTTTTATTACTATTATAAGCAAATTTACAGTATTTGAAAGTTATTTTATATAGGTTAGAAACTTACGTTTTTATGTTTTAATTTTACGTTCTGATTCTACAAATCTTTTAGCAATTTTATGTAGAATCACTAATTTAACAACCTTGCATGCAGCTATATAGATTGCTTTTTTCTAATATGAGCATGTGGACAGTTTTTATATGATCTGTTTATGTAATGTTTTGCATTAAGGGTAAGTTCTTCATTTTTTTTATGTTGCCTAATTTAATTAAAGATATGGTCTCGATTATCAATTTTTCCTTTCCCCTTTTGTTAGTTGAGCTCATTTGGATTGTTAGCGTAATTGCTCTTGAAATGCATTTTGGGGGTTGTTTAAGAGTAGCTTGGATAAGGATAAGGTTATTTATAGAATTTTGCATGTAGAGTTTAATTCATTTGAATTGACTGTTTTCCTTGTTTTAATTTTGATGGTTAAGGTTGTATCTGGCAAAATGTTGGAAGGTCCAACCTATCTTGTTACAAGAGACTTGCCTAGTGCTTGTGAGCATGAGAGCAAGTGGATTTACCAGACTTATTATGTGATTGAGCTCTCGAAGCATAAATGTCCTTTGAAAGATGGAGAAGAGTTCTTAATGAGAAAGATGTCAAGGCCCTCAGATGCCAATGACGAGGTTTTGCTGGTGAAGAGTACCCATGATCTCTCTCCATCTCATCCTGACCAAGTTGATAGCGAGGGTCAAGCAGGGGAACAATCAGACTCGAGTGCCCTTATCCCCCAAATTGGTCCTGATAATTCAATTAATTGTCTCCTTTGCTCCTCAAGATCTGATTATGGCTCGATTGCTTGCTTAAATCGGAGTTTTCGTGCTTTGATCAGGAGTGGAGAGCTTTATCGGCTCAGAAGGAAGATGGGAATCATGGAACATTGGATTTATTTCTCTTGCAAACTCCTTGAGTGGGTGGCATTTGATCCTAACCGGAAACGGTGGTTACATTTGCCTCAAATGAATTCAAACGAATTATTTGTGATATCTGACAAAGAGTCGTTAGGTGTTGGTACCGAACTACTTGTTTTTGGAAAGGAAATGATGTCGCACGTTATTTATAGATACAGTATCCTGACGGACACATGGACAACTGGCATGAGGATGAACATGCCTCGATGCTTGTTTGGTTCTGCTAGTTTGGGAGAGATTGCAATTATAGCTGGTGGTTGTGATTCACAAGGCAAAGTCTTAAGCTCTGCAGAGCTTTATAACTCGGAGACTGGCACCTGGGTGCCTCTTAAGAACATGAATAAGGCAAGGAAAATGTGCTCGGGTGTATTTATGGACGGGAAATTTTATGTTATTGGTGGGATTGGAGAAGGACATAAGAAATCACTCACATGCGGAGAGGTGTATGATATGGAAGCAGAAACATGGCATGTGATACCTAATATGTTTCCAGCGCGAAATAGGGGTGCTGGGGCCAGTGATGGATCTCCATCGTCTGAGGCTCCCCCACTGGTTGCCGTTGTAAATAACGAGCTTTATGCAGCTGATTATGCCACAAAGGAAGTCCGCAAATATGACAAAGCAAGAAACCTGTGGAATACAATCGGGAGACTGCCTGAAGGGGTGGTATCAATGAACGGTTGGGGGCTTGCTTTTAGAGCCTGCGGAAATCAGCTTATTGTCATTGGTGGACCTAGGGCTCCTATTGGTGGAATCATAGAGCTTAACTCTTGGGTTCCAAGCGAAGGTCCAATGGAGTGGAAGGTGCTTGCGAGGAGTCTACCTGGAAACTTTGTCTACAACTGTGCGGTGATGGGTTGCTGAAGTCTTGGTTTTTTAACTCCTGGCTCGCCTTATAAATTCTCTTTCTCAAACCATCAGCTTTTATTTATGACAGGATTTTAGCTCGTCGATGGTCTCTAGACCTTTCGTAGAAAGCTGATCTCAACATAGAATTGCAGATCCATTCATAGAAGGAGGTTGGGGTGAGGGGGTTTTATTTTCTCTTATTTAGTTATGTTAAAACCGCATCTTTCTTTTTTCCTTTTTAGTTAATATTTGGGGGTGGGGTGGGGGATCATGTAGAGATAGAAAAAGCACAGGTTAATAATGGGGGGCATCAGATCATCTTGTAGTCTGTGATGGACACTTCGCAAGATTTATTGAAGCATCAGAGGTTATTATGTAATCATCGTTCTCATCTATTTTAGTTGTCATATTGTAATATACCATTCCCTCTGGTTCCCGAGTTCGTGCTGGAAAAATTGGAAGTAAATTCAACCATTCCTAAAGCGCGTTAATTCTTTCCTAAGGTTTAAAAACACGCTCTTTAATTGTGGAATTATGCTGATCTTATCTGAATTATGTTTTTCCATCTAAAGAAATATGATTTGCGCCTTAGCTCTCGCCCTAGCTCTGGCCCTGGATCATTTTCAGACAAACCTGCATATGGTTGTTATTGGAAGATTTTGTGCAATTGATAAGTTGCCCTTGTCTACACCTGAGGTCTTGAAGTAGTTTGAGGGGTGTTCTTTAGAAGCTAAACTACTTGCAGCTTTACATATAGTCCTCCTTGATAGGAATGTCCTTACAATTGAAGAATAGTATATGTGCTGTTTACAATTCAGCAGAATCTCATGTGTACTAATATTCATCTTGACAGTGATAGAACCCTTGAACTGTGCATATTGATATGATAGTGCATATTTCCATTTCTAATAAATGCTAATACTAATCAATGTTAATTCATCACTACAACTACAATCCGTAGCACCAAGGTCTACCAATCGGTTTCCCGATTCTACGTTTATCTTAAAATATTGCGGGTATCTAATGCTCTATACCATCCAACGCCCCGCCACAGTAGGTGGGTTGCTTCCTCTGATGCAAAGTTAATAAAGCAGGAAGATAGTATTTGTTTTCTTTTTCCTTTTTTTATTTTTTTAATAATTTTATTTGTAATTTGAAAGAAGAATTTATTTTTGTGCTTTCTTTCTTTGTGGCGGTATGCAAAAAACGTTAACACGTTACTGGTCAAACTTAAGGTAAGTACAGATGTATAACATGGGAATGGAATAGAGAGGAAAATGTGTAGAGAAGATACGGCCAAAATTTCAGTACTCACATGGATGGTGCGTGATGCATTTAAGCAATATCTGCTACATCTACTTTTATGGTTGTCAACTTTCAATGACGCTCCTTGTTTCTCAAAACTTGAATGATTTGTGAATTTGTATGAGCTGTGTTGTACTGACAGCTTGAAAAACTTCTGTCTACCTGCCAATTTTCCTTTTTGGAACAGTTGAAATTCTTGTGACTGTTACCTCTGGAGTTTTGAGGATTATCACATGATCCTTTTTGTTGATGGAACAAAAATAAGTTTTGGGCTTGGGCTCAACCCCATCGAGCTCATAGGGCTCATTTCTTACCAACCCAAAGTTCCACGATTCATGGTCCGCAAAGGCGGGGATGTAAATGAACCAAAATGGTTCACAAGCCATTCGAATTTTGCTTAGTACTCTTTAGAGTTTGATTTGAATATGATTTTTTAAAAAATAATCAGACCTAAACAAACATATTGAGGTAAGATTAAGCTTAAATTTCAACCTTGATTGAGCTCAGATTTAGAATTTTCTAATTGATTGTGCATTCAAGCTCTATTTAGATTGAATTCATTTGATTTATTTACACCCTAAGCCAGTTTATATCCTAAGCACGAATTAAGGACCTTAGTGAAATCATTTCTCAAATAATACATAGCCAAGAGTCCCATTCGGTATATTATCGATTTATGAAGGCATTATTGATTACTAAACTTAAAAAATTTCAAAAAAGAAAAAAAATACAAACAATGAAACCCAAAATAAAGGAGTATATGAAGAAATCGACATAAACTTGAGAATTACAAAAGTAAAATCAAAATAGTAAAAAATGGAATACAAGAATTGCAAAGAAATTTACAAATATGGAAAGTACTCTAATTGCATGTAGTGGTTAGACGATTTATGGATTGAAAAAAGAGATACATATTTATCTCTTAATTGAGTTTTCAGTATTTTCTCCCTTCTATTAGAGTATTAACTAACTCGCAAATAGTTTATATAATTAAATAGTATTAAATATATTCGATTACATAATATAAAAAATTTAAGCAACAAAAGTGTTGTAAAAAGTCATGCATACCTCAGCTACCTTAACCGGCTAATTCAAGGCTCGAAATTAACACATGTGAAGGATTGACCAGAAAAGTTCACGAAGTTGAAGAAATTTCTATTTTGATAAAAATTGGAAAATATTGAGCATTCGTATAGAAGAACTACAAGGTTGAAAAGTCAAATAAAAATCTACATAAACATTGAGAACTAAATGTGGATTTTTCTGATTGTGAATTAGCAACCACCCTTTCATTTTCATTTCTCAACTTTTCCCTTTTTTTTTTTTCCTGAGATTGATGGTTTTGCCACATAATAAGAATATTGGAGCATAGACTTGAAAACTTCTCATTTGAGGAGTTATCATGTTATTTAGTAAACTATAGCAACAATGATATATATATTTTAACACAAATATTGATGCATTAAGATAAGATTGACAATGATTCTTACAGAGTTAAGAAATTTTAAATTGGAGCCACATTAAGTTATGCCTTTGGCCGAAAGGAAAAACATATTCATTAGACCTTACCACATTGCACAGGTGCACAGGGGGACCACAAATTGGGAAACATTCCCTATCCTATTTTCTGGATTTCCTAAGCTCCTTAACCCCAATGTTACCATGTTACCTTAGACGCAACAGGAACTAGAGAAAACAAAACCAAGTATTTTAATAATAATATAAGCTTCTTGATTATATGTTATTTCATATTTTCAATATCTAATATGCCAAATGACTTCCACATTAATTTTTTTTTTTTTTTTAAGTGTGGAACCATAAGGATTTATATTTTTGACATTAAGTCACCAATTTCTTTGATCTTTTGACATTAGTTAAGCGTCGGTCTTTATACATGGTCTTACGACTTTATGAAGATCTATATTTTTAGTAAATAGTCGCATGGACCTGATTACTACGACAACTTTTGTGAGGAGGCATCCCTTCTCCCGAAGTTACAAGACTATTTTACTAAGTTCCTTAGAAAGAGTTATCATGGCATTGGATTTAGAAAAATGAAGATTGTTATAGATTTTAAAGTTGTTGTCGCCTAGATTAATATTGACTAAGCTTGTTGCCATGGATTCTTTCATGTAATAAATGTTGTAGGAAAAGGTTACACCAATTTAAAGCAGAGAAAGCTTTCCTTTGTGCTTAGAGAAGCAAATATTATTCATGACATGGAGGATGGATTTCCTTTGATGTCTATATTAAGAAATGTAGACTTCCCTTATGTTGGTCTCATACTAGTTAATGTTTATTTCGAGAGAAATGCTTTTCGATATTTTAGATTTCTGATAGTTAAATTCTTTAGATTATCAAATATTACAATAGTAATTTTAAAAAATTGTGCTTATTAGTAACTCTCAAAGGCAAATGATAATAGATGTGAATGTAGTAATAAAATCCAATAATTGTGGTCAACCATCACGTGTAGAATGTCAATAGGGAATATTGATAGGAGATGAAAAAAAAAGAAATGGTTTTCATTTTTTAAAGGATGATATCATTTGATCATTTTCTATTAACATTTTTTATAATTGCTAACTACTAGCATTAGAGTTGAACACTAAATATGCCTTATATTACCAATTACCATATTGCTAAAAACCATTAATTGATACAACCTCTTGAAAGTGTTACAATAAAATTCATCGGTTACAAATTTTTTATTAAAACAAATAGCAAAAAGATGTTTTGAGCCATACATAATACAACTTTGAAAAATAGAGGAATCGAACTTGGTCTGTACTATTAGTTTACAATAGTCTTAATAAATATAAAAAATTAAAAAAATGATGTTAAAAAAAACAAACAACAACAACAACCTATTGGCCTAGTCTTATGAAACTTTCACTCAAATCTCTGATTTCTTCCTTACCCTAGAAGCATAACATGGGACACGGCATCATGTATCAATTTATATGAGGCAACACATTAACATGATTTGTTTATCTATACTTGTACCCTTTTAAGTAATGATCATTTACTACATCATTTGTTTAAAGACAAAGGGGTTGTAAATTTATGAAGTAAAAGTTAACTGGATATATCAAAATGTCAACATAGAATTTGATAAGTTAAAGTTGATTGTATATAACTAAAGGATTGTAGATTAAATGAAAACTACGGATATTAGAAAAGGAGCCTTATACCAAGGAAACGATATTTTAAGATCCCACGTGCCTTCATGAGGTACAGTAAGGTAATGGTGATGGTGATTAAACTTGTATTATTTTTTGTCCTATGCCCATTGCAATAGAAATTAAATATAAATATTACAATGAAAAGGTCCACCCACTAAACTAAAAGCCTAAACTTTCGTTTTTAATATTAAATGCAGAGTGTCACAACCATGGTTCAGAGGGATGGTTTTTTGTCTTCCAATGGGCGAAACTGGAATCATATCTATTTTAGTCTTTTTACTTTTCCTTTTTGAAAAACAATGATCATCTGTGAATTAAAATAGGAAGTTTATCTCATATTTGTTTTGTAGAAAATGTTTTTTTCGAAAATTTTTTATATTTGCTATATCTAAATTTTATATTTATTAAATATTATTACAACAAACTCAAAAGATTATAAATTTTAGCTGCTTGTAACATTAAGTGCTGGTAGAAAGGTTTCGACATTGGCAAACCACTGGTAGTAGCTTACAGCAACCAAAATTGCAAAAGGAAAATTAACCAAAAAAAAAAAAAAAAGACATTCTCTCTATATCTCTCTAATACCTTTCACGATTATTAAGCATTAATCGACTAATGCATTTGTCTCCCACCATTACTAGCCTCCAAAAACCACTAAGCGACCGTAGACTCTTAAATTTTCTACACTAATATTTGACAATTTTTTTTTTTTGGCCCAAATACAATATTTGACAAATTTAAAGATTTGATTATGACGAATCCCAAAAGATATACGGGACATGTTTTCTGCAAAACAAACATTCCCTTAATCTTGCTATTTCCACCTTTTTTAAATTGAATTTTATTCTAAAAATCCAAATTCTAATATCACCTTATCACTAAAAACAAATCTTCAGTAAATAAATGAGAATCTTGTTCTGTGGTTAATATTACATGTAAAGCAAATAATCTTCGCATGAGATCTTATATTGGGTAAATTAATATTCAGTACTTGCAAGGTTGTGTGTCTGCTTATGATTGCACAATTATGGACATAAGAAAAGAAACAAAGAACTCAAAAATGTTCAACCTATTTTTTATTTTCTTGGCTACAAAAAAAGGAGGATTAAAATATTGTCCTTAACTTAATAAGAAAAATAGTTAGCATTATGGTACGGGATTATTCCCGTTGTCCCTTTAAAATATACCCACTTTCGAGAAAGGAATGCACGTAAAGGTTTATTTTCATTTTTATTTTTTCTCCCAGTCTTTTTCCTCTTTTTGCTTGTCGTAAAGGTTTAATTAATCTATTAGCAGTACAAGGCTTTCGGGTTGCACCAATGAAGTTGGTATGTACTCCCTCTTTTGGCATTTGACTATTTTTCTCCACATAGACGAATATTAAAATACATAGTGAAGTAGATTCTGGATCTAAAATTGTAAAGTTTACGGGAGTTTTTAATTTATATGTCGTTGTTGTCCCGATTCACATTCCAACCATTTATATAATATGATGCGGTAGATAATCTATAAGACTGAAATATTTAAAGAATTCAATATGAATAGCTTTGCGGCTCGAAATTTAGTGGGATCCATCTAAAATGATAATAGATTCTATGGATTCAAGTAGGGCCAGCCAAGTATGAAAAAAAAAACTGACCGAATCGAGGCAAAGCAAATTGGAGCAAAAAGATTGAGAAAGGGTTTTTTCTCTTTCCAATTTGGTCGGGAAATTTTTCAAACCAAAAGTATACAGTTGGTTTAGAGAGACAACATTAACATAAAAAAAAAAGAAAAAAAAAAAGAGGACATATCGAACTGTCTCAGAATATAAAATACCATTTTAAGTGTACTTGAAAATTCTTTTGTTTTAACAGAGCATGTAGAAGAATTTTTGGTTTATACTTATTGAAATGATGTATAAGTATATAAGCATGAGTTGCCATTAAATTATATATAATTCAATCCTAAGCTTTTGCACTCTATAGAGGCTTTATAAATAAAATTAACTGCCAAGACACGTATATAATTAGTGGCTTCATTAATAAAATGAATTCAGTACATGTAATACGAAATTTCATGTGACATATATAAATCTTCTTTGAGAATAAATTATGGTCTAAAATTTCCTGGGGTGGGCTCATAATAATAATAATAATAAACTAAGCTGCACTTTGAGTTAAACAAAATCAAATTGAATTGCATCCAGCTCTAAATACACGGCTAATCTAAGGCATCATTTGGCTATTATAAAAGCTTTTTCGAAATATGTTCCTATTTTGGACAAGACACCATGAAATAAGTGCAACAAATATTACATCAAAAGCTAAAGCTTGCACTTAACTATATTTTGCACAAGTTTTAAAATGTAATGCTCCTTTTGTTGGTTATATAGTTTATTTTTTAATTTTATAAAGGTCATATTCTACTGAATGAGCATCATCATATCACATTGACTTTGATCTATAAAAGAGCCATATTTTCATTTATGTATTTTTCATTGTAGCTTGTTGTAACTAAATGAGTATAATCTACTTTTGGAATTCCAAGTTCATTCGACAATGTCCTACGCCTCATCCTTATTGATCTATATACTTCATCCTTCTTCTCCCCCGTTGATTCTCATATAAAAAGCAACGGTGATATATAGGTGTGTAATTGAATTGAGTTAAATCGAAATAGTATTAGGCTCGAACTTAACCTCAATTTGAAAACTCAAAGTTCAAACTTGACTTGAATTCGATCGAGTTTTAAATTTTAAGCTTGAGTATATATAATGCGAGTTTGAGTTCAGCTCGATTAAAATAAAAAATTTTTATAAGTTTTCCATAATCAATATAATATTCGCTTATATTAAATAAATTAAGAATATATTAAAAATTATATGAAACCTGTTAAACTTATGAGTTTGGCGAGCTTAGTACTATAAAGCTACAAAGCTTGAACTCGGTTTGATTTACTACATAAGTAGCTTAAGATCTTGACTATCACCGAATTGAATTTGAATATAACTCAAATCGAGCTTGAGTAGCTTGTAAACTAAATTGATTCATTTATACCCTTAATAATGTGTGTAGTTTTCTATTGCACCATTTGCATATAAAGTATGACAAATTCAAACAAAAAGTTGAAACAATAAAGCACTAAGTGCAAAACTGCATTCCATGCCTTAATATTGGATAGTATGATTACCATAGGAGGAATTATGTTTGCTTTTAGAGTACAAATAAAGAATGTATATTTTAAGTGATGTAAATCTAAGAACAATGTTACAATGTCTAATGTATGCAAGAAATGAACGTTTGCCCTATATCTAAATAGATGATGAATATCACAACTATTAAAATATTAGTTTTGTATATTTTACTTTTCTTATTTTACACGTGTTAACTTGTACATATATATAAACTACGTACACATAGTAAGTTAAAATGGTTACAAAATTTACATCGCATTTTCCATTTCATAAGTCTGTTTCCCTCTGCTCTTGTTCGCTTTTTCTATTCATCTCCCTTATGAGTGGTTATCATAATCATCTTAACAAGTAAGTTTTCTTGTTGTACTACATAATTGAAATTGCTACAAGCGTTAATATGGTATCAAAGCTCAGATGATTTAGTTTTTTGGTTGTAGTGCTATTTTTCATCTTCCTCTTCAAAGCATTGTTACTATCATTCTTCTATCATTGCCATGGTGTTGAATTTGGATAATTCATTCATCAATCCATTGTTTTCATTTGGTTTCGATAATCTTAGTACACGAATTACTAATGTCATATTCAATGGATTGAACTTTCAAAGATGGAATCAAGCTGTTAGAATGGCACTTGGTGCTAAGACTAAGATAGGGTTTATAGATGGAAGTTTTGTTAAACTTGAAAATAATACTATCGATGAGTAAAAATGGATCCGCTATGATTTTATGGTGCATTGTTGGATTCTAAATCGTATGGTAAAAGATCTATTTGAGGGATTCATGTATGTACAATTAGCTAAGCAACTTTAGGATGATATTGTCAAGCATTTTGGTCTAATGAATGCACCTCTTTTGTATCCATTACAATTAGAGATTGTGAATGCAAGACAAGGTAATGCTAGTGTTATAGTTTACTATAATAAATTAAAAAAAAAAAACTTTGGGATGAATTGGGCAATTTATCTTCCATACTAGCTTATACTTGTGGAATGATAGAGAAATTTGTTGAAGTAGACAATACAAACAAGCTAATTTAGTTTGTAATGGGATTTGATGAAAGCTATGACAATGTTAGAAGCCAAATTTTGTCCATCGAACCTCTACCAATAGTTTATAAAGCATACTATCTTGTGTACTAGATAGAAAAACAGAAACAAATTACTTCTATTAGTACATTTGTTGATGATTTTGCAACTTTTCTAGTTAAAGGTAAGAAGAAATACAAGAATAATGAAAGGAAAGATGAGAGAGGAAAAGATGTTTCTAAGTTGATATGTATTCATTGAAAGAGAAATGGCCATATAGTAGATCGATGCTTTGAAATTGTTGGTTATCCTGATTGGTTTAAAGGAGGAAAAAACAGGAAGAAAGCGAAAGTGGCTGCTTAGGTTCACAATAGCTTGATTCCTATTGATACTCCTTTAGAAGAGTATATTGCTAGTTCTGTTGCTTCAAGTTCTAAGGCTGGACAGGTTGCTTTTGATAAGTCTCAATTGGTTTCCAAAGTATATCATGAGGTGTTATGAGTATTAGAAGGTAAAAATCCTGATCATGATCAGCAACATGCTTCACTAATGTAATATGCAGGTATGCCTTTACATTCTTTTTCTTTAGCTTCTCATAAAATGAATGATAATCCTTTTGATTCATGGATAAAAGATATAGGAGCATCGGATCACATGTCTCCTTTCCTAACTCTTTTCACTCATACATACACCTGACCTTACACAATTTCAATAAATCTGCCAAATGGAAAACAAATACTAGTTAACGCAATTGGTCAAATAGAATTGAGTGAAAAGATGACCTTGACAAACGCGTTATATGTCCTAGAATTTTCCTTTAATCTACTCTCCATTAGCAAGTTGACTTCAAACACCAATAGCAAGTTGACTTCAAACACCAATTTGATTGCTATTTTTAATTTTGGTACATGTCATTTACAAGACTAGAGATCTAAAAACATTATTGCTATAGCTGGTTGCTTCCATAGACTTTACATATTGAATCTTAAGTCTTATTCAGTTAGTTCTTATACTTCTAATACACATTCCTTTGATAATTTCCTTGAGAATTTGTGTGTTCAAAACAAAAATTTGTCCTTGGATCTGTTTCATAAAAGATTAGGACATGCGTCTAAACTTCAACATTTGTCTTAGTTGCAAGGAATAAATGCTAGTAATGCTATGTGATACATGTTTACTCACAAAATTTTATTGTTTGCCATTTCCACATAGTTCTTCTACTTCGTTGTTCCCTTTTGATTTGATTCATGTTGATGTCTGGGTCCCTATAACATTAGTTCTATATCAAGTGTCAAGTGCTTTTTTACCATTATTGATGATAAATCCAAAAGTACTTGGAGCTATCTAATGTTACATAAACACCAAACCTCTACAATGCTAATAAATGTTTTCACTTATGTGCAAACACATTTCCATACTTCTCCAAAAACAGTTAGATCATATAATGCTTATGAGTTCTTATCAAGAGAGTGTCAATCCATATTTGCAACACATGGTACTTTACATCAGAGTAGTGTAGTTTATACCCCACAACAAAATGGGATAGTTGAGAGGAAGTGTAGACACCTACTTGATATGGTTATGGCTTTAAGGATACATGTTAATCTTGCTAAATACTTTTGGAGAGAGTATGTTTCGGCAACAAGATACCTCATCAATCTTATGCCCTTAAAACACCTTGACTGGAAAATACCTTATCAAATTTTGTTTGGAAAAGAACATTCCTATGATCATTTACGAGTATGTAGATGTTTGGCATATACTTCTAACTAGCGTAAACCAAATGATAAGTTAGAAGAAAGAGCAAGACGTTGTGTATTTGTGGGTTATCCATCTTGCCAAAAGGGGTATAAGCTTTATGATTTACACTCCAAGAGATTGTTTGTTAGTAGAGATGTGGTGTTTATGGAACATGTCTTTCCATACAAACACATTATTCCTACCATAAACACTCATTCTATTGACCAAACACACTATCCATGCCCATTGTTTCCAAACACTTTTCTTCCTGAATCTTTGGTCAATGAACAAGTTTTTGATCATCTTAAATTAAGTGTTCCTATTCACTATAAACCAATTGCTCTTGCACCCGATCAACATTTAACCTCTTCTTCTCCTTAAATAGAAGTCACTTTACATAGATTAATAAGTTCCAAATAACCACCTTCTTGGGTTAGAGATTTTATTTGTAATGTTTAAGGAAGTTCTTTAACTATAGTGATCCAAAAACACATCAAATTCCCTTTGTTTCACAAACAATCTTCTACACAGTTGCCTCATGACCATGTGATCTCACTTGCTATTGTATTTGCTGCTCATGAACCTAAGAATTATCAAGAAGCTAAACTAGATCATCATTGGGTAGATGCAATGAATAGAGAGATCTTAGCCTTAGAATCCAACAACACTTGGGAAATTACTTCATTTCCTCCATGCAAACAAGCTATACGATCCAAATGGGTTTATAAAATAAAATTTAAATCAATGAAACTATAGAAATATATAAAGTATGGTTGGTGGCTAAGGGGTATATATAAGTAGAAGGTATAGATTACACTCATACTTTTTCCTTAGTAGTGAAATTGACTTATGTTCATTTATTGCTTGCTATTGCATCTACTAAGAATTGGATGGTTCATCAATTAGATGTAAACAATGTGTTTTTACATGAATTTTTTTATGAGGAAGCATAAATGTTAACCCTAGCTGGTTATGAAGTTCCTAAAGGACAAGTTTGTAAACTTATGCGATCATTTTGTGGTTTAAAACAAGCAATAAGATAGTGGAATAAATAATTCATGAAGTTTATTGTTTCACTCAAATTTGTTTAGTTTAGAGCTGATTACTCACTGTTTACTAGAAGGACTTTGAGTGCATTTGTTGTTGTTCTAGTATAAGTAGATGATGTTTTGGTAACAAGTGATTCTTTGGCTGAAATTACTGTTGTTAAAAATACAGTAGATACTGCATTCACGATTAAGGATTTAAGAGAGATAAGATTTTTTCTTGGAATTGAAGTGTGTTGCATGTCTTCTAGTTTTCTTTTAAATCAAAGAAAATTTGTGTTGTATATTCTTTTAGATGTTGGGCTTACTATAGCGAAACCTGCTCAAACACCTTTTCCATAGGGGCTTTACTTAGGCCATTCATTGGGTTCTCTTTTGACAGATCTTACAGTTTATAGACGACTTGTAGGACGATTAGTGTATCTTACAATTACAAGACTGGATCTTTCTTTTCCAGTTCAATAGTTGTCCTAATTTTTTGCTTGTCCTTGAACAACTCATCTTAATGCAGCTTTGCATATACTTCAATATGTGAGGGGTACTATTGACAATGGTTTGTTTCTTTCTTCCAAGAGCTCTCTTACCTTACTCGGGTATAGTAATGCTGATTGGGGTGTTAGTAAGATCGATCAAAAATCTCTTTCGAGATTTTGCATTTTCTAAGCTCTTCTTTAATATCATAGAAAACAAGAAACAAGTAATTATATCAACTTCATTGGCAAAAGCTGAGTATTAGAGTTTAGCAACAACAACTAAGGAATTGTTGTAGATATCATATCTGCTGAAGGATCTTATTGTTGATTTTTCTCTTCCAATGCATTTGTATATAGATAGTCATTCCACACAATGATTGCAAAAAACCCATGTTTTCATGTAAGAACCAACCACGTAGAAGTTAACATACACTTTATTAGAGATTGTCTCAGCTCTAGTTTTCTTTGTGTGGATTTTGTTCCTTCTCAACACCAATTAGCTAATCCAATGACCAAAGCAATAGGGGAAAGCAAGTAATCATCCTTTCTTATTTTACACACGTATTGACTTGTACACATATATAAACTATGTGCATACAGTAAGTTAAGAAGATTACAAAATTTGCATCACATTTTTCATTTCACGAGTTTACTTCTCTTTGCTCTTGTTCGCTTCCTCTGTTTGTCTCCCTCATGAGTGGTAATTGTAATCATCTTAACAAGTAAGTTGTCTTATTGTACTACATAATTGAAATTGCTATAGATGTCAATAAAAGCAAGTGATGCACATAGTCAACATTTATTATATGTGGAAATAGATGATGTTTTTATACAAGACTCATGAAGTTATAATGAGTCAATACATCCTTGATATGCATCATATATTGTAAGTAAAACAGTATCCCTGATTACATCATTTAAAACGTAGATTCTTTATGCTTCTTTTCTAGTTATCTCCACAATTTGGAAATATTAGGGGTACAAACTTTCTTTAGTTATAATTATAAGCACTTATTCTTAAATGAAAGAAATATTGACCACATATTAAAATTTTATCGATACTTAAAATTTTATAATTATCTCCATAAAATATGTTCCTTTTTAATCACTTATCAAAATTTTATGAATATTTATATACTATTCATCGATTTATGTAATATATTAATACAATTGAATCTTTTTTTCCTTGACAATATTTTCATGCAATGTGCTTTTGTTGAGAAAACCTTGCTTACTGGCAAAGGCATTTATGCCATAAGCTTTTGAAGCAGTAGCTTGCAACATAAATGAGGGGAAGGGAACTGCAGAAACTCCTTTGGATTGGAAGAGATAAAACTTATTGTGAAATGTCTGAAAAATGAAAACGTTTAGTTTCTTTATAATTTATTCTGAGCAATGGAAAAAAGCCGTTCAAAAAGAAACCATGAAAAAATAAACTTGGGAGTCATTTTCCCGTGATTCTTAGTAGTCAGAATTAACAAAATATTTTTAAGGATAAATTCACAACGATATCGAACATGTCTTTTGCGGCCCATGTACAATTGTGTAATGAATATGAATTTAGGACGAATAGGGACTGTAATAAAGATGAGACCTGTAATTTCAGACCATATGAAAGTAAAGTAGAGATAAGCGTCGCATAAAATTCATATCTTATTCTGATACAAACTATAACATCTGCGTTTATAAGAGAATTTTCTTATAGAAAGGCATCTCTGTGAGAGAGCAATCATTCTTAAAATGCTCGATAGTGAGAAGTATAATGAATGACATCTGAAAAACAGAACATACTTAAATAAGTCCCAAGTTCATTGCATGATGATAACACGAGAAGTAACTTCTTGCTGTTTTAGATTACGTGGTATATCGCATCCCATGGTGCATAGCGTAGCTCTCTACATTGGCCATGTTATTGAACATCAAGAGTAGGAAAATTTTTAGTCCACATATCAATATGTTCTTTAGCATGATTGCTTTGCCTCGATCCTGTTTCTCTGGGTTCAAAAAATGCAAGGCCCCAGCTCTTGTAAGACGAAAGTTTATAGCCAGTAACATATCATAGTGGTTTCGTGATGTCATGGTTTCTTGAAAGACGAAAGTTTATAGCCAATAGCCGGTTGGTTGCCGTAACAAAACAACATCTATAGAATTTTGAAGCTGTTAAATATCACTAATACCGCTAACCTCATGCCGTGGCCTTGCCGGTCAACAACAAAGTTTTATTGTAACAAATATCTCAAAAGAACTAAGAAAAACATTTTCCTGGAAACAAACACTTATTGATCTTTCTTTTTCTAAGCGGATCCTTGATAGTTACACCCAAACAAGTCTTCCTAATGCAGAAGACATTTGAGAACTTACCTAGTCTAATGCTACCTTCTAAATGCCAAACATAGTACTTAAGATGAGTGTCACCAAAAGAACACAAGAGAAGGGGGAGGGCACAAATGTAGTAACATTTGCCATGATGAGAAGAACAATAAGATTCTTGGGAGTTGAAAATAATTTTATAGTTTTTTCTCCTTTTTTGGATGATCCACCCATCTTAGGGGCTCTGATAAGCACATTGAACTATCCATGTGGTTGAGAACTCTCACAACCCAAGCACAATGATGTAATTTTTAGGGCACACTCTATCACTGAGTTAATAGCCCATTGTATGGGTCTCTCACCAGGGCCAGCTATCTCCACTATTATTCTATCCTTGAAGGTTTTTCTTGTAGTAGGTAGTAGGGGGCACTAAATTGAATACTATAGCACAAAAACTACGCTACAAGACACATTCACTAATAAGTATTACTTTTTCAATTAAGTAGCTCCAAGAATTGTCTAGCAGAGCTTAACAAAGGACATCATTAAATTTGTCATGAAAATTCTTAAGTCTTAATCACTAGTCCATCCTTATGTTTTCCAACAAAGATAGCCTTAAGGTAGTCCCATAACAATGATTCCTGAATAAATCAAATGAATCTTTATGATGTAGCCATAGTATAGCTACAAAACTTGAAACAATTCTCAACACTAACAACCAAGCACAGCTACTTATATATTTCCTATTGCAATGGGAGTATCCTGTTTTTATGAAGCCAGGTTCAGGATAGCTAAGACAAGGTTCTAGTATCTACTGCAAGTCTAAGATGCTCCTCAAACAGTTATGAGTAGCCCGAAGGTATTGCAAGTTAGTTGGGGNTGCTCCAACATCTCTTACAAGCTTAAGTCACACTTACTGTGATGCATAAGTATGGGTGGAAGTCATTCGCCATTAATCCATGCTCAAATGACCTTAATAGGAGTAAGGAGTAACAAGAAAGTAGGGGATACTTAGCTCATAAAGGATAAACTTTTGTATTCTAACAATCAATTGACTAACACGGCTATTACATGTACATATATTTATATGACCCAATTAGTGCAAGTCTTAGGTAACTAAAAATGACCAAAAAGATTCTTACTAAAAAAGGAAAAGTGCATATTTTATAGGGGTAGTTTGATAATCAAAATAAAAGGAATATTTTTTTGCAATGACAATACAGATGTAAAAAAACAGGACATGCACTTGCTTCTCAATGTGGTGCTCCAAATAGTACTACATGTCGAGCAAAGCTGATTAATTTGGTGGCTCAGCAAGTGGTAGCTCGACATTTTTGAGACTGGAGAGGGTTAGCTTAACAAATGGTCACTAGTCTACTAGACCTTGGTTGGTTAGCTCAACAGTGGGGGAGCTTGACCTCGAACATTTGTTAGCTTAGAAGTAGGAGGGATCATTGTTTGGTATTGGATTTGCTCTACAGCATTAGTGACTCCTTTCCCTTCTACTCCGAAGAGGGTGAATATTTCAAGGGAGGTTGAAAGAAGTGCCAAGTTTACTTAGATGAAGTGCTCCTCATCTAAGGTCAAATCTTGTTAACACTGATTGTTGACTTGCTAAGAATGTTGATTCGAGCAACTCTAAGTTTGTTTATAATTAAATGCCAACTTAAGTTACTCTCTATTGACAGCCCGGCCCATTCATTTGTCTACTTAGCCATACCTGTACCATCCACCAGCTTAGCAATAATTGTGCCGATACTCCTAAGTGCATTTGAGTTAACATCACCTCGAAAGAGTCTTCAATTCTACTCATCGAAAACCCGACTAGCCATACAGTCTTGTTTGCTTTACTAGAAGCGCTACCAATAACTGCCAGCTACATGTGAATCCACCATGTGATCAAATCTACCATACATACCAAATGTTTTCCTAATTTTTCATTTGTACCCTTTTACATTCTCTATATTTTACTTCTTTTAAGTGACAAGCCCTATTGTGGTTTTTATTGATTTATTTTATATTAAACTTAGCCTACTTAATATAAAATGCTCGACAAAAAATTAAGGAAAAACATTTCTCTTTAAAAAATGTTCAAAAAAATATTTTGAAAAATAATTTTGAGTCACCAACTAGTTAAACTAGTTAAAAGTCAAATTAGGATTTTTAGATAGGAAGACCTTAATTTAGCCATTAATTTATGAATTTTCTCAAAAAATAAAATTTCAAAAAAACCTAACCAAAGAAATGATCTTAAAGGCTAACCTATTAAGATAAAAGTCATCATATAAAAAATTTAAGAAACCAACTAATGGACCTTTATTTTTTGGAATTTGTCTAAAAATATTAAAACATGAAAAAATATAAAAATGCATAAAAATGATTTTTTTTGTTATTTTTTATTACGAATTTTCCCTAAAAAGTAAAAAGAAAATATAATATTTTACAAATTTTATGGTTGTTTCGGAGATACTTATATACTCGTTAATTGAGATCAAACCAATTGTAGTTCTCATTATTTAGAAAACTTTAGTAGGTGGATTTATTTTATTTTTAAAAAAGTAGTTAGGTTTAAGTGTTTAGTTAATTAATTTTAATTAAGAAAAATCCTTAAAAAAAACTTAATTTTTTATTGTCTAATTACGAAAACCTTAACCTTTAAAAAAACACCCAAATTAAGTTTTTTATTTTTTTATGTAGAGAAAAGCTTTTTCTACGTAATAAACTTTAATATGCATGTTCATCGATTTCTTTCTTCTCTTTATATATATAAACTAAAATCATTAAACAAGCAAGACAAAACCCAATAAGGAGACTTACCTAACTAACCAAATTAGATCAAGGAATCCTTAACACATGGGTTAGGTCGGATAATGGAGCTCCAAACACTTACAAGTCGGATCATACTCCAAGCTATAGCGGTAGCCTCCTAAGCTTCATGTAATGTCCTTTAAATACCAAATCTAAGGGGAAGCCCATCTTTTGTGAGAAAGTAATTGGTAAGAATGAGTTTCGTATATGTACATTGTGTTTTAGTGATAGTTTAGTGATTTTAGGAAATCTGTGGTGACGATGGATTTGTGTCCATGTCGCATTTAGGTATAGAGATCCGCTGCAGTAATAAGGGCGGTTGCATGGCGGTTCTTAAGTATTGTAGGTGTATTTAGTAGTTGTGGGTCATTGTGAAGTAGGTTATATATGTACACGTAGATGAGGTGGTGGTTGTGCGGTATTGCAATAGTGGTTTTAGGTTTAAGGCTAAGGAAGTAGCCGTTAGGGATGGTGTAGGTTGTTATATGTCATTAGTGAAGGTAGATGTAGTTTTGGGTGGTTGTGGGTTGTAAGTGGCTACATTTGAAGGCATACAAAATTGAAGGGTACTATTGAGTTCATGTGGGGCGATGATTGTAAGCCCCAAAGCTAAACTAATTGACCGTAGGATTGAATTTAGAATCCAAGGTTTAGGGCGATCGGTTAAAAGATCCGATCAAACCCAAATTATAAACTACTGAGAGAAATATTAGTAAAAATGACCCCGTAAACGTGAATTTAAGAAAATAAGTAATAAAATAGGAGACTATAAAATTTTCAAATTTTAAGCATAATAATTGCTAATTACCGAAAAGGCAAAAAGTGTAATCTAATAACTAACAAATTACTAGAGATAGATTATATGTATACTAAAAATAATAGAATGACCTAAATAATATTTAAGAATATTTATTTGTACTATATATGAATTTACATGTAAGTATAAATACGCGTAATTACTTAAAATACGCGAAATATGCTAAAATAATACTAAATGTTTAAAGAAAATTCATAATTAATTAAGGAAAAATCATGAATCATCCAGAATTGGGTCGTGGCAACTGGGAAAAATAATAAAAAATTCGGCCAATTAAATTAAGACAACACAAAAGCCAAAAAATAAGAGATAAGGCAATTATCTTGTCCCATTTAATGCACAATAAATCCCCTAAAGCCCTATAAATAGCAGGAAAAATTCAGAAGCTCATTTGGACAATTACAAATCAAAGAAAATTTGGGAGAGGCAAAAATTGAGAGAAAAATTCGAGTTAGAAAAAAAAAATAAGAAAAACTGTGCAGTTAGGGATTTTAAAGGGAACCCCCACCAGACGAGCAGCTGGAAGTGGACGGCCACCACCACCACCACCACACGGTGGTGGCAGCGCCTAGGCCGGCCGACAAGGCCACGGTGGCTGGCGGTGGCCGGAGCCACCCAAATCGGTGAGTCCGATTTCCAGCCCGATTTTTGTGTAATTTTTTAAAAATAGTAAATATTATTAGAAAATTATGAATTTTGTTATTCTGAAATATTTTTGTATGTAGTTTGTAGGAAAAATATTATTTTGATGAAAACATGCCCCGTAATATATGGTTCTTAAGAAATTATGCAAAACCGAGCACATTTCGGTTTAGAAATAAATGACCATAAGAGTGTAATTTGGAGCTCAATTTTTTTTCTGTAGGATGCTCATGTGATATAGAACAATGCTACGAAGCCATTTTTTTAAAATTAATTTTCAAAATTTTTAAGTTAATTTTTAGCCCTAAAATGATGAAAAAATTGGGTAATTTGGAGTTAATTAGGTGATTAGGATATTAATTATTGATTTAGATAGTAATTAGATGTTTAGGGATGTTAATCTCTGATGTGGAAACCTAATCCTAGTTTATGGAGTGTTAAGTGTAAGTAATGAAGGTGTTATGTGGTAAATGTAGAAAATTAGGAATATGTAGAATTGAAAATTAATAAATATGGAAAAATTAGGTTTAATTAGATAATAAAATAATGAAAATAAGAACATAACAAATCTGAAACAAAATTCAATTTTAAGTAATTATATGAAAAATATAAAAAATTCTCATAACATGAGTAAATTCGGTACACTAATACAGATTTAAGTGTACCGGATGGAATAAAATGTTGACTAGGGATAGTGATTGTATTTAGGATATCTGGAAATAATGTGGTTAGTTTCACATTATGACTTGAAATAAATTTCTAGGGTCCGGGTACAAAACAGTACCTAAAAATCGAACTAGAATCTAATTTAAAAATCGATGTAGAACCCCCACCTAAACCCAAACCTAGAATAATTATAAAAGACTTAAGACCTAGATAATTAAGTATATTAAACCCTAAACAACACATAACAATAAGCGTTATAGGATAAAACAAACTTATAATAGTTATATGAAAAGCTGAAACCACGTTTGTGTTATAGGGATGATCGGCGATGGCCTGAGCAAATCAGACCTCAAGTGAGTGAGCGAGGAGCCGAGGTAAGTTGGGATTAATACGATGCTGTATTTTGGAGGCTTAAAATTATACTTGGTTGTGCTTGTTAGATAGTTGAATGTGTGCATGTGCTTGATTATGGGTGATGTTATGATTCTGTTTGTTGCTCTGGCACATATTGTATGAATTGTATGTAATGATTGATCACCTTAAACTGGACTTAATCAAATATACGACCAGTAATCATAATCGAACATGCATGGCAACCCGTTAGGGGAACTTAGGACTCTCCGGCCAAATACCGACCCCTTTAGAAGGGATAGCGTAGAATTGCAAAATAGTCTCTTCTTCATCCTCAGTCGAACTAAGTGACAGGAGAGGAGGTCGCGGCGAGGGTGAAGGCAGTGGTTCGAAGTTAGTCGCGGGAGGAGCAAGGTCTCCATTACACAAGCCTGGGTTTGGTCGTGAGCTGTTGCATTAACGGCAACTCCTCAACCCGGATTAGAGCGGATGCAATTTCTCTAATCTCACGACAGACCGGACAACGTCGTACAATAGCATTTGCTTGCACATGCATTGCACCTAATAAGTGATTGAAAACTTTGTTGTGTTTATGGTATAGTTTTAAGTTCTCCGTCCTAACTTACTGAGCTGTGGTTGCTCACATCCCTATAGACGTCGTGCAGGTACTGGCTAAGAAGCGGCAACAACTACTCTAAAGTTAGCAACTGCTGGATCTTAGGGAGTGAGAAAAAACATGTGAAGAATAAACATATATTTTTAAGGTTTAAGCTTTTACTTTAAAACTTTTCATTTTTGAATAATGTAATAACTAGGAAATATATTACGGAGAAATATTGTAAACCTTAATTGCAATAACTGTATTATAATATATATATATATATATTTCCTTACTTTTATAGATAAATGATTTATTTAAATTACAAACTGTTTACTTCAAAGCGGGTTAGTTGTGGACGCCTTGTGTAGATCAGGTCTAAGATAGCGGTTGTAAGGCCAACTTCTATCTTAGGATGGTTTACACAGTGGGGCTGTTACGATTCTGCCGCTTCGGGGCGTGACAATGATGGTCTAAGCAATAATGGTCATCGGCGATGATGTGCACTACGTGTGGTTGTTCACTGGCCGTAAGAGTACATTAGGTGTTGGCTAAGATGGTATGTTTGTCGCGATGATAGGTACTACAATGTGTAGGTTGCCAATGAGGAGTGGGGATCGAGTTTGATGATGGAATGTCAAGTGGTTAGGGGGTTCACTTAGGAGTGGGTAGTGATAGGTGATGGAGGATGGCTGATTGTGGAGGCGGGTCTAATGATGATGATGATTTTTCCATCAATCCGAAACCAATTTATAGAATTAAAGATTGAATCTTTTTGTTAGTTCTGAATTAAGTTGAATCATCCATAAATGAAATTTAAGATCAACTCAATTTTATCAAATCTTGATTTTGTTGTTATCATATTAAATTATTATAAAATTTGAAGTTTTCATTAGCAATTTTTTAAAGATCATTCCTAATCCACAAAGAAAAGATGAAGATTTGACAAGATACAATGCAGATTAAATCTCTAGAAGCTTGCCACATTTTCCTCCATTTTATGTTTATTTCTTAGAAAAAAATTGAAGAAGGAAACAAATAATTAGGTGCAAAAATAAAAAGGCCCTAAGCACATTGCATAGGGCTTGAACCCTTGATCTTTGGCTTTGCCACGTATGACTTAGCCATTCAGCTATGCTAAGATTAATGAAATTAAAAATCTACTAACCTTTTTAAGTTAGGCTTAACTTCAAAACCTCATTTCAAATCCAAGCTCAATCCATTTCATCTTATCCTTAAGACAACTCAAACCCACTCAATTGACCCAAAATATACATACTAAAGATTTTTTTTTACACCATTTTTAAATTTAATAAATCTCGAGTTTATTTTAATTAGTCCAATTAAAATATTTTTAAATTTGATAAAAATCCACTTTCGACTTTATCGGACTATTTAAAAAAAAAAAAATTTCTAATGAAGCTCGATTATTTAGAGACATAGAATTTATTAAATTATATGTATATTTTCAACTATTGTCTAATCCGACCCTAAATAACTAAGTGACATAACTTGAACACTTTTGACATTTTGCATTTTTCAATTTTTAATTTTTTTGAATTTTTTGTAAACCTAACCTAAAAGTAAAAAAGAGACTAAAATTAAGATAAAGGGTGGCAAAAATGAGATATCTATAGTGCCCCTCGTTGTAGCAAAGTTTAGTGAAGTTTGTAAGAACTTTGTTATAAAGACAAAAGAACATACCCATTTTTGCTGGGTCTTGGTTTAAATTGACAGGGTAAGGAATTATAACTTAAAAGATTAAAGGATCCAGTCTTAAAAGGGTAAGGTAAAAAAGATAAGAGCCCGACTTAATAGGTTAGGGTACAAAAATTTTAAATATCAGACAAATAGGGCTTCAACTTGAAAGGTTGGGTATCCTTAAGAGGATAGATCTCTTTAAGGATCAATTGCTCGAAAGGATAGATCTTTCAAAGATAAGATATGATGACACTTTATTGGAGACAAAATAGAATAGTGCTCCTTTGAACAAGCAATCCTAAAAAGGATTGAATGGCGTTTCACTAAGCAAGCAACCCAACAAGGAATAGGACAGTATTTCTTTAGGTAAACAATCCTAAAAAGGACTAAATGGCAATCTACTGAGCAGGTGATTCAATAAGGAATAAGATAATGCTCCTTTGAGTAAGCAACCCTAGAAAGGAGTTGATAGCATTCTAATAAGCAGGCGATCTACCTAAGGATAGGATAGTGTGAGCAAGCGATCTTGAAAAGGATAAGATAGCGCTCTTGTGAGTAAGTGATCCTAAAAATGATTGGATTGTGCTCCAATGAGCAAGCGATTCGACAAAGATAGAATGGTATTCTAATGAGCAGGTAATCTTAGAATGAACTGGATGGTGGTCTAATGAGTAAATGATCTAGGATTACTTTATGAAATCGACAATGCACTAAAAGGCAAGTGATCTAAGAATTTCAAGAACTTTGATGAGTTTTTGATAAATTGATCTGATACTTGAGTTTGAGGGATTTTGATGACATTTTGAAATTTTTAACTTTTTTCTTTTTAAGAAATTTCTCTTGACAATTTTTGAAAAAAGATTTCATTTCTCTTCTAAAAAGGGTTTTTCTATTTTTTTTTTTTGGCAAAATATTCATAAAAGCACTCTTTGATGGGAAATTATGTTGCTAACTAGTAAGAAAGTATAAAAAAACTCTAAAGATCACAAATAAGGTGTCAGCTTGCCCCTTGCCCAATGACCACTCATCCTTTCAGTCTTGTTTTTAGGAGCATAATTCATAATTTATGTAATCTCTCCAAGTACTAATTTCAAAATTAGGAACAAATGATGATTCATGTTCTTGAGAAAGTGTTCTTGAGAAAGCACTCAACTTGTTATTTAATTTTCTACTAAAGGAATAGGTGTCATTACTTAAAATATTTAGTTAAAGAGGACTTTTGTACACTCTTATAGGCTTGTTTTTATTCTCAGCATCAATTTCGAAAATTATAGTTCATCTTATAAATGGTATACTCTAATCAATCAATTAGGTCTTTCTTGGGTTTGTAATATAAGGCTTTTGGTCAATGGTTTAAGTAAATAGATATCAATGCGCTTCGACCAATTTTAAAGAAATCATATATAATCCATTTCAGGTTTACAAGCTAAGAAACTAAAAAAGACTAAACATGGGCTTACCTTAGTTTCATAAGCAATTTTTTTAAAAAAATAAGTTGATTTCTTCAGTTAAAAGAGTTTAATAAAGAGTGGTATGGTGGGTGGGATCATAAAATGAGGGCTTTACTTTTGAGCTTAAAAATTTAAAATGTTTAGTCCTTCACAAGTTTTGACTGCAGGCTTATTGGCAATTTGGCTCATATTTGAAGGTGATCACCTTGCTAATATTTTCTTTTTCCTAACTTTTTCTCTTTTTTCTTCTTCTTCTTCTCTTTTCTTCTTTTTGTCTTTTTGGTCAAGGTGGTCACTTCCATTGTTTAGTTTTCACTTGATGGAATTCGAAACCTTAAAACCATGGGTTCAAAAAGTATAAGATTAAGGGAAGTGTATATGGCGTTAGAGTGCTTGGGAAAAATCCATAGGCTTGAGGTGTTTAAATAAGCATATGGGTCTGAGCAAAGTGTCTATGGTTTGAAAATCTTCTTCACCCCAAAGAAATTAAATTGTCTATGACAATATTTGGTCATGAATTGGCATAACTAAGACAAGTATAAGTTAGTCTACTCCTTTTCTCTAGATTAATGATCTTAACCTCCTGATTGCCCTAGTTTTTTATGGTTCTTAATAGGGCTAATTTTAAGTAAAATCCCCAACAAGGCTTAAATGAGTTTATAAGAGATAATTATGTTTAAGGTAATGAAATGAATACTTAACATCATTTTGACACATGTACCAAGTTTAAGATAAACCTCCTTTAAGGAATGAGCCCAAGCACTTACATTATGTCGCTCAACTCTCATGTGTTTAGGATTAATGTTTGGAATATAGTTTGCCGCTTTTCATGCTAAACCTTTTAAGTAATGTGCTTCCATTCCTTTAGGTAGAAAATTTTAAGTTCCCAAGCTACAGGCATTCCTCGGTTGAGTTAAGCTAACATTATAGCATATAAAGACAAAAATACATAAGAAGAACACTTTATTCAAATAACTCACCCATTAGAAGCTTCAAAGTGAAAGGTTAATGTGACAAGAAATAAATGTAGGAATTAAAACTCTTTTCCACTTCAAGCCCTTATTTTCATCACTCTTTTGAACTTAGCCCATTCAGTTGAATTAATCTCTTAGAGATATACCTAATTGCTTCAAGTAGTGAGCTACCTCATCAATTGGTAGTAGTAGGCTTTCGATCTCTAATGTTGGAGGTTTTCTGTTTGAAACTTCTTCATAACTTAGGAAAGGGATACTATTGTTAATAGACCCATTAGTTTCTAGAAAGCTCAATTAGATAATCTTTGTATCAATTAAATCTTGCACCTTATGCTTCAATTTCTAATAGTTCTCTATGGTATGCTCAATTGGGCCCATATAATAGTCACATTATTTGTTGGAGTCATGATCCTTCAACCTATACTTTTTTGCTGTGATTTCACATGCTAGCAATCCTACTTCTCTCAATTACTTGAATACTTTGGCTATTGAAATCTTCAACTGTGTAAGTAGCCTCCTCTTGCTATAAATGGGCTTGTCTTGATCATAGGCTTTCCCAATTAGTGCATTCATTCTTGAGTTTTCTTTCCTTGAATTATCCCCATGCTTGAGCTGTGATGTCTTACTCGTAATAAGAGCTAAGTGTTTGAGTTGTGTGAGTACATAACCCATCGCTCTTCTAATACTGCTAGCTTTTCCTCTAAGGCTATAGCCTTTTTTTTTTTCAAGACCCTAAAAGTGACGTGCCCCTTAGGCTCGACTATTCAAATCTGTCTCTAGCAACTTTTCCAAACTTTGTATTATGTTGATAGTGGGCTCAAGAACCTACAACTCTTTAGACTCATCTGCTTGAAATAGTATGTTAATAGACACTTAAGCTTGGGTATGGACTATAGTCTCGACTTGCTTCGTATGCTTGTTGAAAACCCCTTCTATTGTGGGTATTCTCTATTCAAGAGCTTCAAACATCTTGGTTTTGAAAACGAGTGATTATAGGCTTCAACTTAGGCCTGACCACTTAAGAAGTAATCTTTTAAATCTTGCAAGAATTCCTTCTTGTTAGCAATACTGCATCCCCCTCTTTTAAAAAAAAAAATCAGGTTTTTAATTTTGAAAACCTTTCTTTTTTCAAAAACTTTTATTAAAAAAATCAACACTTCTTTTATGTTACAAACAACCTAATGTTAACATCAATGAATCTAACCTCATAGACAAAAGGTTTTTTTAAAAAATATGAACATTAGGATTGACAAGTGAAGACACAAGATAACAATTATATTACAAGAATGATACAAAGAAGTGGAAAAAAATTTTTCAATGTGAAAACTTATTAAAGATGATACAAGAGTGACATATCAAAAACTCTATTAGAACTGTGATAACTTAATGAGTAAATACAAAGAATGAGAACTTAAACATTCATAAGATTGATGACTTTAAGGTAGCAAGTAATTTAAACTAAAAATCGAAGGGTTAAATCTTTTTTATTTTCATTTATTTTTTATTTTATTAGTTCCTAATAATATGGTACATGTGAGGTATTGCGATAGAAACCAATCAAGTAAAGATTATCATGAAACTGCCTTTTATCATAAAATATCTTTTTGAAATCCTCTCCTTTTTTTTTTTTTTGTTTTTTGAAACTTCTTGGAAAATTTTAAGAAAATGATGGTTTCAAAATAATCTTTACTGTAACTAGTTTCCATAATCATATGCCTTAAAAGAAAATTTACAAGTTGGTACTAAATGATTCTTTTATAAACATAATTACATCATAATATAAGGGAAAATTAATAATTTCGTGTCTTCTAAGTTAAATCTTGTATTACATAAGCTATTACTCATGAAACATAATACATATATTATAATATAATATTCATAATGAACACAAAAAAAAATTAAAAATTAAAAACAACATATACAAATTAAGACAAAACTAAAAATTGATGCAATATGCTATATACGCGTGCAAAGGATCAACAATTAATAAATTATAGGGATAGAATTATTATAAACCTACTATCAATATATGAATTTCTAATTGTTTTTTTTTTTTTTGTTTTAAACAAAGCTAATGTACACTTACACATACATATATATTAAAATTTGAAAATAAGGCCTAATTGGCCGCAAGCTATAACAATTTTTGTTCTAGCTCATATAATTTAAAAATTACTAATCACTTTTGTTATTTTATAATGATGAAGGAAGGTAGGATCTACGGATCTTAAGCTCTATAGCCATAGGTCTTCTTAAAGAAATGCCAAGTAAGCTATATTGAAACATAAGTGGGCTTGTTTGTCATCATCAAGTGAGAGTAAAGACCCTAGCGACCTAAGAGTTACGCAATGATGGCCCATCTTAAGTTCTTAAGGTAACCTAAGTCTAATTACATCTAAGTACACATATGATGTAAAGAAAAACTTAAGCCCCCTTAAATCCACAATGAAAGGCCTATTACATCAGGCTCTTCCTAGTAAGCATACATTACTAAAACCCGATTAGTACAATTATATGACAATATTAAATAAAAGAAAAATAAGAAAAAAATATGAGCTCATTAATTAAATTTTTTAATTTTACACGGCTAGCCTACTGGGTAGCCTTAGTGAAGTATCAATTCTATCAAGCCCTATTTTGATTTTTTTAATTTATTTTATATTAAGTCCAATTCACTTAATATAAAATACTTGACATAAAACTAATGAAAAAAAAATTTCTTTAAAAAATATTCAAAAAAATATTTTAAAAAATAACTTGGAGTTGCCAACCAGTTAAACAAGTAAAAAGTGAAATTAGGATTTCGAGTGAGAAAACCTTAATTAAGCCATTAGTTCATGAATTTTCTTTAAAAAAAAATTAGAAAAACTTAATTAAAGAAATGGGCTTAGAGGCTAACCTATTAAGATAAACGTCACAATGTAAAAAATTTAAGAATCTAACTAATGAGGCTTTATTTTTTTGAATTTTTTTAAAAGTATAAAACATGCAAAAATGCATAAAAATGAATTTTTTATTACGAATTTCCCTAAAAATGAAAAAAGAAAATATTTTACAAACTTTACAATTATCTCGAAAGTATTTACGTACTTGCTAATTGGAATAAAACCGACCATACTTCTCATTTTTTTGAAAACTTTAGTGAGTAGATTCATTTTATTTTTGAAAAAGTAGCAAGGTTTACATTTTTAGCTAACAAATTTTTTATTAAGAAAAATCCTAAAAAAATAAAACACTAATTTTTATTGTTCAATTAGAAATTTTTTTATTTAGAGAAAAAATTTTTTTACATGATAAAATTTTTTAGAAAAATCTTAAAGCACCTAAATTCAATTTTCCATGAAATATACAATTTTCTATGTGATAAAAATTTTATATGAAAAACATGCTTAAACTGTGGAAAAGATCCCCAAATAATTGAAAAGATGCTTAAATTATAAAAAAGATACTTAAACCATAGAAAATATGTCTAATTATAGGAAAAATATCTGAATAATGGAAAAAATACCTAAATCATTGAAAAAATGGCTAATTATAGAAAAGATGCTAAATAAAGATTTTTAATTTTATGAAAAACTAACTAAGTGATTAAAAAAATTATTTCTAAAAAAAAACCCTAAGAGTGTGTTTTTTATGAAAATTTACTAAAAGATGTAGCACGTGCCAAAATTAATGAATTTTCCTAAAAACGTGACAGATATATTCAAAATAAGCAATTAAAAAGGCAACTGACATTTGTGCCTACAAACACCCATGTTAATATCAATACCATCAAATCATGCTAATCATGCAATTTAAAAAAAAAACTATTTTTCTTAATACTAAAAGACATAAGTTAGTAGATAAAAATTACTAAAACTAAGACCTCACAAAAGAACAAACAAAGTTAGTATGCCTATTCATTGATTTCTTTCTTCTCTTTATATATATAAACTAAAATCATTAAACAAGTAAGACAAAACCCAACAATGAGACTCACCTAATCGAGTGGATTAGATCAGGGAATCCTGAATGCCTAAGTTAGGTTAGACAATTGAGCTCAAATGGTCACAAGTCAGGTTGGGTCGTACTCCAAGCTATAGTAGCATAATCACAACCCGAAGGGGGGTTGAGTTGTGGTAGTATCATCATGTAATACGTGAAGATCCGAGATTAAGTACCATCCCTAATCAAGGGCCTTTAGTGTACTATATAAAGCATTTATAACTACAACCTTCTCCTTGTAATTAGTATTAAGTAATAACAGAACATATAAAGTAAAGTTGAGCTATCCAAATTATCATTAACAAAACATAGATAAGTGGGAATATCAGGTTTCTCCTAAATTAGTCATATAGTACCAAGATAAATCACCATAAGTAGTCTACGCTACTCAACAACTAAAGATACTTAATAATTGGAAATTAAAGAGAGTTCATATATATATAAACAAATGGTTCGCTCGAGCTGTCAACTTCTTCACATCCCAATCCCAAGCTAGTGCTACTGACCTCAGGCATCCCATAGCCCGACTCCAACTACAAGTCTTGCTGCATCAATAAACTATAGAAGGGTAAGCTCGACTGCTTAGTGAGTAACCTACCCACTTTATAACAAACAATATCAAGCAAGTTATTAAATAAGCGTATAAATATATGGTCAAACATATGCAATGCAATAGTATATATAGTTTACTAGCAACTGTATACAGCACAGTTTTAACACCTACTATTGCTCGGGATATGAAATATTTTAGTACGTCAGGATCTAGGTATCTACGTCCAATTCAAAGTCCCTTATCATTAATATCACCATCAGCAGTAGACACGGTATGACCTTAAGTAGAAGACGGCACTCTCTGAAGCCAAGTAATTCCTAAAGGTCGACGCAGAAACATGTTGCACGAAGTACATCGTATGATAACAATTTTCAATATACAAAATACAATATGAATCCTCTAGGCATGATCCCTTGTTCTATTAAGCAATGCTGATGCTCATATTATCATGTTATAAGATGCGATGCATGTCTGGTCTAATTAGGGGTCATGTATTCGTTAGCTCGATTCATGGGTGACCAATCATAATATACAAACAGTCCAAGACCTTAAGCTCTAATGCAGCAAGCATATAATATTCATAATATACAGACACTCCAAGACCTTAAGCTCTAATGTAGTAAGCATATAATATTCATATCAACTTAAGATGTTTTTGCAAACAAGGTCAATCATATCAAACACAGACAATTTCCTGTTTGCCCTAACATGCAACAATTTCAGGTATTGGATATAATTAAGTATTCGCTAGCTACAAGCATAAATAAGTAAAGTAGGGGGCGGTGTACTCACTTGGTCATGATGCTCAGTAATCCCAATCATCCGCTACTGTGTCCAAGTCAAACTCCTCATCCCCTAAAAAAGATAATTAAGTTTTATGGGTATTCTATTTATACCAATTAACTAGGCTTATCTCTCACCATCCTGAAGTTAGTTGTCTCCATAATTTGGGTATATCTTCTTCATTTTAACTCTGTTTTCAGTGATCTTATAGTTGTTTTCATTGTTTTTTAATATTCTTTTATTTGGAGAAGTTATTTTTAAGTTTTTGAATTAGTAAGTTTTTGGTTTGAGCGCTACAAGGTTGTGGGCCTAAGTAATGAGTTAGGTCACTTTAGGATTTGAGCCTAGTTTTGGGTCTTAGGCTTGGTTTTTGACTTTAGGCTTTATGTTTAATAATTTTAGTCTTCTTTTAAGTATTTTGAATGGGTTTTTTCTACTTAACACTTTAAAATTTTAAAAAGAGCCTTGGTGATGCACTTATAGATCCAAATAGGCCTTTTTACTAAGTTTAGGGCCCTAAATCACTAAGGAGCTTATGGTAGGCGTCTTAAATAGGTATTTGGGTTTTGTAGGCCATCTAAATAACTTTTCTTAAGTTTTTTATCTTAAGGTTCAGATCTGGTCATCTAGCTACATAGGCTCCTAAATTGGTTATTTTAGGTTTTTTGTCTTTAGTTCACTATTTAGGGTTTTGGGCTCAAGCCCTTTTTGGACTTAAGCCTAACATTAGACTTAAGTTTAGCCCATTTTTAATATGGTTATAGATTTATCTATTATGGTTCTTTGGGTTGTTAACACTATTTTTAAGCCTATAATCACAAAACTAAACTAGTTTAGGGTCATAACTATACTTTAGCCTACTTAACTTAATTAATTAAGTCCTAAACCATACTTAACACTAAATAAACATGTCATTAAGCTATTAAACAAAAAGTTCCAAATATGGTGGGTCAAAGAAAGTGGCACCCAAGAGTGGTTTCTAGGTTTAAACTTTCCATTTTCATGCAACACTTGATTTTTATAGTGTTTTGGCTTAAATAACCTATGTTTCTACTAATCTAAAACCATAATCATTTTATAAAAGTGTGTGAAAATGTGTGTAAGGGAATAAACAAGGGGCGGCATGTATGGGGAATAGGGGTTTCATCATCTTACTTGAAGATTTTTTACTAACAATTACACTACTATACATAACTTAATTTATTTGTGTTATAACTTCTACTAAAAGTGGTTTTTCTTATACTTACCTTTGTGGACTTTCTTAAAATACCTTAGAACTTCTATGGAGTTTCTATAAAATAAGTTTCAATAAAGAAAACATTAGTATCTAGCCTTATCTTACAAGAAAACTAAGGAAAAACCTAACTTAAGTACTTATTGAAGTAATGTGTAGGAGGGTCCTCTAGAGATGAGTATGCTGTGAGCCTTGGTGTGAGTAGTGGTGGGTAGGGAAGCTTGGGGTATGGGTGTGGTGTGAGACTTGGTTTGGAGTGGTAATGATGAAGTTATGGGGGTTGGCGCTAAGATAGTTGGTGGTGGCCGATAGAGGAAGAAGAAGGGGTTTAAGGCTTGATCCTTAAGAGGAAGTTTAAGAGAGTTTTCAGATGTGTTTTAGGGTTTGAGAAAATGAAAAATGAGGGACGGGCAAGGGAACAACAGGTCATGGAAGTGAGGAGAGGTGGTAGGAGAAGTGGTGAGTAATTTGGGAAAATAAGGATAAATACCAAATGGAGACCATGTATTTCATGTGCTTTTTACCAATTTAGGTATAATCTTATCTCCTAAGAGTACAAGATATTTTAAAAAGGGATAAGAGTTTGTCTTTTGGTCATTAATCATTTTTTACTTGTAACTAATCAAGATGTAATGGGGTTAGTTAAGGATTAGGACTTGATTAGGGTAATTAGTAAAAATTAGGCATGATTAGACTAATTAGGTGCAATTAGGTTGTATTTAGAGTTTGGTTGGACTTTGATACTATAATTTAGCTATTCTAAATACCTTACACATTTACTTAGGATCCTTTAGGGTTTGGTGCTCGTTTATGGTAATTTGATTCATATATGAGCTCGAAAGTTAGGGTTTAAATCGCTTAGTACTACCGATCGCTTATATTAATCGATTTAACCTTACTATTATTGTTTATTGGTGACTATAAGGTATTTGATCACTTAATTAGGGTTAGATGATCATTTTAGGGTTTCAATAACGTTCTAGGGTTTTTCAAGTATTAGGGTTCTTACTCATTTAGTTAAGTTTTTAGGGCTTACTTCGATTAAGGTTTTGGTTAAATACTTAGGATTTGATTCCTTTATTTAGGTATTATTATCATGTTTGGGGTGGTTCTAAGGACTATCTAAGAACTCCTTCATCTAATTATGCTTTTGGGTTATCAAAATTTCATGAGGTTTACAAGCACCCTCCCAAGCTTTGTGTAATGTCCTCTAAACACCAAATCTAAGGGGAAGTCTAACTTTCGTGAGAAAGTAATTGGTAAAAATGAGTTTCATATATGTGCCTTGTGTTTTAGCAATAGTTTGGAAAATTTAGGAAATCTATGGTAGCAATAGATTTATGTTCACGTCACATTTGGGTGTGGGGATCAATTGTAGTAATAAGGGTGGTTGTGTGATGTTTCTTAAGTATTGTAAGCGTGTGCAGTGGTTGTAGGTCATTGTAAAGTAGGTTATGTATGTGCGCATGGATGACAAGGTAGTTAAGCAACGTTGTAGTAGTGGTTTTAGGTTTGGGTCTAGCGAAGTAGGCATTAGGTATGGCATGGATTACTGCATGTTGTTGGTGATGGTAGATGTGGTTTTTGGTGATTGTGGGTTGTGAGTGGCTACGTTTGAAGGCGAATGGAGTTAACGAGTGCTATTAGGTTGATGTGAGATAGTGATGGCTTGGGTAATAGTGGTTGTTGGCGTAGGTTTGTCAAATGCATGTTGTTGGGTATGGAGTTTACTGTTACATTAGGTGGCTGAGAGAGGGGTTGTGTAAGAGTGTTTAGTTGTCTATTGGGGCTGGTTCTACATAGTGGTTAGGGGTTGTTACTGTTGATGTGTGCTACGTGTGGCTATTTGCTAGCCATAGGAGTATACTAAGTATTGGCTAAGATGGAGTGTTTGTTATAATTGTAGGTTGCACTGCAGTTGGTGGTTGAGTCATGGTTGTCAAAATTGTAATTTTACTATTCATTTGAATGCACAGAACTAGTAGAATTGTATAGAATTGTACACAATCGGTAAAATCGTAAACTTACAGAATCATATATGAAAGTTCATAATTTTATTAGAGATCTGCACATAAATGATTCTACATCTATTTTAGTCAAGAAAAACCTTATAAAATCATTAACTCGTAAAAATGTATTTTTAACTCGCGATTTTAATAATCATGATTGAGTATTCTACAATGTATAGGTCACTAGTGAAGAGTGGGGATCGAGTTTAATAATAAGATGTCAAGTGGTTAGGGGTTTCACATAGGAGTGGGTAGTGATAGGTGATGGAGGATGGTTAATTGTGGAGGTGAGTCTAATGATGATGATGATTTTTCCTTCAATTTGAAACCAATTTATAGAATTGAAGAATGAATCTTTTTGTTAGTTTCGAATTAAGTTAAATCATCCATGAATGAGATTTAAGATCAACTCAAATTTATCAAATCTTGATTTTTTTGTTCTCATCTTAAATCATTATAAAATTTGAAGTTTTCATTAACAATTTTTCAAAGATTATTCCTAATCTACAAAGAAAAGATGAAGATTTGACAAAATACAATGTAAATTAAACCTTTAGAAGCTTGCCATATTTTCCTCCATTTTTTGTTTGTTTCTCAAGAAAAAAAAAATTGAAGAAGGAAACAAGTGATCACATGCAAAAATAATAAGCGCCCAAGCTCATTGCATGGGGCTTGAACCCTTGATCTTTGGCTTTATCATATATGACATAGCCATTCAGCTATGTTAAGATTAATGAATTAAAATATCTGCTAACCTTTCTAAGTTAGGCCTAACTTCAAAACCTCCTTTCAAATCTAAGCCCAATCTATTTCATCTTATCCTTGAGACGACACAAACCTGTTTAATTGACTCAAAATATACATACTAAAGATTTATTTTTTTTACACCATTTTTAAATTTAATAAATCTTAAGTTTATTTTAATTAGTCCAATTAAAATATTTTCAAATCAGATATAAACTCACTTTATACTTTACTAGACTATTTTAAAAAATATTTTTCTAATGAAGCTCGATTATTTAAAGACCTAGAATATATTAAATTGAATGTATATTTTCAACTATTGTTTAATCCAACCCTAAATAACCAATTGATATGATTAAGATACTTTTGGCACTTTTCATTTTTTTTTAAACCTAGCCCAAAAGTAAAAAGAAACTAAAATTAAAATAAATGATACTAAAAATGAGATGTCTACTTTAGGAAATATCTTTTTTGTCTTTTCCACTTTTGGCAAGTTGCCCTAAAATATATAGTATAGTTGCAATAACAATCTAACATTGAATATATTATGTTTACCTTTGTGAGCTACTATGCTTACTCCTTCATTCTTACTCTTATCCTAACTATTGAGCAATACTATGTGGCGAGTGACCTCACCAAACTACTTGTACGTTATATTAAGTGAGTTTTGTGAATCCATAGAGATTTCTTAGTATGTCATATCCTTAAAATCATTAGTGGGTGTCTGCTTGCTTACTTTTCTGTTTCTTGTTTTCACATTCGTCATCACCTTCCATTTCAATCTTTTAGACCCACCCCCTATATGGTCTCCCTTATCTATCTTTGGCGTAACTTATCAATCCTCATAAATGTGTTTGACGCATTTAATAGCTCAAATGACATCGTTAGCCACTCATATAATCCATTGCAAGTCTTGAACAAGGTCTTATACTCATCTCCTTCCTGCATGTTGATATGATGATACCCAGAATTGAGATCGATCTTAGAAAAGATCCCCACTCCATTTAACTCGTCAAGCATGTCATCAAGTTGAAGCATGTGATACTTATACTTAATAGTGATTCGATTGAGGACTCAGCTATCTACACACATTCACTATGTGCCATCTTTCTTAAGCATTAGTAAAGCTAGGATGGCATATGAGCTTAAAGATTCTCTCACATATCCTTTCTTCATCAGCTCATCTACTTATCTATAGTGTTTGATAGCTTGTTTAGGGTTTAACTAGTATGCTGACTTGTTTGGTAACACAGTTCCTGGTTATAGGTTTATGGCATGCTTGATCCCTCTAATTGAAGGCAAACCTTCTAGTAGCTTATCAGGAAACAGGTCAGCAAACTCCTTTAATAAATTATTCACCTCGGTAGGTAATTCAACACTCAGATCCTTTAATTCAAGCATCCTCCTGACCGATAGAAAGGTTAGCTTTTCAAGCTTTATTTCTCTTGATAGCTCAACATGCATCATTAATAAGATTTTCTTCTTCAAGGCTCAGCTAATTTGAGCCTGCATAATCTTAACTTACTCGACAGTGAAGGGACTCATTGTTATCTTTCTTCCCTTATGCTCAAATAAACAAGTATTTCTCCTCCCATCATACATCACTTGTCGGTTAAACGTCTAGGGTCCTCCTAAAAGAATATGTTAAGTACTCATAGGCAAAATATCATAAAGAACTTCGTCTTAATACTTTCTAATGTAGATTGGCAAAATCACTTGCTTGGTCACTTGCAAGGCTCCTTAGTTACTAAGACCAGTGTAATTTATAAGGTTTGGAATGGGGTTTGATCGGCAACTTCAATTGTTGGACCATAAAAGCAAACGTCACATTAATGCAGCTTTTACTGTCAACTATAAGAGCACATAACATCCCATTGACCTTGCATCCATATTTATCAAAATTGCGATTCCTTCCATATGATTCAACGAATTTACGAATTAAGGAGACACTTTCGAGTTAACTCAAGTGTAAAATTTTTTTCTCATAAAAACTTATATATCTAATCGATTTTACATGTAAAACTCGATAAAAACTTATGTTTTTAACTAAAATTACTGATTCTACATATATGTGTTAAATACACCAAAAGTAAAAAACATAACTAAGCTTCTATTCGCCCATTAACTATTAGGGAATCAAATCATCTTTCCTATTTTATGCCAATTTTTCTCCTTTTTTTATTTTTTATTTTTTATTTTTTCCTTTCTCTTAGTTCCTTATTCAATATTCATAACCTGGATTCAAGTTCTAACTTTAATAGAAAAGTTTATGAGAAAAACTATATATTTGAGTTTATACTACTAATAACTTAAAATGAGTTAAAAATTTTGGTTCTCCTCAATTTATTACTTTTTTTAGACGGAAAAATGGAAAGAAAAAATTAGTTTTGGCTCTATTTGTCCCTCATTTGTGAATTTTGGTTTATGATTAATAATTTTTTAATGAAAAACAATTCAATTTCTTTATTTTTTTTATTTCCATCATGTTTTTAAGTTTTTTTATAACTATCATAAGTGTATCTATAGTTTTTTAAAAATATTTTACATAGATTGTAGAAATTTATATTTCTATGTTTCAATTTTATGTTATGATTCTACAAATTCTTTAGCGATTCTCGATAGAATTGTAAATTTAACAACCCTACTTTGATCTAATGCATAACAAGTTTCCACGCTTTCGCACAATTCATCCTTGAGCATAAGACTCACACTCATTACCCATCTCAGCATCATGGTTATGGATATAAAGTTACCCTCTTCATTATAGATAACCTCCTCTTCCTCGAACTCATCAACTTGTCTGGATTCCTTCAGCTTTTCAACCTCCTCGTCAATATTATAGACCTCAATGGTTAGCATTTTACCAATTCTCACCATCACTCGTCTGTTCGGGCATTGCATAGCCATGTATCCCAATCCTCAGCACTTGAAGCACTCGATCTGACTAATCTTTCTTCTTGAGCTCTAGCTTTTCTCAAACTTCCCTAGGAGTTCCTTTTCCTTAGCTCTGATAGTTGGAATATGTCAAACATCATTGACCCTACTTAATTCCAATTGCATTGTTCTAATCGAAACAAGTTGACCAAGGGTAGCACGACTAACAGGAGCTCAAAATTTGCTCATTCGACGTCATTCAATTATCTAAGTAGCTCAGATTGCCACATCTAATGACCTAATGTCCCTTGTTTCCAAGATATCTCCAATGCCATACTTCAATCCATTAATAAACTTAGAGATAGTTTGTCTTCCAACTTAACAACTTCACATTGGATCATCGATTTTTTAAATTCCTTTATGTAGGCATCAACACTAAATCCCCCTTACCTTAGCTCTTCTAACCTTTTCAAAGCATCTTGTAGATAATAGCTCAGAACAAACCTTCTTTTTATCACTCTCTTCATGTCTTCCTAATCTCTAATCTCTCTCTCTCTCCATTGCTTCTTTGTGTAGCTTGCAAATTTTTTCAATATAAGGTGGCATACTCTAAGAATTCTAAGATAGCAAGTCTCACTTTAGCATTATTAGGGACTTTATGACACTCGAATTGTTTTTTTTATCTTATTTACCCAGTTAAGATAATCATCAACATCGCCACTACCAGTAAAATTCGGAATTTGCAACCTTAGTCCTTTCACTCTAGGAGCTTGAACATTCCTTTCTTCGATAGTACTCCTCTTCCTTATTGGCTAACTCCTCATCCTCTTCTTTTATCTCTTACAACGTAAGACTTCATCTAGCAATTCTATCCACTCCTTCAACTCAAGGTGGTTAAATTGGGAAATTAACTCGGTCGAATCGCCCATTACCCCTCTCGGGTAATTCGTTCGCTCAACCTCTTTTTGAGTCATCTCTAGCTTATCACTTATCTTCATTTATAACAATCACCAGGCTAGTCACTAAGTCGATGAGTTTATCTAGTCTCTCGTCTATAGATTAGGATATATAACTTCCTTGTTATCCAAAACCATTATGAGCACCACTCTCTTGGTTATTAAGGGTTTCTTAAACACTAGAATCTAACATTGTCAACTATCTTAATATATTAACAACTAAACCACACTTCGAACAACAACACAACACTTACAAACCAACAACTACTACAACGTCAACAATATTACCCAACACAACAATAAACTAATTGAACACACACACTTTGTTTTGCGAACACAAAACAAGGGAGAACATAGAACTGAACTTTCTTAACTTAGTACACTACTCCAATGCTCACTACAACATAATACAGCTCCTGCAAAACTTTGCAAGCCTCAACTCACTAACTTTACACACAACACACAACACACTATAGGAAATCACTCAAGAACACAACACACCAGAGACTTACTCAAACGTAACTAAGTCTTATACTAAGATGATATAGATATCTGGAAAGGAGTGATACACAACTATCGATATCATGCAAATTAAGGGTAGGTCCAAATCTCAAGATGGCTCGAGAGATAAATGAGAGTTGAAGATTGAGTAGGGATTTCTTGTGCACTAATGATAGATATTACATACCAATGTCTCACACGACTCAAGTCATATTTGATATAATGTATAAGTATGACTAAATGTCACTTGCTACTAATTTATGCTTAAATGGCCTAGAGAAGAGTAACAAGTAAGAGATACTTAGCTCACAAAGGACAAACTTATGTATTTTGACAATTAATTAACTAACGTGGCTATTACATGTATAAGTATTTATATGGTCCAATTAGGCAAGTCTTAGATTACCATAAATGACCAAAACAATTCTTACTACAAAAGGAAAAGTGCATATTTTACAAGGGTAATTTGATTATCAAAATAAAAGGAATATGCTTTTGTAAGGATAGTACGAATGTTAAAAAATTGGATATGCATCCACTTCTCAATTTGGTGATTTAAGTAGTATTGGATGCCGAGCAACTAATTAAACCGATGACTGGGCAGGTTGGCAACTCGACATTTCGAGGATTGGAGAAGGCTGGCTCAACAAATGGTCACTAGTTTGCTCAACCTTGGCTGGTCGACTCAACAGTAGAGGAGCTCGACCTCGGACATTTGTTAGCTGGACAACAGATGGGATTATTGTTTAGCATTGGATTTGCTCAGCAGCATTAGTGACTCAATCCCCTTCTACTCGGGAGAGGGTGAATATTTCTGAGAGGTCGGAAGAAGTGTCAGGTCTATTCGGATGAAGTGCTCCTCTTATAGGGGTCAAATCTTGCTCGGCTATTCGACGCACCAGAAAAACAAGGCCACGCACCCTTGATTGGGTGATCGACCCTTGATTCTTATTAGGGCATCTATGCATGCAATTTGAGCTTCAACATAGGAATAGTTATGTCATGAAAGTGAGGATAGCATGTGCATAGAAAGTATTACAAATCGCAAGTGAAGTGGCTGACAGCTAGTATACGCGGAGTTAAGTCGGGTCAAAACCAACTCCATTGTTCACCATATACTAATTTGATTTCAACCAATTGCAATAATCGATCGATTACCGAGTAGACCTCAAACTCTGAACAAACTTACAAACCTAATTTGAGATTTATTTCATGATCAACTTCACAGTTCACACAAATCTTAAAAAGTGAAGAGTTAAATCCCAGTCTACACCGTAAACATTACTAAGGACAATCTGCTTTCTATCAAAACTAAACTAAAAGCCTAAATGGATTTAATCGAACAGGACTTGATCTGATTAAGTATCGATTCTGGGAATCCAAATTGAGCTGTCTAGACTCACCCCACAACTTTACTATACCAAACAGAAATTAGAAAATAAAAACAATGACAGCATAACTTTCCATACAAAACATCAAGCGTGTGTTCCAAAATATTCATTGATCTAGTAAGTTAACACGATTAGCCAATTGACATAGTATAACTTTTTTACAAAATTTAAGGACATAATTCACCTTTCTATACAATAGCATTCATATGAACCAAAATAGAAATAAAATCATAACTCAATGTATGTGAAGAACAAAACTTCACCAAATTCTAGTGCATAGTCATGCCACACATTTTATAGACCTCATCCATTTTAGCAAACAAAGCTAAGGTATTACTCATCAACTCCTTTGACTTTTCCATCCTAGCTTTGACTTCATCAAGAAAACTTGATCCCATCTCCTCCAGCCCATCCAAACACGTCTCTCCATCCGTCATCGCAGCACTCACCCACGTCCTAACATTCGCCACACTCTCCTCACTCAACCCCTTATTCCCCAACTCGGCCGCGGAGTCACTGAGTTGACTCAGCGCGTCCTCGAGTTGACTTCTGCAATCACTCAAAGCCGCATCATTTGAGGTCAGCGACGTGTTTTTGACATAAAGGGAGCAGCTTGAGAGCTCTTTGATCGCGAGCGTCAAAGAGAAGTTGGAAATGGATAGTGGGTCGAGTCGAGTTGAGGAATTGAGGGAGGTTAAGCAGGTGTTGGTGTACTGAGTTAGGGAGCAGATGGATTTGATTGACTGGGGCGAGTTGAGGGATGGGGACTTGGGTGGCCCAGTGTTTGAGACATGGATTAAGGCTGCGAAGATGAGGCTGATGAGAAGAGTGAGGAGGAGGATGGCATAGAGTGTAATTTTGAGGATAGGAGGTTTATGGGGTTGAGTTTCGACCGGCTTGTCACTGATTTTGCCATAACCTTTGATGAAATTGAGGGAATCCATGATGTCTTTGTGGGTTTAATGTTGGGTGTTTTGAGTCTGGTAGTTTGAAGTTTGAAGATGAAAGTGATAAGAGTTGTTCTTGATCCTGTAGGAAGGGTTTTGGTTCTGGATTTGGTCTTGGTCTTGGTCTTGGTCTTACGTGGCTGGGATCATTGCTGTAATAACGTGGAAGGTTGTATTGTAATTTGGTCAAGGTCAAAATTTTATGGCTTCCATGGTTTTTTCCTTTGATGAATATGAATACGAAGAGTCTTTTCTTTTTTTTTTTTAATACTTCTTAGATATTAATTAGTGAATATTTAAAAGCGTAAATAATGAAAATTATAAAAAAAAAAAAAGATTTTAAAATCCTTTGTGTATCATTTTTCTCTATTTTTTTCTTACCCAAACAAATTGAAGTATACCGATATTGAAAATTGATTTATAACTGCTTTCTTTCCTTTTTTTTTTCTTTTTTTTTTCTTTTTTGCCATAAGATTTATAACTACTTCCGCAAAGATAAATATATCAATAAAATGCAAATTCAGATTTAGGCTTTTATAACTAAAAAATTAAGCTAAATACAAATATAACAATATTTAAAATATTATCGAAAAAAGAGTAAATATGATAATTAAGGCTTTTTTTTTCTTTACCAACGAGAATCAAATAATTGTTTGTGGCATATATATGTATGTAGTAGATAGGTGCGTTTTTTACTAATAATAAAGGAGAATAAAAAGAGAGAAAGAGCATCTCAAAGTTGAACTTTCAATGTGTAGTCCTGTAGTCCTATCTAATATCTTTTCTTCATAAGAAATCTTTTCCTAATAAGAAAATTAGATTCGTTCAAGTCAATCCTCCCGATCTCACTTTCTATATGTGCACGTATGTAAGTATGTGCATATATGTATAATTGAATATATTTATATATGAATAAAGTATTTTATAGTTATAGGATTCAAACGGATATCTCTATTAATTATATGTTATTTCTTTATCCAACATAAGTACGTGATTTCTCTTTTATGTATTCGTTTTATAAAAAGTACCTTATTATATCTTTCATTTATTTTATGTATTTTTGCTCTAGATCTAATAAATTGAACAATACAAATTCAAGACCCATTAATCAAATTTTCATGTCTAATCACTTTCAAACTATTTATACTTGGATTGAGGGAAAAAAAGGGAAAGTAAGGAATTTAAAGGGAATTTTTTCTTTTTTTTGTTGTTTGGAAAAGGAAGGAAGGAAAGAGAGAGGAAATGAATTTAAGAAGAAAAACTTTCCTTTGAGCTCACTTAAATCATTTCTCTCTGATTTAGAGAGGATTAGAAGGGAATTCTTTTGAAATAATAAATTTACTCTTAAAATAAAAGTATGTTTTTAAGAACAAAGGATTTTGTGGATATTTTAACAAATTAAAAAAATTATATTATGAACTTTTCCCTTACTTTCCAACTTTCTTAAACTAAATAAAAGAATTTATAATTTTTCCTTTTATTTTCTTTTTTCTATAATTTTTCTCTCCTCCTAATTCTTTCCCTCTTTCCAACAATAGTGTTAGAGAAAAGGAATAATCATTAAGTTTTAGAACTTTATGTGATCATCTTATAAAAAGGAATAATTATTCTATCTACAAAGTGTTCATTTGGATTTGTATTTAATATTATACACTATGATTCCATGTAATCATCTTTTTATTTGTAAAAGTGTTCATTTTGGATCTCCTACATAATATTTTACACTCATAAGTAATATAGATGTAGGCATTTAGGGTAATAGTCAAAAGTGTCCCCATAAGCTCAAACGTAAGCAATTCGAGTGACTTGTTAAGATAGCTAATGCCGTTGTTATTAAGGGTATGCAAATGAGTTTTAACTCGTAGGCCAGCCATTTAATCTATTTTTCTAAATGGGTGTGGGCTAAGCCTTTTTTGACCCATTTAAAAATGGGCCAAATAATCTAGTCAATTTAACCTGCAAGTTAAAGTAAGTTGATTTGAGTTGACTTATTTAGGACATTTATAACTTTGACCCGTAGGCCAACCTATTTAACCAATTTTTTAAACGGATTTAAACTAAGATTTTTTAACTTGTTTAAAAAAAAAAAAGTGAAATGAGCCCGACTCATTTAACTTACGGACCAAAGTAAGTTAGGCTAGATTGGACCATTTGACCTACTTACACACCTCTAGTTGTTATCAACTTTTAAGCTAGTAAAAGAAACTTTAATTACTTGTTAAAGTAGATTTTGTCGTTGTAACAACTATATATTATGGTATTATTTAAGGCGATTAGTGTTATTCTTAGCACTTATTACAACAATTGCCCTAATAGCTTGACCGTAACTTAGTAGGGTATTATCAACCACTTTAAAAAGCCAAATCTAGCATAATGATGCTACATAGAGGACACATAATTGTTTATTACTGCCTTGAAATGATTAATTTAATAAACTAATAATAATAGATAAGTTTAATCAAATAATATAATGAAATAGCTAAAAATCACAAAATACAAAAACGAAACAAAAATACCAAAAAAAAAAATTTAGAAAAAGAAGGGAACCTAATTTTGGATCCTAATCCACATCTCCATCTATCCTAATGCTAGTAGGTATCCAAGAACTAAATGGTATGCATTAAGTTGTATTAGGCAAATCTCAAGATCTTATACGTTTCCATTTATGGTATAGTAGTAGTAATAATAATAAGCTAATGAAATTAAGCCTCTTAAACTAAGATTCAAAAATTATGTCATCTTTTTTTTAATCACTGCCTCATTATTATCACTACCATCACCACAAATGCCACCTCACCATCACCACCTCGGTGATAATACCATCACAATTACCATTGTTGTCATCACCATTACTAGGGATGTAATTGGGGTGACTTTTCAAATGTGTTGTAAGGACTTGAAACTCGTCCTATAACCTTAACAAGGTACTCATAATTAGTTAAAAACCTTATGGCATTCTTAACTTTATAGCCAAAACTTGTACTGCTGCCTTAATAGGGTATCTGAACCTTGATCTAATCTACCCTATTTGTTCAACTTTCTTTTCCTAAATAATTCTTTTTTTGTTGCATTATTTTATTGATTAATTTTATAAGCATCATATGGGTTTAAACTCTTCTAACTTTTTTCACTGGATATAGGCTATATATTACGGTGTTGTTTTAAAGTCTTTGAAATTTGAGTTTCAAAATATTATTATTTATTTTCACCCAAAAGACTGATTTTCCTCTTAGATTTTACTTAAATATTACATCCTAACCCAAAATCCTATAAAGTTTTAAATTAATGCACAAACTAATCCCAAAGCCCTAAGGTAATTAATGGGTGAAGCGTCTCAAATACTATATAACGATTCATCTACTTGTATCCGTAACCATCATTATCATCACTATTAATATAGTAGTAGCACTAAATCACTACTACTATTATCATTACTACTATACTACTACCATTACTCACCCCATCACTAATACACTACCTTTGCCACCATTATACTACCTCAAAACCTTCATACACCATTAGTACAACTGCTTATTATTACATTACACTACCATGACTACAATTGCAAAGTCATCACCACATAGCAATTGGGATTGCAATGGTCATTACATTATTAACATCTTCACTATAGTGCACCTACATCACTATTGCCATTATTGCCCTTATATAGTTACAACTTCATTATCAGTATTACTACTATCAATGAACCAACATGCATCACTAACACTATAATGGTGCTACAATGGTGACATGAAGTTAATACTAATAATGGTGCAACGAGGGTGGTAATAACGGTGGAAATAGTAACTCAATTGTCATATGATAAATCAATTAACGATCTACATAAAAAAAAATTGCTAAACAATTTGATGAAAAGATTTGAAGAATAGAAATAAACTAAACTTGGAGTTCCACGATTCTCCATTTGTCAGCACCGACCAATGCGACCAACATAATAGATTTTTTTTCATCTAGGAAAAAGTCCTTGGATGGTATTAACAAATAAAAACTGAAAGGCACCTAAAAAACCTTGACCATAATTGGGTTTCCCAATAAAGCTTTGATCATTTTGGCAATCCAATGATCCTTGCAAGTTAAGCATTATTTTGCAATTCAATCAATACCATTTGAGGAACCACCCTTCCTAAGAATAAGCAATTATATATTTATTATTAATAATCATTATGCATGAACAATGTCAATTAAAATATTTATACAATAAGAATAATTAATGACAAATGCAAGGAAAGTTGAATATCGTGGCAACTGTAGTAATATAACCCCCTACAATTAATTAATTACTTTTCCATCCGAGTGCAATGGATTTGGATAGATTTTCTATTTTTTTTTTTCAATAACACTTTTACATCGTGTTGCACTTTTCAAAAGCCCAATAGTTATATATGGTAGATAGTCCTTATTCTTTATTTTTTAAGTTAAATATCTTATCCTCACTACAATTAATCATAAAGGATTTTTATCTTTTTCTTTTTTCTTTTCTTACCAATTATGTTACAACTTGAGAAAAGGAATTTGAACATTAGTCCATCCTAATATGAGGTTAATAGTGATACTATTAGATTACAATAAATTTGGTGATTATTATCTTTAAAATACAAAACAATTTTACTTTTCAAAATATTGTATTAGGTGGGGACTGCCATTTTTTCCTCCTCTCTCAATATCTGTTTTATGATTTCCTCTCTAGCTTCATATCGCGTTTTGGCTCCATAGATTCGCCCTCAATGGTTCAAATAAATTTTGGTTGGTTATCCTCCCTTAATGGTCTAAACAAAGTTTACTCGCTGGTGGATTTGTTATATTTATTGCTACACTTGTTTGCGCACCTCTATAAAAACTCTACAGTACCCTTTGTTCATAAACACTTGAAAAGTAAACAAATAGTTCTTTTTAATCAAATTGTCTTTTTTAGTGTTTCATTCCAAATGAAGTTTCTGTATTAATTTGAAACACAAGTACGTAAAAAACTCTCCTATATTTGGACGGTGTTTTTTTTTCTCCATATTTTATTAGTCACATTCTGCCAAGATGTGATAAAGATAACATAATCAACCGATTTGTCTTCGATTAGAATATAATTTATATGCTTTATATATATATATATATACTTCTTAACAATTTTCTAGTAATATTTCAATCTCACAATTACTCCTCCAAAAATATTTGATTCTCGGGATTAGTTTTCTAGGAAAAAAAAAAAAAAAAAAAAAGAAGAAGAGGAAAAGTGACTATGGAAATATATTCATGCTATTGTTTCTATTTTTTCAAAAACCTATTGGTTGTTATATTACAAACTATTACACACAATAAAAATTGGAGGCCAAGACAAATATTGAAGTGGCCAAACAAATTTAATGATTACATTTAGTAAAGAAGTTGCATGATTACATTGTGTAACAATAAGAAGTTACACATAGTACAAAGAGACAAGTGAATGTAAACAGAAATGGTTAGATAATTAAGGTTTTCTAATGGATCTAATCAAAAGGTCAAAAGTACATATAAATAAAAAAAAAAAAATTAAGTAGTTTTTACATCATTATTGTTACAAGAGTAACCTTATAAGGAGCTTTTTGGCACTCGAAGTCTAGTTGATCAAGAAACTGTTCTGGAGTTCCTTTTCTTTTGTTTACCTTGCATGATGCACAAACCACCAACTATTAGTATCAGATGGTATAGATCTAAAGAACAAGAACATAAGTACAAAACTATTTTAGTTAAAGATCAATTGCTCAAGAGTCAAATCAAAACCCCTAGAAAAGTATTCAAAGGGGTGTTTAGAGAATATTCAAGAGAGTTAGTGAGAGTAGAAAGATAGAGAAAAGAATAAAGGGGATTACCTTTGCATGTGTGGTAAAGGAAAATCAAGGCAAATATTTTTAGACTGGAGGCTTCAGTTGAGATAGTAGGCTGGGTTGCATTGTGGGCAGGCCTAATAATTGGCGCTTTAATTGATTTTGAGCTCATTCAAGATTTCACCGTAGCAAATCATACTAGAAGTATGACAGTAGTTCAAGATGATTTATAGCATCATGATCAGAGATTGGATAAATTGGAGGACAGAATGGAGCATTTAGAAACTCAACATTAGTCTTTGCATGATATGGTAAGGAGATGAATTAAAACATGAAATAGATGATGCAATCTTATAAGAATGTAGGGAATTAAGATTCTTTAATGCATAATAGGGTGAATTCATCATCTTCCAATTCTCATCAGGACAATTCACAAGTTTATACTAGTAATATCAAGCTGCAATTGCCCAAGTTCGGAGGTATGGATGTTACATCTTGCTATTTAAGATAATCCAATTTTTTTATTTTCATGAGGTACATGTACAAGAAAGATTGAAGATGGCCTCATTTTCTCTAGAAGGTGAAGCCTTAACATGGTTTTAATGGTTTTCAAGAAATGATTTACTGACCTCGTGGGATGTCTTCAAGATGCAAGTTGAAATGAGGTTTGGGCCTACAAAGTTTAAAGATTATGAGGGCAGGTTGACTAAACTGACTTAAACAGGTAGTGTTCAGCAATATCAATCTGAATTTGAATCTATTTTGAACCATATTTCAGGATTATTTAATAAATTCCACAAGAATTGCTACCTATTTGGTCTTTAACCAATATTACGTGTGAAAGTTCTATCTTCTAAACCTTAATCTTTGTTAGAAGCTATCAACTTTGCTAGACTTCATGATGCAAAGCTACATACCTTCTAAAATCAAAGTTCTTATTCTAAACCAAATTTTCCTTTTTACAATTAGAAAACCACATTTTCAAATTCAAATTCATTTCAAAATTCTATCCATTCTAAACCTTCTTCACTTAGACCATCATTCCTTTCTTAACTAATTTCATCAATTACTTCATCTTCATCCGGTTCTAATAAATCAGCCAATTATACTGCTAATATAAACAAGAAAACACTATCCATTAAAAGAATGTCACCTATAGAGTTGGCTTTGAGACGCGAAAAAGGCTTACGTTATAATTATAAAGAAAAGTGGCACAGAGGTCATATGTGTAAGACAAAATTGCTATTGATGATTGAACCAAAAGATATGTCAATGGAAACAAAAGAGTTTGAAATAGGGGAGCAGTTGCAAAATGAGAATGATCAGTTTGAGCAAGAGATTATTAATCAGATGATGCAACAAGTGGAAATCAACTATCACGCTTTATTAGGTACGATTGTACCTAAGACTTATAGATTATAAAGCTTAATCAAAGGGAAATTGGTTTCAATATTATTTGATAGAAACAGTACCTACAATTTTGTTCAGGAGCATGTAGCAAAGTAATTGAGCTTGTCAATTACCACTATAAATCAATTTTTTTCCGATGATAGGTAGTAGGGACAAGTTAGTTTATTAGCATTGTTGTCATAATATTCCTTTACAAATCTAAGGAATATTATTTTTGGTTGATTTTTATGTACTGCCTATTCAAGGAGCTGAGTTGGTATTGGGTATTCAATGGTTGAAGACTTTAGAACCAATCTTAATGAACTATTCTAAACTAACCATGTCTTTTACATTAGGAAATAAGCTAGTGGAGTTGCTTGGGAATTCGAATATGTAAAGTTGCAACAGTTTATTGTAAATAATAATGTGGTTTGTTGTTTTAGATTATTGGCTCAGAGGGAAATATCATCCACTAATACTACTAGCAATAAGGAGATAAAATCCCTATTGGGTAGATTCTCGGATGTATTTGCAACACCTTTGTCATTGCCCCTACTTAGAGAAGTTTAACACTACATTCATTTGAACGATGAGAATTTAGCAGTGAATGTAAGACCTTATCGATACCCATATTTTCAAAAAAAAAAAAAAAATGAAATAGAAAAGTTAGTGAATGAGATGTTGAAAACAGGAGTTATAAGGCCAAATACGAGTCCTTTTTCATCACCAGTACTTTTAGTAAAGAAAAACAATGGTTTATGGAGGTTTTGTGTGGATTATAGAGCCTTAAATCAAGCGATCATTTTAGATAAGTTTCCAATTTCGACAATAGATGAATTACTGGATGAACTAGGTAATGCAAGGGTGTTTTCCAAAATGAATCTAAGGGCAGGATATCATCAGATACGTATGTTTCCGAAAGATATTCACAAGACAGCATTCAACACTCGTAGAGAACATTACGAGTTTATTGTAATACCTTTTAGACTTTCAAATGCCCCAGCAACTTTTCAAGCATTAATGAATTCAATGTTCAAGCCATATTTACATAAGTTTATCATTTTTTTTATAATATTTTATTGTACAGTGGAAATATGCAAGAACATTGTCATCACCTCGATTTGGCTTTATAATGTTTGAGAAAGCATACTTTCTATCTAGAGAAAGCATACTTTCTGTCTAAAGAAAGCTAAATGCTCTTTTGGTCAAAATAAAGTGTAGTATTTGAGTCATATAGTATCAACTAGGGGAGTGAGCCCTGATCTATAGAAGATTACGACTATTACATTGTGGCTACAGCCTCTTACTATCGAGTAATTAAGAGGATTCCCATGTTTAATTGGATATTATAGGTGTTTTGTCAAGAATTATGCATCTATAGCTAATCCTTTAACCAATCTGTTAAAAAAGGATGCTTTTAAGTGGAATTAAGGAGTTGCATTAGCTTTTGAGAAACTAAAAGAAGCATTAGTTTTAGCACCAATTTTGGCTTTACCAGATTTTTCCAAAGTCTTCATTATAGAGACAGATGCGTCAAATTTAGGAATTGGGGCAATATTACACCAGCAATCCCATCTTATTGCTTTTTATAGTAGAAAATTTTATACACAACCATTAAAAGCTAATGGTTATGTTAAGGAATTTGTAGCAGTTATGGAAGCCGTTAAGAAATGGAGACACTACTTACTAGGAAGACATTTCATCATTTGGATAGATCAGAAGAGTCTAAAGGAAATAATGACTCAAACCATTCAGACTTCAAAGCAACAACAACATTTAATCAAATTGCTAGGTTTTGATTATAAGGTTCAATATAAACTAGGAACACTGAATAAAGTAGTAGATGCCTTATCAAGGCAAATGGAAGATAAAGCCCACTTTCATTCCATCTCTTTTTCTTCTTTTGATTTCAATATAAGAATAAAGAAGGAATTTGAAATTAATAACTATTGGAAGGAGTTATGGTCTAAATGTAAGCAACACGAGAAATTGTAGTGGTCGCTAAAGTGTAAGGAGGGACTATTATATTTAGAGAGTAGGATTTTCATTCCAACACCATCATCCATTACTCAAGACCTTATTATGGAGTTTCATACAACTCCAATAATAGGTCATGCTAGTGTGCTTAAGACATTTAAGCAGTTGACTTCTTTTTTTTTTTTTTTTTTTTTGGCAAGTGATGAAAAGAGAGGTCAACGAATTTGTGAAGCACTGCTATGTATGTCAATAGGTAAAGTACATGATAACATCTCCAACAAGGGTGCTTCAACCATTACCTATTCCTTAATGTGTTTTAGAGGATGTAATTATGGATTTCATTACTGGATTACCTAATTCAAAAGGGTATTTAGTAATTTTAGCAGTTGCGGATAGGTTAACAAAATATTGCCATTATGGAGCATTAAAGTCTGCTTGTACAACATCTGTCGTAACTCAGTTATTTGTGGAGTTGGTAATGAAGCTGCATGGATTTCTTAAGTCTATCATATCTAATAAAGACAAGATATTTGTGAGTAAATTTTGGCAGGAGTTGTTTAGATTAAGTGGCATAAAGCTAAAGATGAGTTTGACATACCCTCCACAAACTAATGGACAATCAGAAGTGGTTAATAGGATCCTAAAAGCATATTTACGATGCTTTGTAATGGATTGGCCTAATCAGTGGTTCAAGTATTTACCATGGCCATAATATTGTTTCAATACTTCCTACCATTTTAGCACTCACACGACTCCATTTAAGGCATCATATGGTAGGGAAGTACTAATGATTCTTGACTATGTCTTGAATGTGACATAAGTGGAGGCAATTGATTCGGAGTTGAAAGTAAGGGATGATATTTTGCATTTGCTAAAGAATAATCTATAACAATCCTAGAATTGAACGAAGACGTTTGCAAATAGAAATAGGTTAGAAAAGGAGTTGCAACTGCAGGACTTTGCCTATATCAAATTACAACCTTATAGACAAACTACAGTGGCTAACAGATCGTGTGCAAAACTAGTCGGACACTATTTTAAGCCTTACAAGGTAATGGAGAGAATTGGCTAAGTGGCTTATAGATTAGAGTTGCCTCAAAACTCTAAAATTCATTCAATCTTTCATATCTCCAAACTTAAAAAAGCTTATGGAGATATGTAGAATCATATTTTACTACAATAGGAGTCAATGGATAATCATTTGATTGTCTATCTTATAGCAGTATTAGATTTGAGAATCATTCGATGACAAGGAACAGAAGTCAAGTAGATTTTAGTACAATGGGAATCACTACATACTAAACATGCATCTTAGATGGATCTATAATAGTTCGTAATTATAATAGTTCGTAAGAGATTATCCTAATTTCAACCTTAAGGATAAAGTTGTTTTTTTCAATAGGGGGGAAAAATCGTTACACACAACAACAAATGGAAGCTAAGATGAATATTGAAGTAGCCAACTAGATTTAATGATTACATTTAGCAAAGAACTTACATGTATATAGTAATAACAATAAGGAGTTGCATACAGTACAAAGAGACAAGTGAATGTAAATAGAAATGGTTAAACAATAGTTAGACAGTTAGGATTTCCTAACAAATCTAATCAAAAAGTCGAAAGTACATATAAATAAAAACAAAATAGAAATCAAAGTAGTTTTTACATTATCATTGTTACGAGAGTAACCTTATAAGGAGCTCTCCAGTGCTTGAAGTCTAGTTAATCAAGAAATTGTTCTAAAGTTTCGTTTCTTACATTTACCTCACATAACGGACAAACCACCAACTGTTAATATCAAATAGTATAGATCTAAAGAACAAGAACATAAATACAGAACTATTTTGGTTAAAGATCAATTGCTCAAGAGTCAAATTGAAAAGCCTAGAAAAGTATTTGAAGGGTATTCAAAGAATAATCGAGAGAGTTAGCGATAATGGAAAGATAGAGAAAAGAGTAAAGGGGATTACCTTTGCGTATGTAGTAGAGGATAACCAAGGTAGATATTTTTAGACTAAAGGCTTCTAATGAGATAGTAGGCTAGGTTGTATTATGGGCAGGCCTAATATAATCCATGCTTAACCACTTACATTTGCTTAAACAATTGTGTTTCTTCTTGAAATATAAATCCATCTACTATTGTTTTAGTTTTTTTTTTTTTTGGGTAAAATATGGCAATTATATTTATAAATAGTCTCTTTACAATGAGAAAAAATAGTATTAATACAACATGTGGATTTATGAGTGATATATAAATATCAATAAAATTTTAATAAGCGAAAGCATTATTAGTATTTTTTTTAAAAGTACGTACCTTCATTATCAATTGTTTAAATATCACAAGTATTTATACACCACTTATTGATTCACGCAATGAATTAGTACCATTAAATCTTTTTTCCTTTATAACTGCTTATATATGTCATCCAACATCTTAAGTAGAGGAGTGATATACATATTCAACCCCTCTATTGCAACATGGAGGAGTTCTTTAACATTTTCAAATAGTTGTACACAAGATGCATCTTGTTGTAGTGCATTATCCAAACTTTCTCGTGGTATTAGTAAAAGGGACTTCTCTACCTCCTATTCATCTGCCATTTTGGCTAAAACATCTACAACTTGCTTTGTCTCCCTTGGAGCAAAAACAACCTGTTCTCCTTCAACCATGATAGCTTGTCCCTACATGCATTTAATGCATTAGAAAAAGTTTAACCAACCAAATAGACTTAGATTCTAGATGGAACATATATAAAGTTTGATAATTTCTTTTTATATTTTTGGTATTTGAACTATACCACTTTGGTATAATCTAGTAATTAAGCTATAACAAGTCATGTAGACACATAATTTGTACATTATTTCTCATTGCAAGCAAGATGATCAAAGTACTCTAAGTTACTTATTGCTCTCATATTGCACATAAGTCAAATGTCTAGTAATATGATCACTATCCTACCACTAGAATAGAGTAAGTCATTGTAGTTAATTTTGTTAGCAAGTGTTCTTCAAATAAAAAAAAAAAAAAAGCCAATATGACTAGTATTCTTGTTGTTATCTTTGTTTCTAGAATTTTACCAGTTATATTACTTGTTGAACAAAAATTACCTTTTATTGATATGTTTATTTGCAAGTGATTCTAATAAGTGCAATTCAATTTAATGGAGATTGCAAAGATCCATGTCATAACTTGTTGGGATGAAATAGATTTAGTTCCATATTCATCTACCAATGTATGTCTCATTGAACATATAATTAACCAAAAATAATATTCAAAAGATTAAAAGGCTCAATGTTTTTCTAACATTAGAAATTTAGGTTTGATAAAAAGGTTATATATTCATATATATGCATCTATTTTTGTTATGTAAATTAAAATAATGGGAAAATGTATATAACCTTCCAAACTTTCACTAAAGTGTAGGTTTTTAGATATTGTTAATCTTCCCCTTAAATTTTGATAAATTGGTAATATAAATTATAATAAACATTCTATTTTTAGTTTAAAAGATATCACACTATAGTCAAAATTTAGGAGGTATCAAAATACACTTTAATAAGTTCAGTGGGTGCTTTTGTATTAGAGTCAAAGTTTAAGAGGATTATTTGCAAATTATAAGAGTTATATGCCAATTTATTAAAATTTATATCATACCCTGGAATCAAGGGACATAGACGTTCCGCTACATGCTCATGCTATCATATGACTATGATATGGCTTAAATAACTAAAAGTCCTTAAATAATAAATACTTCATAGATAATTCAAAGTCCCACATAAATATCTTCTATTCATTAACAATATACAACTTCAAACTTCCAAATAATTAAAAACTATTAACTAACATAATTGAATGCAAATTTTATTGATATATTTTGTCATGAATCTTAGCACTAACGCTAAACTCAATCCCAAAATATATAGTCACGATTATGACAAACAAACTTCTTTTGTATCTATAAAAGAAAAAAAAAAACAAATGGGGAGAACTGAAGTTCAATATGTAACCATAAGCACCCATGGGATGCCACAAATATGCAAGCACATACATATTTAATCTAATGTAACAAAAATATTGGTAGTAGTGCACTGGTTAGGGTGATAATGGTGACATGGGGATCATTTGATGAACCAATTATTGGTTGATATAAAAAATTGCTTAAAACACCATTTTGAAAATATTTGAATATCCATAAACTAAAATTAGAGCTCTATGATCCTCTATTTGTAAGAGTCCAACCAATGACCTAACGTAATGGATTTTTTCATCTAAGAAAATGTCCTTAGTGGCATTAACAAATAAAAACATAAAAGCAACCTAATAAAGCTCGAGCAAAACTTGACTAAAGTTTTTATCATTTTGGCAAGCTAACCATCCTAGCAACATTTCAAATAGCAAGCATTATTTGATAATTTTATCAATGTTATTTGTGACATAAAACCCTTTTCTCAAATAATCAATTACACGTTTATTATTAACCACTATGCAAAAACAATGACTATTGAGATATTCATTCAATTTGGCAAGAAAAAAAGAAGAAGATATTTATGCAACAAAGTAATTGATGAGAAAGGTAAGAAAAATTAAATATGATTGCAACAATAGCAACATAAACACCTATCATTACTCTTCCATCCGAGTACAATGTCTTCAGATATACTTCTACCCTTCTGCAACCACCAACCCACCACACCACCACCCTACCCCCCCCTCCCCCTCCCCCTCCCCCTCCCCCTAAAAAAAATAAAACTTCTACAATATATTGCACTTTTGAAAAGGCAAAAAAAATTATATATAGTAGATGGTCCTTATTCCTTAATTTTTAAGTTAAATAAAGATTTTATCCTCACAGTAATTAATCACAAGACAAAATACAAGATAATTTCCAAATATCAAGTGGAGACTGCCACTTTTTCCTCCTCTCTCATGACATCCGCTCTTTGTTTTCCTCTCATACCACAATGTGGTTCAATAGATCCACCCTTAACGGTGTAAATAAATTTTGATTGGTTATCGTTATCCCCGCTTGGTGCTCTAAACAAATTTTACTTGGTCGTGAGTTTGTTATATTATTCCGGCTGTTATTACGGAAAACCGTTGGACACCTCTATNCACTCTCCGCCCCCCTAAAAAAAATAAAACTTCTACAATATATTGCACTTTTGAAAAGGCAAAAAAAATTATATATAGTAGATGGTCCTTATTCCTTAATTTTTAAGTTAAATAAAGATTTTATCCTCACAGTAATTAATCACAAGACAAAATACAAGATAATTTCCAAATATCAAGTGGAGACTGCCACTTTTTCCTCCTCTCTCATGACATCCGCTCTTTGTTTTCCTCTCATACCACAATGTGGTTCAATAGATCCACCCTTAACGGTGTAAATAAATTTTGATTGGTTATCGTTATCCCCGCTTGGTGCTCTAAACAAATTTTACTTGGTCGTGAGTTTGTTATATTATTCCGGCTGTTATTACGGAAAACCGTTGGACACCTCTATAAATACTCTCAGTATCCTTTGTTCATTAACGCATGAAAACAAGCAATTCGTTCCAATCAAAGTCCCTTTTCTAAGTGTTTCCGTCCAAATTATCTTTCTGTACTAAAGCTCTCATATTTTTAGATGGTATTTCTATTCACATTTTACTAAGACATGGTTACAGATAGAGCTAATATAGTCAATCAATTTGTCCTTACTCAGGATTGAAATTATCATTTTTTTTTTAATACTTTCCTAACAATTTTCTTAATAGTATTTTATTCTCACAATTATTCATCTACAAATATTTTACCCTTGAGAATAGTTTTCTTTTTTTTTTTTTTTTTTAAGGAAATCGAAAATGAGACCGGTGACTATAGAAATGTTTTCATGCTGGGCTTATTACTATTTTTGAAAACCAATTATTGTTTCATTCGTTGTAATATAAATATAGAGCCTTTGAAAACCATGTCTCGGTCTATCTATTTACATCTGCTTAAACAACATTCTTCCTTCTTGGAATATAAATCCACGTACTAATGTCTTAAATATAACAAGAGATGTCGTCAAACTACATTTTACAAGCTGCACTTCTCTATGGTACTTGGCAAGAAACCACTCAGCCTGAAAGATGACCCCAGATGCGATAAAGAGTATATAAGTTTAGTCTATGAAACATTTTGTTTTGCAGGGACTCCCTACATCCTTTACAGCCAATACGATATGTTTATAAAGTTTCACATACTACACCACCCAAGCTGTACTCGTTACGTTCGCTTCAAGGGCTGGAGTAGTACCTGATAGGATGGGTTGCAGATAGTGGAACTGTTTGGATATGGCAGCATGTATTATTTCTGGTTAGCATTCATAGACTGCATGTTACTTGTAACGCCAAGGTCATCACGTCAAGCTAATAAATGGAGCTAGCTACAATTGTGGGTTTTGAGGCTGGAAAGAGCCCAGCCAATCAGATCAATTTAGATCCAAGATCAAACATATTGTACATATAAGTATTAAAGGTTCATTTAGCTGTCATTGCAATAACTAATTAGCTACCAAAAAGTACGTGTTCTTAATAGGGGGGAAAAAAAGCCAATATGACTGGTATTCTTACTCTTACCTTTGTTGTTGAAAATTTTCCAGTTATTTTAGTTGTTAAACAAAAATAAATCTTTTATTGATGTATTTATTTGCAAATAATTGTAACAAGTGCAACTCAATCCAATGAAGATTGCATAAATCCTTGTGGCCATATAGCCTGAGCATTATTTTCTCATTGGAATGAGACAGATTCAATTTTATATTCCTCTGCCAATGTATGCCTCGTTGAACATTTAATAGCCCAAAAAATCTTCAAATAAATATTGAAAAGCCTAATTTTTTTTCCTAAGATATATATATACACAGACACATGTACATAAAGGTTGAAGTAGAAGGCTTAAAGACTATCGACTCAAACTTAGACTTGGATTCTTGAGGAAAGACGATAATTAAGCACATATATGTATGTATGTACTTTGTTTTGTTACATGAAATAAAATAATTATCATAAAGCTATGCCATTTCTGTAATAATGTAACAGATGTATAATTACATATGACATAACATCATATTTGTTATAAGATAGATAATTATATAAATAAAAATTTAGATAATTACCTTTTTTTTTTTAATTACTAAATACTAATTGCAATAGAACTTGAAATAAGAGATTCAAACTTGATCTATTTCATTGAAAGACCGATATTCATATGATTAGATTACAATAACTTTAACAAATAGTTACTTATTTAACTTATAAAGATACTTGTCAATATGTCTATACATATAGTATTACTTACATAAGAATTAAGATGTAAATTTTATAATGTTAAAGATGGATTTCATAAGCGTTCAACTTCATTTAACTACTTCTGTGCAAAAAAAAAAAAAAAAAGATAGAAATAAAAATTTAATAATCATTATATACACATTGCTGTTATTAATTTGATAGATGCATTTGTATATTTACATGAATATTATGCAATCATACGGCACTCTCAACAAATAAGTATTCCAATCTCATTGACATGGGTATATTGTGATAGTAATATTTTAATCATCATTATTGCTAATAGTAGTATAGTCATAACAATGCTAGTATAATAACTTTAGAATGATTTTGTTGTCAATAAATATATGAACTATAGATATAAATTAATTTCTAATCTGCCCATTGGTTAACTATTTTATGACCACAAACCGAAAAACCAAATGATTGTCATTTTAGGATAAATGCAAAATCGGAACGAACTGACAAGTATTCTATATCGTATATGTGCATATATATATATATATATATATATGTATGTATGTATGTATCGTTTATATAATATCTCTAACTAAACATACGTAGGAGGCGAGTAAATCCATACTTCAATAAAGGTTCTACCTTATTGTGTCCTTGATCCGGTTCATGGGGCGGTCCAGACCCATCATGTCCTCCACATGCCTGCTGATATGTGATAAAGATGAAGATATGGCTAAAGCTTTTTAGATTGCTTCATGCAATCTTAATTTACGGTGAGGAAAGAAATTCAGAGTTTCAATTTGAAATGAAAATGAAATCGATTCATGTAGCTCACCAATTCATGTATAAATAGAGAACATTTTCCTGTTCTTCATTCGCATTGGCACAAACACAACTCGGCTTAAAAGAGCTTGCGAGTATTTTTCTCCTTTTATCTTCAAAATCCCTACTATATCAGATATTTTCTGTCTTAAATTTTAGTACTTTATAGCATAAGTATTGTGATATAGATGTTAGCATCTCTCTTTATTGCTATTTGTATCGTCTATTTTTAATTCCTAAGATATTCAAATAGGAGGTTGACATCAAGTGGAACCTACAGGCCGAGAAGAATTGAGGGGCCAATTCCATCCCTACCTCACGGGACTTTGGTCAGCACCAGACTGTGAATAGGCCTAAGCCAACATGACAATAAGAGGACAAGAATGGAGGTTCAGATCAAATTAATAAGAATCTCATTGCATTAGAAAGAGTGAACACTCCCTACAAGTTCAACATATTCAATGTAAGTAATTCTTAGCTTTAACCCAAAATTCAACAACTGAGATACCCGATCTACTAAATCGTATACTAAAATTACAAGAAAAAGAGAAACCTATAATTTAATCCTCAATCACCTCATCATCATTGCCACCAGCTGCCTTCTTTGAAGTAGCCCTCATGTTCTTTTGCTTCACCCCTGTCGAACGTCCACCACCAAATAGACTCTCAAGTGAGAAATCAATGTTCTATTGAGAATCATCTCTTACCATGAAAGATGGGATGTTGACAACTTGTCTTCCATCCAAACCCGTGTAAAACTACAAACAGATTGATCAACATTGATTGGATCAACTCAAAAAGACAATGCACATTGAACCTACACCAAATAGTTCTTCATCAGCAAAACTCAAGACAATGAGATATCATGCAACTTCAACAAATTTAAGTACTTCACCTAATATGCCTCTATCTAATGAGTGTATCTTAGACTTGAACATGAGAATTTCAAGGTAGTGCTCCAAGAAGTTCTCAATCGACAAGGTTAAGACATAATCAAGCTTGCTCTGACTTTCATCTAAAAGTCCATATCTGTTCATCCTTCAGAGAAGAGCCTCACCCTCGAAGATGCCACAAGGGGGTTCTTTTTATCAAGGGTCAAGAGCATCTTGCCATTGCTACAGATGTTGCTTAGATAGTATTGAAGCTTCCAAAGTTCCCTCTTGTAGCATATCCCTGTACTCTCCTACAAGCATCAATTTAGCATCTAGTCACCCTTTCTCAAAGGGACGGATGGTCAAGGCTTCTTAAAAAGCCTTTCCATTTGATGTTAATCATGAAGAAGAATAAGAATATAGTAACTATAGAGGGTCATTTCGGTAATTGGGCTTTCGACTCAATTTAATGCTATGAACCGATATCTTGGGCTAGTAATAAAGTCTATGAAATCGGCCCTATTAGGGATATTTCAGGGAAATTTGGCTTAATAGGCTTAGAACGGGAATTGCTGGATTGAATTTTTTGTTCTTGGCCTTACTCGGTTATCTTTTGTGCGAAAAGAAGGCTCGGAAACAATGCTTTTAGACCTATTTAGGCTTCATTTGGCATATTGGGCCTTAAGGAGAATCAGTTGGCCTTTAAGCCAAATAACAATGATAATGGGCTTTCTTTAGTTAACAAAAGCTTTAAACATATTTAAGGCTTATATCTAAGCCCATAAAGGCTAAAGAAAATGATAAGCTTTAATAATATGGCTTAATGTTAGCCATCCATCTTAAAGCCATTCAACGAATAAAATCAATCTCTACACTCTATAAATAGAAGGCTTCTTCTCTCATTTGGCTTATTTAGAACATTGGCAAGTTTAAGACAAATGCCAAAGCTCTATTGAAATTACTTCAAAGAGGATCAAATAAGTAATTCGATCAAAAACGATTCAAGAAAACAAAGTTTGACCCATTGTCACATACATGCATTTAAGATACCAAGTTTGCCCATTCTTCCTCCCATGCCTTTTCCTAACGATATGTCTCCACGTGACATCAACTCAAGACGTCTCTTAAGTCGATCAGCACACCCGTTGCACATGATCGACTAGCTACAATGACCCCACCACACATGAATTTTTTTGGTAGATTTGAGTTCGAGTCTTTTATAAAGTATAAGTGTGCTTTTTCCTTTCCCTTTTTTAGTGTAAATTAATAATGAAACCTTCAACAAATACAATTAGCAAAATGATCTAATAAGCCCGTTACTTTCGTAACATAGTCTATCATAGCTACACTTCCCATATCTTTATAAAGATTCTTAGGTAACTGCTCCTTAATCCAAGAATTCTTTAGCGATTTCCTATCCAAAAGAAAGTCTTTTTTTTTTTCCATTATATAACAATTAATTCTTATTTTCAACTATTTTTTTTCTTTTTGTAGGAAAACTCTAAGTATTACTTCACTTTAAGGCTAGGCTTCATCACTCAAAAGGGTCCACAATTAACTTTATGTGTTAGCCTACATTCTTAATACTTAGATATTGACATAGGCTCGTGATTACATGTTATCATAGATTCCTAGCATCTAATGAGCCTTAGCTAGCTTTAAGTGTTAGCCTGAATTCCCTATAATACAATCATTAATACAAGCCCTCGGTTAACCTTAGCTTTACCATGGATTTCTAATGTTTAGATAATCAACGAGCTTGCTGTTAATCCTAGTGCTGTCGTAGATTCTCGATGCCACTGCCTTAAAGTCAAGTAGTGAGTCATACATCTAAGGATTCGTATCCAAATAAGTCACACATCATCTAGTTGTTAAACATCACACTTCACAGCAAGGATTGAAACAACTTTAGTGTTATTTTCATCTTCGAAAATCACTTGTCAAGCTTAAAGGTGCATCACCCTAAGGAGTTAGTGGGAATCCAAATCCAATCAAGGATAAATTCAATAGTCAAACATCTATTCAATTTATTTATGATCAACAGGTAAGGAGTTGCATCACCTAAGAGAGTCAACTAAGTGTCATTACTAGCATTAAATGCCAAGTTGATGTTCAATAGCTTGAGAACATATTTTCAAGAATTTAACAAAGGTTAAACACCATGAGGAAAGGAAACATTACTAAGGACCAGCTTCCAAGGAGTATCATTAGTAAGTTTGCTGGAATTCATGAGGAGAGACAACTATCTAAACTTTCCCTATGTGTAAGCACCTACTTTAGAGTACCAAGCCTCACTTGACGGCGTTCATTAAATTTGACATATTGAAGTATTGGCTTCTTTTCCCCTAGTTGACGGCACGTCATAGCTCGATGAGGCAGTAACTTATGATTCAACGAACACCTTTTCATCTCATCATGTGAAACTTTCTACACTTACTTAGGTAATAATGAATTGTCATGTACTTCAACTCCTTTGTGATCAGTTGTGTACTTAAAGATGATGCCAATACAACTATGCGGCTTTACTAAAGATAGGATCCAATGATAGACCGCTTTGGACTTATACCAAAGGGACAACTCGAACCTTAATAGTTGCAAAAGAGCATTGATGGAGGAAGCAACAACTTTAGACTTTCCTTTAAATGGGATAACTCTTATGCCGGTAGATGCTTTAGCGTACAATGGTATATTCAAGTGCTAATTACTAACGAGAAGGTCACTTTGACTATTTACATAAGAGAACAACTTGATATCAATAATTGACAACTATTATCGATGAGAAGACATTCGTAGATGAAAATTGCTTCAAGATCACTACAATGTCGTGATTAGGTAAAGTAGTGTTGTGACTACTAAACCTACTATGAGACTACTCTAATCCATTATAGTGAAGGTTACTTCGACCCCGTGTGTACTGTCATAGAAATGGGCATTACACGTTTAGGAGCATATGCTTCTATTGAGCAACTACAGCTACCATGATCTAATTACTTCAACCGTTCATGAACAAGGTCGCTTTAACCTCATTTCTACGAAAAGATGTTACAGTTGCCAATAGGATTGTTTTGACCCATCATACTAGAGATCACTTTGATCTCATAAGTAGTGCTGTAAAGTGGGCATTGTGCTTACCGCATACTTAGGATGAAGTCGCTTAACCTTGACTCTATGAAAAGGCGTTACGATTACTAAGCCTGCAGCGTGATCTCTTCGATCTAATGAGTAGTGTTGTAGAATAGGCATTATGCCCGCTACGTACTTAGGAGCATATGCTTCTATGGAGCATATACTTCTATGGAGCAATGATAACTACTATGATATGACTGCTTTAATCATTCATAGATGAGGTCACTTTAACCTCAATTTTGTGGAAAGGTGTTACAGATGCTATATGATTACTTTAACCCATCATAGTTGAGATCACTTTGATCTCATAAATAATGTTACAAAAGTGGGACTTATGCCTACTATACGCTTAGGACCATATGCTTCTACGGAGTACCGTTATATGACTGCTTCAATTATTCATGGATGAAGGCGCTTTAACCTTGATTCTATGGAAAGGCATTATGGCTGCTAAGCCTATTATAGGATCGCTTCGATCCTTTACAACTAAGATAGCTTTAATCTCATGAATAATGTCGTAGAAATGGGCATTACGCCTACCGTATGCTCAGGAGCCTATGCTCCTATGAGCAACAATAGCTACCATGCTATGAGTACTTTAATCATTTATAAATAAGGTCACTTTAACCTCGTCTCTACAAAAAGGCTTTACGATTGCCAAACCTTGCTATAGGATCACTTCAACCCTTCATGGTAGAGATTGTTTCGTGTAGAAATGGGCATTGTGCTTGCCATATGCTCAAGAGCATATACTTCTACTAAGTGACTATAGCTATCATGATTTGAATGCTTCAACCATTCATGGATGAGGTCGCTTCGGCCTTGATTCTGCGAAAAGGCATTACAGTTGCCAAGCCTATTATAGGATCACTTCAACCCATCATAACTAAGATTGCTTCAATCCCATGATTAAGGAACACTAGACAATGATCTCGAATAAATCTGTATGTCTAAGGATTGTGGCTAAAATGTTAGCTACACCAGTTTTGTTTCATGCAAATTATTAGTAAAGAATAGCAGGTGGCATTGTTAACTACACTTGATTATTATCATGAATAAAGCACAATGGTAACAATGATAACTGTACTATGGTGGTTAAAAGGTACTTGTCAAGAGGATGCTTCAATCGCTTGACAACAAAGAGTGATATTAGCTACGCCTATGCATCATGGGCTTATGGGAATAATGTTAGCCCTATGTAGTGTAAAGGGATTGTCCTAGCTTCAAAGGGTGCTGCTTGTATTTGTCCTATGTAATTCTCCATGTCTTCTTTTATCACATAGGACGAAGTAGTAGGTACAAGATAGGCCATTGCTTAGAGAGTAGATATAAGGTTGCAAAGTGTAACCGTGATAGTCATTAGCAATTGTAAGATGTATCTAAAAGAAGAGGACCCTCTAAGGTAGGCCCTTGTTTCCTCAACTACAAGTGTTTAGTGAGATTAAGTCGAGTGCTGCAATGGTTGCACAAGGTCCTCTTTTGCCTTCCTTTACCTTCTGTAAGGGTTGGACAACTTGTTCATGTTGCTAAGCATCTTCCACAATGACAATAGAAGGTATAGAACTTGAAATTTACATGCTTAGTATAAGTATAACCATTCTAAACAACACACCAACAAGTACGATGGTAGTAGTAAATGGTTATGGGTTTACCTTAGGTAATGTAGCAGCATTTGTTGGAGTGGTTATTGCCATAGCCAATGTCGGTAGGGTCATACTAAGTATTATACCAATGTTTGTGACAAGAGTTGCATAAAAGTGGTATAGAGAAGGTTCACCATACGGGTATTTTCTTGTATTGCACGTAATACAAATGAATCGTTAGTAGCGAGCAGTTGCATAATTCTAAGTGGTTACATAGTCCCATGTACTTGAGTAGCACTAAATCCCTGCATGGTTCTAAGTGCTTGTACAATTTTAGGTGCTTGTACGATTCTCAGTGCTTATACAATCATTGGCACATTGGTATCTTGCATCACTTAGGTTTGCTCAACCTTCTCATGTTATTTCTTGTGTTCCTAATCGTACTTATCATTTCCACTCTTCTTGCGTGTTAGTGCCATTCCATTAAGTCTTTCTGTCCCCAATGGAGTCACTAAAATAATGTATAGTAGGGTTATTGTAGTTGGCCGATCACGTATAACGGGTGTACTAATTGACTTAGGAGATGTCTTAAGCTGATAACACATAGAGAGATGTCATTAAGAAGAGGCATAGGAGGAAAAACAAGCAAAATCGATATCTTGAATACGTACGTGTGACAGTAGATTAGACTTAGTTTTCTTAATCTTTCTTAATTCTAATTGCTTGTTTGATTCTCTTTAAAATAATTTTAACGGAGCTCTAGCGTTTGTCTTAAGCTTGCCAATGTTCTAAATAAGTCAAATGAGAGAAGAAGCCTTCTATTTATAAAGTGTGGAAATTAATCTTGTTCGTCAAGTGGCTTTAAGATGGACAATTGAAATTAAACCTTATTATTAAAGCTTATTGTCTTCTTTGACCTTCATGGGCTTGGATATGGATCTCAAATATGTTTAAGACTTTTGTTAACTAAAAAAAGTCCATTATCGTTGTTATTTGGCATAAAGATGAACTAAGTCTCCTTAAGGCTTAATATGACCAAATAAAGCCTAAATAGGTCCAAAAGCACTATTTCCAAATCTTCTTTTCATGCATAAGATAACCGAGTAAAGCTAAGAGAGGAAAATCTAATCCAGCGATTCCCATTCTAAGCTTACCAAGCCATATCTTCCTAAAACATTCCTAATTGGGCCAATTTCATAGACTCTGTTATTAACCCAAGATATCGGCCTATGGCATTAAATTGGGTTGAAAACCTAATTACTAAAATGACCCTCTACAATAACACTAGTTGGCAGACAAGTTCATTAACCAAGATCAAATAATGGAATATGATCTAATCTAAATTACCTAAGATGGATTGCAAAATTTGTAGCATTTTACATAGATCATAGTTGAATATGCCCTATTTCAATAGGTTAGAACTTAGAATTAAGGTTGTCTTGTTTGATATGGGATTAATGATAAATGTGCGGTTAGATCCTTAAAAAAAAAAGGAAGAAGAAGAAGAAGAACAAAAATGTTTTGAAGCTTGTATAGAAGTACTTGTATTAATTGAGCATGTTTATTAAGACCATTGCAACTTAGTAGTATAAATACTGATTTTTCAAATGGGATTAATTGTGTTCGATCCCCCCCTTCTCTTAAGCTACATGTGTGACAGTTGAAAAAAATAATTAGTATGTCTAATTCTTCATATTACTTAATTCAATAAATTGAAGCCCGACTAATTAGTGTAAAATGAAGTCTCAACGCACTTTTGCAACTAATAGCACCCTTTCGAGAAGAAAGAATTACGTAGTACTAATATCCCACGTAAATTAATTAATGGTATGTAAATTCCAATAAAATTTTGACACGTAAATACGTAATTAGTACGGTCATCTCGAGTATTTGCTGATAGATATGAGGGTTCTTCACGTAGAAGGCCTACAAAGTAGCACACTGTGAGAGTACACTAGGAGGTTGTTTAATATGACCACTCCGATACTTAAGTTTATAGTAGGGCTTTTAAGAGTAGAAAGTAATTTAAAATAATAAGCAAGCTTACTGTATAAAGTCTAGAGAGACTTACCGTTGAGTAGTAATCTAGTATTTAAAGTAGAGTGAAGTCGACAATTAGAGGTCAATTGGTGGGAAGATATCTTCTCCCGCAAGCATAAGAGAATAGGGTTGTTAAGTTTGACGTGTCCTTAGCAAGTTTCAAATGGTAAGCATTATTTCGCAATTCAATCAATACTATTTGTGATGGCAACAAAGAAAAAAAATGGAACCAAACCAACACTTCCTAAGAATAAGTAATTATATATTTATTACTTCTAATTATTATGCATGAGATGTCAGTTAAGATATTTATACTATAATAATAACTAATGACAAATGTAGGGGAAGTTGAATATCATTCCTACTGTAGTAATATAACCCCTACAATTACTTTTCCATCCGAGTACAGTCAATTTGGATAGAATTTTTTTCTTTTTTTCTTTTTCTTTTCAATAACACTTCTATAATGTGTTCCACTTTTCAAAAGCTTGATAGTTATATATAATAGATAGTCTTTATTCTTTAATTTTTAAGTTAAGTATCTTATCCTCACTACAATTTATCAAGAAGGATTAATATCTTCTTCTTATTTTTGTATTAAATATGTTATAACTTGAGGAAAGGATAATTCCAACTCTAGTCAATCCTAATGGAATATAAGTGATAATACCATCATATTACAATGGTCTTGATAATTATTATCCTTAAAATACAAAATAATTTTACTTTTCAGAATATAGTATTTTGTGGGGACTGCCATTTTTTCCTCCTCTCTCAAGTCTGTTTTATGATTTCCTCTCTAGTTTCATATCGTGATGAGGCTCCATAGATCCGCCATTAATGGTCCAAATAAATTTTGATTGGTTATCCCCTCTTCATGGTCTAAACAAAGTTTGCTCAGTTGTGGGTTTGTTTTATTATTCCTACTCTTGTTACAGAAAACCGTTGGGCACCTCTACAAGTACTCTACAGTACTCTTTGGTCATGAACACATGAAAAATAAGCGAATAGTTCCTTCTAATCAAATTCTCTTTTTGAGTGTTTCAATCTAAATGAAGTTTCTATATTAATTCCAAACGTAAGTATGTAAAGTGATAAATGAAAAATGAAACAAAGCTATCCTTTTCAAACGGTGTTTCTATTCATATTTTATCAATCACATTCTACCGAGATGCGATAGAGATAACATATTCAACCAATTTGTCTTCAACCGGAATATAATCTATTAGTTATTTTTTATACATACATACATACATATATATATATATATATAGATACACTTCTTAATAATAATTTTCTAGTAATATTTCATTCTCATGGTTATTCATGTAAAAATATTATACTCTCGAGAATAGTTTTCCCAGAGAAATAATAAATGAGGACTAGTAGTACTAGCAATATTTTCATGTTAGTATTTTTATTTTTGAAAAACCTAACTTTTGTTTGATTAGTTGTTATATAAATGTAAAGCCTTAAAAACCGTGCTTAACCACTTACATTTACCAAACAATTGTGTTTCTTCTTGAAATATAAATCCCTCTACTATTTTTTAAATATTCTTTTGAATAAAATAAGGTGATTATATTTATAAACAGTCTCTTTACAACTACTTACACATGTCATCCCAACATCAAAAACAAAGGAGTGGTATACATATTCAACTCCTTCATTGCAACATGGAGTTCTTTTACATTTACAAGTGGTTGTATACAAGATGCATCTTCTTGTAGCACATTATCCAAACTTTCTAGTAGTACTAGCAAAAAGGACTCCTCCACCTCCTATTCATGTGCAATTTGGTTTCTCTCACTTGAAGTAATAAACAATCTATTCTACTTAAGCCATGATAGCTTGTCCCTAAATGCATTTGTGCATTAGAAGAAGCCCAGCTAACTAGTGTAGGTGTGTGGGTATGGGCATGTAGGTACTAGTGTAAGGATCATGTACGTACTATATGTTAAGTCGTATTACATGTGACTAAAGAAATGACATGAATCGCATGTATGGGATGATTAAGAGAGAAGTATAGGGAGGAGGAATAATTGATCTCAACAAAGCTTTAACACTCATAGTGATAGGTGAAAAAGTTAAGAGACATCAAACTCCACAGTCAATAAAGAATGAAATAGCATTCTTAAATATTCAAGTGTTTCATCTTTCACGGCGAGAATTTGGTTAAGTAATGATATTAGTGCCAAGATCACCCTCTTTCGAATGAAGAAGGGAAAAGGGTATTTATAGAAGTTAATCATTAATCTCATTTATAGGATCGTAATATTGATTAATAATTAAGATCAATCTAATCTCTTAATGAATCCCCAATAGGCTTCTTTGGATTCAGGCTCAGTGAAAACCTTATTCTTAGTATGGCCAATATTAAGATAAATTGAATTCAATAGGTTGATCCAACAAACTCTCCTCTAAGCCCACTATGCCGAAACTCTTTTAATTATCCCGAATATTTGGACTCGATTCTTTGGGCCCATTACCTTAGCCTAAAGAATTAAGCACAATAAATTAATAGACTAAAAGCTTAAATTTGAATTTAGCCTTTACATTTTGCCTCCTAACCAAAGTTCTTTGGATGTAGCTGAAGGGGTTTGGATATCGAATAAGCCTTTCAGTTGACTAAGGCATGTACACACTATTAAACAGTTGCACTGCCATCAAATTCATTTAAGAATTATCTTAGTACACAATTGTAGCACCTTTCGACTATATATCATGCTATAGTTGGATTAAGTTGTACATTGCCCCTAATGTGACACTTAGAAATAAATCTTGTATAAGTTGTCTCTTTGTAAGTTGATTCACCTCTTCAATTTGATGCATGATCTTTTGTTTCATTCATATGAATTTTGAGCATCGATTCCACATTAGCGATCTCATCGAGTCGACCTTCATATATCAATATTGTCTTTGTTTTCTTCAAAAATAAGAAAATTCTTCTAATAGAATCTTCATATACACATAATCATTAAATACCTTGAATTGTGGTTACGCAACCCTAACTGTTAGTGGGTGCAATATATTGGGAGCTCAATTTTTAAAAGTGAATTTTTCAAAAGGTCTGTGGTGGGAGCAAAAGGCGAGGGCCGATCCCGTCTATGATATGAAACAAAACATAAAAAGGAATTCATAAGTCTAAAATGTATCTAGCCATAATTTCAATTTATGTGTGCCAAGCCTAACTCCAATTGTTAGCCTGCCTAATGTCAATCCACGTCCAGAGAATAGCCCAACTTGCTTCAATTATTGGAATGAAGTTGAAGTCCAGCAAAGTCCTTACGTGAAGTTCAACCTAGGTCGTTAATAATTGGAGAAACCAATCCATATTCCTTTCAATTCGAATTTAAGTTGCGCCAGCAATATGATTGATAGTCCAACTACATTCCAGCCCATGCACATTCTTAGCCCACAAATGGGCAATTAGGTTTCAACTTGGAGAAATGAAAAAAGAAGGACGTTCGGAGCTATACGAGAGAAAGACATTCACACCTCACTGCATTTACCAACACAGTTATATATATATATTCGTGGTCGCAACTTTAGACATCTCAGTTCAACCATACAGCAGCTGCTCTTGGGTCCATCGTAGAGCTGCTCATTTCACAACTTACTGGGGTTGCTCGATCCCCTATCGCATTTTGGCTGGAGGTCGTGGATTACGGCTGCTCAGAGTTGCTTGGTTTGAGCTCGTTTACTTGCTACTCCGAAACCCAGCTGCTGTTCATGTCAAATAGCTCGACATGTGCTCTGTTCTAGGATCTACTTGGCCTCTGTTTGGACCTATTTATCAATTTTAGAATGTCTGTTTCAGACTCTTGGGCTGCTTGACCGGATATGTATACAAAGATTAGCAGCTCAGGTCATCCTCATTAGGAGCTGTTGTGCTGTTCGTCGCTTGGTCATAGCTTGCTCTACTTGAGCTTAGATTTCGCAAACTCAGTCGGCCTCTGCTATTTTACTGTCAGCATGTTAAGTCGCTGTTCTTTGGCGAGTCCACATCTCAACTGTTCGAAGCTCAGACAAATGGCCGCAACTGTTTGGAAACTTGGTGGAAAACTTGCTGCTGCTACTTAATTCAGAATTGCTGAAAATGCAGCTAGGTTTTAGACAGCTGCCGGAGCCTGGCGCGATGTTGCTTGGTTCCCTGCTTGGCCTTTGTCAGTTACCTGATTTGTGTAGAGTTTTGGTCATGTGAGGAGCGTTGCATGCTCGGTCACTAGGAGCTCAAGTTGGTGTTAGGTTGCATGATGCTCTTCTTCAATTGTCTCTCGCTCTTGCTAGCTTGTTGCCAAATAGTTCGAAAAGTATGCCTTATACATTCTTGCTCTATTTATTATCATTCTTGATTTTCTTCCATTCAACATGACGAGTTGAACACTAACTAGCTCTTCCTTGTTTGTATTTGGGAATGATCAGTGGCTACTTGTGCACCAAAGCTACAGAGCATAGGCAAGAATGGTCCTCCCAGTTGGATACTTGATCTTGTATCTTCTTGCCCTCCACTGGAAACCCCAATGGAGTCAATGGAGTTTTTGGCATGATCACAAAGTCTCTCGGCTATGGAGCTCTCAGAGGCTCTTAGTTTCTCCAGTAATGCGCATGTAGCATCCACCAATAACAAGGGAAGTTCATTTGTTTCCTCTATCAACAGTGTTGAGGCACAGGATGCGAATCCCTTGTGCTAAAATAACTAGACTTCATTTTTAGAACCTTAGTTTGTTGATTACCACTTGCATCTATAACAATAGTAAATAAATGGCTTTCTATCCCTTGAGCTCACAAGTTTGCTGCTTGCAACAAAATCAGTGGGCTGTTCGGATCTCTCACTTGGTTGGATAATGTGCAACTGTCAATTTTCCGGCAATCGTCACAGTCGCTCGGCCTGGTTGTGCAGGCTGCTCTTTTATCAGCAATTGTAAGTTCAGCTGTGTTGGAACACGATACTGCTCGGATTCAACTAACTAGTGGCGTTTGGAGTTTGTTCTGCTCGAGAAACCTATGGAGCTGCTATTCAGAGCTCTCATCCAGGTTGGTCAGCATATATTAGCTCTTTGCTCTAATGATTATGAATTATATTTAGGCTCCCTCTTTTCCTTGTTCAGGTCTTCTAGTTTTGCCCTTAAATTGACTCCGCTGTCATGCTATGGTGACAGAACTCATTCATTCTTTTCTTCATTTTTCATTTTTTTTAATATTTTTTTTTTACTTTTTTAAATATCTTGTTGGCCATAGTTTCTCATTTCATGATGCACATAATATGCTAAGAGCTTTAAGAGGGCTTTACAGCGAAATCCTCGCATCAAAGTAAGTCTTCTCTTCAACCATAAATGGCAATAGCTACTGACACGTAGATGATAGCCATACCTTCTCATCTCTTGGATTGTCCTGTGTTTATCAATGTGGTATACGTGACTACAATCGAAGTGGTTCCTCTTCTTTTTCTTTTCTTTTTTTTTTTTTTATTTGCTCAGCTTAGTGTCATTTGTGTCTTACAACACATGGAATCAAGAAAGCTGTCCTGATGTCTCTTTGATTTCTTTGAAAAGGATTACTAACTCAAAAGGTGTAGGCTTCTTCATAAACTGCAACTTGTATGTGTTGATAGATAATGAAAAGCATATCTTAACTCGATAGTAACATGACTAAACTTATTTTGAGTTTGAGTATACTTTGTTCTTAAAAACTTTACGGGCTTATGAGTATTGCCTCAATTAAGCAGTATTATTGTTTAGCATAAAGTAGTAAGATTTTCTTGTTATTTAAAAAAAAAAAAAACGACATCATACAATAGAGAGCAAAAGCTCAACCTAACTATATTAGTGTTGAGTAACATGAGTTTTAAATTTTTGGATTGATATGATTACAAGACTGCTTAAACTCTTTGATATAGGGTGCCTCTTGTAAAACATATATAATTGCGAGACTACTTAGACTCAATTATTTAAGGAGGTCTCTTGTAAAATAGATATAATTGCGAAACTGTTTACACTCAATGATTTAAAGGATCTCACGTATTATCTTACCCATTGATGCAAGACTTTTACTTACTAATGATAATATATAGAAGATCTCTTTTAAGAAGTGTCCATTTACGTAAATGCAACGATAGTGGCATTGATTACCTAAAATCAATAATTCTTTCTCATTAGTCGATGGCGTATTTCCTTTTATTTGACTCGTAACATGGCTTACTAAGATATTACCTAGTTTGAATATCAATATGTTAATTTGCTCAACAATAGGATTATCTCAATTACTTAATGGTAAAAAGAACAGAAATTAGTTAGCATGAAAACTATACATGATCATTATAGCATGATGTGTGCCTAAAAGCCAGTGCTCTTACCAGTCCATGACATATGAGCTAAGTTTATCATCATGTGCTTGAGAGACTAAGCTCTTACAAGCCAGCAACGATGTGTAAACTATATATTATATTCATTATTGCTTTCTTTTGATCAATCAAGGGGTTTAATTGCCTCCATTCAAACGTAAACTGTTTTGTGAAATTAACTTTACGTGCTAAGGAGATTAGTCTCTTATTTTGTAGCGGTAATAATAATAAAATGAAGACATATAAACATTTATCACATTTTCATTAGAAAATACAAGTGATAGAGAAATAAACTCCTTTTCATCTAAGCTTACTCATGAAATGAAAAGAAAACTGAGACTAAACCGATATGGGCACATTCTAGTTGTTAGGAGTTCTTGCACTTTCTAGCCTATAAAATACTTTCTACCTTCATAATATCATTTATTTGATTACATTTCTTCAAGCCTCTGCAACAACCACACATCCTCTTCTTCTTGAATGCTTGAGTCTTAGCCTCTTCCCTTACAGATAGCTATGCCTCGGAGGATTCCACTAAAGATAGCTCCTCCTCATTCACATGTTCATTAAAGAATGCTGCTTCAATGAAGTGAGACTCATTAGGTATGAATGAGTTCTTTGTTGTAGGAATGAGGACATCTTTCTCATTCCAATGACCCTTTATATATTGATGCCATGTTAAGGGAATCATTATGATCATGCAGCCAGGTCCTTCCTATAAAGAAATGGTAAGATGTAAGCACATCAATCACATGGAATCATCTAGAGTTATGGATAGGTCCAACATCAAAATCTACCTTAACACGCCCCATTGTCTTCATAGAGGACTTATAGAAGTTATTTAGTATATTGGTTGCTTCACTAGGTTTTGAATATCTATTTCTGCATATTTAAAAGTGGATATTAGCATAACATTAAGTGAAGATCCATTATCAACAAATATTCTCCTGATAGGATAACCATTGAGTACGCTTTCCACATGTACAAGATGATAGTGATTAGGACTCTTCAAGCACATGTCAGCATTAGTGAATGTAATTGCACTTTCATTTATTGAAACTACTCCCTTAATAGGATATCTCATTGTATGTTTCTTGTACTGACCTTATACAAGCCTTATGAGCACAGTTGTAACCTCGAGCTGAGCATCCTCATCAAAACTGAGGAGATCAAAGAAATTTTTAACATTAGAAGTCTTTAATAAGGCAAGGATAACGTTATCATATCCACTTCCTTCAATTTCATCTTTCAACTCTATCTTTTCGCACTTCAATTGGTTATACGTCTATTTCTTTATTGTAAGGTCATGAGTGATTGTGTTTACAGCACCACGTTAAGCGTTATAAGCTGATAGTGTATTATTCCTAGCATTATTGTCTTTAATAATCAATTCACCATTCTAAACCCGTTCATTAAATATCATCTTCAAAGTCCAACAATCTTTTCTAAGATGACCTACACTTCTATGAAATCTAAAATACTTAAGGTAACATTTTTCTTTATTTATTGGTAAGGAGTCAACCCTTAGGAGCTTAATATTTCCATCACATAGCCATTCATCGAAGAGTGTGTACACTTTTTACATTGAACATGGGTATGCTAAAGATAGTTTAATGCCCATAAGCTTCTCACTTTTGGATTTCTTTACTCCTTTTGGATTCTCCTCTTAAGCTAAGTTTACTAATAGTGTACGCTTGTTAAACCTTGCATTTTCACCCCTTTGTCATGCCACCAAATTGTTAGTCCTTCTTGTATTTTCAACTAGCATAGCAAATGAGGCTGGGGAGAAATTCTCCAAGTGCAGAACATATTCAGTAAACATTCCCTAAATACAAATCTTTACTAACTCTTTTGCATCATAAACATCTTATACATCCAAGGAATATTCCCAGAAGCACTCAGTGTAGTCCATAAGGTCTTCTTTAGGCTTTTATCGTATCCTCACCATGTTAGTAAGGATAACCCTTTCTTCAGTGGAGAAAAAAATTTCCAAAAACATCTCATACATACTCCCCCAGGAATCCATAAATCCTAGAGGGAGATTAACGTACTAAGTATATGCCTTCTTAGTGAGCAACTTAGAAAATTCTTTTAACTTTAAATCATCATCTAGGCCGTATTCCTCTAGGGTCTCAATGAACTTTAGTAAGTATTCTTTGGTGCTCCCTTTTTGGCCATTGAACAACGTGGACTTCAAACTTACATAGTCATTAGGGTACAACTTTGTGATGATATGCAGGTGATATAGGAGTTTTAATTTTTGTACCCTAACTGTGGACTTTGCTTATATCTCCTTCAAGTACATGTCCAGATCTTATTTGGTTACGAATGAACCTCTCTAGATGGATGCCTCTACCCTCACTAACATCACATGGGCATGATGCATCGGAGTAGGATTCGCCGGTATAGAGCTTGTGAGCACATGATTCATTGGTATTAGTTATGCAGAGTCAACAATTATGACATGTGGTATAATACATAAGAATGACGAGTCTCCAATCTAAACTCCTTAGTTCCTTACTTTAAGAAATAAATCTTGTGTAGCTGTAGGTTCTACTATAAGAAGTTACTCCCCAACTCTAAGAGTGACTTGTTTGTTGACAATAAGAGAATTGAGTGAGGTATGTTATTATACTACAGTGGAGAGATTGGAAATAGTAGCTCCTTGTTGTACAACAACAAAAGCGACTAAAGTGGGTACACATTAGGCAAACATTACCTTAAGTCCATTCAAATTTTGGTTAGTCTCTTGAAGCTCATACGCCAATTGCACATTGTTAAGGATACTTTCTTGTATACCATCTCCTTGATTCGTACCTCTTAGAGGTAGGTTTTGGTCATTGGTGATAGTCGTACCATCTTGTTCCTAATTATTGTCATCCATAGGATCAATAGGTCTTCTTCTTGAGGGTATCATGATGCGAGTGTTAAGTCTTCTCTTCCCAGTAGAGTCTCTAAAAATATAGGTATGTGGTTATAGGTGTAAGGATCACATGCATACTGCATATCAAAGTCGTGCTATACGTAACTAGGGAAATGGCTTGAATCATGATATGAGATGATCAAGAGAGAAATGTGAGGAGGAAGAGCAAGCAATCTCAACAAGACTCAAACACTTATGGTGACCAGTAGAGAAGCTTGGAGGCATCAAACTCTATAATCGATGAAGAATGAGATAGTGTTTTTAAAATATTCAAGTATTTGATCTTTTATGATGAGAATCCAATATAATAATGGCGTACGTACTAAGATCTCCCTTTTTCAAATGAGAGAAGGAAACCAGTATTTATAAGAGTTGATCATTGATTAACATCACAATCCATTAATTTCATCCATAGGATCGTAATATTGATCAATAACCAATATCAGTCCCTTCCTTTAAGGGATCCGCTATGGGCTCCTTTAGATTTAGGTCCTGTGAAAGCCTTATACTTAGAGTGAGCCAATATTAAGAAAGATTGAATCAAATAGACCGATCCAACAAACTCTACTCTAAGACCACCGTACCAAAATTCTCTTGATTATCCTAAATATTTATACTCGACTCTTTAAGCTTGTCATCTTTACCTAAAAAGTTAAATCTAATAAATTAATGGGCTAAAAGCCCAAACTTAAATTTAGCCCTCTACAATTAAATCCGTTTAGATTTGAGATCAAACATATATAAGGTTTGATAAATTTTTCCTATATTTTTGGTATCCAACTATACTATTTTGGCATAGTCTAGTATTTAAGCTCTAACAAGTTAGATATGTAATTTTTTTTTTCCATATTTCTAATTGCACGCAAGATGATAGAAATATTTTAAAATGCTTATAACTATCATACTGCACATACATCAAAGGTCTAGTGGCATGATCGCTATTTCACCACTAGATTAGAGTAAATTTATTCCATTGTCATTGTAATAGCTAATTGGTTGGCATAAGGCACTAGGTTGATGTTGCTAGTATGCATTCTTGGGGAAAAGTACCAATATGACTGTAAATCTTGCTGTTATCTTTGTTCTCGAAACTTTTCAAGTTATATTAGCTGTGGAACAAAAATAATTGTCGAGCCTGATTTTTTCCACCTAGTTTTTATAAATAAATATTTTTTAAACCAATTAATATTAAACCCTACTTGTTTAATATTAACTCTTAATTTGAATTTAAAGAAAATCAGTTCTTTTAATTTTGAAAACATTTTTGGAGTCACCACCCAACCGGAGTTGGAAAAAAGAATTAAGTTATAATCAATTAGATAGATTGATTATAACTTAGCTACTAATCTTTCGATAAAACCGATTTTTGTTAAAACAATATGTCTGAATCTAAAGGCTAATTTTTTAAACTCTAAACGAGTACCACTTTTAATCTTTTCAAATTTAATTTTTACTTTTCAATATACCCTTATAATAAAATCTATCTGCATTCAACTTAGTTTAATTTAAAAAAAAAAAAGATAAAGCGATCATTTATTTACAAAAGATGGAAAATTTCAAAAGATGGAAAAAGAAAATTTTCCATATTTTAAATTACCCCGTACTTATGTACGAGTTCCTATATACCTGCTATTCAGAATCAAACTTCCGTAGTTCGTTTTGAAAATATTAGCAGGTTTATTGATTTTAAATGTGGAAAGTGGTTAAGTTTACGTCTTTTAGCCATTTCATTTTATTTAAGAAAAATACCTAAAAGAAAATGGTCCTAATTTGGCGATTTTATCCTTGGAAAAATTCCAAAATATTCGATTTTTTTTTTCTTAAAAGGTCCATTTATTTTTATTTATTTGGGAAAAAAATTCTAGGTGATAAAACTTTTTAGAAATATCTTAAAATATCTAAATCCAACTTTCTATGAAATATGCAATTACCATGGTTAAGATCTTTAATTATAAAAAATGAAGTCTAAATTATAGAAAAGAAGTTTAATTATAAAAAAGGAAGCCTAAACTATGGAAAAAATGCTTAAATATAAAAAAGAAGCTCAAATCATAGAAAAGAAACCTAAATTATTAAAAAGATATTTGAATTATAAAAAAGACGTTTGAATTATGGAAAACATGCCTAAAAAGTTTATTTATTTTATTGAAAAAAGGATTTTTCTAAGTGAGAGGACATCTTTATTTTTCATTATTATTTTTATTTTTTATTATATATTTCTGGCTAAAACATAAAAATAAGTAAACCAAATAAACTAAGCATTTTCCTTTTTATTTTCTTTTTCCTTCTTTACTTTTTCTTTTCTTTTCTTTCTTTTTCGTTTTTTTTTCTTTTTTACAATTTCAAATAGAATACAATCATAATAATAACAATAAAAAGTAAAAGAAAAAGTACAATATTACAAAAATAAATAAAAACAAAGAAAACAAAATATAGAGAAAAAAACACAAATAAAAACCAAACCAAACCAAAGCCAGACCAAACTGTAATTCACATGAATCCTAGAAAAAAAAAGGTTGTGTAGAGAGATAGTGTGGCGTTTTAAATGAATTTAATTGATCGTAAGTGATGAATTGATGATTTATAGTGAAATAAAATCCCTTATTTATAGGTATCATGGTTAAGTCAAGGATGAAAAATATTAAATACAATATGATTTTTTTTCATGTTAAGGATGGGTGAACTTGGAAAATATGTGATGCTAAATACAAAACTGTGCATGTAGGAGCGTGCTTATCACATTTAAAAGTGAGTTGATAAGTGATGTGGCGATAATGTGACCCGTGACATAACGATGACATGGCAATAAAGTGAGAAAAGAAAATAAAATATGCATTTTATACCATCCATGGGCTGGTGGTTTTTCCTTATTCATATGTATAATAATTGCACATATGAACTAAATTAACCCAAGTTATATTCAAATCTAAGCTCAGACTCAATGACTCTTTCTTTATTTTATCTAAATTAAAAATTATATTCTATTAAATTATTTAAAAGATTTATTGTTTTCTAAATCTCCTATTTTTTGTATTTTTCTAAATTTTATATTTTTGTGATTTTTTATAAATTTCTTATTTTTTAGGTTTTTTCTTATTTTTCTATTTTCTTTTTTTTTTTTGTATTTTTCCTAATTTAAGATCCATTACCTTATTGAAAAAATAAACGGGAGTAAAAATTAAGTGTCTACAATAATTCCTTTTACAAATATCCATGCCAACCCATATGACTTGAGCATTATTTTATCATTGGGATGAAATACATTCAAGTCCATGTTTCTTTGCCAATGTATGCCTCATTGAACATATAATTAATCGAAAATAATATTCAAATAAAGATTGAAAGGCCAAATCTTTTTTTTTATTTTCTAACATTGGAAAATTGCAAATAACCTTCCAAACTTAGACTTAAGTGTAGATTTTTAGATATTACAAATTATCCTCCTAAACTTTGATGAATTGATAAAATAAAAGATAGTTGACACTTCTTTAGTTAAAAAATATCACACCATGATGAGGTCTCTAAATACACTTTGATTAGTCTAGGGGAAGCTTTCACACGAAAGTCAATATTTAAGGAGACCATTTACAATCTATAAAGATTATATGCTAATTTGTTAAAATTTACATCATGCCTTGAGATTGAGGAACGAAGATAGTCTACCATGTACTTATGTTGTAGTATGAGTATTATAAGGCTTAAAACAACTAAAATTCACAAATAATAAATATTCCACAATTAATTCAAAGTCCCACATAAATATCTTCCATCCATTAACAATATATAACTTTAAACTTCCGAATAATTAAAAACATATACTAATATGATTAAATGCAAATTACAACGATCGACTTGTCATGCACTAACACTAAACCTAGTCCCAAAATAGGATTATAACAAACAAGCTTCTTTTGTACCCACAAAAAAAAAAAAAAAAACATGAAGATCCAAAGCACAATACGTAATTGTAACCACCCACACAAATGCTACAAGTATGCATGCACACACATACCTAATTTATTGCAACAAAAATATTGGTGGTGGTACAATGACGGTGAAGGCGATGACGAAAATAGTGACACAATGATCATATGATTAATCAATTAACGATTGGTACAAGAAATTGTTTAAACACTATTTTGAAAACATTCGAATATCTATAAACCAAAATTAGAGCTCTATGATTCTCCATTTGTAAGCATCCAACCGATGACCAACATAATGGAGTTTTTCTCCTTAACGACATTAACGAATAAAAAATAGAAGCAACAAATAAAACCTCGACCAAAACTTGGTTTCGCAATAAAGTTTTGATGAATTTGGCAGTCCAATGATCCAAGCAAGATTTGGAATAGTAAGCATTATTTCATAATTTAATGAATGCTTTTTGTTGAACCACCCTTCCTTAAATAATGAATCACACATTTATTATTCCTAATCACTATGCACAAATAATGTCAATTAAGATATTTATACAATAAAAATAATTAATGAGAAATCTAAGAAAAATTAAATATGATTGCAAGAGTCGTACTATAAAACCCTGTCATTATTGTTCCATCCAAGTACAATGTATTCAGATAGACTTCTTCTTTTTTTTTTTTTTCATCCCTTTTAATAACACTTTTGTAATATATTGCACGTTTCAAAAGCCCAAAAGTTATATGTAGCAGGTAGTCCCTATTCCTAAATCTATAATTTAAATGAATATCTTATCCTCATTATAATTAATTTCAAAGGATTATTATCCTTTAAATACAAGATAATTCAACATTTCAAAATAAGCGAGTATCAAGTGGAGATTGCCACTTTTTCTTCCTCTCTCATGACATCTGTGCTTTCTTTTTATCTCTAACTCTATACTATCACATGGCTGAATAGATCCACCTTCATTGGTGTAAGCTCTAAACAAATTTTGCTTAGACGTGTGTTTGTTATATTTTTCCTGCTCTTGTTACGGAAAACCGTTGAACACCTCTATAAATACTCCATAATACCCTTTGTTCATCAACACATGAAAACAAACAAATAATTCGTTCCAATCAAATTCTCTTTTCTAGGTTTTTCTATCCAAATGATCTTTCTTTGCTAAAGCTCTCCCGTTTTTAAATGGTGTTTCTATTCATATTCTCTCAAGTTGTCTTTAATTGGGATTGTATCTATATTTTTTTAGTATATTACTAATAATTTTCTTGTAATATTTTATTCTTACAGTTTTCTTCTAAAAGATATTTAACCTTCGAGAAACGTTTTTCCAGAGAAATCGAATATGAGATAAGTGACTATAGAAATATTTTCATGCTAGTCTTATTACTATTTTTGAAAAACCAACTATTGTTGCATTCGTTGTTATATAAATATAGAGCCTTAAAAACCATGTCTAAGTCTATCCACTTACATCTGCTTAAACAACATTGTTCCTTCTTGAAATATAAATCCACATACAAATATCTTAATTACAGCAATGATGGTGTCAATCAACCACATTTTACAATTCGTACCTCCCCATGGTACTTGGCAAGAAACCACTCGTCCAAAAGATGACCCCAGATGCGATAAAAAGTATCTAAGGTTGGTCAATGAAGCATTTTGTTTTGCATGGACACCCTACCTCCTTTATAGCAAATCGAACCTGTTTATGGAGTTCACACATTACAACCACATGAGCTGTGTCGTGTCTATGTTCGCTTCGGAAGCTTGGAGTATTACCTCATAGAATTGCAATGCAAGTAGTGGAACTCACTGGATATGGCTGCATGTATTATTTCTGGTTAGCATTCATGGACTCCATGTTGCTTCCGGTAGCTAGCCACAACCGTGGGTTTTGAGGCTAGAAAGAGCCCAGCGAATCAGATCGATTTAGATCCAAGATCAAACATATAAATGGTTTGATGATTTTTCCCTATATTTTCTGTATCTGACCATACCACTTTGGTATAATCTAGTGTTTGAGCTATAATGAGTCATACAAACATGTATTTTCCGCAATATTTCTCACTGCAAGCAGAAGGATGGGAATATTTAGCTGTCATTGTAATAACTAATTAGTTGCCACAGGGCACTGGGTTGATCATGCTCGTATGTGTTCTTGATAGGAAAAAGGTAAAAAAAAAAGCCAATATTATTGGTATTCTTGTTGTTATCTTTGTTCTTGAAAATTGTCCAGTTACTTAGTTGTACAATAAAAATAAATCCTTTATTGATGTATTTATTTGCAAATAATTGTAAAAAGTGCAACTAGATCCGATTAAGATTTAAATCCTTGTGGCCCATATAGCTTGAGTATTATTTTCCCATTGGAATGGAATGGATTCAATTTTATATTCCTTTACCAATGTATGCCTTGTTGAACATATAATTAGCCCAAAAAATATTCTAATAATGATTTAAAGGCCATATAATGTTTCTTTTCTCCAAGGGTTTATATATATATATATATATATTCTGTTTTGGTTATGTAAAATAAATAATTGTCATAAAGCTATACCCACTTCTATAATAATGTAAGAGATGTATAATTACATACTGCATAATATCATATTTTTTATAAGATAAATAATTATGTAAACGGAAAATTAGATAGTTACTTCTTCTTCTTTTTTTCTAACTATATTAGAATTTTGGGAGAAAAGAGATTGGAAATCGATAGGACCGTTGGAAAACTAATATCCATATTATTAGGCTATAACAGATTTAGCATGTGTAGGTGCACATATAGCATGACTTACATAAGAATTAAGATGTAAATTTTATACTATAGCTATGTAAAGGATGGATTTCGTATGTGTTCAATTTGCAGTTTTTTTTTTTTTTGAACTACGACTGATTGGTTTTATGAAAAATAAAAGATATAAAATATTGTATCATAGTATTTAATGTTTAACTTATATAATATATATGTTGTTGTTACTATATGTAGGTTAAAAAATACATAGGGAGATAAATGTTGAATTATAAATATAATGCATATATATGATATATATATATATATATATATAAAAGTTGTATCATTTAACAACTTTTCTGCAAAAAAAAAAAAAAAGATAAAAATAAAAATTTAATAATCGTTATATACACATTCTTGTCATTTATCTGATATATATTTATATGAATATTATGCAATCATACGACAATTTCAACAAATACATATTCCAATAGCATTGACATGGGTATATTGTAATAGTAATATTTTAATCATCATTGTGGCTAATAGGACTATAGTCACAACAATGCTAGTATAATACTTTTAGAATGATTTTATTGTCAATAAGTATATTAACTATAGATATAAATTAACTTCTAATTAACTATTATATTAACATTAACCTTAAACCAAATGGTTTTCAATTTAGGATAAATGCAAAATCGGATCAATCTGACAAGTTTTGTATCATATATGCAGGTGTACATATGTGCATATATATAACTATGTAATTAATCAAATGAAATTATATATATATATATATATATGTAATATCTCTAGCCAAACATGGGCTGGATGCGAGTATATCCATGTTCCAATAAAGAACCTGCCTGGCAGATGCAAAACTATCATGTCCTCCACATGTGTGTCAATATGTGATAAGAATTAAGATATGGCTAAAGCTTTTTAGATTGCTTCATGTAATCTTAATTTAAGGGGAAGAAAGAAATTCAAAGTTTCAATTTGATACGAAAACAGAATCCATCCATATAGTTCATCAATACATATATGAATAGAAATCGTTTGCCTATTCTTCATTATTATTGACACAAACACAACTTCTTAAAAAAGCTTAAAAGTGCTTGCGAGTATTTTTCTCCCTTTATCTTCAAAATCTCTACTATGTTAGATTTTTCTGTGTAATCTTAAATTTTTACTACTTTAGAGCATAAGTATCGTGATATAGATGTTAGCATCTTTCTCTATATTGCTACTTGTATGTCTTTTTTAAATAGGCGGCTGACATCGAGTAGAACGTACACACGCGGAAAAGAACCGGTGCAGTCCCTCTTGAGGCCAGGAACCGAAGGGCCAATTCCATCCCTACCTTCCTAGACTTCTGTCAGAGCCAGACTGTAAATAGGCCTCAGCTCCTATGACAACAAGAGGACAAGAATGGAGGTTCAAACCAGATAGCATCTCAAAGTAAAATAACAAGATTTTCATTACGTTAGAAAGAGAGGATACTCCCTTTTAAGTTCAACAAATTCAATGCAAGCAATTCTCAGTTTTAACCCGAAATTCAAGAACTAAGACGCCTGCTATACTAAATCATATACTGAAAGGGGGAAAAAAAGATTATAGAGTGAAATTATGAATATGCTCCATTTAGAAGTTGACTTAGAAAATAATTTATTAGAAACTTCAAAACTTACTTTGCTTTAAAGGTGATTCAGAAGATAAGAAAGAAAAATCTATAATTTAATATATTGAAAATAATAAAAGACAAGTCCAACATTGATTAAAAGATGGGAAAAATATGGCTTTATATGTAAGGGACTATAAAATTGAATTGGTTTAAATCATTTTAATATAAACAACCCACGCAAGAAAAAACTTATTATCTAAAGAAAATGGGCACTTTTCCTTAGGACTCTTTTTAACTCCACTAAGTGGAATCAGGAGCCTAGAATCCAAAGTTCCACAATCCAAGTAAAATATATATATATATATTAAGAGGCTCTAATTATATATATAAAAAAAGAGGCTCTTGTCCAAAGACAAAAAGGAAAAAAAAAAAACTAAACAAAAAAAAAAAAAGGATATTGAAAACTTGAGGCCTCTGCAAAAGGCTAGGTGTAAGGAGTTAAGTCACAACTAGGTCAAGACCAGTTGGACTTGCCAGGGGTGTAAAATGTTAAAGATAAGTCCCACGTTGGTTAAAAGATAGAAAAGAAATTGGCTTGTAAAGTAAAATTGGCTTAACTCATTTTAACATAAATAATCCACACATGAAAAAAGCTCATTTTCTAAAGAACACAAGCACTCTTCCATAGCACTTGGACGGGGCCCACCAAAACTTCAACGTAATCCTCAACCTCCTCATCTCCATTGCTGCGGGCTGTCTTCCTTAAAGCAGCCTTCATGCTCTTTTGCTCCACCCTTTCCGGACGTCTACCACCAAATGGACTCTCAAGTGAGAAATCAATGTGCTTTTGGGAGTCAACCCTCACCAAGAAAAATGGGATGTTGGCCACTTGTCCTCCAACCCTGTGTAAAACAACAAACAGGTTAATAAACATCGATTTGATCAAACCCGAAAAGACAAATGCACATTGAACCTACCCCAGACAGTTTTCCAGCAAAACTCAAGGCACAGAGATCATGCAACTTCAACAAATTTAAGTACTTCTCCTGACATGCCTGTGTCTGATGAGTGTCCTGACATGGTGAATGGATTTGGCCATCATCCCAGGCTTGGACATAAGAGTTTGAAGGCGCCGCTCGAAGTAACTTCTCAACCGTCAAGGCCAAAACAGAATCAAGCTTGTTTTGACTTTCATCTAGAAGTCCATATCTGTACATCCTCTGGAGAAGAGCCTCGCCCTCAAAGATGCGACGAGGGGGCTCTTCTCATCAAGGGCCAAGAGCACCCAGGCATTGTTGAGGATGTGGCTCGGATAGTATTGAAGCTTCCAGAGTTCCCTCTTGCAACAAAGCCCGTACTTTCCCACAAGCTTCAATTCAGCATCCAGTCGCTCTTTCTCGAAGGGATGGCGGGGCTTCTTAGGAGTCTTTCCATCTGATGTTAATCATGGAGAAGAACAAGAATGTATTAACACTAGTTGACAGACAACTTCAGTAACCAAAACCAAACATTGGCTCAGGATGAATAACTTCATTGCTGTTTCCTTTCATCCGAACTACACACGATGGATTGCAAAATTTATAACATTTTGCGACTATGATTAAAGATCGAAACTATAGTTAACCTCTTTATTAGCTTAATCGGCATTCTTAGAAGGCAAAACATTCCAAGATAAGGCACCAATTCTTCCATTGCCAATGACTATCAGCTAATACAAACCATTACTTCAACCTCTTAAATGTGAAAACAAAATTCATTTGACATGTTTTGATGAGTAATGAGTATATGTTAATAATATTTAAATATATATTAACGGTAGCAGATTTATTAATTATTGAATATATCTCATTTCAATAGGTTAGAACTTAAAATGGCGGTTGTCCTGAGACAGACTAATAATAAATGAATTGTTCAAACTTGAGAAAAAAAAAAAAAAAAAAAGGGTTCTGAAGCTTGTACTTAAGTACGTGTATCAATTGAGCATGTCCAATTGTTTATAGTTAGTTCGACAAATTGAAGTCCAACTGATTGGTGGAAGATAGAGTCTTGACATACTTTCGCGAGTGACAGCACCCTCACGTGGCCAAATTCCATTGTTTACGAAGTGTTTAGATGATCATCCGTTTTTTACGAAATTAAACAATTTGATTTTTACTCATATACCGTTACAATATAAAACATATGTCTATGTCAATATATTACCTGACCCCATTTTGAGTTCACCTGTGCCGCATCCTGTTCTAATATGTTTATTTACCTAATTGAAGGGGTCGAGATTACTACTTTTGTTTTAAACTTTGGTAAGATCTTTTCACCTTATGTGTTTACTTTTCTTAGCAAAGGTTCATGCTTTACGGTAGGCATAAATAAAGAATAATATGAAAGTAATAATTACTAAATTATTTATTTATTTGTTTTTTGTATTCATAAAGAGCACTAGCGTGCGCCTAATAAGTTGTTTTTCGCAACTTTATAGCGGATTGAATTCGTTTTCGATGACAAAACTAAAATAAAGAGCGACTTTTACTAATTAACCATGAAAAAAGAACTAAATTTCAAAAAGAAAAAGGTCCACATCACGATGATATCTAAGAAAGCCCAGTTCATCGCACAAACACGATAAACCCTGACGGCTGACGGTAATTGATCAAAATTCTCAACTTTTCAGGGATAAAAGAAAAAAGAATACTGAGAAGAGGGAGAAAGAGAGAGAGAGGGATTTATTACAGTTGTGGTAAAAAGAGATGTGGACCATGGCTGTTTTCTCAGTTGCAGGCTCAGCAACTGGCGCAATGTCAAAAGGTAAAAGTCATGGTCAAAGTTTAGACGCAGATAAAAGTTAAAAAGAGGATGTTTTGCTTTTATTGGAAGAAAATATCTAACCTAGATTTCCATGCTAGATTGCCCTGGGTTGGGGGATTTGAAATCTCAATATATAGAATAACATTCGAAATATTTTCTCATCGTCAACATTGTGGAGCTCTGTCCTTGAATTTTTTTTTTTCCCTTTTTTGCTAGATCTTGTCGATTTATTGTATTTTATTATTTGATTAATTAAATATATATGTATAACAATACCTTTTTGTTTAAATTAATTGTTATGAGTCAATTTAGAAGCAATATCTGTCAAACTTATGAAGAAAATTTAGGGAAAGAATAAAAAAATATAGTTTTTAAGACAATAGGAAGTAAAATAGGGAGAAAAAAAGAAAGAGGAAAAAAAAAAATTATAGACCTTAACATTTGTCCAATATTCTATTTGAATTCTTAACTTTTTTTCTTTTTTGGTTAATTTTGCCAACCTTTTCCAACATTTATATATTAGGACTTTCTCTGATGCTCTTAAGTTTTCTATCCACAATTGGCATGTAGCAAGTAGTATTATCGGATCCAAGGTGACCTATCTTAGTCAACTCAATTCGACTTAACCCTTTCATAAAGCTAGTTCGAATCATTCCTTTAACCCTTATAGACAATGATTCTAGTTCACCCAATTGACCTAATCAATCCAATCTAGTTCTTATAAAAGCTAATTAGGTTTTTTCGAGTTAAAATATATTATTTCTCTTATATTTTGTAGAAAATATACCAATTTACTAAAAAAATAAATATAGATAAGAGAAAAACAAAAAATAAACCTCAAAAAGCTCTCAACTTTCAATTTTTAAAGATGAAGATAATTCTATTCTTTATAAATAAATGTAAATTATACTATAAGATTTTTATTAACCTCAGTTCGATTCGGATCTAATCACGGTTAACCCTCTCAACTCTTAACCCTTTCTCATTTAAGGGTTTACCCTCTTGTTCGGTTTGACAACATTAGGAGTAATACCTAATTCATCAAAATAATCAATTTAAATAAATAATATAATTAAATAAAAATTCAAAAGTAATGAAAATTGAAAATTTTTTAAAAATTTTGAAAAATGAAGATAAAAAAAAAAAATCTAACCTCCCCCAATCTTAGGATGGTAGATTCATCATCAAAAAATCACCTCCCACCACCAACAAATTAAAAAAGAAAAACTTAATTAAGCTACGCTATAATTAATCACAAAAGAACTTTTATTCTTAAGATACGAAATAATTTTACTTTTAAAATATGAAAGTATTAGATGAGGATTGCCATTTTTTCCTCAACTCTCAACATCTGTTCTATGATTTCCTCTCTAGCTTTGTACCGCGATGCGGCTCCATAGATCCATACTTGATGATCCAAATAAATTTTGATTGGTTATCCCTCTTAATGGTCTAAACAAAGTTTGCTCGATCATGGGTTTGTTGCATTTATTCCTACTCTTGTTTAAGTAAAACTATTGGGCACCTCTATAAATACTCTATAGTACCCTTTGTTCATAAAGACTTACAAAATAAACAAATTGTTCTTTCTAATCAAACTCTCTTTTCTTGTATTTCAGTCCAAATAAAGTTTCTGTGTCAATTCCAAACATAAGTATGTATGTAAAGTGATAAAGGAAAAATAAAACAAAGCTCTCGTATATTAACATGATGTTTTTATTCATATTTTATTAATCACATTCTGTTAAGATACAATAGAGATAATATAGTCAACTGATTTGTCTTCGATTAGAATATAATCTATTAGCTTTCCTTATATATATATATATAATTTTCTAGTAATATTTCATTCTCATAGTTATTCCTCTGAAAATATTTGACCCTTGAGGATAGTTTTGCGAGAGACATTAAAAAAAATAAAAAAATGAGGACCAAGCTATTATTTCTATTTATGAAAAACCTAACTTTTGTTTGATTGTTTGTTATATTAATATAGAGACATACAAACCTTGCTTAAACAATTGTGTTTCTTGTTGAAATATAAATCCATCTACTGTTGTTTTAATTTTTTTGGGTCAAATGTTGTAATTATATTTATAAACCGTGTCTTTACAACTGCTACACGTGTCATCCAACATCAAAGGCAGAGGAATGATATACTCATATACATATTCAACTCCTCCATTGCAGCATGGAGTTCTTTTACATTTTCAAATGGTTACACGCAAGATGCATCTTGTTGTAGCGGTGGTAATAGGCTACTAGCAAAAGGGACTCCTCTACCTCTTGTTTGCATATGCCATTTTGGCCAAAAACTCTGCAACTTGGTTTGCCTCCCTTGAAGTAAAAAACAGCTTGTTCTCTTTCAGCCATGATAACTTGTCTCTGCATGCATTTAGTGCATTAAAAAAAGCCCAGACAACCAAATCGATTTAGATTCAAGATGGAACGTATATAAGGTCTGATAAATTTTTTCTATATTTTTAGTATCCCACTGTACCACTTTTGTATAATATAATATTTGAGCTATAACAAATCATACAGACATGTATTTTTTGCAATAATATTTCTAATTGCAAGTAAAATGATCGGAATATTCTAAGTTGCTTATAACTATCATACTGCACATAAGTCAAAGTTCTGGTCTCATGATCGCTATTCTACTAATAGAATAGAGTAAGTTTATTCCACTGTTATTGTAATAGCTAACTAGTCGCCATAAGGCATTAGGTTGATTTTGCTAGTAGCTGTTCTTGGAGAGAGAGAAAAGAAAAAAGCCAATATGATTCTTGTTGTCATCTTTGTTTCTGGAATTTTTCTAGTTATATGGATTGTGGAACAAAAATAATACCTTTTATTGATGTATTTATTTGCAAATAATTGTAATAAGTATAATTCAATTCAATGAAGATTACAAAGATCAATGTTACCCATATGGCTTGAGCATTATTTGCCTCATTAGGATGAAATAGATTCAATTCATATTCCTCCACCAATATATGCCTTATTGACCATATAATTAACCAAAAATAATATTCAAATAAAGATTGAAAGGTTGGATTTTTTCTAATATTGGAAATTTGGGTCTAATAAATATATATATATATATCCTTCTTCTTTTTTATTATGTAAATTAAAATAAGGTAAAACTACAATTTATCTTCCAAACTTTGACTTAAATACAGACTTTCAAATGTTGTCAATTATCCCTTCAAATTGATAAATTGGTAACATAAAGGATAGTAGACATTTCCTGTTTTAGTTATAAAAAAAAAAAAAAGTCACACTACAATTAAAATTTATGAGATCTTAAAATATATTTTAATAAGTTTAATGAATGATTTTATATCAAGATCAAAATTTAATGAGGTTATTTGCAATCTATAAGAATTATTTACCAATCTATTTAAATTTATATCACCCCCCAAAACCAATGCATGTAGACATTCCACCTCATACTCATGTTGTCATATAAGTATGATAAGGCTTAGAACAACTAAAATCCACAAATAATAAATATTCCACAATTAATTCAAAGCCCATGTAAATATCTTCTTCTCGTTAACAACATACAACTTCTAACTTCCAAATTATTAAAAATATTAACTAACATAATTAAATGCAAATTTTAACAATCTATTTTGTCATAAATGTCAGGACTAAAACTAAACCCATTTTTAAAATATGTAGTCATGATTATAACAAGTTTCTTTTGTACCTTAAAAAAAAAAAAAAAACAAACATGAATAGGGAGGAGCCAAAGTGCAATACATAACTGTAAGCACCAAATGCCACAAGTATGCATACACACACACATCTAATCTAATGCTACAGAAATATTGGTAGTGGTGCACTAGTGGTGACAATAATGACGGGAACGGTGACACAGGGATCATATGATAAATCAATTACAGTCCATATAAGAAATTGTTTAAACACTTTTTTGAAAATATTTGAACATGCATAAACTAAAATTGGAGCTCTATGATTCTCCATTTTTAAGCATCCGACCGACGACCTGCATAATGGAGTTTTTCATCTAAGAAAATGTCCTTAATGGCATTAACGAATAAAAAATAGAAGCAACCTAAAAACCAAAATTGGGCTTCACTATAAAGTTTTGATGATTTTGGCAGTCCAATGATCAAAGCATGATTTCAAATAGTAAGCATTATTTCATAATTTAATCAATGCTTTCTGTTGAGTCACCCTTCCTCAAATAATTAATTACACATTTATTATTCCCAATCACTATGCACAAATAATGTCAATTAAGATATTTATACAATAAAAATAATAAATGAGAAATCTAAGAAAAGTTAAATATGATTGCAAGAGTAGTAACATAAACCCCTATCATTATTGTTCCATCCAAGTATGATGTAATCAGATAGACCTTTTTTTTTCTTTTTCTCCATTTCAATAACACTTTTGTAATATATTCTACTTTTCAAAAGCCCAAAAGTTATATATAGTAGATAGTTCTTATTCCTTAATCTGTAATTTGAATTACTTTAATTTAATTGAATATCTTATCCTCATTATAATTAATTTTAAAGGATTATATATCCTTTAAATACAAGATAATTCTACATTTCAAAATAAGCGAGTACCAAGTGGGGATTGCCACTTTTTTCTCCCCTCTCATGACATTTGTTCTTTTTTTTTTTTCAATCTCTAGTTTTATACTACCATGTGGCTCAACAGATCCGCCTTCAATGGTCCAAGCTCTAAACAAATTTTGTCTAGTCGTGAGTTTGTTATATTTTTCCTGCTCTTGTTACGGAAAACCGTTGGATACCTCTATAAATACTCTACAGTACCCTTTCTTCATTAACACATGAAAACAAACAATTCGTTCCAATCAAATTCTCTTTTCTAAGTTTTTTGTCCAAATACTAACTATCTCCTATTTTTAAATAGTGTTTCTATTCATACTCTCTTAATCATATTCTCTCATGACACGGTCACTGATGGAGATAACATGGTCAACCAATTTATCTTTATTTGGGATTGAATCTATTAGTTTCTTTTTTCTTAATAATTTTCTTATGGTATTTCACTCTCACAGTTATTCATATACAAATATTTAACCCTCGAGAATTGTATTTTTGAGAAATCGAAAATAAGATCAGCGACTATCGAAATATTTCCATACTAGTCTTATTACTATTTTTGAAAAACCAACTATGGTTTCATTCGTTTTTATATAAATACAGAGCCTTAAATACCATGTCTGATTCTAACCACTTACATCTACTTAAACAACATTGTTCCTTCTTGAAATATAAATCCACATACAAACATCTTAATTACACCAACCAATGGTGTCAATCAATCAACTATATTTTACAAGCCATACCTCCGATCCCTTTGGTACTTGGCAAGAAAGCGATAAAGAGTATCCAAGGTTGGTTAATGAAACATATTGTTTTGCAGGGACTTCCTACCTCCTTTACAGCCAACACGATCTGTTCATGGAGTTCACGTATTACAACCACCCGAGTTGTGTCGTATCCCTGATTGTTACGTTCGCTTCGAGGGCTGGAGTAGTACCTCACAGAATCGCATTGCAAATAGTGGAACTCTCTGGATATGGCAGCATGTACTATTTCTGGTTAGCATTATCCATGGACTGCATATTGCTTCTAACGCTAAGGTCATCACGTCAAGCTGATAACGGGAGCTAGCTACAACCGTGGGTTTTGAGGCTGGAAATAGCCCAGCGAATCAGATCAACTTTTTTTCCTATATTTTTTGTATCCGACTATACCACTTTGGTATAATCTAGTATTTAAGCTCTAATGAGTCGTGCATACGTGTATTTTCGGCAGTATTTCTTATTGTAAGCAAAAGGATCAAAATATTTTAAGTTACTTAAAGCTCTCATAACGTACATAAGTCTCGAAGATCTGGTGGTATCATTGTTGTCCTCCCACTAGAATGAAGTTTACTTAGATGTCATTCTTATAACTAATTAGTTGCCACAAGGTACTGGGTTGACCCTGCAAGTTTGTGTTCTTGATGGAAAAAAAAAAAAAAAAAAGGCTAATATGATTGGTATTCTTGTTGTTATCTTTGTTCTCGAAAATATTCCAATTATTTTAGTTGTAGGATAAAAATAAATCTTTTATTGATGTATTTATTTGTAAATAATTATAATAAGTGCAACTCAATCCAATGAAGATTGTAGAAATCCTTATGGCCCATATAGCTAGAGCATTATTTTCTCATTGGAATGAAATAAATTCAATTTTATATTCCTCCACTAATGTATGCCTCATTGAACATATACTTAGCCCAAAAAATATTCAAATAATGATTAAAAGGCCTGATTTTTTTTTTCTAAGGGTTTTTATTATATATGTACCATGTTTTTGTCATGTGAAATTAAATAATTGTCATAAAGCTATAACCATTTCTATAATAATGTAACAGATATATAGTTACATAATGCATAATATCATATTTGTTATAAGATAAATAATTATGTAAATAGATATTTAGATACTAATCTTTTTTTTTTAACCAACTACATTACAACTGAAAAAAAAGGATTCGAACTTGATCAATTTTACTGAAAAAGTAATATTCAAACCATCAAACTGAGCTGTAATGACCTTGGCAAATAGTTACTTATTCAGCATATAAAAATACCTATCAATATGTCTATACATATAGCATGACTTACATAAGAATTAAGATATAAATTTTATATATATATATATATATATATATGTTGTATCATTTAGCAACTTCTGTGTAAAAAAAATAATAAAAATAAAATTTTAATAATCATTATATACACATCTGATAGATGCATTTGTATGTTTACATGAATATTATGCAATCGTACGACACTTTCAACAAATGAATATTCCAATTGCATTGGGATGGGTATATTGTAATGGTAATATTTTAATCATCGTTATTGCCAATAGCAGTATAGTCATAACAATGATGGTATAATAATTTTTAGAATGATTTTATCGTCCATAAATCTATGAACTATAGATATAAATTAGTTAACTTCTAATCTGACTATTGTTTAACTATCTTATGACTATAAACCGTAAACCAAGTGGTTGTCAGTTTAGGATAAATGCAAAATGGGATCAAAATGATAGGTATTTTATATAACGTTGTTTGTGTAAGTATACGTATTTACGTATATATAACCATGTAATTAATCATCAAGTGAAGTTATACATATATTTATATAATATCGCTAACTAAACATAGGCAGGAGGCGAGTCAATCCATGCTCCAACACAGGAACAAGTCCTTGAACTTAGGATGCAACTAGAGCGAGCTCAAATGGATTTTATGAAACTTAAATCCACCATCGTAAGATTTAATATCTTTTAAAACTCTATAAAAACCTTGTAAGGTTTTATCCTCTATTCTCAAAACTCAATCCTATAAATTTCTTAATCTTATAAGAATATGTTTTTATAGAATTCCAAAAACCCTATAAAAATGGATTCTTATAGAATTTATATGGGATTAAGAAGAGAATATAATAAAAGAAATTAAATAAGATTAAAATTATATTTATTAACTTACATAATAATAAAAGTTCAGAATTAAATGTGTTGTACAATATAAAATTTGTATAAAATATATATGTTATATAAATTAAAAGAAAAAAATTTTATTAATACATACTTTTTTTACGAAGTCAATGTCCCATTGGTTTTTTCTTTTAATCTTTAAAACTTGATTATAAATCTTATAAGGTTTTAAATTGTATCCCTAAGCTTACAAAATAATATCCTATTGAGTTTTTATCAAGTGCTCAGTTACATCCCTACTTGACCTAATTTATGGAGCGAGTCTGGACCCATCATATCCTCCACATATTTGCCTATATGTGATTTAAAATATGGCTAATTTTTTCTTCTTTTTTTTTAGATTGCTTCATACTGTCTTAATTTAGGGGGAGGGGGGTGGAATATTCAAAGTTTCCATTTGATATGTAGCTCATCAATTCATATATATATAAGCGGAGATTGTTTACCCATCCTTCATCTGCATTGACTGAGACACGATTCTCTTCTTAAAAAAGCTCATGAGTAATTTTCTTCCTAATCTTTCAGGGTGTCTCTTGATATTTTTTCGTTTATTCTTAAATTTTACGACAACTCTATAGCATAAATGTTTTTAACATAGATATGAGCATTTCTCTCAGGATTGCCCCTTGTATCGTCCTTTTAGATTCTTGAGCTATTCAAATAGGAGGCTAGCGTCGAGTGGAATCTACAGGTCCGAAAAGAACTGGTGCAGTCCTCTCAGGCCAGGAAATGAGGGGCCGGTTCCTTCCCTACCTCCCTAGGACTGTAAATAGACCTAAGCCCACATCACAACAAGAGGACAAGAACGGAGGTTCAAATCAGATTGCATCTCAAATTAAAATAACTAGATATTTCATTACATTAGAAAGAGAGAATACTCCCTTCAAGTTCCAACAAACTCCATGCAAGCAATTCTCAGTTTTGACCCAAATTCAAAAATCTGCGATGTCTGGTCTTCCTAAATCATATACTAAGAAAAAATGAGAAAGGGAGAGAAACCCATCAATTTAATCCTCAACCTCCTTATCTTCATCGCCAGCGACTGTCTTCTTTGAAGCAGCCCTCATGTTCTTTGGCTCCACCCTTCAAAGACATCCTCCACCAAATGGACTCTCGGGTGAGAAATCAATGTACTTCAGAGAATCAACCCTCACCAAGAAAGATGGGATGTCGACAACTTGTCTTCCAACCCTATGTAAAACAGCTAACAGATTAATGAACATTGAATCCATCAACCCGAAATGACAATGCACAATGAACCTACAGCAGACAGCTCTTCAGCAAAACTCAAGACAGAGATATCGTGCAACTTCAACAAATTTGAGTACTTAACTTCACCTGATATGCCTGTGTCTGATGAGTGTCCTGCATGGTGAATGGATTTAGCCTTCATCCTAGACTTGAGCACAAGAGTTTGAAGGGGGGTGCTCCAAGAAGTTCTCAACAATCAAGGCCAAGACGTAATCAAGCTTGTCTTGATTTTCATCCAGGAGTCCATATCTATACATCCTCCGGAGAAGAGCCTAGCCCTCAAAGATGCTATGAGGGGTTTCTTCTCATCAAGGGTCAGGAGAATCCTCGCATTGTTGCAGATGCGGCTTAGATAATACTGAAGCTTCCGGAGTTCCTTCTTGCAGCGAAGCCCGTACTCTCCTACTAGCTTCAATTCAGCATCCAGTCGCTCTTTCTCGGAAGGGTACGACGGGGCTTCTTAAAAGTCTTTCCATTTGATGTCAATCATGGAGAAGAACAAGAATGTAGTAACACTAGTCGGCAGACAACTTCATTAACCGAAACCAAACGTTGGCTCAGGATGAATAACTCCATTGCTATTTCCTTTCATCCGAATTACAGATGATAGATTGAAAAATTTATACATTCTATGACTATGATCTAAAGATCAAAACTTTAGTTAAGCTTCTTATTAGTGTGATGAGCATTCTTAGAAGGCAAAACATTCAAACATAAGGCACCAATGCTTGCATTTCCAGTGACTATCAGCTAATACAAACCATTAATTCAACCTTCTAAATATCAAAACAAGATTTATTGATCTTGTTTTGATAAATGGTCAACACATATCAATAATATTTAAATATATATTAATGATAGTGAATTAACTAGTCATAGCCAAAAAATTTAGAATACCTCAATATATAGGTGTCGATTTCAACATGCTCCATTTCCATAGTTAAAATAAAAATTGCTCCAAGGCAGACTAATGATAAATGTATTTTTCGACAGTTAAAATAAAATACTTAATTTAACAAATTGAAGTCCAACAGATTGGTGGAAAATGGAGTCTCGACGTACATTCGCGAGTGACAGCACCCTCCCATTACCAAATTCCATCGTTTACTAAGTTTTCAGATCATCGTCCCTTTTTTGCCGACATTAAACAATTTGGTTTTTACTCGTCTACTATTACATTACAAATCATATATTAATAAATTACCTTGCCCAATTTCAAGTTCACCCGTGCCCAATCCTGCTCTAATATGCATGGTTACCTATAATATGGAAGGGATCTTATCTTAAACTTCAGTAAAAAAAATTTCACTTTATATATTTACATTGTATAACAGGATTCATGCTTTACAGTGTTCATTAGTAAATAAATGTATGAAAGTTATAATTAGGGTACCTAATTATTTATAATTCTTTTAGTATTCATAAACAGCACGCGGCTCCCGCCAGTAACATATAATTTGTTTCTTGCAATTTTATAGCAGATTTAACTGTCTCTCAAGGGCAAAGCTACAGTAAAGAACAACTTTTATTAATTAACTATGAAAAGAGAACTAAATTTTAAAAAATAAAAAATAAAAAAAAGGTGTACATGACAATGATTTTTTTTTTTTTAACGTTGGAAATTCAGGTTTGATAAAAACGATATGCATATATATATATATATATATATATATATATATATATATATCCAATTTTGTTATGTAAATTAAAATAAGGGGGAAACATAAATGATCTTCTAAACTTTGACATGAGTGTGGGTCTTCAAATGTTGCTAATCATGTCCCTAAATTTTAATAAATTGACAATATAGAAGATAACAAATACTTCTATTTTTAGTTTAAAAAAGTCATACTATAATCAAAATTTATAAAATATTAAAATACATTTTAATAAGTTTAGTGTGTGTTTTACACCAAAATCAAAGTTTAAACAGACTATTTGCAATCTATGATGGTTGTATGCCAATTTATCAAAATTCATATCATGCCTTGGAATCAAGGGACATAGACAATTCGACACATACTCATGTTATTATATGAGTATGATAAGGCTTAGAACAACTAAATTCACAAATAATAAATATTCCACAACTAATTCAAAATCACACATAATGATCTTCTATTCATTAATAATATAAAACTTTGAACTTCCAAATAATTAAAAATATTAACTAACGATCTATTTTGTCATGAATCTCAGCACTAGTGTTAAATACAGTTCCAAAATATGTAGTGATAGTTATAACAAACAAGCTTCTTTTGTACCTAACAAAAAACAAACGGGGAGCGCTGAAGTACAATACGTAACTATAAGCACCTACAAGATGCCATAAGTACGCATGCACACTCGTATATAATCAAATGCAACAAAAATATCGGTAATGGTACACTAGTGGTTGTAGGAATGATAAGAATGGTGACACGGAATCACATGACAAATCAATTAACAGTTAAAATAAGATATTGCTTAAACAACTTTTTTGAAAACATTTGAATACCCATAAACCAAAATTGGAGCTCTATGATCCTCCCATTTGTAAGCATCCGACTAGTGACTAACATAATGGAGTTTTTCATCTAGGAAAAAGTCCTTAATGGAATTAACGAATAAAAAATAGAAGCAACCTAAAAAACCGCGACCAGAACTGGGATTCATTATAAAGTTTTGATCATTTTGACAGTTCAATGATCCTAGCCAGATATCAAATAGTAAGCATTACTTCATAATTTAATCAATGCTATTTGTAGAACCACCCTTCCTCAAACAATAAATTACACATTTATTATCATTAATCACTATGCACAAATAATGTCAATTAAGATATTAAATACAATAAAAATAATTAATGAGAAATCTAAGAAAAATTAAATATGATTGTAAGAGTAGTAATATAAACCCGTGTCGTTATTGTTCCATCCAAGTACAATATACATATCTAGTAGATAGTCCTAAAACCTTAATCTGTTATTACTTAGTTGTGAGTTTGTTACATTACTCCTGCTTTTATTACGGAAAACCGTTGGACACCGCTATGAATACTCTCAATACCCTTTATTCATTAGCACATGAAAACAAACCCACAATTCGTTCTAATCAAATTCTCTTTTGAAAGTTTTTCTGTCCGAACGACCTTTCTGTACTAAAACTCTCCTATTTTTAGATAGTGTTGCTGTTCATATTCTCTCAATCACATTCTATCAAGATTCTTTCACTTTGTATGTTTACTTTTCTAACCAAGATTCATGCTTTACAGTATTCATAAATAAATAAATATATGGAAGCTATAATTAGGGCACCTAATTATTTATAATTCTTTTGGTATCCATGAAGAGCGTGCGGCTCTCGCTAGTAACGTCTAATTTGTTTCTTGCAATTTTATAGCAGACAAAACTACAGAAAAAGAACAACTTTTATTTATTAACTATGTAAAGAGAACTAAATTTCAAAATATGGGAGAAAAAAAAAAAAAAGGGTGTTCATCACAATGGTCATTAATGAACGCCCGAGAGTGTAGGGTGGAGGGAGAGAGAGAGATATTACAGTTGCGGTAAAAAGAGACGCGTACGACCATGGCTGTGTTTTCGTTGAAGCTACAAATGAATCGAATCAAGTAAAGCTTTTCAAAGTTATTGAGTTTGAGTGAAATTTTTACCGGGTCTAAAAATTATAAACTCAGGTTTAAGGTCAAATTTATTAAGAATTTTGAAACTCACTTGTTTAAGTAAATGAGTTCGAGTAAGTATATAGACTTTATGAGCTCAAATTCATATATCTAAACAAACTTGTAAAGGAGTTTAAGCTTATATCAAGTTTGTTTATATAAACAAGTCTAAGTTTATATTCATTTAAATAAATAAACTTAAACTCAAACTTGAGCTCGTTTAGTAAATAAAGTTAAATGAGCTTGAACTTGAATTAAAGCTTGAAATTTATACAAAATTTAAAAATCTACCTTTTCGTCTCTTTTCTTTACGATAAAATTATTTCAAATTTGCATAATTTCGAGCACAAATTTGTAAGTTAACAATAACATTACATCTATAGAAAACTATGCAATGTCAAAAAACAATATGTTTAAATGTCTACTAAAAATAAGATTAAAAATATGTGAATCGAAAAAACATACACTATAAAATAAAATAAAAACCATTAAAATATAATCGATGTGACTAAAAATAAAAATCATTACATTAATATAATTTATACCCTCAAGCCTATTAACTAAGTTACTTGCAAGCTTTTTATGAGCTTGCTTATGAAATAGCTTGTTAACAATATAAACTAACCTATTCATGAGCTTACTCCTAAGTCAACTCGTTAACCATATAAATAAGCATACCTACAAACTTATTTGCGAGTGAGCTTATGGGCCAGCTTATTAACAATATAAACAAGTTCGCTCTCGAACCGACTCGTGAGCCTATTTGCTAATAATATAAATAAGTCTGCTCATAAGTCTCAATTTAAAGCTCAGGCTCAGTTCATTCAATTTAACGAGCTTTACTTTGAGTTTAAGCTTGACTCATTTACTAATTAAACTCAAGTTAAGCCTAGCAACTCGACTTATTTATAGCTCTAAATTCTATAATTGTCAGCTTAGTCACAAGTGCACTATTAAAAGGTAAAAATCAAGGTTAGAGTTTCGACTTAGATAAAAATTAGAAAGAGGGTATTTTGCTTTTATTGAGGTAACCTAACCTTATGTCTTTATTGAAAGAAAATATATGTTTAAATCTTTAACCTAGATTTTCATACCTCATTGCCTTGGCTAGGGATTTAAAATCTCATTATAAAATAACATTAGAAATATTTTCTCATCATTAACATTCGAAGGCTATGTTCTTATTTTCTTTCTTTCTTTTTTCTATTTTTTTTTTTTTTGGTTGATGTTGTAGACTTATTGTATTTTATTATTTGATTTACTTAAATGTATGTGATAATAATTTTTTTTGCTTAAATTGTTATGAGTCAATTTGAAAATGATATGAACCAAACTTTGACAAAATTTAAGGAAAAGAATCAAATATATAGTTTTTAAAACGTTAAGAAGTAAAGGAGGAAAAAAAGAAAAGAAAGAGATAAGATATAGCTTTACACCTTGACATTTGTCCACTATTTTATTTGAATTCTCAATTTTTTTTCTTTTTCATTTGAGTTCTCACCCATTTTCAGCATTTATAGATTAGGACTTCTTTTAATGCCATTAAGTTTGCTATCCATAATTGACATATAGTAACAACTAATTTAGTTAAAATAATTAATTTAAATAAATAATATAATCAAATACATAAGTTAAATAAAACATTACCAAGTAATAAAAATTGAAAAAAAAAAAAAAGATGGCTGAATTTGGCCAAAAATCTAATTGGTCAGATGTGACCACCTACTACCAACAAATTAAAAAAAAAAAAAAACAAAACAAAACAAAAGAAAAACCTAATCAAGTCACGCCACTCGATTCGTTTTTCTTTTTTTCCTTATTTTTCCTTCATTTTTAGTCTGATGGTGGGTTCATCTTAGATTGGTTGCAAAACTTGCATTTAGTAGCAAGTAGCCATCCACCAGATTCTTAGTAATCAATCCAACCATCCCTTGTTTTTGGTTGCTCCCTTCATTTTTTCAATTTTTATTATTTTTTATTTATTATTACTTTCATTATTTTATTTAATATAGCAAACATTGCCACATGTCAATTATGGATGGAAAACTTAACGATGTAAATAAAATTTCTAATTTCTAAAAGTTGAAAACGTTAAAGATTATGTAGGGAAAAAAAAATGTTGAAAACGTAAGTAGAAAAGTTGCTAGACATTGAAGACTAAAGTTTACTTCATAAAAAAGAAAAAAAAATCAATTACTTAAATAGATTAGTTATCAAAAGTAACTGAAAACATTTGTGATCTTTTTCTTAATATTTTAAAGGTGTATATATATATATATAACCTAGGTTACACGGGTTTTATTAAAATTTTTATGTTTTCTAAGATTGATTATATATTATAAGAAAATAGGTACACTGAATCATGAAAATTTTGATTGCATATTTTATCTTTATTTTTATTAAATGTAGAATTAACATGTAAGGGTCTTTAAAGCACAAGGAAGACAACATCATATATAAAAGTGGGAAAAGTATATATTTAGTTCTTAAAAATTAAATTTGCTCCAAAGTAATGATTTCAATGAAGAAATAAGAAAAGATCTTGTTTTGGAGTGCCCCTTCATTTTTTAAATTTCTAAGCTTTTTTCCTTTTTTTTATTTTTTATTACTTTCATTGTTTTATTCAATATATATATATATATATATATATATAATTTAATTATTTATTTCAACGAATCAGATGTTGCCATGTGCCAATTATGAATGAAAAACTTTATGGTGTAAATAGAAATTCTAGTTTGTAAATGTTGAGATAAGTTAAAAATTTAATAGGAAAAAAAAAAGGTTAAAGATTCAAACAAAAAAGTGGATAGACGTTGAAGACTAAAAGTTTACGTTTAATTAAAAAAAAAAAAAAGTCGATTACTTAAGTAGATTAATCATCAAATGTTACGGACAAAATTTATCATCTTTTTCTTAGTATTTTAAAGATATATATACACACACAATATATGGCTTATATGGGTCCTACTAGAATTTTTATGTTTTCTAAAATTGATCATATGTATCATAAGAAAACAAGTACACTGAGTCATAAAAATTTTGATTGCATATGTTATCTTTATTTTTATTAAATGTAGAATTAACATGTAAGGCACAAAAATAGCAACATCATATAATAGAGGGAAAAGTATATATTTAGTTCTCAAACGATTAAATTTGCTCTAAAGTATAGTATTAAAGAACAAGTTCTTTCGAATAAAGAAAAAAAAATCTTGTTTCCATTTTAGATACTTCAGTTGATCAATTTTGAATATTTACTTTTTTTGTTTTAGCTGATTGCTTAACATTTTATTTTATTTTTTTTTTCTAAAACATGGAAATTATGTCCAAGGTAGACTAGTTATGTCATACTTAATTAATTTATTTTAATATTCACAAGAAAAAATGAAAATATCGAGAATTTCAATAGAAAATATAAAACATAAAGAGTCCAAATTGAAAAGTGAGAACTATATATATACTTTTCTCTATGATATATGCTCTTAATGGACATGACCTATATTGTATGATCTTTCGAATTAGAAAATTATAATTTTTAGGTGTTTTTATATAATATCTTATTTTACTGTAATTGTCCATAACTTAGAATGTTATAACTCATCACCTGGTATAACTAAATAATGATATACTAAGACTCTTGATTTATCTAAAACTCTATAGTAATTACATATTTGTCAAATTCACAATACAATCACCAATAACATGTCCGAGTGATACACTGAATCTCACTCTACAACCACAGAGAATAACACCACGAGGTAAACTAAAAGGACTAATTGAGATTGGAGTCTATACAAGTAAACGCCTACAACTTCAACATCTTACCATCGACTGATTACAACAGAACATCAATTGGCACCTGTCTCCACTATAAAAATAACAACAACAGCAAAACATATAGAAATATATCCTTCAAATTATATACAACCCATCATTAATATGACAGAATCTATCAACAAATTGCATCCAACTAACCACTGATCATCATAATAGTAGTAACACTTAGACATCTTGATCATCCTGCTTATACCTTGTACCCGGCTTCTCGTAAGCTAAAAGATCGCTTGTAATACCAGCAATTGAAAAATAAAGGATCTATAGAGGGAGAGCCTTAGTCCAGTATATGAGAAACACTAATACATATACGTGTGAAACATACACAAATTGTATGCGTTTAGTACAACAAATATAGAAATGGATGCAGAATCATATTATTGGGTGGATCTACCTTTTTTCAAACAAATAGAAGAAATTTTATTTAAAAAATTTTACTTATTATTTTAATTATAGTGCATATATAACAATTTTATTATGAAATGTACTTACAATATTTTTTTAATATTCAATAGGAGGAAATTGTAAATTTAGTCATGAAATAATGACAAGTGTTATTTTGAAAAAGATCGAGGAAATAAAATTTTTACCTTTCACAAGATATATATATATATATATATATTGATTGATTGAAATTTATCAATCATTTGGAAAATTAAATATATATAATTGTGTAAATTTTATGATCCACAAAAATATATAACAAAAATTTTTATTTAATATACTTATAAATAGGATAAAAAGAGTGATATAATAATAATATGAAGATTAGTATTATATAATTTTTAAATGATTCCTTTGTGAGGTTGTTTAATTAGTAATTCTATGAGAAAAGGTTTAGCTTTCAATGCAGGTAATCAGAGAATCAGTTATTAATTAAACCTATTAATCTTGATAGTACTAATTTTGAAAAGAAATTAGTAGTATATCAAATAATATCACTATTATTATTTATGAACATTTTGTGTACTAAGATTTAAAAACTTGTAACATTGATTATATAATTATTTACTTATGGTATAGTTATAAAAGGATAAATAACATTTAATAGGAATTTATTTAATTAATCATTATTCTTTTGTGAGAGAAATTTAATTGTATTATTTATTATTAAAAAAAAGTAAGAGAGAATAAAAAGTATTTATTAAGAGACATACAATTAATATAGCTTGAAAAAATAAAGTCAAAACAAACACTTAATCACTTACCCTTTTACAATTATGATAATTTTTGCTTTTTAAAAAATATATTCAATACTGATTTTTCTTTCTCTTTTAACAAATTGTATTTATTAATTTTCCATGAATCTAGAGGGGCCAAGGCCTCGAGCCCCTTTCAACCCCCCTTAAGATCTGTCCATAAACAAATAAACAAACATTCCATTTAATTATCTTATTTAAGTCTAGAGCACACCACACAAATAGTTACACAAGACACCCCATACTCATATGAAAATATATGCACACATACTTGAAAACTATCACCAATGGCTCTAATAATTATATAATATAATATCATATAATCTAAGGTTAGGAATTGTTACTTTAGACTATCGACAACTGCTACCTCCAGCATCAATACTCTAAATTTACCTCAGATTTTTCAGTACATAACTCCATTAAAGATAATATCACATATCAATTATTAGATAGCCTTTTAAGGTTATGCTATTTTCAACCTCTAGATCGAGTCACACATAAGCAACAATCACTTTTATAGTAGGACTTTTAGTTAGTTAGTTAGTTAGTTTTACATTCTATCCTAATAAACACAATTAACAAACATGGTAAACATGTAACTAGTTTCTACCTAGGCTAAACTACTATCCATGTTAACTCCTGATAAACAAATAAGAAACACATTCACCTTTGAATCTTTGCTTGACTATTGAATAAGACGGAAAATCTATTGTACTCCATATTATTAAAATATCATAAGAAAAATAACATGTAATATAATAGAAGGAAAACCAAATAGTTAGATTAATTACAATGGAAAACACAGATCCTCGGAACACTTCCAAGGAATCACAGTTTCGACAGTTCGAGGATCACCGTCCAAACAATGAAACAGAAGATGGAAAAGGGTGAACCGAACTAGCTTGAAGATTCCAATAGAACCAGCTGGCCAATTCCTCTTGCTTCTCGCTAAACTCGCACCAAAAAGGCAGGCCAGTTCCTCTTAGATCGGCAGGTTGGTTCCCTTTTCTTTTTCCTCTACCAAGATGAATACAGTCGGCCGGCCAATTCTCAACTACACCTTCTGTATATGCAACTCTGTATATCTCCCCAAAAGTCATCCTCTACTTCAATACTCCTTGACAACCCGACTACTCCATCAATACTCCTTAATTCAACAACCAAACACATCATCAAATCGTACTCTAAAACTCTAAATTTGACTCTCCAACAACCAAAAGCATAGCAGCACCTTAATACCACCAAAAAAACAAACTTTAAGAAGGGAAAAAAAAATTAAAGAAAACATTGGAATTTAAGTATTCTCAAAGAACACAAACCACCCACAAAAGCTTGAGGAACTGCAGCGAAAATCACCTGAGACTCGTTTTTAACAAAATCGTTAAAAAAACAACTCTATAAGCCTTATAACTCACGAATTTACCAAGAATGTGCACGAGAACTAACTTTTCTTTGATTTTCTTCCTTAATCTTAGTGAGAAGGGTTGGTTCTTGAGATTTCTTGAGGGAAAGAACACGCACGAGAACAAACTCATTTTTAAAATAATTTCTCTATCTTATTAACTTTTAGGAAATATTGCAGGTTAAATCATTAATAAGATATGTTTACATTTATAAAACATAATATAATTATGATAATAACGGGTATTTTCTTGTGAATTATTTTAATACTAATTTAATTATGGTAAATGCGCTCCCCTCAGTTATATGATCCTGTCCTTGCTTGGCGTCCAGAATGATATATATATACTACGCTTCCTATTTTTCCTTTTTTATTATTGATGGTTAGTTTTCATATAATGCGTTTATGTATACTTTAGACATACATCAAGTTTTGTAAACACGATAAGTCCATAACAATAAAAACTACTAGGCAATTTAATTTGGACAACTAAACCGTTTTTCGTAACAAAAGGTATTATTTTGAGCTACTAAATATAATCATCTGCAAGCATCACGTTGACATTTAGTTACTAAAATTTGGTAGTAAAAGATATGAGAATTTGCTACCAAACCTGAATGGGTTCCTAGGATCATGTAGTTAGCCTTCAATCGCCACTAGCTAAGTGTGATCAAAACTGTTTTAGATAGTAAAATCCTCTTAAGGTTTTTTTTTTTTTTTTTTCCTCTCTCTCTTGTATCAATTAAATATTTTGGTGACTGAGAGGTAATTTTTTCTTTTTTTTTTTAGTATGGTAATTTTACTCTAATTAGTTGGTAGAATAATTGTTAGATAGTTAAATTAGCTTTTGATTTTTTTTTTTTTGGCAATATCATGATTTACATCTTAATTTTACCATTTTTTATAATTATATATATACATAAAATTTTGACTTATTTATTTATACATTCAATTAATAATTTAATAGGTACCGATTAATTCTAATTTACACTATTAATTTAATTAATATGATCAATCAATGAAATAGTAGCCCATAACTTTAAAGCGGTCGCACAACTCTTTTAAGACTTTAGGCAGCTCCCTATGGTTCTTAGTGGTCTCGCAACTCACTATTTTGTAGGAGGTAGCCTACAACTACTTAAAGAGGGTCATATGACTTCGCTAAAATCATGAACAGTCACTTGATTTACTGATTATACTGATTATACTAACTAAACTAATAATATGAATTAAAATTAATTGAGCAATAAATAGTGATAACTGAATCTTTAATTGGATATATAATTAGACAAATTAAAACTTTAAATGTATAATCATAAAACATGTTAAAATTCATGTGTAAATTGTGACATTGATCCCTTTTTTTCCCAACTAAATTAGCTTTTGATTGAAGATATTAACTTTTGCATTGTTTGCATAAATCAGTAATTAGGGCAACCCTAATTGTTGCTAAACTATTTCCGATGGCTCGACATTTTGGGGCATGAAAGCATTACTTTTCTAAAACTAAACCACTATATGCACTTGCTTGATTTAACATGAATTAACTATTCCTTTGATAGTATTTGCATTGTGTTGAAACTCATTTCTCCATGTCGATCATCGTTCTGGAAATCTTGCTACTTGATTTACGACGATTTTTTTTTTTTTCTTTTTTCCCTATGTGATTCTTATATATTATATGTTTAGACTGAGTAAATTGATACAAGCCTCTTGTTATCAAGGGATGAAAAGTTTCATTAAAGGATGAATATTGCAAATAAAAGTTTTCCAATAAGTTAGTAAAGTATCAAAAAAAAAAAAAAAAAGCATTCTAAAATTTGATAGAAAAAGATGTACCTTTTTTATTATCGAATGAATTATTGGCCAAACGAAAACTATTAAATGAATTGGGTGACTCCGATTTGATGAAAAAATTAAGATGACTTCCTAGAATTGTTTAATATAGATTAGTTATAACATATAGGATGTTAAACAAAATTTGGTAGGGCAAAATGCAATTCAATTCTTAGCCACTTGAAACTTTTCAATACATAAAGTGATTCAAACCGTTTTTGTTTCAGTTTTCTAATGTTTTTCTTTTTTCCTTTCTACTGAATACGTTACAATATGCAAAAGAGGGATTTAAACCTATTCCTTCCCATTAAAAAATTAATGTTTATGCACTAAGTTGCAACGGAATTAGCATTAGTGTTTTTTCTTTTTTTTACATATAAAATTTTCTATTTCACTTACATTAAACTGAAAAATAATTAGAAAATATATATAACTTGTTGAATAAATATAAGAAGAAATGCAAGTAGAGAAAGGAAAGAAGGATATATCATAAAAAAAAGCCAACCTGATCGAAAAAATTTCCTTTGCCCAGTAGAACACCAAGAATCTTTTTCATACTTCTCGTCCATCTTCTTTGAAAGGGATGCAAACAGAGCTTGATGTCGTAGTATCTCCATCTTTCCTCTCAAAAAGTCTTCGGACATTTATCAATGGAAAGACACATTGGAACATAAAATACTCTATTTAAGGTTGCAATTATTATATATAGCTTAGTTTTGCTGTCTCAATAGTAAAATGAAAGAATGTCAAGATCATACCCCTTGAACTATATGTTGGACGTACGACCTATTCCATGATTATCCCGCATGGTTGAGCAATCAACAATCGATTAAAAATGTTAGTAGATAGGGTTTTCAATGACTTTGTATGTATCTACCATGCCAAGTTGCATCTCGATGGTCCCACCCTGACATAACGGATCTACTTGAAGCTGTAAAAATGGGGAATCAACCTTTATAGATCAAGTTTAAAACTATGCAAGAAACTTTTATCACGGTTACTACTTGAATTTTGTATATTTGTTTCATTTTATCCTTGAAATTTAAATTTATCGAATGTCTTATTTAGTTAAATTTTTACTTATTAAATTTACTACTTCCTCTAAGTTGCGCTTTCAAGCTCTAACTAATGGGCATTTATCATGTCATTTTATAAAGATTATAGATTCAATAACTAGAAGTTTATTTAAATATGGTATTAGCAAATTTAAATTTTTAGTATGACATTTAATAATTTCAAATTTTAAATACAAAACTAAAACAACATGCAACTTCAAATAATAATTTTTACATCCTATTGTTATAGTTAAAACCAACTTAACTTAGCCTAAAATCTTCAATCCTAATTAGATTTATCATTTTTCTTTTCAAACTTTAACTGGTTCCAAATATATGATATTATGATTAGTAACCTTTTATCTTTTACTATTTGCTACAATGCTGAAATTATGTATATCGATCAAGTCTCTTGAAATAAAAGCAAGTTCATGCTACTATCCCAACTATAGCTTTAGGTCTTGGCCTAACTTCATTGGGATAGGTATGAGAGAAAATTTTATTGGTAATATTTAATAAATATTTTCAAATCCAACTCAAATGATTAATCCGGATACATAAGAGGATCAAAGGTTAAAAAAATGGAATCAAGTTCAATCGCACTTTAATCAAAGTTAAATTAAGGTTTGAATGGACCAATTATATGATCAAATCAAGTCAAACTTGATTGAATCATAATGGTTAGACCAAGTTTGACAACACTTATATTTATAACTATTTCATATTTAAATATTTAATATTAAGTAAAGTTGGACAAAAAAACCGTGAACCAAACTGAATCGAACCAAAAAATTGTTTTTCTTTAGCAAACCGTTTAGTTTAAGGTTTAATTCAATTGTATATAAACGGTTCGCAATTTTGTTAGAAAAACCAAACGTTTAGTTAAATAAAAAAAATTATGTAATTATTTATACTTTTTTATATTTTTTTCCATCAATTTTCATAAATTTTATCAATTTTTTCATTTTTTCTTATTCTTTATCATAATTTTGTATCAATTATTCAAATTAAGTTAAGTAAATTCTATTTGAAATTTCATATTTATTGAAGATAAAAATATTTAGCGAAAATTTAATATAAATGATTCGAACCATAAACTGAACTGGTTTTAATTAAGTTCAAAAAATTTATGAATCGAATCGTTATATTAGGTTCAATTCGATAAGAAAGGCGAACTGTACCAAACCGAACCGTACCTACCCCTAATATTAAGCCCTCCATCTCTTTTATTTTAGACACCATCCATATGATATCTATATATCTAAACCTGTGCAAAGGTTAGTTTAACTGTAAATTAGTTTAAAACCATTGAACTAATCTTAGCCTACCTTGGGCGGCCTGATCCGACCTTTAAATTACTAAGCTTTAAGAGCCTAAGCAATTTAACCATAGCAACCCTCTAAATTGATGGGCTATCGAACCAACAAGTCAAATTGCCATTGAATTAGTAATTTGGCCCAATAGTTTGAGATTAAGCCAACCCAAAAAATTAAAAAATATATATAAATAATATATAATATACTATATATACACCATATCTATATAATGCAAACAAATATAGAAAATATGTAATATATAATAATTAATATATTATATATGTATACTATAATATACATATATACTATATATTATACTATGTATAATATACTATATATAATATAACATCACACATTCATATTCCAATGAATTATTTCAGGATTAAAAAAAAAAAAAGTTAAATCGAAAGTAAAATATTTTATTCACAAGCAACAATATGAAGTTTTACATTTAGTTAAAAAAAAAGACAAAAAATCTACAAGTTATTTATAGTAATTAAGGGAAGTTCAAAAAAGAAAAAAAAAATCCTAATGTTTAAGGGCCACTAAACTAACCTAAGCTTGTCTCCTTAAAAGTTGGGCCTAATTCTCTCTCTTGCTGATCTATAAACCAACGATTCATGATCGATTCTAAGCCAAATCAACCTAATGAACACCTCTATATATATTTATTATATTAAAATATATAGGCCACTCTAATATCTTTACTATTTTAAAATTTATATTTTTGCTCACTATTCACTCACTTTTAACTTTCTAATATCCATCTACATACCTATTCATTTTCATTGTATTCTCAAAGACTTTCTTAGGAAGCCAAATAGTGAGGAAATATCATCTTTATCGCTTACATATTAAACATGTATAATATGTCTGTTTATTTATTTATTTTCTCCGATTACTATTACATTATCGATAATGGAGAATTGAATCTAATCCATTCTAATATATTTATTTATTATTTTTAGACATCCTTAACATGAATGTAGTGTTGGCTAACGTATATATCTATTATATTAAACAAAAAGTTTTTTTTTTTTAACTATTTGTGACTTAACAACTTGATATTAATAATTAAGCATATTCACATGGAAATTGCCAAAAGAATTCAAGTAAATCCCAAAAACTTCTTAACTATTGCTCATTACTTACAAATCTTTTCAATTATACAATTACTATTTTCTATCATATTTACTTATATTATTGCTATTAATTTATTTATCTATTATTTTAATTGTCTAATAGTACTCTTATTTGGAGAATTCATTACAATTTTAAATTTGATCAACACTTATTATCGCAGTAAAGACTTTTTTTTAAAAAAAATTATTATAGTTTTGATTTTATTAACATATATTAATGATTTTTTTTATATTATGAAATCCAAACTATTTTTATATTTTTTTTTTTACATGCAATGAGGGTGTGTCATTCATTAACTCCTGTCCTATGCAAATGTATTGGTTACGAAGCTTTGGTTTTTTGGCCATCACAGTGAATACGTTTTAATTTTTTCATTAAGCTGATAATTATGCAAAATTAATATCCTTAATAATGCTAAGTTGTATAGTTGGGAGGAACTTTTTATACAATAAAAAGAAAAAGGATGGAGAAAGATAATCCAATTTAGTTATTGTAGGAAAAAGATTTCACTTGCATACATGATCGGTTGGCAAGTTTCTCTCTTTTATCATCAAGATCCATGGAAAAAAGGAGGGAGGTATCCTTTATTTTGAATATGAAACATCGGAAAAATAAACAACATTATCGATAGCGATATACTATTCGCATTGATGAGTAATTAACATAGACTGATAAAGACATTACTAAATTTTTTTCCTAAATAAAATTACTTGATGTGAATAAAAACTAGCACTATAAAAAAACAAAAAATTAATTGACCTGTTTTGTTTTTAAATAATTACAACAAAAAATGAGGATTCGGATATACTTTCTACATAGAAAGACAACAATTAGATTATGAAGTTTGGTTTATAGACTTGAAACACCATTTATTCTCAACTTCCATCGTCATAGAAAAACACCATATGTATAGTATGTGCTTCTCTAATCATTTGAGAAAATTGAATTTAAAACTCTTTCACAAAACGACTCTATCTCCACTTGGATAGAAAAAATTAGATCGATGTAGCTTTTTTATCTAGATATCTAACTATTTGTTTTAGTGGGTAAGATATTACCCTCCTAATATGACCTCTTAAAGTAGAAATAAATTTTCTAAAATATTTAGATAAATATATAAAATTACTAGTTAAAATTATCTAAATATTTAAAATATTTTATAACATTATAATATAATAGTCCTATTTTTTCTAATCTCAACTGTAGATAATTGATCTTCTATCCATTAGGCCAGAAAATCATTTGTAATATTTTTTTTTTTTTTTTAAGCAGAGAGTGTAATTTAGGATGTCAAGGCCTTCCACTATATTTATTCTAATTAAGCAGGTTCTTTTACTCAATCATATAAATGACGTCAACAATCAATATATAATCATCATGATATAAAAAAGCAATTTTTTTTCTTTTTTAATTCAAGCTCCACTTTGAGCATGACGTAGTTTTGTCCGTTTGTTCCACTTGTTGTTGTACACAGAATAAAGGGCAGAAACTAAAGTACGGACTGGCAAATGTCGTTTGGAAAATGACAAGACCACTGCCAAAAATGGAGCACTCCCACTTGGCAATGCCGCCTTTAATCCTCAATTTTGGGGTTTATACTAATTCCCATTTGGAATTAACAACTCTCCGATTAGCCAATTGATCTCACCATTAGAAAATCTTCCATTATAAAAAATTTATGATTACTTAATATATGAAAAGATTCATCATGAAAAACTATACTCGAAGTTTATGTCTTCTTATTCTTACTACTGCATGGTAATAGGATAACGTGGAATAATATGCCCTCAACTCATCAAAAGAGATTTTAGAACTTCTGTCCTAAGATGGCAAAACTTAGTAGGATAGGAGGTATTGGTTAGATGATTTATTTGAGAAAATTTTTAATTATCCTAATATGTTATGTATTTTACAAGTGATAAATAAATATCAATAAAATTTTAATATATAAAGATATGAATTTATTGTCATTAATATGTATCTAAATACTATTAATATTCATTCATAATTCATCTAAACATAGGTATATTAATATTAATAAATTTTTTTTTTATTTTACTCAAATTCAAGTTTTTGTCATTAATTAGTTATTTTTATACAAAAATCGCAACTGCAGCGTTTCCTGCTAATTAGTATAGATGAATTAGTTATCTCTAGTATTAATAAAAGACAAACCCCTTAACTTAGGGGCCGGTTTATGTTGGCCAGCTATTGTCCTTCTTGTCACGTTTTGTTTTGCATGATTTTTCAGTTTCATCTCTCTCTCTCTCTCTCTCTCTCTCTCTCGCCCATTCATTAAATATTTCTTCTGCCCAAAACCATTCATTAAATTTCCATTTAATTCCTCAGCTTTTGTTTGTTCTTTTTTTTTTTTTTGTTTTTAGGTTTTTCCGTTTTTGATGACCCAAAATTAAAAACATTTTCTTTTTGGCAAAAAAAAAAAATTAAAAACATTTAAGGCTCTCATTTTCCGCCATAATAATGTAACAATCTTATAACTCTTCCCAATCTCTCTCTCCCTCTTTCTTTTCTTTCCCTCTTTCTCTCTCTTCATTCAAGTTTATTCCTTTTGGTGAGGGCCTATGAGAATAAGACTCAGAAGCATTTCAATCTTCAATATATTGAACCGAAACACTCTTCTGGGTAATTGAAACATAGCCTGTTTCGGGGGGGAAAAAAAGAGTCTTTTTTCACTTTTCTTTTCTTTTTTTTTCTTCAGGAAAAAGAAAATGGCTTCAAATATAGGCATGATGGATAGTGGTTATTTTGTGGGAAGAAATGAAATCTTGACTTGGATTAACAATAGGCTTCAGCTCAATCTTTCTCGTGTTGAAGAGGTATTTTATTTTTTTATTTTCATTTAGAAATTCTCTCACACAAACACACACACACACATATATATATTACGTATATGTTTTAAGTGAAATTGTTACGATATATGAACGTTTGTTGTGTTTGCGGTGCGTATGTCTTGATAGAGGTTTGTGCTGCCAATTAGTTTCTGGGTTGTCGGGAGATCACTCTTTGTTGCGTGGTTTCAGTTGGAAGTTTCGAGTTTTTGTTTACGAGAACAAGTTTCGTGAAAACTGGTTTTCGTGTTTTCTTAACAATTGCTTGTGGTAATTTAGTATAAAAAATGGTAACGGGCGTCTCGCGACTTGTTAATAGTAAAATGTAATAACTTTTCACTTTTTACTGCATTTGCATTCAGTCATACGGTGATCATTCGATTGACAGGAACCGGTTGATTGTAACCTTTTGGTATCGTAATCGCGGAATAATGCGAGAACTGTAGTAGCCTGTGGTGGTGTTTAATTTGAAATTTGAGTGACCAATGGATGCAATAAGGCAAGGCTAATTGAATGAAAATTATTTTTCATTGATTATTTTACTTATATTTCAAAAATAAGGAAAAAAAATTTAAGAATGGATTTTCACTTGGGTTGGTTTGATCTCATATGATGCTAAGGTTGTGTGAAGTGAAAATATGTTCACACTTTACACAATTATGAGCTGTAGGTAATAATATTGTTACTAACAGAAGGACATATGACCCATCTAGATAATTGCAGCCAACTTGTTCTCAATAGTTTTGCATAGTAACATTAGTCATGAGGCATTAGCCATGTTCTGATTGCGATGGCCGACTGTGATTGATATGGACAACTCCAGTATGACCACTTTTTGCATTCAATAGTTGCCTCACTACATGTTCAGTATGAGCCCTAGGTGCTTTTTCTTCTTTTTTCTTTCTTTTTTTTTTTCCTCGTCTTTTCCTGCAAAATGCAATTAATATCTTAAACTTTGACTTTAGTATATGTATTTTTCCTGAACTTTTAAAGTGTGTTTTGATGATCCTAAACTCTTATATAAATTACTAACATTAAAAGATGTTTACTTTTTCAGTTAGAAAGAACACCAAGGTCAATGTTTAGAGGTAATTATAGTATACTTTGGTATCTCTTGAGTTATTTGCCAACTAGAGTTAAGGAGGTGTTATAAGTACATTTTATAAGTTTACGGGTATATTTGGCAGCGAGGTCAAAGTTTTAGAGGTTATTTGCATTTCTCTCTATCTCTTTTTTTTTTTTTTTCCTTTTCTTTTTCTAATTTGGACGGAATTTAGAGAAATTTTTTTCTTTCTTTGAACTTATTAGAAAGTACCATAGCAATTGAAGAGACATAAGGTTTCTGCTTTTCTGCAAAATGCCTCTGTAACCTCTTTGTGTGCCCTCTTGGAGGTAATGCTTACCAACTGATGGCAAGCTGAGTGTATTTGCATTAGAGGTGAGTGAATATAGGTGTGCTTAAGCAAGGTGGCATATCCCATTTTAAGGCTTTGTGAACATATTTTACAAGGTTGGAAACAGAACAATTCCTGTACTTTGTTAGAGCTTGTACCTGGTGGAAATTATTGGTTTCAAGGTGGTTCTAGATTTTTATGCTCATGCAAGCTAAACCGTTATTATCAATAAACATCGATAAATTCTCATATATAATTGAATGCATGATACTGCACGTAGTAAATTTATTATATGGTTTCTTATAACTTGCAGCCTGTAAGGTATGGGTCATTAGGATGTTCTGTGGCATTTAATTGCCATATATTGGATTTTTACCTCAGATGGGTTTGAAAATCTGGAAGTAGTAACTATTTTCCATGGCTTAATAGAAAAAACTTACTTAGCTATGTGGGTTCCGACAGGTCACGTCTTCATTTGCTTATACCTAAATTGCATTACTCGTGCTATGGTATGTTACAGTATGCCAGGGGTGAATAAGAGGGTTTAAAGCTTGCTATTCATGGATCAAATATTAGTTGGTGTCTAATTGTCATTCTATTTTCCTGAATCGACCGCTTAATTTAACTATGTTCATCATTACACAGGCTGCATCAGGTGCTGTTCAATGCCAAATGATAGACATGACTTATCCAGGAGCCGTTCCAATGCATAAGGTACTGGCAGTACTGCCCTCTATATGACCTAAATTCATTATGTTGCTTTTAATATTTATTAAAGTAGCTCCTTGGTGTATTTGTGGCTCTTGTAGGTCAACTTTGATGCAAAAACAGAATATGAATACATCCAGAACTATAAGGTTCTGCAGGATGTATTCAACAAGTTGAAAATCGACAAGGTAATAAAACATAACCATTAGTTGAATACAAAGAACTTTGCCTCTGTAGGTTCCATCTTTTTTCCTTTGTACGTATGTATAATGCTTTGGATATTAGGGATGAATATTGAATGAAGTGAAATTATCTCTATCAAGATGACAGACTGATTCTCCATACTACCAATAGGATCCATTATAACAAGTACAGACTCATATTCCAGAAATAAGAAAAGAAATTCCATGATCATACTAATAATATATATACATATATATATATAGATAGATATAATCTGAAACCGCTATCTTATATTGAAAAAACTATGATTTTGCGGTTTGTGTGAATCTAATTTAATTCCTTGAAATTCCATCCATTAAAACAGAAAACAGATGTATCAAAAGTGAATGAATGTGCATCTGAACTTACAAAAGTGATTAATATTTATGTTATCAGTATCAGAAGAGAATCAATGTGCATAGTTTCACATAATTGTTATGCTTCATTTTACCTTGTTGAGTCCAGCAATTCTATTTTGATAAACTAAATTGAAGATAAAATTTTATTTGTAATGTGCATTTTGTTAGTCCATTTGCTTCTTTCTCATCAATATATGGTGCTATGTCCCTACTGAAAATTAGAAGCAGGACAGCCTTTTTCCTGGAAAAATTTTACCTTGTCTTTCTCTTGAGCAAAATTGTGGCTAAATCTTCCAGTTTGAAATGAAATATATATAGACATTATGAAGACTTAGCTAAGACAGTGTTAGCTGACAATCTTTCATGCGCACTTGACAATGTAGCAAAACATTAGATGATATATTATTCTGGAAAGCTCAGTCACCATTTCAAGGTTGAGTTTTTGTGGAACATGTCCTTTTTTGCAGTTTCCAAGCAGGATATAATCAATTAAGTCAATAAAAACATAATCCCAATCTTTTTGCAAATCAACTTAGTGAAATGCTTCATGCATGTTGTACGGATATTTACTTGATTACATACTAATCTGTTTCTCTTTTATGTTCATCTAAACTTAATCTTGAAATCGTTTAACAAATTGATCAAGAATGATGTTTTAGTGTAGCTAATGTAGATATGAAATGGGGATAATGTCAAGACAGTATTTCAACTTTTGAATGTTTTTCTAATTTCACACCCAAAGTTTGAAGCTGGGAAATATTTAACTCGATGGAACCTTTACTTATAAAATTTTGCACCTAAAATTTGTAGTTGTTAAATGTCATATTCAATTAAACTTTACTTTCATAGCCTACCTCTATCATCATGATTAGGATGATGTGCCAAATACACATTGGGTCAAAGAGTACAAATGTAAATAATAAGATGTGAGGCAGTAAATTGGACAAATAAAAGTTTGATTAGTTATTGCATTTGACAACTTTAAACTCTAGGCGTATAATTATTTAAAAAAAAAATGGTTAGATAATACTTTTGATATTGTACCTGTGAAACACGTGAAGAATAAAATTCTATCATATCTGCAAGAGCTTGAATTCTTGAGCATGGCTGAAAATCATCTGGAATTGAAGAAGTAAACCTCAAATAGGAAGAAAGAAGCTGGGTTTTGTTTGATTTCCTGTCATCCTTATTTCCTGGATTAGAAATCATATAGGATGTTGCTGCTCCATAATTGGAAGTACTAGGGATAATGAGTGATTGTATTGCATTTTACCAGCGGTTACCTTAAGCACAGTTTACATGGCTTATGTACAAATCATACTCAGCACAGTTGTACTTAATGAAGTTTCTCTTGGTTCAAATGTCAACTGATGTACTCACCATCACTTCTTTCCCTTTTGGCAGCACATTGAAGTCAACAAGCTGGTTAAAGGCCGACCATTGGACAATTTGGAGTTATTACAGTGGCTGAAACGCTACTGTGATTCCATCAATGGAGGCATTATGAATGAGTATGCCACTTTCTTCTGTCATCTGTGCACTTCTCAATTTTTTCGCTAAAACTTTTCTCTTGATATTTATTAATATCATTCAGAAACTATAATCCTGTGGCGCGAAGAAGCAGAGGAGGAAAAGAACGGAGTATGAGGGGTTCACATAAGAACTCAAAATCATTGCAAGCGAACAACATGCACAACCATGCTGGTTCAGCTGATGTCACCACAGTCCATAAACCCTCTGGTGGGTTTCCAGTTATTTCTTCTCTCCATTCTCCTGAAATTGGCTTCCTACTCCCCTTCCCCTATCAACTGCTGCGTAAAAAGGGAAAAGAAATTTCCATAACTCATATTTACCTTTGCAGTGCCCAAACAAGGGAAGGGTTCTGAACCAGAAATTGCTGCTTCATTGGAACAGCTCGAGGCCTTATCCAAGGAGGTACCAGCCTTTCGAAATTTACATTGCTTTTGAGCTTATATTTTGAGAATCAATGGCCAATAGAACTCCATATCAGCATTACAGAGTGCTTGCTCATGAGATTGCAATTATATTATAGGAGCTAGTGAGCCATTAACCTAGGCATTGTTTAATGATACTGATCTGGTCTTTACGTGTTATACATTGTTCCATCTCTCTCTTGATCAACGGCATTATGAAGACAGGGGTCTCTTGCCAAATGCTAGTTTTATCTGTAATTCTTGTATGCAGATTACTCAACTCAAGCTCTCCGTGGACCTATTGGAGAAGGAGCGCGATTTTTATTTTGCAAAATTGAGAGACATAGAGATATTATGTCAGAATTCTGTACTGGAGGAAATCCCTGTGAGTGAGTCATAACCTTTTCTTTTACTTGATCATGTTTTTCTGATCCTTTAACTTCATCATATATCCTGTTCTATAATGCCTTACTACCGTTTTCCTGATAATCTTATGCAATAATGCCTACAACCAGTAGGTGTATTTATCTCTGTCATTTAAATTACATGGTTGTGCAGTTTTCAGTTTATCTTACTTTACAGCATGAATTGTTTGCATAGGAATATAAGCAAAAGCTGGAATTCACAGTGAAGAAGGAAGTTGTCAATTGTATTTATTAGTATGCAACAGGAAATTTTTCTCTAGGTTTTGATTGATAATTTGGGTTTATGCAGATGGCAATAGCAGTCAAGAAGATATTGTATGCTGCTGATGCAAATGAATCAGCCCTCGATGAAGCCGAAGAGTATGTGCTTCAAGCTATTAGATCAGGCGGAGAAGATGAGGAAAATGAGTCTTGAATTCTAATGGAGAAAGGTCTTGTATAAAGAGGATGCCTTCATCAACGGTGTTGGATTAACATCTCAAATGTGAATAAACTAGAGATGTGTTAACCAGCCAGCCATACATGCTGGTTATTATCTGGAAGACCCTCAGCAACAGGGATTCACTAATTTCCTCTGAGAAATAGTGATCATTTTCAAGCTGCCTTTGCCATGATCCATTTTTCTAAAGGTTTCAGCATAATATGGATTCCAATGAAGCTAAAGCACTATTCTAGTCTAGGTGACGTATGAATCTGGGCTCGTGCTAATTCTCTACCTTGGTGGTACCCCATAACTGCACTTCCAGTGTTCCTCATTTTGCATTGAATTTCACTTTTCAGTAACTACAGATTTGGTTGCAAGAAAACTCTGCGGGTCCATATAGATTCCAAATGTCATAAGAGGATTATTCATCTCAGAAGATGAGAAACTAGGATCTGAGCTAAATGACAAAGAAATAAGTAAACTCAAAGAGACTAATTACTAATTAGCCAGCTATATTTTGACACGCTTTCTAGGCCACAAGGGCTTCCTGCGACTATATTTACCAAGCCCTCATGGCATCTATTTACGTTTTCCAGCACACAAACACCTCAAGAGGAAAAGAAAGACACATCACAGCTATGCAAGAAGAACACGATCATCGAAACAAAGATCTAGGCTATGCTTCTTGTTGATGGCGTTCCAAAGTAACTTAAATGGCTCAGTATCTGTCATCATCATCAAAGATTGTGTAACCATTGTTTCTCCTTGACCTATCAGCCTGCAATAAACAAAAAAGTGAATTCGTCACATGACTACATACTTTTGCACTAAGCATGCGTCCTTTTTCTCATATTTCAGCAAAAGTTATGCTTTTGATGAATCTTACCCTGTGAACGAGATTCTCGAATTCTTCTGTACCGTGCTCTTCAATGTACTTCTGAGCAGCAGTGAGAATGTCATCCGGCTTATTGAAAACATCCTTCTTCCTTGGTACATACCAGATATTGATACTTTGGGGATTGACATACATGGGCCTCACAAAATGTTCATATACATAGGCAGCACCACTGAAGTATGGTATAACCAACCAGCTTGTTAAAATCAGCTTTGCATAAGGCCAGATAGGGATCCTACATGAAAATAAACAAATAATTGTAATGGAATTGAAGAGATGTAGGATAAATAGAACGATAGATGGATGAATAATTATATACCCCAACAATGTCTGTACAGTATGTCCATTTGGAGCTAAGAATATGAATAGATGGGTCACAAAGGGGCAAACACTATCAAGCACTGTATTAGTGCAACATTTTTTTAGCATGAGGTAAAACATGATAAACTAACTTCAAAAATTCGAACCGTTACATCAAGGGGTGGAAGGAATGATATGACAATTTTGCTTAAATAAGTATGGCAGCACATTGCAGCAAAAAGATTAAGTCTTCACATGCTGAGGAAACTTTAGTACAAATGTTAGCACACAACCTAGTTAAGGAACAAAGAGCAGAACCCCTAATGTTGCGATCACCAGCATTGCTTTGCAAAATAAGGAAACATTGTCAACCTTGAGTAGAAGGTTACAAATTATGGGCAAGTGAATGACCATAAGCTTAGACAAGACATTTTCCAGCCTAGAAAATTGGTCTTTTTTTGGGCCAAAAGACAACATGCCTAGATTACAGGTCTCTATACTTCCTCTACACTATCAGGAAACAGCAGACAAATAATCCAACTAATCTATCTAAAATATATAGATCTCCAAGGAACATTTCAGATCCTTGTTAAGCTAAAGTGATGGTTCATCCTTGAGTTCATCAATTTACAACTAAAGAAGTGCAGAATGCAACTTAACACAACAATACTTCAGACAAATGCTACAATATACCAAATTACACTCCAAGAACAACTTCCTTCAGTTCTCAACTTTCAGGCCTCTAAAGATAGAATCATGTCAAATATGTGGAGACACTCCTTGCCTTAGTCGACGATAAAAGCTCTATGCTCTCCTTCACATAACAGTGCAAACCAGCAAAATTGCACGTTATCATGGTTATCAGCTAACTGCAAAGCCTATACGATCATAAAAAGAAATCTAAAGCCTAACAGTAACTACGAAGCATGACTTCTGACAATTACCCAATAAATTTTTAGCATTTGAAATGATTTTGGTCAATGAATTAACATACCAACTTCCATAACCACAAGAAAGAGAATACAAGCTCGTTTTATTTTGCAAACAAAAATATATATACCATTCAAGGACTTTGTAGAAAGTCAGCTCGAAGAGTGTGATCATCGAATAAAGAACCCAGTAAGTCAACCATTGCTGATCATCAACAGGAGATTTAGTCTCAATCGCTCTTACTGATGCATACCTGTCAAACAAAACACAATAGAATATCTACTTCGAACTTAAGAAACTGCTTACCTAAAAGTTGCAACGAGGTTATAATTCCAAACAAAATGAATCAAAATAAGAAAACAGTCAAAACTTACAGAGGATACACAAGACTGATAACCGGCCTGAAATTGAAACAAAAATACAAATAAGTCACCTAAGTAAAACCCATATTCGAAGATGCAGAACAAGTCCTGGGTGCCCAACTAGTTAAGGGCCAAAAAAGGAAACTTTTCGCATCCGAGAACCCATTTTATGAAAAATTAAGTATACACAAATGGGAAATGTTTCTTCTATAGAATTCAGTAGCCGGGCACCTGCCATCATTTCCCATCAAAGAATCCCATTACAGACACCAAATTTTGATTTTACTTTCAATTACAGACACTAACTTGATGGAATAACACAGGCGATCGTAACTAAAATCGATACTAAGAACATAAAATCAGCTACTTCAAGATCAAATTGCAATAAAAACTAACCTATCAACAACTGAAAATCGGTTACTTTCTCTACTTACATCAAAGGGGTATAAAGGAATTTCCATTTCCATCAATAAAGATCCAATCTTTTTCACTTATTGATCGCTTCAATTAAAAATACTCAAATGGGTAAGAAGCAAAAAGGAAAAGCAGCACATACCCAGCAAGAACATCAAAATTTTTTAGCACAACTTTGATGAAAGTTAAAGCTCCAGATCCCATTGTTTTTTTCCCCCCTTTTCTCCACAAGAAAAATGTTGTATGTATAGTACTTATTGTGATACGATAATGTTGATAAATGATAAGATTCACCAGTTCTTCTAGGGTTTTCGGACGAAGATGAATGTTCTCCTGATGAGAGAGAGAGAGAGAGAGAGAGGGAGGAAGTGTAGAAGCAAAAAGGGGACAAAGAGTGTTAATAAAGCAACAAAAGAAAACAGAACACATCAGAACATAGGAGTTTGTAAAAACATTTCAAATGGAGAAGATTGTTACGAGGGCTAGGACTAGTAAATATATAAGCTAATAGGAAACTACCACGTGGCGCATATAAACGGAGGTCCTGGACCAGGGAATCCAGGAGTGGGTCGGTTGACATTGGTTCAACGACTCCATATGCAGTGGCATGTAAAGGCTGTAGGGCAGAGATTCTTTGAAAGTAACCTTGGTCCCAGCCGAATTCACGAATTTGCCACTCCTTTGACTCGACTCTTCTTCCATCCTACGACCCGCCAGCACTTGCTGCTTTTTAGGTCCTAACAGGCAAACACAGACAGAAGATTCCATCGTAAACCAAGTGATCATATTCGGTTCGATATGGGTTAAAATGTATTTATATTTACCACTAATGTTTTCACATATATTTAACTCTTGTTATGTATTATATATAGTTTACAATCAAATTTATAAGAATATAAAAGGATTAAATTGAATCTTATCAAAGATAGCATTATCACTAAAAAATCTTAATACATGTCTGTATATTATTGTCCTTATATCTATTATCATTGTCCTTAGAGTGCATATGTGTTGTCCTTCATCTATTTCTATTTAAAGCAAGCATTATTGTACGAGAAAGTATATTTTATTTACCACTTGATTAAGATATTATCCGTCGTTTGTAATACTAGAAGTCTATATAAGGAGATCTTTTGTACCGCAAAAGGCATAATATAGTCTTTAGATTACCATAATAATATATTGTGCATGTCTTATATCTTCTTATGGCTTCCTAAACTCTCTTTATCTCTCTTAATTCTAATAGAAAGAAATTGTCTAAGTTCCTAATCTATCTTCTCAAATTCAAAGTATACTCTATATTTACCTTTTATAAGGATCATGTATATCAAAAATGAATCATATGAATACATAAAGAATAAATATAATATTCTAATATGTTTTCAAACAAAAAGACAGGTTTATGTAAGTCACCATTAAGGGTATGAAAGGTTGGTAAGCATAATTAAAACTAGTTAAGGCTTGAGATTAGAAGAGATTATTATATATTGTCCTTTTCATTCATATGAATTTAGATCTTGTGGTATATAAATGAGCCCCACTTAGTATCAGAGGCAAACAATTTATCTTCTTTAGGAGAATAGGAGAGTGATTACTATGATGAAAAACCCAAATACAACTAACTTAAGCACCACGACTTCAGACCCATCTTATACTTCTATTACTCCTATAGTAACTACCTTTAATTTCAATACTCCTTTTAAAAAAACCCATTCCAACAAGATAAATTACCTTTATGAGATATCTTATCTTAAATACCAAGAAAAAATAGATGGAACTTCTTTATCTTTTGTTAATCCATACTCAGCCTTTGCAAGACCACAAAAATCTTTGTTTAGATCTCTCATCAATCTAAGTTCCAAGCAAGTCAAAGAATATGTAAATATTAAGGCTTTTATTTATTTTCTATACAAATTTTCTCATTAGAACACTTGGACTTTGTAAATTGATGTGCAATTGATGTGTAATTTTAGGTAGTTTTGTTAGTTAGTGTAAGCCCCAAAGTTAAGCCAAGTAACCATAGGATTAAGTCTAGAACCCAAGGTTTAGGGGGATCGGTTAAAGAATCCGATCACACCCAAATTATAAACTATTGAGAAGAATATTAGTAAAAATGACCCCGTAAACTTAAATTTAAGAAAATAAATAGTAAAATAGGAGACTATAAAATTTTCAAATTTTAAGCCTAATAACTGCTAATTACCGAAAAGGCAAAAAGTGTAATATAATAACTAAAAAATTATTAGAGATAGATTATATGTATATTAAAAATTTTAGAATGACCAAAATAATATTTAGGAATGTTCACGTGTACCCTACATGTATTTACGTGTAGATAAAAATACGCGTAATTACTAAAATTGGCCGAAAACTAAGCAAATAATTAAAGAAAAATATAAAATAATTATGGAAAAATAAGAAAAAATCAGAAGATGATAAGATGAATCAAGATAAGGTCGTGGCAGGTTCAAATCAGAAAAATAAAAATTATCCAATAAGAATTGGACAAACAAAAAGCCAAAAATCAAGGAAAGTTGACAAAATCTTGTCAAATTAATGCATAATAATTACAAAAAATGTCTATAAATAGCAAGAAAAATCCAGGAACTCATTTGGACAGTTAGAAATCAGAGAAAATTAGGGAGAGTCGAAAATTTGAGAGAAAATCCAGAAAATAAAAAAAAATAAGAAAAACTGTGCAGTTAGGGGTTTTAAAGGGAACCCACACCAAACGAGGAGCTAGGAGTGGACGGCCACCACCACCACACGATGGTGGCAGCGCCCAGGTCGGCCGACAAGGCCACGGCGGCCCGCGGTGGCCGGAGCCACCTGAACCGGTGAGTCCAAATTCCAGCCCGATTCTTGTAAAATTTTGTAAAATTAGTTATTTTGCCTAGAAAATTATGAAACTTGTTATTCTGAGGTTTTATTGTATGTAGATTTAGGGAAAAATGTTGATTTATTTTAATTATGTCTGGAAATATAGGGTCCTTAACAAATTGTTCAAAACCGAGCATGATTAAACCGGAAATTAAATAGGCTTAGGGATGTAGTTTGGGGCTCAAAATTTTTCTGTAGGATTCTCATATAATGTAGAACAATGCTATGAAGCCATTTTTTTTAAAATAATTTTCGAAAATTTTAAGTTAATTTTTAGCCCTAAAATGACGGTAAAATTGGGTGATTTAGGATTAATTAGGTGATTAGGATGTTAATTACTGATTTGGATCTTAATTAGATGTTTAAGGAAGTTAATCTCTGCAGTGGAACCCTAATCCTAGCCTTTAGGTACTAAGTATGTTTAATTAGGGAAATTAGGTAAAGAATATAAGAAATTAGGAATATGTGAAAATGTAAATTAATAAATCTAAAAAAAAAAATAAAGTTATTCAGATAATATTATAATTGAAATCAGAAAAATAATAAATCTGAAATAATATTTAATTTTAAGTAAATATCTCAAAATGTAAGATTTTTACACATCGGGAATAAATTCGATACCTCAATTAGGGTTAGCGTGTACCGAATAGTTTAGAATACCAAAATTTCGACCCAATAGGATATTTGGATACTCGAGCTTAATGTGATTAATTTCACATTAGGATTCGAACATGTTAAGGATTTAAAAATCGAACCAAAACCTAATTTGGAAATTGATGCGAAAACCGAGACCGAACCCAAACCTAAACCCAAACCTAGAATAATTATAAAAGACTTAATACCTAGATAATTAGGCATATTAAACCTTAAACAAAACCTAACAATAAGCATTATAGGATAAAACAAACTTATAATATTTATATGAAAAGCTGAAACCACGTTCGTGTTATAGGGATGATCGGCGATGGCCTGAGCAAATCGGACCTCGAGTGAGTGAGCGAGGAGTCGAGGTAAGTTGGGATTAATACGATGCTGTATTTTGGAGGCTTAAGATTATGCTTGGTTGTGCTTGTTAGATAGTTGAATGTGTGCATGTGCTTGATTATGGGTGATACTATGATTCTGTTTGTTGCTCTGGCACATATTGTATGAATTGTATGTAATGATTGATCACCCTAAACTGAACTTAATTAAATATACGACCAGTAATCATAATCGAACATGCATGACAACCCGTTAGGGGATTTAGGACTCTCCGGCCAAATACCGACCCCTTCGGAAGGGATAGCGCAGGATTGCAAAATGGTCCCTTCTTCATCCTCAGTCGAACTAAGTGACAGGAGAGGAGGTCGCGGCGGGGGTGAAGACAGTGGTTCGAAGGTAGTCATGGGAGGAGCAAGGTCTCCATTACACAAGCCTGGGTTTGGTCGTGAGCTGTTGCATTAACGGTAACTCCTCAACCCGGATTAGAGCGGGCGCAATTTCTCTAATCTCACGACGGGCCGGACAACGTCGTGTGATGGCATTTGCTTGCACATGCATTGCACCTAATAAGTGCTTGAAAACCTTATTGTGTGTATGGTATAGTTTTAAGTCCTCCGTCCTAACTTACTGAGCTGTGGTTGCTCACATCCCTATAGACGTCGTGCAGGTGCTGGCTAAGAAGCGGCAACAACTACTCTGAAGCTAGCAACTGCTGGATCCTAGGGAGTGAGGAAAAACATGTGAAGAATAAACACATATTTTAAGGTTTAAGTTTTTATTTTAGAATGACTTTTCATTTTGAATAATGTAACAACTAGGAAATATATTACGGAGAAATATTGTAAACCTTAATTACAATAGCTGAATTATAGCATAGATATATTTCCTCACTTTCTTAGATTAATGATTTATTTAAATTACAAACTGTTTACTTCAAAGCGGGTTAGTCGTTGACGCCTTGTGTAGATCAGGTCTAAGATAGTGGTTGTAAGGCCAACTTCTATCTTAGGATGGTTTACACAGCGGGGGCTGTTACGACTCTGCCGCTTCAGGACGTGACAGTTAGCACACACATATATATTGTACATAACAGACTTTGATTAACAGAGTACATAACAATACATTTTCTTCTTCCTTTTGACTTCTTCTCCTTTGCATTATTCTGCTTCTTTGAGGAAAATTCTTGCATGTCAAAATTCATTCATTTCACATGGTATAAGAGCAAAAGTGGCATGTAAAGAATAGTTTTTTCATAGCATTTGATTGATCTTAGAATTTCTTGATATCGTCTCTTCTCGTTCGTTTTCTAATATTGATCATGTCATAAGGAGATCAAAGTATCTTTTATCCTTTATTCATATCAAGTTCTGATAACCCTAGTATGGTAAATGGTAAATATTGTACTCAACAGAATGAATTTCTTGGCTTAAAGTTGTTCAATCAAGATGGGATTAGGTATTATAGATGGTAGATGGTACTATAATAAAACCTAATCAAGATTCATCGAATCGTATCAAATGGGTTAGATATGATTATATGGTTCACTAGTGGGTATTGAATTCAATGTTGAGCGAACTTTCACAAAATTATTTATAGTGCAATCTATGCATAATCTTAAAGCAAATGAACTTGTTTGTCAGAGCACACTATAATAGGTTAAAGCAATATTAGGATTAATTATTAGCTTTCTAATTTTCCCCTACTTGTGATTATGGTCTTATGGAGTTGTGTTCATGTAAGTTGAAGGAAAGAGTTGCAGATTTTTAATCCCAAAATTACTTCATTCAATTTTTTAAGAGAGTAAATGAAGATTTTGACTCGATCCATAGTTACATATCATCTACAAATCTACTACCTTTAATTAACAATGCTTACTATATGGTTTAACAAGTGGAGAAATAGTGAGAAATCACCTCAAATACTAGTTTTTGTGGTGAAATAGATGGTATAACTTTTGCCTTGTCCAAACATGGTGGAAACAAAGGAGGAAATGACAACAATGATAGGAATGAAGCCAAATCCAGAGCAACATGCAAGCATTATAAGGGTATTGGACATGCAATAGACAATTATTTTCGATTCAAGCGATTTCCTAATTGGTACAAATGGAAGAGGCCAATTCAAAATATTCAATATCAATATGCAAATTTTGTATCAATAAATTCTCTAAATCTACAAATTTTGTATCAACAGATTCTATGAAAGTGGTGAAAATGTTGCATCTAACTTATCCTCTAATATTTCTAGTTATGTTGATTCACAAGCTTTTCAAAGTTTATGCCAAGAGATGCTAAAATTCATGAAAGAGCAACAAGCTCAAGATGATTTAATGGTAAACAAAGTTCAATTTGTAAGTATGTTGTCAAACCAATCTTACTTTAGTATTGAGAATAACTTTTATAGATCTTAGATTGTTGATTTGAGTGCAACGGACCATATTAGCCCTTCTAAACTATCATTTCATGAAATTCAATTCTTGACCAATCCTAGGTTACGTCCCGAAGCGGTAGAGTCGTAACAGCCCCGCCGTGTAAACCATCCTAAGATAGAAGTTGGCCTTACAACCGCTATCTTAGACTTGATCTACACAAGGCATCCACAACTAACCTGCTTTGAAGTAGACAGTTTGTAATTCAAATAAATCATTTACCTAAAACAAAGTGAGGAATTATATATATATATATATATATATGTTATAATTCAGTTATTGCAATTAAAGTTTACAATATTTCTCTATAGTATCTTTCTAAATTATTACATCATTCGGAAATGAAAACTAATTCTAAAATAAAAACTTAGACCTTAAAAGTATGTGTTTATTCTTCAATATTTTTCCTCACTCCCTATGATCCAACAGTTGCTAGCTTCAGAGTAGTTGTTTGCCGCTTCTTAGCCAGCACCTGCACGACGTCTATAGGGATATGAGTAACCACAGCTCAGTAAGTAGAGACGGAGGACTTAAAACTATACCAGAAACACAACAAGGTTTTCAATCACTTATTAGATGCAATACATGTGCAAGCAAATGCCATCGCACGACGTTGTCCGGCCCGTCGTGAGATTAGAGAAATTGTGCCCACTCTAATCTGGGTTGAGGAGTTGCCATTAATGCAACAGCTCACGACTAAACCCAAGCTTGTATAATGAAGACCTTAATCCTCCCGCGATTACCTTCAAACCACTGTCTTCACCCTCGCCGCGACCTCCTCTCCTGTCACTTAGTTCGACCGAGGATGAAGAAGGGACCATTTTGCAATCCTACGCTATCCCTTCCGAAAGGATTGGTATTTGGCCGGAGAGTCCTAAGTTCCCCTAACGGGTTGCCATGCATGTTCGATTATGATTACTGGTTGGATATTTAATTAAGTCCAGTTTAAGGTGATTAATCCTTTCATACAATTCATACCATATGTGCCAGAGCAATAAACAGAATCATAGCATCACTCATAATCAAGCACATGCACACATTCAACTATCTAACAAGCACAACCAAGCATAATCTTAAGCCTCCAAAATATAGCATTGTATTAATCCCAACTTACCTCGACTCCTCACTCACTTATTCGAGGTCCGATTTGCCCAGGCTATCGTCGATCATCCCTATAACACAAACATGGTTTCAGTTTTTCATATAACTATTATAGGTTCATTTTATCCTATAACGCTTATTATTATGTTTGGTTTAGGGTTTAATATACCTATTTATCTAGGTCTTAAGTCTTTTATAATTATTCTAGATTTGGGGTTAGGTTTGGGTTCAATTTCCACATCGATTTCTAAATTAGGTTTTAGTTCGATTTCTAAGTCCTAAACATGCTTGAATCCTAATGTGAAATTAATCACATTAAACTCGAGTATTCAAATATCCTATTAGGTCTTAATTTAGTATTCTAAGCTATTCGGTACACACTAATCCTAATTAGGGTATCGAATTTATCCCCAATGTGAGAAAATCTTAATTTTTTATATAATTACCTAAAATTCAATCTTAATTCAGATTTAATATTACTCTGATTTTTACTCTAATATTATCTAAATAACTCTAATTTTTAAATTTATAAATTTACAATTTCACATATTACTAATTTCTTATATTAATTACCTAATTTCCTAAATTAACCATACTTAATACTCCAAAGGTTAGGATTAGGGTTCCACATCAAAAATTAACATCCCTAAACATCTAATTACTATCTAAATCAGTAATTAATATCTTAATCACCTAATTAACCTCAAATCACCCAATTTTTCCATCATTTTAGGGCAAAAAATTAACTTAAAAATTTCGAAAATTAATTTTAAAAAAATGGCTTCATAGCACTGTTCTACATCATATGAGCATCCTACAAAAAAATTTTGAGCTCCAAACTACACTCCTAAGCCTATTTATTTTTCGGTTTAATCATGCTCGGTTTTGAACAATTTGTTAAGGATCCTATATTTTCAGATATAATTAAACTAAATAAATATTTTTCCCTAAATCTACATACAATAAAACTTGAGAATAACAAGTTTCATAATTTTCTAGGCAAAATAACTAATTTTACAAAATTATTCAAAAATCGGGGTGAATAAATGACTAACCGGTTCGAAGCTTTCTGGCCGTCCAAACCTGGTCCAAGGTTGTCGGCTGGTCCAGGCGGTGGTTCTAGTGTAGGGTGGTGGTGGTGGTTCAGTTCCAAGTGGTGGTGAGTGGTGGTTTTAGTTCACTTGCCTAATTTGCACAGTTTTCTTTTTTTTTTTTATTTTCTGGATTTTCTCTCAATTTTTTCAATGTTCCATTTTTTCTCAGATTCTAAACTGACCAAATGACTTCTGAAAATTTTTTTTCCTATTTATAGACAATTGTAGTAATTAATATGCATTAATTTGACAAGACTTTGTCCAAATTCCTTGATTTTTGGCTTTTAAGTTGTTCAATTTTTATTGGCTAATTTTTCTTTTGCAACTTTGAACATGCCACGACCTTATCTTAATTCAGCTTATCATCTTCTGATTTTTCCATAATTATTTTATAATTTTCTTTAATTATTTGCTTAGTTTTTGGCCAATTTAGGTAATTACGAGTATTTTTATCTACACGTAAATACATGTGGGGTACACATGAACATTCCTAAATATTATTTTGGTCATTCTAAAATTTTTAGTATACATATAATCTATCTCTAGTAATTTATTAATTATTATAGTATATTTTTCGCCTTTTCGGTAATTAGCAATTATTATGCTTAAAATTTGAAAATTTTATAGTCTCCTATTTTACTATTTATTTTCTTAAATTTAAGTTTACGGAGTCATTTTTACTAATATTTCTCTAAATAGTTTATAATTTGGGTTTAATCGGATCCTTTAATCGATCGCTCTAAACCTTGGGTTCTAAGTTCAATCCTACGGTTATTTGGCTTAACTTTAGGGCTTACATCCCATTTCTATGTTTACTTGATAGTTCTTTCAAATCTACTCAAATAGTTGGATCAATTCACATAAGTTGTTCTTTGACATTGCATATGCCTTATCTATTCTAGATTTTGCACATAACCTTTTGTCTCTTCATCATGCGTTAGCTGATAATTCATCTATGACAACTGTTTTGTTTATTCTTCTTCATTTACATTATAGAGCCTGAAAAATAATCAAATTGTTGCCTCAACGAAAGTTGAACATGGGCTGTAAATCATGAACTCTAACATGTTTAGCTTAGCTAAGTCAAAAGTTGCTGCAAATTTATCCATTTCTTTTAATTTTTGTTCTTATTGTAATGAAACTGGTCTTATTCATTTGTTTTACGATAGACTTGGTCACTCTTCAATTTCCAAACTTTAGCATTTAGATATTGGTAAACATCTAAATTTCAATAATTTTGTTTGTTGATTTTTTTCCAAGCTAAAGGACATAGACTTCCATTTGAAAGAAGTGAATGTTGATCTAATGTTACTTTTTATCTTGTTCACATGGATGTTTGAGGTCCTTTTTCAATGCCATCTTTGCATGGTGCTTGTTATTTTCTTACCTTACTTAATAACTATGCTTATTGCACTTGGAATTTCATACTTAATAACAAGTCACAAGTTATAAGAGTTCTTAACAAATTCGTTAAACTAGCTAAGAATCATTTCAAAGCTGTTCCTAAAATTGTAAGGTTAGATAATGGTTTAGAATTTATTTATCATGCATGTTAACCTTGGAATCATTCACCTGTGTTTTATCACATATAATCCACAATAAAATGGGTAAGTTGAGCGTAAGCATCGCCATTTACTTGATATAGCTAAGGTTTTGAGATTTCATGCAAATTTGCTTAAGAAATTTGTTAGTTTGTTTACTTTTTTCTTGCTTTTTTTTTTTTTTTTTGGTTTTTGTTTTTGTAAGGGTTGGGGGAAGCATTCTTACAACCATATACCTCATAAGCAAGATGCTTATGTTAAAGATAAGGTGTAAAACACCACATGAATTGTTATTTGTCAAGAAACCAATTGATAATCACTTAAGAGTGGTAAATTGTGTTTGTTTTGTTGCTCTTCCTCAACCACATGGGGATAAATTTGATTCGAGAGGTACCAAATGTGTTTTCCTAAGTTATGCAAACAGTTCAAAGGGATATAAGTCTATATCATGTAATCTCATGGAATTTTTCTTAGTTAGGATGTTATTTTCCATGAGAACATCTTCCCTTTTAAGTTTGAAACCTCATCTCAATCTTCATCTCCTATTCCTTTACATTCTGACCTATCCTTTGATAATACTGATATTATACCCTCACATTCTCATTTATCTCTAATTTCTAACGTTGCTTCACTAATTTGATGTTTCTTTACCTATTGATTCTTCATTTATTTCTCTTTCTTTTGATCTTATAGCAAACTTTGATATTATTCAATGCTTTGGTCAATAACCATACACTTTCTACTCGTACCCTTCATTTGCATCAAACTCTTTTCATTCTTACCCCCAAGACTATGTGGCATCCTTAGCACATGTTTAAGTAACCAAAAAACCTTTTAGTCATTCTCAAGCATCTAAAGATCTAAACTAGATTTCAACAATCAATAAAGAAAATTGAGGCTCTTGAATTAAATGATACTTAGGAAATAACTAATTTGCTACTCTAAGGCTATAGGCTCTAAATGGCTCTGCAAGATTAAATATGGACTTAATGGTAGTATTGAGAGACATAAGGTAAGATTAGTAACTAAGATTTATACACAAATTGAAGAGATTGAATACCAGGATACTTTTTCACCAGTTGTTAAGCTAGGAATCATAAGAATCTTAATTGCTATGGCTACTTATTATCATTGGCCTCTACATCAAATTGATATTAATAATGCATTTTTACATGAATTTCTTGATGGGGAAATTTGTATGAAGCCTTGTTTGGATTATTCTAAAGTTAGTTAATTAAGTTTGTAAATTAAAGAGGTTGGTTTATGGTTTAAAGCAAGAATCTAGACTATGGAATCTTAAGATTTCTAAGTTTATCATTGATAAAGGTTTTGTTCCATATATGAATTATTATTCTTTATTATCAAGATTTGAATTTGGAGTATTCTTGGTTGTTTTACTCTATGTCTACAACATGTTAATCATTGGTAACAGTAGGAGTTCTATTGCTAATTTCAAGGTTGAATTGGATTATGTTTTTGCTATTCAAGACCTTGGTTAAGCAAGGTCTTTTCTTGGAATTAAGATATGTCATATATTTATTGGTACTTTGTTACATCAAAGGAAGTTCATTCTTGATATCTTAGAAGATGCTAGTCTTACTACTTGCAAGTTAGCTTTACTGCCCTAACCTACTAGTGTTTAGTTGACTAAGAATGTAGGTGACTTAGTTAATGATCCTCTTCTTTTTCGTCAAATTGTTTGGCAACTATTATATTTGTTAATCACTCGTCTTGACAACACATATGTGGTTCCTACACTTAGTACGTGTCTTACCACGTTTGCTACACTTACAAGTTGCTTTCCACTTACTTCACTACCTTAAAAGTACCATTAATCTTGGTCTTTTCTATCTTGCATAAAATAGTTTGCAACTTATAGCTTACTCGGATGTAGACCAGTTGTCCTCTTCTTATGATCACTAATTTGTTATGGGTTTTAGTTTATTTAAAGGGAATGCTTTGATCTCTTAAAAGTGTAAGAAACAAAATATAGCAAATACTTCTTCTATAGAGGTTGAATATCAGAGCCTCACAGCCGTTGTTAAAGAAGTTTTGAGGTATCCTACATAGTATAGGATTTATATGCTCCTTGCTCCTTATCTATTAGCTTCTTTTGTGATAATAAATCTACTCAAATGATTGCTTCATATCCTTATTATATGGGAGGATGAAACACATTAACATAGATATCAATTTTGTTTGCGACTATTTCTTATGGGTTTCTTAAAATTTTGCATATTTCTTCCCATGAGCAAATAGCTAATATTTTTACTAAGTTTTCTTCTACATTATACTTTTCTTCACTTGTTTCCAAGTTGGGACTTTGTGTAAGTCCAACTTGAAGTAGGGAAGGGATTAGGACTTTTATTTTTTCTATACATATTTTCTCATTGAAACATAGAGAATTACCAAATTGATGTATAGCTAATGTGTAGCTGATGTGTGACTTTAGGCAATTTTGTTAGTTAGCATATATGTATATATTATACATAATAGACATTGATCAATAGAATACACAACAATACATTTTCTTCTTCCTTTTGACTTATTTCATTCTACGTTACTTTACAACTCTGAGGAAAATTCTTGCATGTCGAATTTCATTCTTTCCACAATAGGTTAATAAGCTCTCACAATAAACTAGGAAGATTTCACTTTTAAATTATTAAAGTAAATTTTGATGATTATGGGATTATTTATCCTTAGGTATGAATAAGAATTTTATCTCAATTATGTTTTATCTTATTTGTATTTTTTTATTGCAACATTTATTTCTTATTTAGATCTTTTTTCACTTATTTTAATTTTATCAAAATTCAAAATTTATAAAATATTTTATGCATGTCCTATCTATATATTAGTTGTTGATACCAAATTCTCACCTAACCTGAGTCTCAGCTTGGACAGAGATTCTTGGAGGCCCATTGGCACTTCGAGAGATGGTTTCCCCGCTCTCTTCAAGTATCCTAACCTACTTGGATACCTTTACTCTCTCTGAGCCCCGTAAGATACAATCTGTCGAACACCTCTTCAAGGACTTAGCTAATCATTCTAGCGAGCCCAAAGATGGAAATCTCGCTCAATACGTGAGGACTCTACCAATAAGCCAACTAAGCTCAAGGTGCGACAAATCACTCTCTTGTCTAGTCCGAGCATAACACGTGATGACACTCCTAGCCTCACAAGCTCCCTAGTACTTGGCTAGTCACTCGTAATGCATTCATGCTGCTTTGCTTACCTCTTCGCTCCCTTTTTATCTCTAACACTAACATCTCATCCCAACTCATTAGTTACAACCAGGCATATGTGGTATGACTAGTACACTCGACATATCTTGGAGATATCAGGTTTGTAGATCATATACGTGACTAGCAACGTGATTGTGGTCGATAAACTCCTAGAGCCATCCTAGTAGCTCCATGGCACATGTCATCGACCAACAGTTAGTACGAACAAGTCCTAAGCTAACATGTATCTATGTAGTTGTACCTCTTTACCCTATTTATAGTGTAAGGGGTTGACAGGTAAGGGGATTCTAGATCTAATCGGACCACACACTACCTAAAGCTCTCTCACACTTCTCTCTACAATCCCTTATTGTACCCAAGCACTTTCCCCGAGGGCAATTGGTGCTCAAGCCCCCCCTAGTCTTTATCTTTCTTACCTTCCTTATTGACTTGAGTATTGGAGGGCCCTCATGGACATATCTATAGGAGACTTTTTACAAGTAGTAAAGAGTAAAGAGTTTGTTAGGCCCAACCTGCATTAAAGACCCATCTATTACATTACTTATAGTTGATTTAACCACAATCCAACCTGCATCAAAAACCCATATGTTACATCACTTATAGTTGATTTAATCACAATTCAACCCATATCAAAGACCCATCTGTTACATCACTTACAATTGATTCAACCACAGTCAACATTACTGATCTCTCATTGTATATTACTTTGATAAATACTGAGGATAAAAACGATAATATTACGATAATGAATATAGTTTTGAGAATCCAAGTGAGCCAATATTTTTTGAGAAAAATCATAAGTCTTATATTTTCAGCATTTCAATCGCTAATTTTTCTTTTATAAAATGATAATATTGAAAAACTTTATTAAAAATTATGTGTTTGATAAAAACTAAACCACTTGTCTATACATTATTTAGATGATAAAATTTAGAAAATATTATTGGTTTATTTTAAATTTTTAACAAAGTTTCTTACTATTCATCATTACTTAATCTGTTTACATGCTTAGTACTGAGAAATGTAGATATCTTTCTAGCAAAAACGTTGAGGTTTTAAAAATTTAATGATACTTAACCGGTTTTGCTCACTTACTCCAAAACCTAGTCCCATTGGCAGATTGGCCCCTTTTCTAATGTTGAATATATCATACTCACAGTATCCCAACAATTAACTTTAGTTATGTGTTTGTCGTGCTGATAAATTTTGTCTTAGGAGATTCTAAACCATCTAAAAATTAGAGATTCGAGTATATGCATATTTAGACTTGGGGCCAGATTTGAACCTGCCGAAAACTATCGGGTCGGGTTGCGGCGTGTATGTGTGTAAAATGTGTATATTCTATTATATAGATATATTATATAATAATACATATATTATATATGTTAATATGTATAATATATATGATATATGTGATATGTTGATATGTATAATATATGTGTGAATATCGTAATATGTATAATGTATTATATATGTCAATATAATATATATGTAAACTGTAAAAAAAAATAATAATAATAATAATTTCTGGTTCAAACCCACCAGTTCAAACGGTTTGAAGAGCCTGGATTGCCTTGACCCACATGAATTGGCAAGTCATTGGCCAGTTCAGGCCCAACATTGGCGAACCGGATCCAAACCAACATCGATGCATATTGATATATCCAATAGAGTAAACTACACTTCAGAGCCCAGAATTCATGAAAATCTATGCACCAACTTATTTGTAATAAGCCCAGTTCTGTTGACTACACTCACAAAGCCTAGATAATTTCATAATAAACCAGACTCTGTTGATCAAAGATTCAAGTTTTTGGAAGCACTAGCCTACCTGTATTCATGGCTTCCAAAAATCATTAGGAACATCTTTTAGCTAAGGCAAAAGTGAAAAACTTGCGAAGACGACAAACGTGCCGGGTACAGCATAACCTGGGACATTCATTATCGGACCCTACGAAATTTCATGAGAAGTGATCTCTTATCCAATCAAAATGACTAATAAATTCTAATTATTTGCACTTATTCCTACAACATTTCTCTGAAATCTGATTCTACCAATGAGGAGCAAGGAAGGTACAAGATTGACAAAACCGTTATCAAATATACAAATCGTCCAAAATGGGAAATGCCATTAGCACAAAGCATGTTGAATCCTTGCTCCACCAGAGACCACCAATAACCAATAATCATTTTACACTGTTACTGTGCAGTCCTCTCCACATTGCTGCCACTATCATTTCCAATCATAAATTGAATTTCACTCCTCGTCGTTTGCTCACTAAGAAGCTGAGATGGCCATGAGTCTGCTGATGTAGGATACCTCGCATGTGGTTTGCTCACATGTGAAGCAGGCATCGGATTCGAAGAAACATTGGGTTGAAAGGGAACAATAAACACTGTGGTTGGATGCTGTAATGAAGGTTCTGCAGTGTTATATCTGCTGCTAGGGTCTCCAGGAAACCCTGTAAATTCCGTTTGATGAAACTCGGGAGGAAGGGCATTCAAGTCTTGTTTGGATTCAGCCACTCTGACCCTAATTTCGCTTTGTAATTTCTCTATCTGAGCTTCTAAAGCAGAATTCTCCTCCTTTAATTCCTTCTTCTCAACAGTCACCTGCATTGACGATTCACATCATTCAAGCAGAAAGAATCACTTTCTATCCTCATGGCAACTTCCCAAAGACAGTGAAGATGAAAAGGACTTGGGTGAGGCCAAATTTTACTTGTCCTCAGATGGTCTCTTCATCCATGTCCCAATAATCACAAGCTGCTATATATGAGGATTATTCAAGATGGCCTCCACTGTTGACTCTTTTTGTTCATATACGAGAGCACATGATTATAGGGGGTGCACATGGGGATGTCATTTGAGACACGGAAACTCTATCCTTTGGGTAAGTATATCTCTAAAGGAAAGTTATCTAGCAAAAAGCCTATAGGAAGCCATCAAAAGCTCTAGTGTGAACAACAAGGAAGCCCTTTAACTATTGAACAGATTTAAATTCCCTCTGCAGGCTATCTTTTCACATTTGTTTTCATAATTTAAGATTAGTAGGGAAGTCAGGCATGTAATGACTTACATAGTGGGACTCGGACAAAAGTGCATCATTCTCCTTCTGGAGACAGTCAATCTGGCCAAATATTTCCTTCAACAATCGAGTAGCTTCACATAGTATGGAAGCCTTCCCACTGTTCTGCTGATTCAATTCTGTGACAGAAACTCATTGGATTGAGGGCACTAGCAATATAAAAGCATACTTCATGGAGGCTGATGAGGAAAAGAAACATATCCACTATACAACTATAGAAAATAAAGGAAAATCTTACCTAGAGCATTTGCCAAATCTTGGAAAAGCTCATTCAGATGCTCACGCTTCTGCTTCTCTCTCTCAGCCTTGTGAATTCGTTTGGGAACTTTAACCTGATTCTTCCTGCTTGGAGAAGACCTGCAAATCAGGGTCCAAAATCTCAGAACTTCGAACAGCAAAAGTGAAAGGGTTCTAACACAAGTTAAAATGAAACTGAGCTTTGATAAAAAGACAATAATGCTCAAATCAAGGTTAAGGAAAGAAAACCCAAAAGCAAGACAAAGGCTTCATCAGTACTTGCATACTATGTGGATTGACTAGTGGTGCACAAGTGCTAATAATGTTTTCACATAAGGCAGCGTTTGCAAAACATAAATGGTAGTCTTTTAGAAGATATCCTCTATCACTAATATGCATTCAAATATTGTTAATATTTGTCCACAACTCATCTATATACGTGATATGCTAGTGCATACGAATCTTTTTCCCAAAAGCAAATGCTTTGAATGTACCACCATCGGCTGTATAAGCCAAAAGCACAATCTTGAAACCTTTATGTCATATTGATTGACACCTAAACCTATCTAATCCGTGATAAAAGCTTTTATTGATGCAGCTAACTTAAAGGATCTCTTGAAATGGTGCAGGCCACCGTGCAAATTAAATTTTTTGGCAAGTGGAAACTGAAAAATAGAGAACAAAATACTCTTAGACATCCACTTCACATTAGTGAATATTCTTAGGGTCCAAAACAGAGAAAGCCTTTTCTAAAGACCTAACTTATGCACAAATGGTAGTTAAACATCAATATCTGTCTTTCTCGAGAAACTCATGGACACCAACAAGTAAGAAACGTTGAAATGCAATCTATTTTTGCCCATTACATTAACCAGAAGATTCTCTAACTCCTGTATAATGGGAAAAAAGCTGTAATCAATAGCAATCCCAAGCTAATTTTCATTTCCATTTTGATCAAGGAGGGCTAACCTGTTACCCGATGAGTCCTCCCGGTCAACCGATGATGCTGTTGCCTCTGCAACCATGCTTAACTGGAAATACCTAAAATAATCACCTAAATTAACAAAAAGCAAAAATTAGATCAATCAAACTTCTGATCTATTTAGTCTAAGCGAAAAAACAGGTAGATAATTTGAACCAAATAAATAAAGGGAATCGGAATCAATCCCTGTAACAGCCAAACTAGACTAAACAACTTTTCATCAAATCATTCCAAGTGGAAAAATCAAATAGTGAAACAAACCCCGCAAAACCACCTTGACGATGAATTCAATCACAAAATAAAGCACCAAAATTTCACTCGAATGCAAAGAAAAACCAGCATTAAGTCAATACTTCAGCATAAATTTTGAATCTTTGACCAATTCAACATAAGTCATATCAATCTTTTTATCCAAAATTAATAAACCACCTCTCCAATGAGATAATTATTATCAAAAAAATGAAAAGATCAACAAAAAGATTGAAACATCAACACATAAGAGCAGGGTTGATTAGAAAATGAAATTAAAGATAAATCAAGCAATGGAAAAAACAGGATAATTACCCAGGAGACAAGAACAGGGTTGATTAGAGGAAATTGGATGGCGAAATTGGCGAGATAAATGAAATTAGGGTTTGAGTGGGGAAGCGAGTATTATTGGATTAGGAGTTAGGTATGTGCTTTGCGTTTTCTTAGGAGAGAGGAGCGTGGCGGACACCTGGTAAAGAGGTGCGGTGAATAAGGACAGAATCATCCCACCACGTGCCTTTTTGTTGTCTTCGCTTATTCTCAGTTCTTCAGTTGGAGTTAATTTTGTTTTTGGGTTTTTTTTTTTTATATTTTTTACAGAATATCGATCTGAATAATTTAATATTTATTAAATTTAAATTATTAAATTGATTATATTTTCAACCATTTAAATATAATAGATATCAAATTTATAATATGATAAAAAGTAAAATAGATCTTGTTAAACTAGTATACAGAAATAAGAATTATCCATGTATTTTTTTTTATCTGCCATGTTTTTTTTCTTATGTGTCACGTGGAATTTTAGTGAAGAAATTAAAGGACAAGAATGATAAGTCTAAATACTGACCAAGTTCGTGCGATTTATTGTTTTTGTCTGGTCTTCTTCTTGTACCATAAGGAAAATGTTAATATTTATTATTTAATGTGTTTAATGTTTTATGTATATATAATCTCTTTAATGAGTGATTCAAATATTAATGTCGATCGCAAAAACTTAAAAGAAATTTTACATTCTTTAATATTAATTATACATTAATAAAAAATCACAATATAAAAGTATAATTTTCCTTTTAACTTTTTAATAAGTGCATGGTACCTATTACAATATTTCCTCGAAAATATGAAAAGCTTTTAATTTTTTCCTTTAACCAAAAATATCTAAAGTGCTCCCTGATGGGAATCAACAAAATATTATGAGGAGTGGAGAGGAAGAGTGAGTATCAAAATGCAAAAAATATCGATAAAGGTTTGGGATATATGTTTATAAAAGCGCTAGAAAATATCATATTTTCATAATTTTTTCAATTTTTGTATCAATTTCATTCCTAATTTATTCTACTATGAAGAAATAAGAATGATCTTCGGTTATATAAGAAATAAGAAAGATTTAAAACTTGAATTCTCCTAATTTTTTGTCCAATTATGTAAATTATATTTAATATATATGACCATTATTTGATACTCATTTTTCTTGTTTTGTTTTCCAAATTTTAAGAATTATGATCCTAAGCTCACTTAGCAATTCATCAAACTTTATTTCATCCTTCTCCCTGCTCCTCATTCACCTCCTATATCTTTTTTTTTTTTTTTCTCTCTTTTTAAGGCTATACATCAAGTTTTTAATATGCCAAAAGGTCAAGAATCATGGCTGCTGGTCTAGAAAGTGATATCATAAGTTATGGAACTCTTCTAATACTTAATACCTAAGATTCCTCTAGTGACTTAATCCGACATATCAAATTTTATTTTTACATCATACGCGTTAAATAAGTTATCTTGTCTTTCTGGAAATGAATAATTTATATTTACTAAATTTTGTGCTACAAGTTTGAATCTAAACCGTTTTTCTCTGAGTAATTAGGATGGAGACACATTATTTTCGTAACTAAGAGAACCATCATTTCGTCTACTATCTTCTATTAATAATCAATGAATAATATCGAGTATAATATTTGGATGGATGATTCGGCATTCCTAAGGAAAACGATTTATATTTTTATGTAGTTGTTTTTTCAAAAGCCTATATGATTGATTTTTTTTTTTTTCAACCACATTACAATATAAAAGACAAAGGATACGAATTATCTTATTAAAAAAACTAATATTATACTACTAAATTATAATAATTTTAATATATATAATTAATATTAAAAAAATTCTATTTTTTTTTTCTTTAAGAACTCTATAGTATTTTGAATAACTTTTGAACCGGGGCCCTTTTTTTTTTTTTTTTTTTTTTTTCTAATCGCCATGCAACTGATTGACTCTTGGTGGAGGAAAGAGGCGTGTGGTGTTCACAAGATTCAGCGATGTCAATCAACGCTAGCTTGTTTATGTGTGAAAGCTTGCTAGCATGGGGCCCACTCTTTGCTTGTGTTTTCCGCATTCCTCCATAAGTTAGTTTGTCCACTCCTACATAAGCGGTGAGAATTTGGGGCTTAGAGAGAAACTGCTATTATATATATATATATATATATATATTTTTTTTTTTGGGATAATTCCATAAATATATCTTTTCACCAATAAATGTTGGAAATAGAGTATGACTTGGTCATACGATTCTTTTTTTTTTTTTGTTTTAATTTTTTGGTGCATCTTTATCATTGTTAAAATGTTGTATCAAATATTAAGAAATAAAAAAAAGTAAACCATACATCATTTGATTATCGTGAGAAAAAAAACGAGAATGATTTTATAAGAACATATTTTGATAAAAGCGTGCCATGATTTTTTGTTATAGACATGATAAAAGATGCCATGAGCTAATTTATTATGTTTGAATAGTCTTACAATTATAAATACATTAAAAGAAAAGTTAGTACATAAGTATTAAAATTTCGAGTCAATTTATGTGATTTTACAAATTAACAGTTTTATAGGTTTTTTTTTATTTAAAATAGATGCAAAAATGTTTTAGTATTAACTTTTAATAGAATTTATTAATGTAAATATATGATTTTATAAGTTTATAATTCTACGAGTTTTACGTAATTTTATGATCTTATACGTTCCAATTATCGTTAAATTCACGAATTTGTTAACCATGAGCTAGTGATTAGGTTTGATTTGATGCCTAAATTCTCAAATTGTTAATTTACATTTTCTAGCTTTTGGAAATATGCATATACTTGGAAATTATTGCTAAAATCCTATGTCCATCACTAGAAGAAGTATAAATTGTGATAAATTTGGTATTTTAATATCGGTTTAAGAATTTATTTGCATGTTTTTTAGATCAAAATTTAATGAAAATATGATGATACACTTTAAAATTTTAAAGTTCTATTTATATCTTATCTATAATATTTTAGAGTTATGGATGCAATTTGCACATATTTTTTAATAGACGGCATCAATTTTTAATAATCACAATCATGTGTGCCCCTAAGAAGATAATATAAAATTATAGCATGAGATCTTCTTATACTTGTGTTTATAAGACAAGCTTGAGTATGAAGTACGATGACTCGTGCATTTCTTTATGTACCTTTTTCTACAAAAACATATGTAGAAATTAAGCTAAAGATTCCTTCAAGTAGAATTTGGATGAAGGTGACAAAGTTATACCAAGTTGTATTTCTGTAATGTAAATGAATCTGCCTGTGGCCCTCTTTATACAACTCTACGAATATGTGAAGAGCCATTCATAAATTTCCATAAGCCAGTGGAGATTTTTCTGAAATGCATTAGCTACATCTTTATCATTGTGAATTTATCAGGTAAAGTAAATACATGCCTGATTATAGGTATCCCCGGATTTATCATACAATAATTAATTAATTTGAGGATATAAATTGAAATAAATTAATTTGGAACCCGCATTACTATGAAAGGAAAATTTACTTTTAATAAAAGCCCACGTAACAAACCAACACAAGAGGTTAATTTAATTTTTACATTGAAAATTGCAGCATATTAAATTTTGTGAGTGAGAAAGTTTGTTTTAAAATTCACATGAATATAGTTTACATTTTCACTATAATTCAATTTTATGGTCTTCTATTTTTTATTTTAAGATATTCTATAATTTTGTAACAATAAGACTCATGGTAGACTCAACAGGTCTATCATTCCACAAGTCAGAACTTGCTTCTATAGACTGGATATAGGTCCTAGACCCAGCAGGACGGTATGAAATAAAGCACATATATGTCTAATAAGGTACCCATGAGTTTTTTATTTTTTATTTTATTATTATTTTTTTCCCTAAAGGTATCCATGAGTTTATTATCTAATAGTCAATTAATTTAGAGAACATTCATCGGGATAATCAGTTTGTACGAATTAGAGAATAATATGTAAAATTAAATTTATATCAACAGTGCCAAGTATTATACACAAATCTTTTTTGCATTATGTCTATTTTTTTAATGGCTTAAACTGAAAGAGAAATATTAATTATTTTTTGGATAATATCTTTCTCCCAGTTGGGTTACTTTTTGGCGATCCTCGCAATATTGGCCCTAAAGATGAACACAAAGGCATGTTGTGTCCATAAAAGATAATCTTTGAGGTATCCATTATTTTTCACTTGAATGGATTGACAACGAAACTTGCCCTAAAAAGTGAAGCCTGTCCGGCTCAGTGCCAAATAGGTATCTTGTTAGTTGTTAAACGGTCTCATATTTTCTATGATTTATGATTTTGAATGATTTTCACATCATATTGATTCTTAATCAAGTATGTATATATAATCACATCATATATTGGCATGAATATAAGAATAAATTGAGAATTAATCCATGACTATCAGTAGGCTAAATAACCTACTTTTTGAAGTGTATTGCAATCTACTTTACCTTAAGTAACCATTTAACTGTTATAAGGGGGGTGGAGGGTAGTCGACGACTATCTATAGGAAGTTGTGCAACTCCCTATAAGTGGTTGCTAGCCACTACTGGCCTTAAGGTGGCTAAAATGTTTGATTCCCCAATCACTCTTATGTTTATGTTAACAAACAGATTTAACAGAGTTAACAGATTTAAACTAATTAGTTTAAACAATAACAAGATCTTCAATTAGGTAATAAATTGATTTTTTGAAAGTAGAGTTAGTAAATTACACATTTTGGCAAATTTTGGATACCATTTATATCATTAAACTTAAATTAAATAAATCAAATTATGGTTATTACTTGTTATTGATGATGCATATAGTAATTAAGTTGTGTTAGTCTTAACATGTGTATACATTTATATGCAATAATTTGTGTACTAGACATTGCTACTCACCAATGCTTATTATGACTATTTAGATTATGGCTTGTACACTAACAATTGGAATGCAATATTTATTATGAAGAATGTGAAGAGTAGAGGATCTAGTAATGTTTTATATACATTTGATATAAATATTTAAGTCATATTACTTCGATGGCTATTGATTACTTAAAATAGGTGTAATAGGTTTTTTGTAAGATGAGTTTGAATGGTGTATGTTCATAGATGAAGTTATAAATTTAGAGTCTTTAGAGATTATATGATAAGGATCAATGTCTTAAGATACATCCTTAAGGTCTAAAGAAGAATAGAAGGTAAGTTGTGAAGTTAAGGAATTCAAGAGGTTGATTCGAAAATGTGCAAATTACAAGAAAAATGGTTTTACAACAAACATTCCATACTAACATTGTCAATGCTTACCATTTGGACAATCTTGCTTCACTCGTCTTGCTAGTAATGGCTTAACATGTCCACAAAATGTAATTAACTACCATCCATCCAATCATCTCCATATGACTGCATAGCATCTCTGTTGATTGATTGTAGGATGCAAGAAAGGTTTCATAATATTTTCAACTACCTTTTGATTAGTTCCCTATTTACAACAACCCCATGACTGTTTTCATGATATTTAAGACCACCAATTGATATTTACTTCTTATTTGATTTTAAGTTTAGACTTTATTTATAACTGTGCAATTAGGTTTTTCCTATGATATTGTTTAAGTTTTTTATGTATTACATAAAATTTTAGAAATTTTTTTCATCGGTATTCTTGAACCTACTTCTCTCTTTAACCAAGTAAATTATATTTTCATTCAGAATTACTGTTCTTATTAGTCTATTACTATAGATTAGCGAACCCTTATCTTAGTAATTATTATCGTATCATACATAATGTTGATATCAAATTAATCAGCATTTCCTTTTGTTGATTATTGATTATGGATAACATCAATAAGTCATTTAGTTAAACATAGTTTAATTTGTTGGATTGGTGTGTAATATCTCAAATAACATTTAATTTATATCTTCAAATTTTCGTTGTTCCAAAATCCCAAAGATTTGATAAAAATCGCATCTTTGTTTACAAAAATTCAAAAGCACATTAAGATCTTTATTTATTAGTGTAGATACTTTATTATGTTGCACTCAAACTAAACACGTTTATCTGTATCGTTATAGTTTATGTAAAATTATTTATGGATTTAGTTAATAGTTTTTTAACCTTATGTAATACCCCTTACATGCCTGGAGAGAGGAACTCTAATCATCGAGGCGCCTTTTGGTATAGCGGCTCGGAGTACGTCGAAACTCCGGAGTTAAGCGTGCTCATGCTGGAGCAATCTCAGGATGGGTGACCTCCTGGGAAGCAGCTGCACCAAAGGACAAAACCGTGCGGCGTTTCATGCCAAAGCGGACAATACCTCGGTGGAAGGAGTTCTGACCGGGTCATTACACCTTACGTGTTCTTTCTATAAGTAGTGTGCATGGTGGAATAGTTGCATTATAACAGTCTTAGGATGTGACACTAAAGTTATGGTTAGATCATCTCCTCTTGGCTACAATGGCCATAAGAGGCTCATAAAGAGAGATGATGTCTATGACATATTCTTTTGAGCAAAATGCAATTTATCTTATGTCCTTTGTTGTTGTATCATTTTGAAATTGGAATGTTTGTTCCATTTGAAATGGTGGTTATTATGTTTAATTGCATTTTAGCACATAATAACTATTCTATAGGAAATCTTTATTTTTTAAAATCTTGAATACTCATTCCTCTTATCACACTTATAGCTCATTTATTTCTGTAAATGGAATAAGGTTGCAATATATGGTTATTACTAAAATATAAAGTAGAACTGTAATAAGTTATAAATAAAAATTATATTTCCATTTGTTAATTTTATTAAGCGCATTTTGGGATTGAAGTTTGTGTTGCAACGATTATGATAACAAGAGTTTTTGCATAGTGGTGGTGGTGGTGGTATGTGATGGTCACCGTGCAATGTTAATGGTTATAGTAATGGTGATTGTAGTAGTGGTTTTATTGTTTCTATTGTGATGGTGATGGTGTTAGGCATAGAGTTAGTGCATCAATATGAGTTTGTGGTTGTAATGTAGCACATATAGATACTCTTATAGTTTTTATTTTTTTTAATTTTTTACATAAATCCCCATTGATGGGAATCAAACAATTGGACATTTGACTCGAGCTTGAGCTTAAGGTCTTAAAGGACTAACAAAGTGAATTCTATCATTCCAGTCAACTCTTGCCAATGTTGAGTTAATCCTTATTGCTGACTAACTTCATATGCAAGTCGAGTAACTTCTTGTCTGTCAATAATCAAGTGCCAACCTAAATTTATGCTGTACTGATGGCTCGATCCATTCACATGTCTGTTCAACCATGATCATATCGACCAACAGCTCGGTAGTACTAGTACCGAAAACCCCAGAATATGTTTAAAGCAACATCTTCTTGGAAGGGCCCTTGGGTTTGCTTAGCACCTCTACTCAGCAATCTCCATTATGACTGTATAACTTGTATGTTTTTGCTAAAAGTGTATCGATGCCTAAACACCACATGTCTAGTCCTATGTAAAAGGATTTGTTACACTAATCATTAATTTCTTTGAATTTTCATTTGTACCCTTTATTATTCCTTGTACTTTACTTCTTTATGCAATATCCCTTTTTTTCCTTTCTATTTAGGGTAGGTTACCTTAACATTTCAGGTATAAATACTCTTATAATATGTAATTGCAACATCATACATTTGATATTAAACATACTTCATTGTCTTTTTCCATAAGCATTTATTCTTGATTACTTACTTCACTCTTATCATAACCCTTAAGTAATACTAAGTAGTGAGTAACCTTACTAAGTTAGCTCGTACGTCATACCAAGTTTACTTTATGAGTCCTTAATAGTTCCTTGGTATTTAAAATCCTTAGAGCTGATCTAAGTTCTCTTGTTTACTTCATTGTTTTTGTACATTTCCATTCTCATTTTTCAAGCTTTTTGCAAGTTTGGACCTAACCCAATATGGTCACCCTTGTCTACTTTTAGCACAACATATTACTCACCTTTTTCAAAAATTGACACTTAGCACTCTTAAAATAAGCATAGGTCCTATTTCCTTTGTTGATTAGAATATTACATATAAAGCAAGTTGACACAAATTATGACTTAACAATTTATATATATATATATATATATATTGTAGACTAAATTAATTAAAATTAAAAAAAATAACTTAAAATTAAAAAAAAAAAAGAAATGATAGAAAAATATTTTCCCTAAAAATGGAAGAAAATATTAAAAAAGGAAAAGGCAAAAAGTAAAAAAAAAAAAAATCCAAACATGATCACATCAATAAAAAAAAAACAAAAGAAAAAGATAATATAATGTAAGGTTTTAATTCGCCTAATTACTAAAGAGAAAAAAAATCATAGATATACGTTACTATAGCATTATTGTTAATGTATTTGTAAAAGGATAAATAAACTTATTATATACGGTTATTATAAAATACCATAGAAGTATTTGTTAAGACAATTAAAATAAAATATCGTCATGTATAATGTATTTAAATTTCGTATAGCACAATCATAGTGTATTAAATATAATTATAAATCTATTCTAAATTTGCTATACTTAAAATTGAGACTTTAGATATATGGTTTATTTATAAACATGATAGCAATCAAAATTGGATCTTTGATATAGAGATAATTTCTTTTTAAGCTTTTATATATTTGATCATTTGGTTGAAAATTTATAAGTTAGACTAATTCGATAGAATTTCTTCTATATTGGTCAAGTTCATTTGAGAGATATCTTTCATGTAATAAAATCTGAATATTTTTTTCTTCTTTCTTTTGCCTTTTTAGTTTTAATTAATTTAAGTAATAATATATAGAAATAAATTATCAAATCATCATCTATATCAACCTAATTTATATGTGGTAGTCTATCAACAAAGGAAATTGGACTCACTTTTATTTTAGGGATGCTAAGTGTTGATTTTTAAAAAAGGCGAGGGCATGTGTAATTTTAAAAGTTTTTAAGGGTATCTACGCAACATATATTCGAATTTTTAGACAATTTCAAAAACTTAATAAAGGAAGAACATCTAAATTACGGTGGATTAATAAAATAATACTAAGAATAGCTATTTATTGTAATTCGATCTCATTAAGTCAAATGAACTTCAAGGAAAGAATAAAGGGACCAAAATAATCATCAAGATTGATGTCTTTTTCGCAAGAGAAAAATAGTTAATCAGTGGCGATGGATCTAACAAGTGGGTGTGTCCCATATTATTTTTATATTATTGGATAACGTTGAGGGAATGAAATCGTAAACACTCACTATGGCTGTGAGGTCTAATGATGATCCAACGCTTTATGTCTTTTTTCATTCCCTTACCTAAAATGCGACCACCAATCTCAACTGGACACACATAATTAACACATATTCTACATCCACACCAAACAAATCTTGCACGATCGTAATTCTGCGTGTTCATAAAGCTACAATGTTCCATTATCATTAAAAATGCTGTTGATGGATTCTGATATATACTTATTAAACGATTAAAGAAAAAATTATATATAGTTTTGTATAATATATAATGAAAAAGTATAAAAAAGTCCTTAACGTTTATTTGTATATATAAATCGTTCCTTAATCTTTTATTTAATTCATTTTAGTATTCAACATTTTAGTAAATTTACAAAAAAATCCCTTTATTAGTTTTTCTATTGTACATGAGCACGTTAAAGACTAAAATGGTTAAATGAAATGTTAAAAACTAATTTGTATGTACAGATAAATGTTATGAATTTTTTTATATTTTTATGGATTAATTATATATTGATACTATTCATAGTAATAAAAAAATTTAACAAAGGTTAATGGAATAACTTATTTGATAAGATTTAAAAAGATTGAAGGCTAAAATATATTAAATAAAAAGTCAAAAATTGATTCGTAAAAATGTAAAACGTTAAGAAATTATTTTGTACTTTTTCTAATATATAATAAATATTGAAAAGCAACGGATGATATATTTCTTTTGGGACCTCTAATAAGCATTGAACACTTCTAATGAGACCGAATATGTCAACGTGTGAAGATGAGCATACTAATATTTGACACATATATTTCTAACCAATGCCCAATGATTTATTTGCAAAAAGAATGTATTGTTTCACACTTTTGCCATTCTTTTTCTAGGAGTCTATGCCTGTTCAAGCGTTTAAATGAGGGCTAAGATCATATCTTCTGTATTGGATGCCCAAAGACAGGTAACTAGGATAGTGTCTTCATGTTTTATAGATCAAGTTGCAGATTTATGACAGAATGTTTGGTAAGAATTAAAAAACCTAGCTATTGAAAAATGATAAATTACCTAGGAAAACCATTTTATAGCGATGAACTAAATCTAGCATCTAAGTAAAAAATGATAGTCAAAATTTACTTTGTTTCCACTATTTAATGGTATATTTAATTGACTTTTTAAATATGGAATAGAACAATTACTCTCCATCTATTGACTTATTCCGATATTTGGTCGATGGAATGGTTATTTTACAAAATTACAATTGTTGAAAAATAAGAAATTGTAACTTTTTTTCTACAAGTAAAGGAATAGCTATTCATTAAACTTTTGCAATATATTTTCACACATATATATATATATATATATATTTATGAGGCCTCAAAATAATCACAGCTATTAGTCTTATTCCATTATTAACAAAGTTGTAACTCTATTCTTATCTTATTCTATTCCGTAAATTTAATACGCGATAACTCTTTTCTTTTATATTTCTTTCATTGCTTTCGTGTGCTATTTATCAATTTCTTGTCGTCATCACTATAACGATGTCTATGTAAGATTCCTTTTCTTTTTATTCTTTTTTTAATAGTCGTCTATTTGGAAAAGTTTCCTTTTCATTTCTGAAGTTAATAGAAAAATGTAAATATTTGCTCCATTTGCATTAATTCTCTAATTCTGTCTTTCAACTTTAAAAAGCTTATTTAAGGATAGGATTCCTTCGTGTGGTCGGCGATAGGTCTTATATATAATTATTAGCTGACGAGGTACATCTAACCAGGACACAACTTAGGGATCAATTTGTAATTTTATGTCGGTAAGAAGCATGCCTGCGTGACCATAATTTCTCTCGCTAGTCTTTGTTTTCCATCCCAACTGCGTTATAAATGGTTTTCTTTTAAATAGAAACCAAAAGATGGAAAATTATGAAGAAAAAAACTTATATATAATGCTATTGATATGTTAGTACTTATATTAATATTAAAAAACACGTTTAATTTTTAAATTCTCAAATAAGATGTAGTTAATAAACTACATATTGTAATTATATAGATAGTAATATATTAATATAACTGTTGTTTTAGGATATTGGAAAGGTGTGTAGAAGTATTGAGAGAGTTATTATATACCTGCAAAAGAACAGAGCACATGTTAAGCTAAGGCATTGAAAGATGTTCTTGCAAAAAAGCACACATATAGTCAAAAAGTGTGTATAAGTGTAAATGAATTGTTTGAAAGCCTTATTCTTTACTTATAGAGGATGAAGCCAACCTATATTTGGCAAGTGCACCATGTCCCCATGATGTGCTTAGGATTTTGTGGAAGTGATTGAAAATAATTATCTACTTGCCATTTACATCGAACTATTCTCAAGCAGCGTAGTTTAGACTTCATGGGTTGGGTTTGGCCGACTTAGGACCTAAGGACTCAAAGGTCTTCTTCCAATTATTAGATTGATGTTGGTGGAGCCTTTTGTAAATTGGCATTGGTTATGTAAGAGATATCTAAGCTATGAGAAGCTCGATTTGAAAAAGCAGGTTAGATCAGACTGGGATACTATCTTAAAATGTTGGTCTGAACCTATGGGTTCATGTTGAAAATGGCTTGATAATATTACTAAAATCAAAAGCAAATTACAAGTGTTGAGTTTATGTTTCCATGTTATGAAAGTGCATAAGATAAAAATTCAAAGAGTGAGCTAAAACATCTTTTTTATGTTATAGCTTTTTATAGAATTAATGATTCTCTTCAAATATGGATAAAAAAAAAAAAACTTTTTTTCTTTGCTCAAATAATCCATTTTCATTTCCTTTTCTCTCGTCTCTTTTCAAACAAGAACAAAAAAGTAAAACTGAAGATTTCCCTGTAAACTTCCAGTTGTCCCATCTTGAAAGCGTAATTAAGCACGCCAGGTTATGTATATCGTTTTCTTGGTCAATAACCTGATCCCAATATGCTGATGGGCGAGTCGGGGCTGCGTCTGGCGGAAGCGTGTGGTTTCCACGCCACGGCACACAAGACACCACACGCCATGCCCTACGTTGGCAATCATAACAAGCCATGAATGTTAATGTAGGCTATTTAATGCAAGCATGTAGCCTAATGGCAGCTGATTCTAAGGAGAGAGAGAGAGAGGTTTGGGATGAGTAATCAATGATATGCACGGTGTATGTCTAATTTTAGTAATACTCACTGTTGAGGTTGTAATATATAGTTAATTAAGCAAGCATGTGGAATAGATTTCTCATATGGCAGCGGCACATCTCTAACATAGGGTCCTATTCAAATAGGCAATCCCTTATTTATCTTTTTTTTTTTTTACTTCATTTAAAAAGGCATAAAGATTTCCTATAATTCCCAACAATGTTAGTTAAAAGTAATTTGACTTCTCTAAATTTATATTTAAAATTTTATTTATTAAATTTCACATCTAAAGTTTAAACTTAATAAATCACATACTCGATTGAATTTCTATTTGTCATATTTTTTACCTTTTTTAGATGATATGGTAAATGCTTATTGGTCAAAAAAATACAAGTTAGAAATAAGATAGTAAATTTGATAAATAAAGATTTGATTTGGTATGGTATGATATTTAATAATTTCAAACATTAAGTATAACATTGAAAATATAGCTAAAATTCAGTAAACCAATATAAAATATCATAATAAATTACATAAGAAGGTATAAACGTTTGAGTGTAAATACAAATAAAATATCAATGTTTTAAAATTTTTAAACAAACTATCAATGTTTAAATTACTGATTAAAATAGAGGATCCGTTAAACTACAGTTATAACTTTGTTAATCTGGAGCTGACATGACACATTTAGTGGACATTTGTATGTTAAGTTGGCTTAAAATTGAATTTAAAAATTGAAGAACACTAAAAAGCTTAAATAAAAAAAAAAAGAAAAAAGAAAAAAAAATACACAAAAAATGAAATTGAATACGTGAAGACTTCTTCTATGTGCAAAATCAATTAGAAAGAAAGAAATTTAAGTGTAAAGACCTTCTCCATGTCCAGATTCCCTACTCATGTTGCTATCAGTATATGCTTGGGAAACATTGGAACATCATCGTAAACATGATAGGCAATTATCCTCCATTGTTGATGGTCTTAGTGGATATGGAGACGCCGTACATTTCCACTTCTAATAGCTTCGGGAAGACTTCCACCTTAAAACGAGCGTTTGATGTTGCATATAAAGTAATAGAGCATGGTTGAACATTGATGATTGGAAACCTTTCTAGTATTAGAAAGCATTGCACCTCAGTTATTTGAGCAAATGCCTAAACGAAGTGGTCAAGATTTATTTATTTATTTTCCTTTTCTTGGGTTTTTTTCTTTTCTCTTTCTTCTCCATAATGCCCTTCAGTTGACCTTGTATCAAATATATCATTACTTGAGGAAAACAAAGCAACTTCTCATTAATTTTTTTTATACATATATATATATTCCCCATGATAAAATAATATTCCTACAGCTAATCATGGCCAGACATGGATGTCTTCTCTTAAACTTCACATTTTAGGATTTAACTTTCTAGTTAATTCCTTTCTTTCTTTCTGACTTTATGTTTCATGTTTTACAATTTAGAATATTAAGTTTAAATTACATGCATTAAATTTCACTTTCCTTACACTTTTTTTTCAATCAATTACATTAAGTGCTTTTAATATTTTAATTCAGTTTTAATCCATATTAGCATATATGTGTTCACTTAACATGCCATGTTAGCTCCAAGTTAATAGAGTTATAAAGGTAGTTTAACGGATTCTCTATTTTAACCACCAACTCAAATGTTAATTTCTTAATTAAATTTTTTAAAACATTAATTATTTATTTGAACTTACCATCAAATGTTGGTCCATTTCAATGTAATTTGTTTTAAAATACTAATTACGAATGAACTAATTCACATGAAACTTATTTACTCCATTAAAAGAGGTTGATACTATTTAGTTCATTAAATAAAATATGGTTACATAGGGTTCATAATATTAAAATTTGCACTTTTATGTTCAAATTAAGATACAAATATAATCTAAAACTCCAAAATAATCTTTATTACTTGTAGAATCACGTATAATTTGGTAGGTTTTAAGATGGATATAATAAGTCATAAAATAGATTCAGATTTTAGAATTTTTTAAAATTTATACTCATAACATAAAACATACTGTATAACTTTATATGTACCCTAAATGCTATATGGAATCTATATTGTGTACAGTATAGGTTCTATTCTAGTATCTTATAAATTTTCAATGATGCATTGAGTACGATATACTCCATCTCTAAATATTGTTAATAAATATATTTAAATTTCATAAATACGAAAAGATCCAATCGTGTCGGCTTTACTTGTACCAACATCCAGTCAGACAATTAAACCTACATCATATGGACGATGCAGTTGGCAATTAGTTTATATATATGTATATATATACACATACATACATATACATATACATATTAACTAACACTGCATTATTAACGGTGCTTATAGAATGATAAGTAATTAACTAGACAAATTATTTATGTGATTGTTTTAAAATGTATTTTTATATGATAGTTATAATTTATCAATTAATAATAGACGTATGTCTCCATAAAATTGCCTCAAATGACTTCTATGTACTACATTTGCCATAACTTCTAATATATTATTCTAGTTGTAATATCCATATCTTTTTCATTTTTCAGTTATCTAGATAATTATAATTTTTTCTTTAAACATGTCAAAGATTAAAAATTAAAAACTTCACATTTTTTGATAATATATATCCATTTGTTTTTATTTTTTTTATTGACTTTGAATTTGGATATTATAATGTTCGGTATAGCTTCTTGTACAATTTTAAATAAATAAAAAAGTAAAATAATTACAAGTTCTATAGGATATGTGGTATCCTTCAAATAAAAGGTGATAAAATTTTAATTATCGAGATATTTTTTGGTGCAATAGTTTAGAGTTTATGGAAACTCCGAAGTTAAGAGTTCTCAAGTTAGTGCAATCTTAAAATAAGTAACCTCTTAAGAAGCAACTATATTAATGAACAAAACCATACAACATCTCATGCCAAAGCAGACAATACCTCAATGAAATGAGTTTCAATTTAGTCATTTCAGAGTATTATCAAAGCAATACACTTACCGAATAAGTAGAATCCCCACTTCATGTAACAAAACTAATGATGGCATCGGCTTTTTTAGGGGGATAGATTGTAATATCACTTAAATAGAAAGTGACAAAATTCTAATCATCTAAGCACCTTCTGTTGTAGTGGTTCAGAGTTTATTGAAATTTCGAAGTTAAGCATACTTATACTAATACAATCTTAGGATTGGTGATTTCTAAGGAAGTAATTATACTAAGAGACAAAACCATGCAACGTTCTACGCCAAAGTAAGTAATACCTAAGTATGAGGGGTCTCGATGAGGTTGTTATATGATAACCCTAGTATTGATAGTAGTTCTTAAAATTGGCCGACCACCTTAGGTTCAAGGCTTAGCACCCCAACTTCTAAAACCACTATGCTAAGGATGGCCTATGTTGACTGTCTTAAGCCCATGAACAAGCAGGTTAACTTGCTTGATGACAATCTCGACAAATACCAAGTTAACCTCCTTAGACCTTGTGCTAAGTGGCATCATTGTCCTAATTAAGGGGTTTAGAGAATAAAGGACTTAGGCAAATGATGTTCTCTACAATCGAAGACTACTCTCGCAGCTTACTAGTTAAACTTTGAGGAGCCCCCTTTGGCAACCTTACTCGAGCAATCTCAAAACTTATAAGGTAGACATATAATGGTTGCATCAAATTAAATGTGATGTGATCCTTAGTAGCAAGCCTTGAGGAGAATTCGAACTTACGTAGCCTTAATTGTATGGTGTTGCCAAGTATTTGTGGAGAACAGGCAGGACAAAGCTCAAAGGCAATCATTTTTACTGTCGCCAAAAATTCCCATTGACTCCTAGCCCTAAAACCTAAGACCACACACCATAAGTTGACAATGGCTTAGAGGCTAAACATATAAATACTTGATTCATACCCCTCACAAGTAAGTTCTAGGCTCTCACTCATCTATTACTCTCACAAACTCTTATCTACCTCTTTTGGTTGAAATACTTGCTTCCTTGTATGCCTTGCTGATTTAAGCGTTGAACTGGTTATGCCAAAAACTTTTCATTTGCTTTACTTACCCTTACCTATCTTGTAGATTGGCTTAAGTAGCTTAAAGCCGCCTCAATCTGACCTATCCGACTTAGAAGGCTCATTAAACTTTATCAGCTAAAGATTCTGAGATAATACTTAGATAATGTTTGGTTGTATAATTTTCATGGTATTGGAGTAGACAAAAACTTTTTTTCTCATATTTGGTTTGTAAAATTACTTGGTGATTGGATAAAACTTAGGCTAATAAACTAGGCAAAATACTTAAATTTTATCCCATCTGAACCACGTTACAAAAACAAAAAATAAAATTCACTAGACAAAAATGAAATTCATTGAACAAAAATAAAAAAAAAAATATTTTGCATTTTCAAAAATACCCCTTCATATTATAATATTAAATTAATAAACATTTTTTTATTAAATATTACAAAAAATTATTTATTTTATAATATAAATAATTAATTTTTTAATATAAATTTTATATTCAGTATTATGCAAACCAAATATGGTACAATAAACTTATACTTGTTCCATCCAATTCTTTTTATCTAATCAAGTTATTACAACCAAATATTACCTTAAAAATAGTAGATTTTATATTTTACAAGTCGTATAGTGGTAGATGGATGACAAGGTAGGTTTAAGTTAGTAAATTTTTTTATTACCCATTCTAAATTCACGTATCCTTTGTCCCTGCTCTAGATACACTTCTTTATCAAAGTATTGGAAACATAAAACACGCTTAAGAGAGTTTGGAACGTATAGCCGAACCTATCTAGTTTTTTAGTAAAATTACAATTTGCCTTTTACATTACTTTGTAATGAAAATTTCCTAAAAATGTATAGATGATAATAAAAAATAATAAATATAACATCATGGTTTCTAATTTTTCTTTTTGGAATCTCAATAGGGAGAGAAAAGTCAAATTTTAAAGAAATCAAGAAACATCTAAATATTTAGTAAAATCTAACCAAAAATGGTAGCAAGCTAAATTCTATAAATCATATTCCATCGAATAAACTAATCGAGATAAAACAAGTAATTTACCTAAAGGTTTAAAATTTTTAATTGCCTTTTTATTTTTGCATGTAGCTCAATGGAAAATGTACGGACAACAAGTAATATTTTTCTTTTCTTACCTAAACATTTTATATGAGTAATTAAACTAATGTCGAGTTGGGCACATGCACCAACTTAAAGAGAAGTTTCATGTTGAAGTGAAGTGTTATACAGATAATGAGTCATTTATGCCACATAAAATATTTCTTTCTACCCACATTGGAAAGGAAAAAAATAAGATAAAAGAGAACTAAACCAAGTTGAAAATTTTTTGTTCCAAAGAAATTATTTTCCGATCTTTCTTTTTCCTAGTTGTATCTAATTTAATTTCCTCTGGGAATATTGCCCTCTGGAGGAAGATAGGGGCGTGTGTTTTCCACAAGTTTATTATATAGCTGTTTCTTGACTTTTAGTCTTAGGATCATCGTGTGTCAACTCATACCAGCATTTGTTCCACATTGTAACTTGCGATTCCCACGGGCGTTGCTGGTCTAAGAACACTTTCTCCACGTACCTTAAAAAATTTTTAAAAAATAAGTTTTTAAATTTGATTCCCTGCACTATATAAATTAAACTATGGTTAAATTAGTTTTTTTATTTATATTTAACTTGTGTTTGATCTAAATCTTAATTTAAATTTAGTATTTGGTAAAGTATATGATCTTGTTTGCATTGATGCTGCTATTTGGACATCGGCATATATATGGAAGTAATTTTGTTGGAGTATAGCGGTTAAATTAGTTACAACATAATAAAACTTTATTTATTAATGCTTTCTTTTCAAATTTACCTTTATCGGCACAATATAGGAGCAGTTTTTCAAGGGGACAAAAAAAAAAAAAAAAAAAAAAAAAAGAAACGGTAATAAGATGATAATCAACTAGTACTATGTGTGTGCTTGACAAAATAAAATACATTTGATATGATAAAAGACAATCATGTCACTAGCCTACTCTAAATCGGAATAAAGATGAGAGAAGGGTTTTGTCAATTAAGGTAGGTATTGTTACGTAAATATATAATGGTAGTATAAATATAAATAATTAATAGATAATTGTATAATTTTGTAAAAGTTAGCATGTTTAATAATTGTTAGGGCTTGAATTCCATGAACTCGGTTCGAATTCCGTGAAGACTGAAGCCACGCATATGTGTAAGCATCTCAAATCCATTAGCTCCAGACCATAACATATTGGAAACCGTAATTCACAAAGCCATATCCGCGGATTACGAAAGACGATAACAAAATCATATAATCACAAAAGATGAAAACATATTAGTAATGTACACAAATTCATATCCGTTATGAAATCATACAATGACGTTCCTCAATCCAAATTTCATTACGAGAGCATATTTTTATGCTTACCCTTAAACTCTAATCCTTAAAATTAGGGCAAAAAAGACACCTTATATAAATTACCTTAAACCTAATGATCTTGATATTTCTAAGACTCCAATTTCACATATGATGGCTTTTATACTACTTGTTAGAATAAAGATTTTAATCCTTTAAATGAAAGAACACTAGGAACAATACATGTACAAAATTAGAGTATAAAATAAAATAGAATACAAAAGCATACTTGAATCGATATTTAAAGACTTATGAAATTGTTGTGCCCTTTGGTCTTCTAAGTCTATCGTATGAATTCTTGAATTATTGACTCTTATCATTTTTAGTAATGGAAGGAGAGAACAAAATAGTATATGTAACTTGGAGAGCACGACTATATATATATAACACTAGGTTTACTACTTATTAACTCTTTTTTGTTAGTTCCAATTTGTTCCATCGTAAAATAGAAAATAATATTCCAGTCTCTACATATATTAATCCATACTTATTTTATATACATTAAAGTTTATAATTTTATTATACCGCTTTAATTTGAACTTTATGTTACAAGATAACTATACTACACAATTATTGTTGTTATTATTATTAACACATATAAGTCTATATATTATTAAAATAAACCTAACAAAACAAACTTTATAAATAGAGATGGACATATGATTAGAAGTTATGGGAGACATCATCAAAATCAATTCCATGTTGTTATATTATGTAAAGGGAAGAAGACAACATTAAATTATTTAAAAAGAAAAAAGAAGTCTAATTTGTTGCTTTTTTTTCAAGGGTTGGCAATTTGGGATCTAGATATAATGAATTTAGACACGACAATTAAAACAAATTATTATATGAAAAAATAAATACAAAACACAAATAGATGAGATCCATTTAAACACAATTAAATGAGTTTATATGATTGTTTGAAAATTGTGTTGGCTTTACTTATATCAACATCAAGTTAGTCAATTATAAGATTGTTTGAATATGTCTTTTTATGTAATAGTTTATCATTTTTTAATGAATAATAGACATATAGCCTTATCCAATCGGGCCATAAAACTTCTATGGATCGCATTTATCATTAAGTTTTAATACATTAAATTGTAACTTCCATATCTATTTTATTTTTCAATTATACTGATGATTATAAATTTTTTCTTAATATATATAAGAGATCGAAAACCCTAATCCTTTTAATTATGGAGATAAATATATATAGATCTATGTAAAGGTCGGTTTTGAATTGTAAATCAACCCGACTTGAAAATGGGTGGGCTTAAACCGTCCCTTAAACCACCAACTGTCAAGCCCTAAGAGTCTAGGCAGTTTAACAGGTTAGAATTGTTTGAACCGGCGGGCCAACCCGTTACTGAACCGATAAGTTGACACAGCTAGTTGACGCGGCTAGTTCACCCCCTTAAAAGAGAGAGAGAGAGAGAGAGAGAGAGAGAGAGAGAGAGAGAGAGAGAGAGAGAGGCTATTAAGTTAGAAAAAATAATTAAATTATATCTATTAGATCATAATATGTCAAATTACCTTTTTTGAAATGGTAAAAGATAATTTTCTAAAAATAATATTATCAAACGAATAATAACAAATTAATCAAAAGTTGATTACATGTTAAAAATGAATGGAAATTTTAATTTAAGTTAATGTAAGTATTTTTTTATAAAACTTATCAAATATTAAGGATTTGAATATGAGGAAAAGATAAAATTTGACAGAAAAAATTAAAAAAGTTTAAATTACATTAAGTTAGAAATTAATAAAAAAATTAGAAATTATTAATAAATTAATATAATTTTTTTTAAAAAAGAAAGGATGTTATGTTTAGGGAAAAATACATAAATTTTGAAATCGAATTAAGTCAAAAATTAATTAAAAAATAGAAATTATTAAAATTAATAAAAAAATAGAAATTAAAAAAAAAAAAAGATTCAAGGGTTGATGAACTGACTCATAATTATAATTAGTCGGGCCAATCATGGTTCATCCCACATCCAGCCTATGAATCAATGATTTCAGACCAGGTTCGAGCTGATTCAATCTAGTGAGCACCAGTAGATATATATAGTCTTTTGTTATTATTTTATATTTTCTCTTAACTTTGAATTTGAATATCATAATGTTGGGTATAAATTTTATACAATTTTAAATAAAAAAGGTGAAAAGTAAAAGGAATTACAAGTTGTATAAAATAACCTTGGAACATGCAAATATAATAAAAATTCTATAGTTCCATAGCCATTCTGATGGACCACAAAGTAGGTTTAAGTTTTAAATTTTTAGAAATTGTATTTATTGGATAGGATACAAACTCTACCCATTCTAAACTTAGTCTCCCTAGCCCCCACTCTAGATGCACTTCTTTTTAAATGTATCGAAAATATAAAAACATACTTTAATAGTTAGAACTTGAAGGCGGACCTAACTAGTTTTTCAGTGAAATTGCAATCTGCCGTTAATATTACTTATAATGAGAATTTCCTAAAAATGTACGGATGACAACAAAAAAAAATGGCGAAAGGGGTTTTTTTTTTTTTTTTTGGGTGGGGGTGGGGGTGGTGGGGTGGTTGAATCTTAGGGAAAGGAAAGTGAAATTTTAAAGAAATCAAGCGTTAAAAAAAAAAATTACCCTCACATCTATATATTTAGTAAAATCTAACTAAAAATGGTAGCAAGCTGGATTCTATAAAATCATATTCCATCAAATAAACTAATAGTAGCCGAGATAAAGCAGTCACTTTTAATTACCTTTTATTCCATTTAGCTTTATGTTAATATACAAACAAGAAGCAATATTTTTCTTTTTTCACCTAATCTTTGTCATAAGGAATCCAATCAGTGTTTAAGTTGAGCACATGCACCAATTTAAGAGAAGTTTAATGTTGAAAAAAAAGTGACACAGAAATTGAGTCATCAATGCCTCACGAAATATTTCTTTCTACCCACATTGGAAAGGACAAAAATAAGATAAAAGAGAACTAAACCAAGTTGAAATTTTTTTTTTTGTTTCAAAGAAATTATTTTCCGATCTTTCTTTTTCCTAGTTGTATCTAATTTAATTTCCTCTGGGAATATTGCCCTTTGGAGGAAGATAGGGGCGTGTGTTTTCCTCAAGTTTATTATATGGCTGTTTCTTGACTTTTAGTCTTAGGATCATCATGTGTCAACTCATACCACCATTTGTTCCACATTGTAACTTGCGATTCCCACGGGCGCTGCTGGTTTAAGGACACTTTCTCCACCTACCTTAAAAAAATTAAAAAACATAAGTTTTTAAATTTGATTCCCTGCACTATATAAATTAAATTAGTTTTTTATTTATATTTAACTTGCGTTTGATCTAAATCTTAACTTAAATTTAGTATTTGGTAAAGTATGTAATCTTGTCTGCATTGATGCTGCTATTTGGACATCGGCATATATATGAAAGTAATTTTGTTGGAGTGTAGCGGATAATTAGTTACATCGGCATATATATGTGTATTTGAAAAATTAAAATACAGATGATATGATAAAATACAATCATGTCATTAACCTACTCTAAATCGGAAAAAAAGACAAGAGAAGGGTTTTGTCAGTTAAGATAGGTATTGTTATGAATTCAATATACAATACTAGTATATATATAAATAATTAATAGATAATTATATAACTTTGTAGAAGTTAGCACATTTAATAGTTATTAGGGCTTGAAAAAAATAAAAAAACTGCAAAACACAAACCAAACCTTGAGTCTAAGAGAATTAAATTCGAAAATCAGTTTTTACAATTAATTTGGTTCATGGTTTGGTTTGACCAAACCAAACCAATTGGTTCAAATAAGACTGAACCCTTATGCTACTAAAAAAGAAAAAAACAATGGCAAAGCCTTGTGCTCCTTCTTAGACTTTGTTTTGGGATATATGCTTTCGCACTGGCAAACTGCATCGGGAACATGATGCCCTTGGCTCCTTCTCTTTCCTTCTACGATTAGGCTCCTATCCCTTCATGTACAAACGATATATATGTCCGATATAGAGATACAAATGGGCCGAGCAAAGCTGAGTTAAGCAGAGCTTAAGTTTCAAAAAGTTCAAGTTCGGTTTGTTTAAAAATTATCGAATTCGAAGTGGAATTAAACTCTTTATCAAACCTAAAATTAAGACTTGAACTCGATTTGTTTAGATAAATAAGTTTCATCTTGAACTTAAATTTAGCTCATTTATTAATCGAGCTAAAGGCACACTAAGCCTAAAGCTTGTAGATCTTGAGAAATATATAAATAAATAGATTAATAAATAGTGAATAAGAATTACATTATATATTATATACTATTATATACCATATTATATAATTATATATATTATATAAATATTAATTTTTCGATTTAATAATATGATATATTATATTTATAATATTTATAAAACTCGTAAGCTTACTCACAAATCTAAATGAGTTGACTTATTAGTCTAAATGAATAGACTTGTAAACCTAAACCGAAACTCGAGTTTAACCCGTTTAGATAAACAAGTTTCATGTTAAGCTCGAATTTGACTCATTTACAGGTTAAACTCGTAAGCAACTTAACTTATTTATAACCTAACCCAACATCTGAGAACTATTGAGGCCCCTTCTGCTCCTCCATCGAGCCGATAAGTTTCTATGTGATCCTACATTTGCTCGTTTGAATACGTTGATTTAGCGAAATTAACTGATTTGAGATAGGAGATTTTTCTGGATGGCTTATCAAAGCAGTTCTAATTGACTACGGATGACCTCATGTTTGAAGTTCAATGCCGCATGACAAAATAAACGAGAGTATGAGTTCATTTCCCATTAAAATACTATTCATGAGTGAACATCAAGGAACATGCAGGACTGCCACTGGTGAAGCAAGATGTCGTCCCTTAAATCTGTTAGGGTTACAATTCTAAATCCCACATGCTAGAAGACATCGTTATGGTTGAGAAACGAGAGTGACTAGGAGGCTCTTTTAGATACCTTGTACAATGCATCACCTCAATGTTTCGACGGACAGCTAAATATCCAGGGCAGGTGGCGCAGGTCTTCTGTGTTTGTCAACTATTCCAGTTTCTTTCATGGACCAGGAAAAGGGTATCTAGCAAAAATTAATATAAATAATCCAAACCATAGATCAAACCGGATGTAACTCGTATATTTTAGGTTAAAAAAAATTTATGAATTGAATTGTATAATTATAGTTGATTTAAAGAAAAAAATAAAAAACTATTTTATTAAGTTCGGTTAAATGTAAGGAGCGAGTCCTACCAAATTAAATCACATCTATCTCTTGCAATTGTATTAGGAGGAAAGATTAATTATTTTCAATAAACTGGTGGGTGAGAAGGTGTATCTCTATGAATAGGAAAATATCAAAGAAGAGAGTAGAGAAAATTTAACTAAGAAAATAACGTCTCGTATATTTGGAGAGTGACTATTTCAAATTAGCTATAACAATCCCTTTTCATCATCTTTAATCTTTCTTTTTTTCCATTGTTCTACCCTTACCATATTTCATAACCAAATCAGCGATATAATTCATAATAGGATAATAGTAGACTATGGGTGCTATGGTGTTCTTGTCTCAACAATATGGACTCAAGCAAGTGGTTTTTCATTCCGACATGAATACAAGAAAGCATCAATATATTTTTTAAAATTACTCAATTCTATATTGCATAAAATATGATTGATTCCCCATTTTTTTTGGATACTTTTTAAGATTTTATCTTTCCATTGTGTATATTAGTAGGATCAAAGAAAAGATTCCCAAATCTTCTAAAAGATAATTCATTTGAATGGACACTCAAAATTGAATTTTTCTTTAATTTTTAGAAAATAGAAGAACAACATTTCATATGCATGTCTCTCTTTGCTATATGGGGAAATGCTTTAAAATGGTATACATGGATGCAACAAATTTATAAAAGCTTTCATGGTCAAATTTGGACATTTTAAACATGATTTTCTTTTAGATCAATTTGACAACATTAACAAACCACCCACCCATTCCTTTTTTTACTTATTTCCAATCCACATTCTCTATCTCATATACCAATCCTATTATTCGATTTTTTTTTTTTAACAAAACCTTACAAACAAAAAGTAACACACTATGAGGCTCTTGGCCTAATTGTGATGCTGGAGATCAGTTAGACAATACATGAATAATGATTCAACCAAGTACTCGTAAAGACAATAATAACCTTTTACTTTAACAAAACATGAGGGATTCACAAACTCGAGGTTTATTAAGTACGAAAATGATTTTTCCAGTTTGTCTCGAGAAAAAAATGGCGGATTGATATAAAAGTATCAGCAGTTCACGAGATAGTACAAGATACTAAAATTGACTCAATAGAAATGGAGATCGAATTTCCAGACGCAGATTTTGGTGTACAAGCTTTGAGCAGTTTAGAGGTGGTCTATGTGGAGAATGCAATTACGAAGCTTCCTAGAATCAATGCTGATAATGGTTGTCTTCCGTCCTGCTTTAGCTCAAGAAGAGACATCACGTAAGACTGATGAAATGATAGCGTTGGGTTCCAAGCCTCCCTCATAAAATACGAAACAAGCGAGACGTCAGTGCAAGTATGTTGTGTACACATAGCACTGCCTGTTCCTTCATAACTGAATCAGTTCTACAATCAATTCGTGCTGTCTTTATGACGTGGACATGCAATCCTCAAATAAAATACAAGGGTCATGCAAGACCTCCTCATTTTGCAATTAGAGATTTTCCAATTGAGTTTTTTTCTATTTTAACCTTGAGGATATGGTTGCTTTGAAGATGCGGGAAAATTATTGCAGCTTCAATATATATAGTAATAGCATAAATGTATATAATTAATAGATGATTTTACAACTTTGTAGAAACTAACATTTTTAATAGTTCTAATAACAATTTTAGTAGTTGTATTAGAGGGAAAAATTAAATACCTTATAACAAACTAATAGATAAAAAGATGTATTTCTTTAAATAGTGAAATATTAAAGAAGAGAGTAAACAAAGTTCAACCAAGAAAATAAGATCCTGTGCATTGGGACAGTAGCTACCTTGAATTAACTAAAACAAACTCTTTTCATCATTTTTAATCTTTTATTTTTATCATTATTCTACCATTATCATATTTCATAACCACATCATTAATATAATCCACAATAGGAAAGTGGACTATGGGTGCTAATGGTTATCTTAGGAAAAGCCTTGCAATAACTACTCTTTTCAAATTTTTATTTTGTCGCATAGGGTTATTTAGCAAAATTAAGAATAAAACAAACTTTAGAAACAGGGATGAATGTACGATTAGAAGATAGGGGGATACTGTCAATACCATCGAAATTACTTGCATCTTATTATTATATGAAGGAAAAAGTATAACCTTAAATTGTCTCAAAAAAAAAAAAAAAAGCACTCTCTTTATCATAAAAAACATTTATGATGAAACTTTTGTCAATGTTTTTAAGCAATACTTCTTTCTATATAAATCAAAAGACAATTGGTAAAAAATTCATGATCCAATTTATTTCTTAATCTATTCTTTATGATATTCATGGGGTAAAAAAACAGTATTGCATTGTTGTAGTTGGGATAGGAAGAGTGAAATTGATTCGAATCAAACTGTTAATTAGAGATAGATCAATACATTTCTAGTTTCCATCAATTTTTCACATAAATAAAAAATGGTGAATAAGCTGTTAATTTCGAATTATGAAGAATGCCAGCTCCATAATGTAACGCTTGTATTATGAGATGGATCTTTTCTTAATAAAATCCTCAAATACGATTTGACAAAAACATCTACACCTACCAATTGTGTATATTTCGCTTTTAAATTTGAATGGAAATATCCATAGGGAAGTTGGATGGTTGAAGTCATTTCAACTGGTTTGCGCTATGTTTGGGAATAAGGGAGGAATTGAGAGGCAAGAAAGTGAAAAAGAAAAATAATAATTAGGAAGAAAAGAAAATGAAAAGACAGTTATAAATTTTCTTATTTGCATAAATAGAGAAAATAAAGTTGATAATATAATTTTTTATTTTGTTAGAATACCATAATTGTTCCTATATTTTCAAAATATGTTTTTGTCTTAAGAGTAAATATGTAATTTCATTATAATTCCCTTCCAATTTTCTCCAAATAAGAGAGAATGTTTTTAGGGTGTTCAAGGGGAAACTTTTTTTTCTAAATCCATTCCCTCCTCTTTTCTTTTCCTTTTCAAACAAAGAAACTTTACAATTTTCCTTCCAAATTCCTCCTTTCCCTTTTTCTTTCCCCAACCTAAATATAGTGCTAATGCAATGTGGACCTGTGGAGGGCTGTAAACTATGGTATTAACTTACAATAGAGAGATGTAGGTCATCAGCTCTTATAACATGGCTTGTTCTTTATTTAGTTTTGTCATTCGATATAGGCTTTATAGGAGACAATTCTTTGGGCTAAGAGCGCCAACTTATTCAAGTTATTCTCAACCACAGTCCACTTAAGCTCATGCTAGAACTAATTGAGTAGTTTATTGAGTTAAGTTTGAGCATTATGATGTTTAGCTTAATTAACTTACAAACGGAGTATAACTTGAATCCAACTTTAATCTACCCAGTATTACTTTAATTGGTCAAGTCCAATATTACTTTTGTTGAGTAGTTCAAAAGAATTGATCAAAGCCATTCAAGTTTAGATATTAGTATTACTTTAATTGAATTAATATTTTCTTTTTCAAATTATCGAGTTAAAACCCATTAAATCTAGTTGGCTATAAACTTGTCGAATTTCACCTTTTGTTGAGCTTAAACTCAAAATTAACCGGCCAGTATTTTATTGTTTCAACTCCACCGATCTACGGTTTTAATAGAAGAGTAAGGCATTAAAAATGAAGTTTGCCATTTAATAATATAGAGATATCGACTTGGTATTCTCATATTAATTAATTGTTTTGCTCAGTTTGGACTAATGGTTTTTGCTCAGCTTAGCATTTGTTTATATATATAATTTTTTATTTTCATTCAATTTATATATATGATTTAAGAAATCATACGATTTGAAGACAACACCAAAAATTTAACAAGATTACAAGAAAAATACGCCCTTCTTGTCTGCAAGGAATACCAAATTTCTTATGCGAGAAATGCCGTATTCCATTCGATCATTAAAGATAATTACTTCGTCTTAAGCGTTAAAACCATATTTTGACAGTTCTGTAATCTAGCATGAGATACGTTGGAACCGTATGATTTCCGTTGGCCAACAAAACCGATAACTTAGACATGCTATGTAAGGTGCAAAGCAAAGTCCAATATACTCAAGTGCCATTTTTGTTTCCCTTAAAACATTCAATGTTACTTAATAATATGAATATTAATCTTCCGATTGGCATAAATCAAGTTTAATTCTCCGCTCTTCTAAAGTTATAATCACGGTTCAGAGAGAGGGAAAAAAAACAAAAAAACTAAAGAGACGAAAATGATAGGATTTTATAATAATACCTTATTCAAAGTATGCTTTATTTAAGCAGAAAGTATGCAACAATTCATTAGAAAATATGCCTTTTTTCCTCAGTGCATTTGGTATGAATGATGACTAATGAGTAATGAGATGATATAAAAAAATAAAATAAAATAACATATTGCTTATTAGTGACGAGGTAATGATTAGATTAAAGTGCTTCATTTAATGACAATCTATTATATTTGTCCCTTAGCTCAAGTGCATGGATCATATATTTCCAGCTCATACGAAAAATTAGTAGACCACACAGGCATAAGGACGCAAACACATTATCAACGTGACAAATTTCCCAGTTGAAGATATAACATGAGACACAGAAAAGGGGAAACCCGTTCCAACCTGATGGGAAGAAAAGTATTCATACCAATCAGCTACAAGACCTGGACTAGGACTAATTTTAACTGATTTAGCATTTATATCATATACATTTGAAAATTTATATTTTAGAGGATTGCCTAAGCAGTGATGTTTTTCTGAAATGAGACATTGGAATTGTTCACTCTATACAAAGCAACATCACTGGTCTCAGCAGTAATTTTCTTCTGATGAGAGGGAAAGATCATAAACATACAGATTACAAATTTAGATCATGCAAAGTTATTACCAATTCTCAACTGCATCAGCATCATGTTTATAATTTTTTTTTTTTTTTTACTTTAAATATTTGCTTAGCAGGATCATACATGTGATTCAGTACACTAACAGCTCCTGCAACTAGCCCGAGATATATCACGGTCATAGAGTGTCGAAACCTGATAGGCAAAAACACCAGAGACTCAAGAGATTCTGTCAGCAGGATCCAGCAGAAAAAGAGTATTCTTTTTCTTGAGATTAGGCATACAGACTGCGCTGCAGTATGAGAAACTCTAAGATTTGCTGCATCCAAGCTGGAATCTGCGGACCTTCACTCTTCCATTCAATGCTAGCGCCAGTACATCGTATTCCTCAACATACCAGAGTTCCGAAATTAATGCCTGCGCAAATCTCAGAACTAAAGTAATCAGTTACAATTACATAAAACCAAGAGAAAAAGGCATGGTAAGATTATTATTTATGCATATAATAAATCATATCTGATCCCCCAACAATCATCTCCGCTTTGCTTGAGAAAAAAGAACTACAACCACCAAGTGTAAGATGGACATCTTGCCTAGTGTACCCGATATTTCTTTTCTTTTCTTTTCTTTTTCTTCTTTTATTTTATTTTATTATTATTATTTTTTTTGGGCCAGATAGTGTGCCCGAGATTATATGACCAACTTTTTGGCTGAGGTGCCCAGGGACCTCATCAGTTACAGGCAAAGGACAATACCAGCTCTTACTACTCAACGTTCTAACCACATTCTGAGTCAAATCATGCCCATTCTGAATCTAAGAAAAAGAGGCTCAAATCAATGCATACAAGCTCTGAGATTAGACGTTCTGTTTTCTACTTTTGTTAGATTACTGGAGAAATCCAGCGTTGTCTAAATGCGCGTGCAGGAAATCACGTAAAATAAAAGAAAGACTAAACGAGTCTTGAAGTAGACAACTTCTTTTTCTATACTCCCAAAAGGAGTTTGCAAACTAGATAACAACAGAATGATGGATGCAAAAGCTGACCTCATAGCCCTTTAGTTTTTCATTGAGACGACTCACTAGCCTGTGAAAGAATTGGAGCTGATCTGAAGTTTTATCCTGTACATAAACATGATATTGACAAACTCAGATCTAAGATTCAGTAACAAAACATCTCACCTTAATGTGTGAATTGCAGGCCTCAAGGATATCAAAACTTTACCATTGATGGTACGTTAGGGTGACCCAGAAGCCTTGCAAATGATGTATGAAGAATAGCAGTATCATACTGCAGTCGAAGATATGAACACAAGTCAGTAAGTGCTCAAACATTTATCAAAAGGTGAACTACAAATCATTAATTAGAAGGCATGAGAAACTGCAGTTTCCCCATAGTGTTCAGTTAAAAATTCAAAACACATGGCAACCAGGTAACTTTTGCTCCACATAACAAACAACATAACTGTATTTGTCAAACTGTTTTAGAGGAGGAGGAGGAGGAGTTGGAGGGAAAAAAAAAAGTACAACAGCAATAGCAACAACAACATCAGAAACAACCAAATTGTAACTTCAGAATATTCTCCTATCCTCCAACTGCTTCATACTATCACCTTGCAACATCAACATGTTTTAATACTTGAAAAAGGAAATCAATGTTATTTCATTTTTTCACCTACAAGTATTGCTGTAAAAATCCAAAATTTACTATTCTATGGAAATCATAAGAACTAAGCAATCCTCAATTATATGATACCACATGGTAGCTTTTGGGAGAAAGATCGTGATAAAGATTTTTCAGCTCCTTCCCATTTCATTGATGAAGCATCCATTGTACTAAAAAATATACAGAGAGAAAAAAGAGAGATCACAGCCTCAGATAATTTTCTTCTTAACATATGCATCCATCTTCATGTAATAGGCTTCATATGCAAACAAAGTTTTCCTTGATATTTCCGCAAGTCTTACAATCAAAATAGATAAAACAAAGGAAAAGATCGCCCAGCTCTCACCAATTGCTTTTCTGGAGCATCTGGAAGTGCAGCTTTCAGTTTTGCTCGAATCAATACAGGATCTGTCCCAGAGACCACCTGCGCAAGAACTAACCACAATTGTCAGAAGGTTGGCCACACATGATGAATACAGTAACAGAGAATGTTTTCACTTCAATAACTCAAAAACTGCATTTATGGGAAAAGTCAAAGGAGACTCACCTGCCAGCATCCCAAAAGAACTCCTGTTGAAGTCAAAACCACCCTATCTAAAACAATCTTCAAAGGGCATATTGAGCTGGATGCAGCCCTAACAGCAGTAGCTTCAGCTTCAATCTGTCACAATAAACAATCATCAACATATAAGCAATCTTTTTAGAGTATCTTTGACACATGCACCACTTCAAACTATTAATTACCTTGCTCTCAGATGCAGGAACAGGGGAAATATGATGAGAGGCGTGAAACATGCTGAAGTGATACAAACTGGAGTTCTGAAACCAGATTGCTAGCAAAGATACGCATAAGCATGCAAAAAAAAAGAAGTGGATGCCAAAAAATAAAGCAACAAAAATTAATTATCCAGAAAGTAATAGCATACATAAGGTTACAATGATAAGTATCAGATAGACAATAAATTACCTTTGTCAAAATATGGAAGAAATATCTGGTGTACAGCTTCTCTGCAATAAGCCATGCAATCATTTAAAAAACAAACATCAGACCTGCAGCTATAAAATTGCAACATCCATCTGTCTGATGAGCATCTACTCCTAAGAAACACAACTGACATACTAATCCCTTCACTATCAAAAGCTATGCACTAGTTAAGTTTAACTTATGCTATGCACTTAGCACCAAAAAATTGCCCTAGTAGGATTTGGGACCAAGACCTTATACATTTTGTCATGAGAATTCCTAGACCATAACTACTGGACTCTAGCAACTCCTTTTGTCATTTCTAGTGAAGAATATGAAGCAGACATGCACTTGTACATAGCATACAACAACAACACCCAAGCTTTATTCCAACCTAGGTGAGGTCAGCTACATGGATCCCCTTTTGCTGTCATACCCCATCATGAACCATTTTAAACAAAGAGACAATGTTTAGGTACATGTTTGTGCCATTCAAAGATAAAGGGTTCTCTTTAAATAACTCCAAGTGAAGGAATTAACATAAGGAGACAAAGATGTGTAAAGATCAAGTAATCAACCATTCTCAACGGTAATGGCATATCTCATTCATCATAAAGAGCCACCCTGAGCAGTGTCAAACCCCAGATACTAGCAGTCCACCATTTACTGCCAACAAACTACAGCCATTGAAAATCAACAACTAGAACCCCTCGATTTAACCACCATATTGTCAGCCCATTGACAGGCTGTTGGTAGCAATCACGGTTGACTGACCATCATCAAATATCCAACTAAGGGCATAGTAAAACATAAAAGAAATTAAAACAACCGAATATTAAGTCCTTATTTCTTGCAACATTGATTCACTGGAATTATAATAAGCAAATCTTCAAGAAAAGCAATTTACTTTGTGGCACAGAATGCAAATATAATAAGACTGCCTTTCCATCAATCGGATGATGCACGAATACCTTGTACCTGATTCTTCATATCACGAGGTTATATTTTCTTTCCCATCCATTGCACCAGTTATTGTAAAAGAACCATATGGGCCAGCAATTCTAACAAGGTACAGACCCTAATCCAGAAATTAAAAAGGTTGGAGTGTTGTGACAGGTCTCAAGAACTAACCAAGCAAATAACCTCTTCATGACGTCATTAAAAAGTACAAGATAGATGGCTACTGGCCACTCAAGACGGACTAGTGATATATTGGTGCAGATATTAATTCATCGAAAATAAAATAATAGAAAAACTAATAAACAAGTTTAAAGCAGTGAAACATGGAGACTTATAGTAGAAATGGAAATTTACGAGATTGGCTCCGAGTACTTTGTGCTCATATACAGGACATTGGCCCGAACAGGAGGATTGGCTGCCTAAAACAATAAAGCATATAAATTACCAGATACATGAAATTTGACAAGAATCAATGTTCTTTAGATTGCTGACTATTTCACCTTAAGAACAGGTCTAACAGATCCATCTTCGATGGTGAATAGGTCAGAAAGAGACAGAGACTGGGAAGTTTCCCCATTCTTAAGGAAAACTGGACCATGCTCATCCAAATCATTTGCCATTTTATCATATAATCTAACCCGACGCTCGGCATTTGAAATTTCGCTACCTGTTGCATTTGGGAAGAGAATCATTCCAAGTTCTTCCCAATGTAAGTGGGGTTGGAAGTCATACATACAAGAGAACTTTCACATGCAGAAGTACATAAGGAAACAAAATGTAAGCTTCATGGAATGAAAAGGGGAAGAAAAAGAAGAAAATGAAAAGCAAATATTACTTTTTCAATGCCAAAACACAAAGACTTACATCTTAGTGCAAAATGCCAAACTCATTTTTGGTTTCATGTGGCCCTTAAATTATGGGCACAATCCAATCAAGGTCCTTATAGGCTATTTTAATCTGTATCAATATTGCATTATACATGCATATATTTTTTTAAATATGATTTTATTTAACAAAAATATATGTGAATATGTCTTAGAAGTTGGAAATATTAGAGTCATGATAAGGCCTTTCACATGATTCGATGATCAGATTGAGTTAAGACCAAGTTTAAGATCACATTGCATGTTACTGATATGCTTACAAAATCATCTCCAGCTCTCAAGTCCAGCATAACATCACCCAATCTAAGCAAAGATCCAAACTTAAAACCTACCAAGACTAAATTATAAATAGAAGATCTATAGCCATCAAAGAGTGGTGATAACATCTTTCCAATTCCATTTCGAATGTATCCCAAATATCCATACTATGCAATTGTTTCACAAAGTACAGGCACTCTGTCATGAAAAGTGTCATTAGAAACATTTTTGGGATACTTTCTGGGAAGGATTACCGTTTTCTCCCACCAAAATAATTCCAGGAGAAACCAATTAATTCCCCAACGAAAATCCAAATCAATCCAACAACCCACTAAACTAATTTAATGAAATTTGAGAACAAGTAGATCAAAAAATATCAAACTTCCCCACTAGTCACCACAATTCAACCTCAAGAAATCAACTTTAGGTCTCGAATTTAGGCATATCATCGTCCAAACTAAGCAAAGATATAAACTTTACATCAAATAGAAGTAAACAAACATACCCATGAAAAACCTAAATCAAACTCAATCCAAAAATTTAGGAAGATTTAACACTAATCTATTACCTGAAGGAAGCGAAGAAGCAACTGGGGGGTTGTTATCTGGGGAAGAAGAATTAAGCAAGGCCATGTGGAGGATAGAACAAAATGAGATAAAAGACAGGATCCAGATCAAAGCAACTGTTCTTGAGTGCGTCCAATTCCTGAATTTGATGATTTCCATTCTATTCATTTTTTGGAGCTACCCATTGGAGCTGGTAATTTTGGGATGATGATGAGGTCAAGGTTTGATATGAAACGGATAAAGTGTTCAAGAAATTGGCGTTCGAAGATTCATGGGATTAGTTAAGGCAGCGAAGAAGCGTGCAGGAAAGAATAAAAAAGATTAAAAAAAAATAATTTTCCAATAATAGAGGAAAAGCTTCGGCGGGGCGAAAATAAGTGCTTTTAGACAAAAATGATTTTTACAATTTTTTTTTTCCTCAAAATGATTTTAACACTTAAAATATGCATACGATTTGTGAACTACGATTAAATTTGAGTTTTCTTTAAATAGTGCTTAGTTGCCATGGTAGTTCTCGTCCATGATATCGCCACAAATTTTTCATTTAAATCTCCAATCTCTTTGTAATGAAAAATAGAAATTAAATTAAATACAGCTTAGTTTATTAGAAAACTAATTCTTTTGGGCTTAATCTAGCTCATTCTTTTTTAAAAGTATAAATAAGATTAATTTTTAAAAGGTATGACTTCAAATGGTATTTTATAAAGACTTAAATTAATTACCTTATGCCAAAATTAATTTAAATGTAAGTTGAATCATAAGTGAATTGAATCCAAAATTCTCAAATTTAAAAATTGATTTTTATACATACATAGCTTAAAGTGCAAAATTAGATGAAGATTACTCAATTTAAGTGTTAGGTAAAGCTAAAATCATTGTAATCTTAACATCAACACTAGTTTTCTAATGAAAAATTTTCCTCCCTATGTTGTAACATATATGGGAAAAAAAAAGGTGTCAAGTAAAGATTGAAAATGAAATATGGAAATACTTGAACGTGCTTTAATACTTTCTTTCCCTTTGGTCTAACATAAATAAATACTTTATTTCGAACTAATAGCAACTTATAGCAATTACATACCATATAGTAGTCTAGTTTCACAATCAAGAGTTAATAGATGTACTATATGATGCAAGGATTCATATCTTAATGCAAGTATAAGATCTTTTCATCGAGGGCTACAATCAGTCTCCACAAGTATTAGATTTCCCATTAATAAGAGTGAAAAAACACAAACCAAACTATAGCTTAAGCTTGTTGGTATTTAAGATTAGATTTGAAATCTTCTAACTCCTCCTTTTCCTTAAGTTGAGTCATATGCAATTGATGTATCAGTTTCAATATGAACTCGTTGCCACTATTTTGTTGAGGGCAAATCTTTATAAGCTACCATGTCTATGGTAGGTTTGGCCTTTACGATTGTAAACATTAACTTCCATACATATGTAACTATCTTAGTGGCCAGACCGAATCAACCTTGAGGCACCAATTCATGAGTCGGCTTAAGGACGAACCATGTCTGGCCCTTAAGGTCATGAGCTCGAGCCGGTTCGGCTTAACTGATGGTGTTAGGGCAGGTTTGCTGGCCCTTAAACAATTCCCTTTTTCTTTTAAATTTTATAATTAATTCCTTTTATATTTTTTCTTGTGTTTCTATAAAAAAATTTTCTTTTTTTCTTGTACTTCTATTTTTTTTCCTAGTTGTAACGCTTTATGCATATATATACATTACATATACTAATGTATAAATGATTCACCGTTATCTTCGATTCAAATTTTATTCCGTTTCGAAATAATTTATTTAGACCATGTGAACTTGATGTTAATTTAATATTAAAATATTAAGTAAAGTGAGAGAAGTTGTAAATGATAATTAATAGGAAAAATATGCATGTAATAATGTAAAAAAAAAAAGAATATATTGAGAAAGGAAAAAGTAAAAAAAGATATGTAAGGAAAGAGAGAATTTTCTTTTTTTTTTTTTTTCTTTATATTACCTAGTTGGAACCTACTTTAATCGGTGAGCCCACCCATAAGGCCAACTCGCCAATTCAATGAATTATTGATTCGGCATGTTTAGTTGGGCGAATCACCCGAGTCCTTTGTTCTATCTTGAAACGATAGAGTTATAATAGTCCTATTGTGTCAACCAATTTAAGATAGCAGTTGACCCTACAATTGCTATCATAGATGTGATTTACACAAAGTATCAATAATTATCTACTTTGAAGTAAACAATTCATACGGATATACTAATAAAATTACATACAAAGATTTAAAATGCACATATATATGTATATCTTGACTTTGATATCTCATGAAATATTTACACATTATAGTAGTTTAGGAAAAGAAATATTTACATTATTAAAACAACCCCAAACCACCGCCTTTCACCGAGGCATAATCACAAGACTCATATTCCCTAATCCAATTTGCATGAAACCAAGATCTCCCATGAAAAAATCCACTTAGAACTGCCTTGAAACACCCCTTCAACGACCTCTTCTTCACTCTTTACTACAACTCGAACTGCCTGTGTAACTCGACCTAGGATTCGAAGTCTGACTCGCGATTGACCCAACTCCAAGACTCACGTGCATAAGCTTCTTAGTCCAACCTGTTCTCTTTTTGGGTTTTGTTATTTTTGTTTATTTGTTTTGTATTTATTTATTTTCTCATAAACTCCTTTTTTATTTGTAACAAAAAAAAAAGAAGAAGAAGAAGAAGAAAACCAAAAAGAAAAAGAAAAGAAAAGAGAAAAAGGAGGGAAAAAAACAAAAAGAAAAAGAAAGAAGGATAAACACAGGAAAGTTTAGTTTCTTTTATTTTATTTTAATTTTATTTCTCGGTTAAAACATAAAACCAAAAAAAATACATTACAATAAATAATAAAAAAGTAAAACAAAATAAAATAAATGTTTTACCACATAGAAAACCTTTTTTAATAAAAATAGAATAAAACGAACCTTTTTACAATTAGGACCTTTCATAGCATTTTCAAAATAACAAGTCAAGTTTAAGGTCTTTTTAGACAATTTTCTTTAAATAAACTCAAACTGGTTCAATAACGTAAGCCCGATCTTTTTTAAAATTAAAATCAACACTCACCTAAAGTTTTGATTAAATAAACTATGGAAGGTCTAATCCTTACTAGAGGATACGTAGACATTTACAATGTGACTTAAAATAGGGAAACATTTTATTTTTCCCTTTTGTGAATAAATTTTATTTTTCTTGCATGTAAATAAGATGTTATTTATAAATTCAGAATTGTTCTTTCGTTCTAGAATTGGTGTTTTAAAAGATAAGATTAATTTCGGCAAGATATAAGTGATACCCAATTAAAGTTTAATAAGGTAACCTTTAGACCTAAAATTTCTAGTTTCAAAACCATTTAAAATATTGATTTTATCAAAAAACTGGTAGCTAGGTTATAACCAATCTACCCAATTGATTATAACTTAACTTTTTTATCTTAACTTCAGTTGGGTAGTGACTTTAAACAATTTTCAAAAGAAAAAACAAGTTTTTCTTAACTACTAGTTGAGGGCTAGTATTAAACAGGTCAAGGTTTAATATTAATCGAACTAAGGAAAATAATAAAAACGGAGAAAAAATCATTCTTGACAGCGAGATTCTCAAACAATTAATTAAATGTAACGTAATATGCAAATACCATCATACAACATTATTTAGTTCATTATGAAATTAGAAAAATTTTACTCGCTCTAATCTGAATTTGAGGAGTTTCAGTGTATATGCAACACCTAGTGACTAAACCTAGATTTGTGTAATGAAGATATCATTCCTATAATGACTATCCTTCGAATAATTGCCCTCATCTTCATTGCGACCTCCTCTCCTGTCACTTAATTCAATTAAAAATAAAGAAACCATTATGCTATAGTGCTATCCTTTTCGAGATTGTCGATATTTAATTGGAAAATCCTAATTAACCCTTAACAATTTGCAATGTATGCCCAATTACAATTCTTAGTCAAGTTTTTTTAAATCCATTTTCAAGGTGGGCAAACAAGTCCACACAATGCAACAATTTCACCATAACAATAAGCCAATAAATTTAATCAATTTTAGAGACACATGATCAAGCTACTTATAATACACAAGCAAATACAATCCTAAGCCTTCAACTACCATAAAATAGCACCCTAAAATATAGTAATATATTGATCCCAAACTTACTTGGAGCCTCCCATTTGCTCATTAGGGTATAATATAGGTTATAGTGTCATTGCTCATTCCTATAATGAAAATATCATTTTAGCACTTACACATTTATTACTTATAAGCTTCAAATCATTATTTTAGTTTAAAAATTATAATTTTACTTAGTTGTTCAGGTTTTATGTTGCTTATAATTGAGTTAATCCTAAATAGTTTCCAAATCATTTTCTGAATTAGGCTCTAATTCAACTTCTGATTACAATTTTATGCATAAATCCTAGGAACTCCCCCTAATCCATTTTGGGAAATTCAACTAACTATATTTTAGGTACATTAAGTCTTCTATTTAGATCCTAATTAGTATTGCAGTTCATCATATACACCCTATTCCTAATCCAGCCTCTGAATTTACTCCTGATCTAAGGATACATTTTTAAAAAAATTTCCAAAATTTATTACTTACAACCAGATTCATAACTCACTATAAAAGCCCTCATCACTCATTTTGATTCAACATACATTACCCATTTATTACAATAATTCATGTATTACACAATCATCATATATTATGCCCATATTATCTACTTCCAACACTCTTAACACTATAAATATCATTCTTTAACATCAATTAATGTTTCAAAATATCAAAATGCATCACAAATCAGATTATAGTTAAATTTGTTGAAAAATCTCCACATATATTTAAGAAATTAGCTATTTAATAAGGTTTTCAAGGCTTATAAATTAGATAAAAATTTGAAAAATAATTTTCAAGAAAAACTTTTCGTTACAATTTAAGATATACCTTAAATAGTAAACAAAAAAATTTTAGGTTAAAAACTATATTAACAAGGTGTTTGAAAAAAAAAAAAGCGAAAACTAATTTGAGTTTAGTAATTTCTTAAGAGTCATATATTCTAGAGCATAATTTCATCAAATTAATATTTTTCCTTAAAACTATATACAAAAATATTCTAAATACCAACTTTCATAATTTTCCATTAAAATTTGGTATTTTTGACAATTTGTTCAAAAATCGGTACAAAAAATATTCTAAAATATCAACTTTCTTAATTTTCCATTAAAATTTAATATTTTTAATAATTTGATCAAAAATTGCGTAGAAATTAGAACTTACAATTTTCTTTGCTTCTAGCCACCAAAGGTGGCTTCACCCTTATTGGTAACCCTTAGCTATGGCTCAACTGTCAGGTTGTAGTGGTTGTCTTCTCTTAGGTGGTGGTTTGACTAATGTACTCGAAACTAGCCTTAATTATACTACATTTTATGTCATTTTTGTAAAAAATACTCTCCCTTCCCTTTTGACCTCTCCCTATTTTTTTTCTAAACAACCAACTATCCAAAATGAGTTAAGATAAGGGTTTCCTAAATTTATAGATTAAGTTTGATAGTTTCATGAATTTTTTTGCCAAGTCTCCAATTACTTTTGCTTTTTGCTTTATTAAGTCTCCTAGTCCTATTTGTTTATTACCAAATTTAATCCCCTCCTAACCTAAATAATAATAATAATCCCTTCCTTTATTATGTACATTAAACTTCATTCAACCTTAAAAGTAAAATGTCCCTCTAAAAAATTAACCCAAAAAAAATTTTGAAATTTTTTCAAATTTTTATGTTTTTTTTTTCTTACAGTGTTTTAAATTAGGACCTTCTTTAAAAATATATATATCTAAAAAAAAGGCAGGCTAAAAAAGGGGTATCTATAATTAATATAATAGTTAAGACCTCTCCTGTTTTTCTTGTAGGTATTTCGAGTAAGCGAGTGGAGTTTGATCAAATTTTAACTAGTGAAAACGAAATTGGTACTAGTATGGTGATGTGAGGTAGTGGTTTTGTGATATCGGAGTTAAGGTAATTAAGGGTAGAGATAGAAAGGTCATGTGTGAGTTACTAGGGTAGTCAATGGAGCTCAAAGAGGTGTAAAACATTATGTTTTGAGGGTAGTAAGCTGATTGGCGGTGTTAGTTTTCATCTAAGTGGTGCTAGAGCTAGGGTTTTGAGTGGGTAGCCATAGGTCTAAACCTTAAAGGGGTTAATAGTAGTGGTAATCCAAAGCTTAGAGCTTAAGTAGCCCTGTTATGGTAGTGGCTTTGCTCGATTATTACTATGATCAAGATATTCTTAAAGAGAGAGAGAAAGAACTTTGGCGTAGTATTTTTGAGTGTTTAAGAGCTAAATGATGATGGAAGTGAGAAGGGGAGTTCCTATTTATGCTTTTCCAAGCTTGTAAGTACAATAATGGTAGAATTAGCCATTGGAGCATAACTTGAAGAATCTTCAATTCTTGAGAAAATTCAGCCAATTCGAGAGATTTGTTGAATTAAAACCATGATATTTGTGCTTAGATGAAGAAAGATAGCTTGAAATTCTCTTAATTTAGCTCATATTTGATTGGATTAAGCAAGAGTTGAAATCTTGAGTTGATTTTCTTCTGATTTTCAAGGTTGATTTACATGAGGTAATGGATGAATCTAATTAAGTTTTTGGGTTTTAGGCATAATATCTCAAGTGATCTTCGTGGTTTTGGTATTAATTTAGTGAAATCACGAAGAAAAATAGATAAAAAATGGCCTTTAATCGAGTTCATCGAGTGGGAAAATGCAAGAAAGGGAAGGAAAGAGAAAGAATAAGCACAGCCAGCCAATCATAAGTTAACATGTGTCTAATTTTAGGGGATAAAAAAGGCATAAAGCACTTTTTTAGGATTCAAACTTTGGATCTCTTGCATGTGTTTATGCTCCATACCATTAGGCTATTAGCCTGTGCCTCATCCATATAAGTGTAAGGCTGGCTAGGCTAGATTTGGTTCTAAATTAGGTCTAGGCCTAAACTAGTCCTTTGTGCTCCTATCCATTAGAAATGGACCTTAATGAACTAATGAACTCACCTAAAACCTTATTATTTCTAAAATCGTATTTTATTCTAATTTAATTATATTTCCTAATATTCTACCATAGTTTAATTTAATTATTATTTTTCTTTTTAGGCTAAAAAAATTATTATTTTGCTTTATTATTATTATTATTATTATTATTATTATTATATTCTAATTTGGTTATTATTCCTATTTTTCTAATATTCTTCTAATATCTAAAATTTTTTTTTATTTTTTCTTCACATTTTTCATTTTATGGTATTTTTTAACTTTATTTTATTAATTTTTCAATTATGACTCTTTCATTTAATTTAGAAATTTCTAAAAATTATGGGGAGGATAAAATGAGATGTCTACACTTAAGATGAATTACTAGATAATATCCAATTCTAAAATTATTTAAATAGTTTAGAATAATTTGTTCAATATAATATAAAAGGTAAGAGCTTCCAAAATCATATTAAAAAATATGACAAAAAGCTTATCCAAATGCATTAATGGTACCATAGAAAGATGAGATATAAAAAAAGAAAAGTTTTTGAAACTATATATTATGATATAATATGATCTGATTTCATAAAAAATTATAGAAGTACATTAATAATACTATAAATAGGTGAAATACAGAAAAGAAAATAATTTTTGACACTATATATTGTTATATGATTGATAATAATGAATATATTTTATATCAATAACGTAGCTTTTTCAAAGAAACATTCTCTTTTTTTCCCTAACTTATGTTTAGTTAAAATAAAATGTTTTTCATAGAGTTAGATCTTGAATTAAAAAAAAAAAAAAAGAAGCATTTTTAGACTACAATTTTCCCTAAAAATAATGATGAACATAAAAAAATAATAATTTTACAAAAAAGTTAACATTTGAAGAATGTGAAAATTCTAATAAAAGGAAAACTTAAAAAATTTGGAAAGAAGCATAATAATAGAACTTTTTGAGACAAAGAAATTTATGACTACCTCTTCTCAAATAATGGATATATTGCCATCCTTCAGAGTGGTTGTAAGAAAATAAGAATAAATTCTATCAATAACAAATAAAAAGTTTCCTAAAAATAAATGACAATTTTCCTGCAAACAATTGTTTCTTTAATTAAATTTGGAAACATTAATTAACCCATTTATCTAAAAAATCATACTCAGTAATTATAATGGCTTTGAGTATAAACATCTACAAACTTTGGATTTTCGATTCTTAAAAGGTAAATATGTCGTTTCAAATTGGTCTACCTTATTCAATTTTAATCTACTTATTTTTTTGAATTTCATCCATGGCAACTCTTGTAATATTTTCAAAAGCATTAATAAAGAAAATAATTTTCCTTATTTTTTATCGAGAAGCTTGTATTAAACTGATGGGGTATAATGCAAACTAAAAGTTAAGGAAAAAATCAAATTTCGAGCTTGATAGAAATAATAAAAATTTTATATTTTAGTATCTTTTGATTATTTTTATCAAAGAGAAAATATCAAAATAGGATCCAACAACACTTAAAAAAAAAACGATATAGAAATTTAAATGCTTAATTTTTAGAAACAAGGGACTATGCTAGATTTCTAGTTTGGTTTTGTAGCTCAATTGAATTTTCCCTTATTGAGTCCATCCAACTTAAAATGAAGTAAGAATTTGGAAGGAGTCATCTTATTTGTTGAAAGAGAGTGAATTAGTTCATATAGAACAAATATAAAATGATATGTTAGTAATTTATCTAAAAAGCTAGTATAAAGGTATAGAGTATCATTTTGGTAATTGGGTTTTTAGCCCAATATAATACTATCGACCAGTTTAATGAACTAGTGATGGGGCTCAAAAGAGGGAATGCTGGATTGATTTTCCCACTCTCAACTTTGTTCGGTTGTCTTGCAGTGAAAAGTAGACTTGTAAAAGGTTATTCTGAGTCCTTCTAGACCTTGTTTGGTCTTCATATGCCTTTAAAAAGTTTAAAAAAGCCTTGAGCTTATTTTACAAGGGGATAGACTCATTTTATAAGCAACCAAGCTTAACTCAACTCAAGCCCAATCCCATGGCCCATCCATTATATAAGAGTTGGAGGCTTGAATTTGGACTGTCGATCACTGAGAGTTGATCCATTGACTCCCATTAATAATTCATCTGATCTATCCATCTCACCTTGATCTAGTAGTTGAGATCAGGTGCTAAAATCTATATAAAGGAGTCTTCTTCTCATCATTTACGACATTTGAAGTATTGGCAAGCTTTGTAGACATGATATTACTCTGCCAGAATGACTCCACATAAGATCAAACACCAAAATGATCAAGAACATATCATAATCATATCAAACCATCATACTTAATCCATTGCCATGTGTACATATAATGAGAAATTAAGCTGACTTATTCCTCATCTCATGTCTCTCTCTAATATCATCTCTTTATATGTCACCAAATTAAGACTTCTCTAGAATCGACTATACGTGTATCACACGTGATCGATCATCAATAGCAACCCTACCATACATTTGAATGGTGACTCTATTAGGGAAGAGAAATTCTTGAATAAAATGACACATAGAGGGCACTACCTAAATCAAAACATCCAATTCAACTCAATTAAGAAAATCCAAGTAAGAAGGAGAACATCACTTCTATGACCTTATCAAATAATGTTTATGCTAATGCTTTACTTAAGATGTACACAAGAACACTTGAGTCTTCATCCTAATCTCATCATGTGGTGCACACCTAAACCTAATTGTTGACACTATTGCTATTAGCATAGAATCTCATAGTATTTTGTTCACTTTGGTACTATAGGATCTTATATCCACATCAACTATCATTTGCATTAGAGGATGCCAATACATGATAATCTACTAAGTCTTTGCTAAAGATGATGAGCAATAACAAGAGGAACAGCTACAACAATGGATTGCAAACATTGATATTCCTCACTTTAGCTAACAAAACATCTATTGCAACAAATTCATCAAGCCTTTGCAGAGGATGAAAATGCACATTAAGGAGATAGCATGTAGGCAATCTTACTATCAACTTTAGCTTACTCAATGACTTCATTATGCATGGCTTCATCTAAGAAGATGTTCATCTTCCAAATGCAATATAGATAGAAAACTTCTATAACTTATAGTTGCCTTTGTCATAAACTCTTTCCACATATATGACGAAGAAATATCTCAAGAAAGTACTTCATGAAGGTCCATAACATATTATACTCACATCACGAGTTTGAAACTCTTGTACTCACAATAATCTTTATGAAGAAAGTTTAATGTAGCTAACATTGCTACCATAACCTATGAGCATGTAGACATAGCTAATATTGTTGTTTTGTACTCTTCACTCATATAATTGAAGTAATCTCGGCTATGATGAGTCAAAGCGAATCTATAGTAGGCTCGATAGGCGTAATGCCCTTTTTTATAGAACTTGATGTTCAAGTAATCTCATCTAGGAATGATTAAAGCAATTATATCATGATAGTTGTTATCATTCGTTGCTCAGTAGACACATTCGCTCTTAAGTATATAGCAAACAACGCTTACTTCTGTAATATGACTCATGAGATTGAAGCGATTTTAATTGTGATGAGTTGGAGTGACTCCATAGTATGTTTGGCAACCATAACACCCACTTATAGAATCAAGGTCAAAGTGACCTTATCTATGAATGATTGAAACAATCATATCATGATAGCTATTGTTGCTTTATAGAAGCACTTGCTCTTGAGTACATGGCCACCAATGCCCAATATCGTTCATGAGATCTAAGTGATCTTATTTGTGATGAGTTAGAGTAGCTCCATAGTTAGCTCGATAGCCATAAGACTATCCTATAAAATTGAGGTTGAAGCAACCTCATATGTGAATAATCGAAGTAATTGTGTCATAGTAGCTACTATCACTTAGTTAAAGCATTCGCTTCTAAGTATGCAGTAAGTAATGCCCATTTTAGCAACATCACTCATAAGATTGAAGCGATTTCAACTATGATAAGTCAAAGCAACTTCAAAGTAGGCTTGGTAATTGTAACTCTTTCCCATAAAATTGAAGTTGAAGCAACCTCATCCATTAATGATCAAAGCAATCATGTCGATAGCTGTTGTCACTCAATAGAAGCATTTGCTCCTGACCATGTAATAAACAATGCCTATTTTTTGCAACATTAGTCATGAGATCAAAGTGATCACAATTGTAATGAGTTAAAGCGACTCCACAACAAGGTTGGTAACCATAACGTCTTCTCATAGAATCGAGGTTGAAGTGATCTCATTTGTGAGTGACCGAGGCAATTATGTTATAGTAGTTGTTGTCACTTGGTAGAAGCATTTACTCTTGAATGTGCAGCAGACAATGTCTAGGAGATTGAAGCAGTTTTAGTCGAAATGGATCGAAATGATCCTATAGTAAACTTGGTAGCCATAATGCCACATCATGTAAAGATAAAGTAATCTCTATGATGACAAGATTTGAGTGATCTTCTTTCACTAACATCGAAATGTCAATCTCATAACCGTCTAGTGATATTCAAAGCATACCATCTCCTAATAAGGAGTTATGGACTCAAAAGATCTACATTTGAAAGGAGAAGACTATAACAGTCCCACTCTTTCATCAAGATGCTTTTATGATCACCAAGATTGAAGCTACTCCAGTCAAAATAGCTCTATGAGTATTTGATTATAATATCAATCACCCTAAGCATATAATTGATCTTTAGGAGTCCAAACGACTCTAATGAATATAACATGTAACTACTTAGTCGTGACCATGATACTTCTAAGTATAAAGCCACTTATGGAGTTGAAGCAACTCCAATGACTTCATCTAGTTATCATTTGATGATGGCACTCATAGCTTCCAAGCATGCAATGAACCTAAAGGGAGTTGAAGCAACTTTATGATGTACTCTACTTGATGATTTGACAATTGCATGAACAAATTCAAAAGAATTCATAAGATGAGATGTGAAAATAACATTCAAATCATTAAAGAAGTTGTTGCCCCGTCATACAATGATACGCCTTCAATTGGGGGAGAAGAAGTTGAAACCTAATACAATGGAGGTCGTCTAAGTATCCTTTATATTCAAATGTTGTGTAAAGCTTGCTCTTAATACAAAGACACCTGACTTAAACATGCAAGCGAACTTTTGACGAGAGGTTAATACTTATACGAGTACAGAGATCAATCATTCATGTTGACTATGATCTACATTCTTTATGTATGTGATTATGTTATCCAATGATGATGAAGACATGTGGGGCATCCTTTATGCCTAGGTACAACAGTGATGTTATGGTGTTACCTAAAGTTTAGGAAGACACTTAAAGCATAAGCATTACCTTGATACAATAGTGTGTCATTCTTCGTCAAAGCGTTGATAAAAGAATACTTGAAGACTTGGTTGATAAAGCACTGATGTGGAATGCAAAGATAGCAATAAAGTTATTCCTACACTTATTACATAACACCATGCATTGTTAGAGAAGTAGTTGAAGATTGAGTTTGGTGTCGTAACTTTGAGTTAAATTCCAATTGTAGCTTGTGCACTCTAGAACAATGAATTGAGTAAGAGACTTTCTCCTTTTGCTCCTAAATTAGAGTATTGATCTTGTACTCACCAATGTGTCAGACATAGGATTAGCATCTAAGATGACTATTTTATGAGAACCTGACATGGGCATGTGTAGTCCTTAGGTTCTAGCATTCATTGGATGTTGCAATGCAGAGCTTAAGTTTTAAGTGGATAAATTCAAGGAACATAAGAAATCTAGGGTTGACTACGAATCTGCTTATATAGTAACGTAGCTTAGAAGGGAGACCTCAAAGTAAAAGTTTCAAGTGGGTTACCATTAGGAAACCCAAGTTAATCCTAAGGCTGACCATGAATTCATATTTTATTGTAGGAGTTGAAGCCTACATCGAGTGCCAAAACTCAATGTTCTAATTTTAAGTAGTTAATACCAAGAACTTAGTTGACCTTAGATTTGTATGTTGTCATAGCAGCTAAAGCCTAAGTTAAGTGTCGTAAGCAACTGAGTGTTGAACTTTAAGCAATTAATACTGGGAACCTAAGTGAGACCTTAGGTTGACCTTGGATCTGCATTTCAATATAGTTATTTCACTTACAAAAATAAGTAAAGTCAAGAAGTCAGAAGACTCATAACCACACCATTTAACTGCTCACAACTTTGATGAGTGGTGATTTGAAAGAATAGAGAAGCTCCCTATTTGTAGGCTTGGGGTTATGCAAGTTCTTGTAAGGTGTATTATGAAGGTCAATAGCAATTAATAGAGGTTGAATTATTTTTTTTTCTTTTTTTAAAATGAGTCAACAATCAATAAAGAAGGTGAATTATGAAGGATTTCAACTCATGGCAATAGATTAAATAAGTTAATAATCATTAAAGTGGAAGATTATGAGAAATTATAAAGGATTTGGACTCACACTGCAAAGGTTGAAAGATTTTTTAAATCAAGCATTGAATAGTTGATCGAAATAATCGAGACTATGATATTTATTGACTAAGCTTTGAAGAATGTTGATGATTATGAATGACTGGAGGATTTTACGGCATAAAAGGAGAGATAGAGAGAAGTGTTGAATGATGAATGAGGGAAGTAATGACAAAAAAGGATAATTTGCGTATACGTATTGAAAAAATTTGAAGGGATTATTAAATATTGATTGGCTATTAAGACATATATTATGAGGACAAATAAATGAGTTTTGACAAAAAATAATATAGCTTATAATGAGGATTTGAATAACAACTTATTGAAATTGATGGCAACAACGATGATCATTAAAAATTGAATGACCATTGACCAAAGATTGAAGGAGTAGTTGTTGTTAGGTGATTTTTGTATAGAGCTTTGATATTGCAAAAGCACAAATAAAAGTCTAAAGTGGTGCCGTAGTATGTCCGATGCCTAAGCAAGTGGTTGTTTTGATGAAAAAGTAGATGAATAAGTAGGCAAAGTATTGAAAGAAGTAAGAGAGTTCTTATAATGCTTTCTTTCCCTTATTTATAAACAAACATTGGATGTATGTAATGATAGATAATAATTGGTCGTAGATCACGTGATAACTCTTTAATTAAATACATGCCTAAAAGACAAGAGTAGTGGGTGGTTATGTAATAAAATTATGCAACGTGACAACTGTTTAGTCACTTTTGAAATTTGAACCAGATATGTAAGTAGGTTGAGCCTTGAGGCCAATTAGATGAACTAAGCTCTTTTAGGCCTTGATTGAAAATAACTATGGTTGGCCACCAATGGTGGTTCTATTAAAGATGGCACAAAACCATTTAGTAAAGACTTTTGGTTTGTAATAGAAAACTTTCATTAAAAGTTGGATGGTTGGAAAGTGAAATCAATGGTAGTAAGACTAATTTTAGCTAAATCTATCTTAGAGACAATTCCAAATTACTATATGCAAGTTAGTGCCTTACCTTCAAAGGTGATTGAATGGTTATCTCAGATCATGAGGAATTTCACGTGAAATGGGACAAGGTAGCATGCATCAATCCATTAGGAAAATTGGGAAACTATTACAAAGAGTAAAAATATAGGGGGCCTTAGCCTCATTGATTTAAACCTTAGGAAGAAAGGATGGATGGTTAAAAGTGTTTGGGAATTCAAGATAAGGAAGACTATCTGGAGCCAATTATTGAGGGCAAAGCACCGAAAGCTCATATTAGAGACTTGGGACTCCAAGGCAATCGGCTTTTACCAAGTGAAGCAACTATTCAAGGGAGACAATATAATGCAACATCACCACTGTAGCATCCTAAGGAATGGTTAGAATACCAAATTCTGTTGGGATGTTTGGGGTGAACTTCTTCGAGTTAGTGATCTAATCGAGGGTTCCATGCATAGAGAGGCCGACTTGCATGGTGTTAAAGATTGCTGGATTGATTCGTTACACTGGGATGAAGAGAAAATTCGGTTTCAAATTTCAGAAGTTCTTCTCATTGTATTTGGCCCAATGCAACTTACATGCTAAAGGGGATGCTGCTAGCATTTCTACCAAGATTCATGTACAACCTTCTCTAAAAGAAATACAAACAGTTTTAGAAGAAGGTTGCAGGCCACAAATGCATGTTTACAGCTGGATATGGAAGTCTTTGTTCCCTCCGTGAATCAAGTTATCTCTATGGAGGATTTTACAAAATAATTTACCTAGAGTTGATAACTTAAGGAAAAGAAGAGTTGACATCACCAATGGATGTCCACATTGTGGAGAAAACAGGAAACAATACAACATGCTCTACACTATTGTCCGAGCTTGTCAGGCTTACATGAACTTAGTCGAACGTACCCAATGGATCATATGGAAATTCAAGGGAATTTTTGCGAGTGGGTACATCGGAATTGTCTGATCAACGAAAACCAAAGAGACAATATTCATCCACCTAAACAATTTATGTTTGGTGTCATGCTCTGGTACTTACGGATACTGAGGAATCACAAAATATTTCGACCACAGTGTTCATTGGGTATGCAAGCACAATGTATTCTTAAGTTAACTCATGAATATTGGGTTCATATCCGGAGAAGAAAGAGAATTATAACAATTCATGAACTAAACCTGTGGTGGAAACCACCCCCAATGCGTTGGGTTACTTTCAATATTGATGGATCCGTCATATTGAATCAAGCTCGAGCTACTTTAGCTGGAGTAGTTCGAAATTAGGATGGAAATGGATGTTTGGATTTGCAAAATGTATTAACTTCTTAGATATTATTGCCATGGAATTATGGGCAATATTAGTTGACTTGTCGTATTGTCTGCAATTTCATATGCTTTGTGTCTATATTTGCTGTGATTCAGTTGTTGCAGTACGATTAAGTATTACAATGTTGTTATTGCTTGCAGGGAAATTTTCTCCAAGCAGGAAAAAAAATTCAACAACAGCCATGCTCGCCCAAAAAAAACTGAAAGGACAAAAAAAAAAGGAGCAGCGATGCATTTCGTGAATCTAAATCATAAATTAATACATTCATCTTGACTTACATGCATTGACTGAAAAAGTCAATGATGACCTGACCAATTGATATTTAAGATATCGAGAAGATTAAGAAGACTAACAAGAAGGAAAAAAAAAAAGAATAATAAATCATCAATTCAATCTTTAATTTGATCATTTTTAAATTTAAACTATTAAAAAATTTATAAATTTAGTGATTCAGATTTAAAAATATAGAGATAAATGGTAAAATAATGAACAGAATCGTAAAATCTACATAAGGTTTCATGTGTAAATATGAAAGATTTTTCTATAGTCTCATCTTTTTTTTTTAAGAGATTGGTGATGCAATTTATTTCACTCTTAATTTAATCACTTTTAAATCTGAACTCTTAAATATTTAATAATTCAAATTAGTAATCGTATCCAATCTCTAAAAAAATTACAATTCTTTTAAACTTTTTATTTTTGGAATGGAATATTTACTGAATCCCCGGAATCAAACCTTATTCCATGGTATTTCCATGAGATTCCTCTTTCTTATTCTTAAGCAAGCCTTCGAGAAGGTTCAGTTGATCCATGATTTATGTTTCATCTTTCGTTTCATTTTTATTTTTATTTTTTTTGAGAAATATATCAATTAATTTCGATTCTTTCTTTTTCTATTAATTCTTTTTCAATCGAGATATATGGATCTACAAATCCATGTTTCTATATAGGTTAACTGTGGTACCGACTGTTCTTTAATATTAAAATTTATAGAAAAGATCTTCATATAACTATTTTAGCTCTAAATATGCTAACCCTCAAGATCAAATATATTATAGTAGTGCTAGCCTAAAAAAATGTCATTTTTAGGAAGGGATTTTGAGAAAGGAGAACTATAAAATGTTATAACTAAACCTATGTTATGAGATCAATATAATGATCAGTAGTAGGATTTTAAATGGTATTAATAATTTAATGGTATTAATGATTAAATGGTATTAATATGATACTTTAATACCCATGCAATGTACGGATATCAATATTAAATTACTTTACAATAATGGACCATCTTAAATTTTAAAAATAAGTTGAGTACAAGGAATTATAGTATATGCAATATAGTATCAAAGTTTTCCACGTATAGAAATCCTTTGATGCATTTAAATGTGGTAAAGCATACCACAAAAATTTATTGTAGTCATCTTGATCATCGATCTATACGGTCAAGACGCAACAGTGTTTCTGGCATAACTGACGCGATTTTTCTTTCCTCTTTCTAGATGATGCTAAATTTCTTCTAATGTCTCTTACAGGATACGAATTCAGTAAATGTCGACTATTTATATTTTCTAGGAAATGAGGAGAGATGAGAGTACCAAAACATCATCTCAAATACGTCCTTTGCCTTTCTTTCCGAATTCATTGCATCGTCCCAATGTTCCCCCGTTCCCACTAATATATGCAAGTGGGTGGAGATTTCCATCGCGCCGCTTAGTTTCCCCCCCAAAAAATAAAAAAATAAAAATAAAAATAATAGTGAGTAAAAAGGTTGTTCTTAAAAATAATTATTATCCTTAAATATCCTATACTAATATTTATTTGTATAATTTTCTATTATTGGGAATATATATTCTAATATTTACTTCATCTTTCTAAATTGCATTATTAGCTTGAAAATATAGCATAAAATGCCAATGTCTTTCTATTTAATAAATTTTGAATGCATTTTCAAATTGCAATAAAATGTAATCAAAGAATAAGTTAATTATTTAACCTCTTTTTTCCCCTAATATATGCTTTTTATGAAGTACCATGATGCATTTTCTTATTATTTTTCTTTCCTTTCCTTTTCTTTTTCTCTTTGAGTCTTTGTGTTAACATTTGTCATATTATTCACATAGAGATGACACATACATTCGACACACCGAGATATACATTATATATAGATATATGTATATATATAATAGTATAATCATATATATATATATATATATATATATTTTAAGCAAATAACTTTTTATTCCACTACATATTTTTAACCTATAGTTTTATTTTTTTTCTCTCTCTCTCCCCCCAACATTCTCTTTCTACTTATAGAAAATAGATTTAATGTTAGTTTTCAAATCCTATTCATCTCTTTTATCTCCCCAACATTGTCGTAGTTCTACGGTAGTTACTTTAAATATGTGATTTATTGTCTATTCTTTTATCTTCTCTCTCTATATATAGATCTATTAAGTGGTAACCTCTTATCATATATATATTTATATATATTATATATATATATATATTAACTTAGTAACATCTTATTCGTCACCACATTTTTAACCTATAGTTTTATTTTCTCTCTCTCTCCAACATTCTCTCTCTACTTATTTCTTACATTTATATTATTAAAGCCTTAAGGGTTTTCTATAACTATTATTTCACAAAATTACTATTTAGACCTCAATCTAATAATATATAATAAAAAAATTGGTATTAAATTATATTCTCAAAACTATAAAATATCTTATAAGATAGATATATTTGTCAATTCATTGAATTTTCTTTCCTCATATCTTTTCCTTTTATCTTTTCATTAATATCCTTCTCTTTTCATGTTTACCATTTTCCTTAAATCTCTTCCATTTTAGCCCTAATAATATCAATGTAACTACCTTGTTAGAGATAGATTGGTACATATTTAAAAATAAATCCATTCTCTCTTTCCATTAATATCTTTTCCTTTTCATGTTTACCATTTTTCTTAAATCTCTCCCACTTTAGCCCTAATAATGTCAATATAATCATCATGTTAGAGAGAGATTCATAAACATTTATAAACAAATCCATTGAACTCTCAATACACTTATCCTAATGTCATGAAAATCAACTCTTCACTAAGTCTCTCTTTTATGTTTATCATATATATCCTTTTTATTAACACATTTATATTATCTATTGACACACCTATATAATTTTTTAAGATAATAAATTTTTTTTAGAGAATAAGACTAAGAAAAATGATCATCACGATAATTGGAGGGTAAGAAAACATTTCAAACATAAATATTTGATATTATTCAACAATTTATATGTTAAATATTTTTTCCATATTTCTAATACTTATTATTACATTTAATTAACAATATAATTTAACCATGATATTAATATTTCAAGTATTTGATGTTATTAAACTTACATATGCATAACATGTTCGATATCTACTAGTATTATATAATGTTACTTGTAAATTATATTGTACATGTTTTTCTATATTATAGTATAACATATTACTATATATGATATTTTATTAAGTATTTATATATAATATATAGAATATTTAAAATCATGCACATTAAACATAATATCTATGACATATATGTATATAAATATTTACGAGAGTGTGTTTTGTTATATTGTAGTTTGATATACATATATATGCCATANTATTTTATTAAGTATTTATATATAATATATAGAATATTTAAAATCATGCACATTAAACATAATATCTATGACATATATGTATATAAATATTTACGAGAGTGTGTTTTGTTATATTGTAGTTTGATATACATATATATGCCATATATAGTTTACAGCATTTCATATGCGTTAATATGTATATCACACACACGTATATATATATATATATATATATATATATATTTGTTTTGTTATATTGTAATATAATATAACATTATGGATATGAAAGAACGTAAAAGGAACAAGGGTACAATTTTTATGTATAGTTGATTTTATCATTAGTTACTTTTCATAAGAGTGTATTATTATAAACTTTCTATTTCCCGTAAAGAAAGAATAAAAATACCATCTCACACGAAAGGGCATAAAATGGCATTGAGAATAAAAATTCTCAAGCAAAATATTAAATAAACAAAGGTATAGAACCTTTGTATTGGTTGAAATATATACTATCTTCATTGATGAGTGCTCTCGGTGTAGTTACTAAAAATCTAAAAACATTAAGATTTTTTAAAATTAATTAGATATTTTTCAAAATACAAGTTTACGAAAATATGAAAATGTTTATAAGTTGTTTCCTCCTATAAAACATGCAATTTTGTGCCAAGTTGTTATTTATAGGATGCAGGATGGGGATTATTAACTTCTTTCAATGGGTACAAAGCGGGATAGACAATGAAATATTATTAGTTAGAAGAAAGCAAATACAATGAAATATTTCAACTTTTGTAATTAATAAGGCTAATATCATAAATAGTATCCAAACTTTACTAAAATATATAATTTATTTATTATTTGTACTTTAAAAGATTAATTTACCATTTAATTGAAATTTATATAATAATTTTTTCTATCCAAATTAATTCCGTTAAATTTATTTACTAACATGGATATAAGGACAGACAAAAAAATTAAATATTTTGGCTACCCTAAGGTGGGAGGTGGCTTCTGACCACCTATAAAGAGTTACATGAACCTCCACTAGGTAGCCGCTAATCACTTTGGCCATGAGGTGACTAGAATAGCCAATTAAGGTGAAGTGGATTGCTTGATGAGTCCATTCCAATTTATTTTTATATTTATGTTCAGTTAACGGATTTAACATAGTTAAATTGGATGATAAAAATAACCACAAAAACTTTAACTAAATAACAAATTGGTCCTTTTAAAATATTTTAAAATTATACATTTTAGTAAAATTTAAATACCATTTATTATTGTAACTCGGGTGAATGGTATTTACAAACCCAATGTCATGATACTAGCCTTGGCAGAGTCTGCTTCATATATTATAAAAAGATCTCCGTATCTGCCTCTGGCTCTCCTCCTTTTTATCTTTGTTGGATCTATTCTTAGCAGATTCTTTTTTGAATAGAACAACGACTTGGACATGTGCAAGAAGTCGTCATCATCTTTATCGGTTGATCTGTTTCCCAATATTCACCATGTTGTCGTTGTTGTTTGCATATTTGGGCAGCTGCTGCGAGTATGTCAAGTTCAAAGTACTAATGCTACGACCGATCCCTGTGAACTCTCTCTGATTCTTTTTTCTTATCGTACCTATGGAGACAAATTCAGAAGTACACCATATATATTCCCACGTAAATATTGAAATACGTACAGTGCTGTTATTTATCTAATTATCAATTAGGTGAGTTGTACTATATCTCTTGGTGGTAGATCATGACTTATAGACAGTTAGAGGTATAAAGGAGATGAGCTTATTTATAAACCATCCAATTTCGAATCGGTAATTATTTGAATTTGACTCCATTATAATTGCGTCGAGCTTGAGTTTAATCTATTCAAATAGTTTACTAAGTTGAGTGTGAGTTTTATGATATTTTGCTTTATAAAGTCGCAAATGCAATCAAACTCGAGTCTAGTTTGGATATTAGCCGAATTTGAGTTGAAGTTAAATATTATTATGATTTTAATTAAATTTATACCAATTTTTAAAACTATCGAGTCAAAATAAGCTTAATTTAGTTGAACTTATCAAGTTTAAATTTGAGTTTACTCAGCGCTACTTTAAATCGAGCTTAAATTTAAAATTATAAGTTTGATTAAGTTTAAGTTTGAGTTTAAACATCAAAATTTTGAGTCAAGCTTGAATCGAGTTCAGTATCTTATTATCTTGACTTACTTGTTTACAATTATTATGTTATTCAAGATTAAGCATCTCATAATTATCTTCTACCTTGTAATGATTAATTTACTGAAGTAATGCACCAGCCGGTCCACCCCCCGTAATCGCCGTTTAAAATATTCGTACCTGTAGGTTATTTTTGGTCAGATATTATACGTGGGACTTCTACCAAGAAACTTTTAAAGTGATCGTATGATTTTGTTACTAATCCTTGTCATCCATCTAAAGTCATTGAATTTGAGCCATTCGATGGCTTTTTTTAAAAATGAATTTAAAAAAAAAAAAAAGAGACTTGCACGCCGTATAAAAGCTAAGGCTAAAAAGATACGTTTATCTATACAAATAGGTATTTCTTTTCCCTGTACGAGAGATAACAAGCGAGCTTGCTTTTCTATCTATTTCTTTTTTTAAAAAAAATAAAAAATAAAAAATAAAAAAGAGGAAATACGATAAGGAGGGCTTTGATCTAGCATTATTAACACTGAATCCGACATTGAATTTATGCTTTTATTGCTAGAGCAACACTGAATTCATACTTTTATTACTAGACCATCCAAAGTTTTGGGTCTTGGAGGTCTCAATTTGAGATCTTACCGGAAGCAAGATAAGAAGAGATTGCTCTCCTTGTGAATCGCCTAGTCGGGCATGGAAGACACCCCGCTTATTGGCCATTGGAAAAGAAAGCTTTGTGAAAATAGTTCAGTATGTAATATTTTTTTTTCTTTTTGGTCTTTTTACTTGTTTATCTCTTATATATGTATTTAGTTAGTGATAATTTCAAATCACATCCTGCACAAAGTGGTGTCTTTGTTGTATGTCATAGCACATATAACTTATCACTCTCCTTAGCTGCTTAATTGGACAACGTAGATGCAAAACAGGGTGGATGGCCGAAGACTTGGGGTCATATAATATAGTTATTTCATGAATAATAGAATACATGGGTTTGTAATATAAGATGTACATGTAGAGATCACTTTATCTAGTTTACTCAAATAGTTAAATTAAATTATCATTTCTTTGTGTACTTGGCAGCAGAATGGATTTGAGGTGATTGTAGTTTGAAGGTGATGGGGATGATAGAGGAGACGGGGTAGAGCATTGTGATTGTGATCATGATTGTAGTAATGGTAGTATTGCAAATATATAGTAATGGTGGTCAAGGTTATTGATAACGATGATAGTGGTTAATTTTATAGGGTTCTAAGAGTAGCGAAGCGGTTACACAAATAAATGGTTATATATTTGTGATGATAGCAGTGATGATAATAATGTTATGATAGTGGTACTGTGTGATGTTTTAATCTAAATACTTTAAGGCTTAGGAAAAGAAATTCTTAGTTATGTATAAAAACAGTAGTTTATAATTTGGGAGAATAATAAATGAATATGCTATTTATTTTAAAAAGTGGGTTGAGGGGTTATTAGCTAAAACAATTCATACTTTCCAATTTTAGTTATATTATTATATTTATCTTTGAATTAAAACACGTCAAAGGTACAGTAAGTAAATAGTGACCTAATAAAATTGCTAATCAAATTACCAAGACTCTATATGTCCAATTAATGATGACAAACCATAACATGGAAAGTTGAAGGGATTGTTGTTTTGCCATGGCAGTGCGAATAATAAATTCGATATATCAAAAATGGTTTCCCTCGATAGCCGGTTCGTGGAATACATTCCGCGAGCCATGTAGCGGAGACGCCATCGACAACTCCACAGGTTTTTACGACCCAGACCGTAAACTTTTCATCAAATGCGACTGTTCCTTTGACAGCGGCACCACTTGCCACGTAACCCACCTGTACGTCTTAGTTTCTGGTTTATAAGCTTCTAGTAAGATAGTTCTTCCTCTGCAATTCTATTTCAGCCTTTATTTGGCAGAATTGCAGTTCCATGCATCTATTATTACTGCAAAATAAAAAAAATTATAATTCTTTTACAAACCAAAAGGATGGTTATCTTTTTTCCTTTTTTTTTTTTTTACCCCATCATTTATAGAATTTTCCAAATTTACCCATAAGACCTAAAATTATTACAATAAATAGTTATCACATATCTATTTCATTTATCAAGAATTATAATTTTATTTCATTTTTCAAATCAAACATGCTATTAAGGTTTTGAAAAATAAATAGACCGAGTCGAAGTTTATTTTTCTTGCAATTTACGTCAAATTTCATGTCTATATTAAATGTAATATAAGGAAAGCTAAATGCAATTAAAAGAAAAAAAATCCAGGCCTAACTATTTTCCAAGATCTCTCTTGTTCACATCCCCCCCCCTCTCTCTCTCTCTCTCTCCCAAAAGAACCTTTTTGAACTTTTTTTGCTACTTGGTATAGTCAAAGATTTAAATTTATTAATATTTTACCATAATAATTTCAAAAGTTATCGTTATTAGTTGCTTTTAGTTACAAATAATGGTGGAAAATAAAAGTTATAACCAAGCACCGAAAATATCCTTGATAATGAGAAAAACGATTTCTATTAAGTTAATTTACTTGTTATTAAGTGCTATTTTCCAATTAATTAAGTGTAACTAAAGAGCGGCGACACTACCATCTTTCACCGCACTTACAATTAAAAGGCATTAGTGTCTATGTTCTTTTTAGATTAGTACAATGTTATTTGATAATTTCGAATATATTGTAATAAAAATCATAAAAGGTTTGGAAATATTTTCATTGAAACAGATAACTGGCATTATTATATATGCATATTTATATTTGTATATGTCATTTGTTTTGTTGCTAAGTAACTTCTATTTGTGGCATTATTCCAGGAAGGCTAATGCATTAAGTATTAATGGAACTATCCCTGATGAGCTTTGGAATCTCACTTATCTTTCTGATCTGTATATTTCCTTTCCCTCCTCTTACACCCCTTTATCATTTTTATCCTTTTCTCTCAGTAATGCTTTGTTTGGTTAAAAAAAAAAAAAAAAAAAAACTTTTCGGAAGTATACAATTATCAAACATTATGCTGTTAATTAGAATTGCGCTAAGGAGGAACTCCTTGTAATAACGATTGGTTGTTGGTGGTGGTGCACCGTAACTATTGGAATTTGATTTATATTTCTTTCTCTGAAAAGGCATTGCTAACCTTCTTTATTCAAACCAAAGAATTGTTGGTGGAGGAATATAATCATGTTCAAGTTTTGGAATAGTTATCGTAAAACTAATTCCACAAACATTATGAGTTATCTATTTTCCTTGCTTATTTATGCAAAATTAGCAATTGATATATTATTTGCATAATACATGTTATGCAATATCAAATAATTTCATGAGTATTTTTGTAGTAAATTTATTGTGATTAGGATAATGGGACCATCAATACATATATAAGAGTTCGTGACAGCGTTATCAACTTACTTGGTATAAAGATTTTTATATTTAATATTTAGTTGTTTTCATTATTTTTTTTTAGATATATTTTAATATCTTTTAGTAAATAAAAATATATTTTATTATCTTTTAGATTTGAGAATATTATATAGTTTTCTTTCTTTTACTAGATTTATCAATAGCTATTGGATTGGGTTTATATCATAAGGTTTATTTTTATTTTGTCTTTATATAAATAATATTTTTTCTAGGGTTTTATATAATAGGGCAACGTCATGGTTTATACCTTAACTTTGTTATTTTTTACAATTATACACCTAAAATTTTAATTTGTCTATTTAAACACCTAATTGAAAATTTAGTTGTCATGGTATATAACTCAATTAACTCCAATTTATATTATTAGTTCAGTTAGCATGATTTGCCAAAAAATTAGCTGCTTACAGCCTTAAGGGGTTTATATAACCCTCATAGGGTTGTAAACAGCTACAAATGGCTGCTAGTAGATTGCACAACCCATTTTTAAAGTGGGTCATGACTCACAGTTTTGTAAAAGGTGGTTTGCAACTACTTATAGAAGGTTAGGCAAGCTCCCCTAAGGTTATGGATAGCCATTTCACTTGCTAATCTGATAAATGGACTAATGATATAAATTGAAGTTAATTGAGATATAGATTGCGACAATTAAATCCTCAATTAGGTATATAATTAAATAAGTTGAAATTTCAACTGTATAATTGCAAAAAATGACAAAGTTGAATTGTAAACCGTAGTATTAACCCTTATATAATTGAATCATTGAATATTGATTGAATAAAAATTTATTACTTTTAAGAGTAGAGCAATTCCATACGTTCAACAATAGCGTGAAGCCATAAAGAACAAATTATTTACTTTTCTTCGTACCTATTCTATTGATTTCAATTACAAGTTCCTTAAATCTCTAAATACAACACTTCCATCCAAGATCTTTGCAAGAATTGCTTATGTTGCGTTGATTAATAATTACACAAAAAAGGCTTTATCTTTTACAAATTCTTCTTGAGAGAATTTCAACAATGGAATTACAACACATTTTAGATATGGTAATTTCAAGCCAAGTCAAGAATAAGACGGAATTTATTTCATTCCCATTATCTATGGTACATTTGTTAGCATTCTTTATAATACTTCTTGCTTAATTTAATATTCTAATTTACTTTTTGCAACCATACACATAATTTTCTTCCTTTATATTAATTTACTTCCATTATCTTGCATCAATTTTGGTATTAGGGCCTAAACTAGTATTCATTCTTTAAAAAAAATAAATAAATAAAGAACTTTCTTTCTTTTTTTCAACCTACCCCGCACCCCGTACCCCCCCCCAACATGAAAAATGAAATTCTCTTGTATACCCTTAACAAAAATTAAAAAAAAAAAAAATTGATACCAAAAGAACCTGCAATGGTACAGGTGCCACATCAATTGGTTAAGGTGATAACGAAGAAATTATAAATCAAGCTCCAAATAGGAATCTTGATTTAGAAGATGATGTACCTCTTGGATGATACTCACTAAGAAATCCTAGAGCTTAGAACATCTATAGGGTTGAGCCAGTGTATCATAGGTTGTCACATAAGAATTTTTAAGGAGATGACTTCTTAGAGCTTGACTAGAAAACCCATACTATGATTATCGCGTTGATGACATTACTCGGCATATCAAGGTAAATCCACCCGTATTCAAAGGATTCTTGACCTTACTATCCTGATAGATTGGGTCAATACCCTAGAACAATACTTTGATTTTTGTAGAATGCTTAAGGACCGTAGAGTGCACTTTGCTAAGATGTCATTAATAAGTTAGGCCAAATTATACTAGACTAATGTAGGACAATAGCACTTGCAATTAGGGTAACCACTTATAGAGCATTAGGTAGAGATGGAAAACAAACTTAAGGAGAAATACATTCTTTTATCTTGTTAAGATAAACTCTACAAAGAATAAATCAACCTTAGGCAAGGAAACATGATAGTTAAGAAATACATGGCCAGGTTTGGTAAATTTTTTATTAAGTGTGATGAGTTAAAATCACCTAGGATGGCACTCTTTAGGTTTAAGAATGGCTTGCAACCTAAGATCAAGAGATAGCTTCATCCTCGTTATGATCAGACCTTAGAACAAACCTTTTAAGAAACTTTAGAGATTAAAAATTGGTTAAGACCACCTAGGAGCTTTAGTTCACAAATCAGGAGTGCGTGTCTAAGAATAGTAATCTCAATGAGAGATCTAATAAACCCACTGGGAATAACTTTGGCACTTAAGACTAGTAATCCTACTGTGATCTAGATAAGAATACCAAAGTTAAGAACAATGTTATGGAGAGTTCTAAGGCTAGTTCTAGTCAAAGATGTTATAAGTGTCATGGTCTTGGTCATCTTGCCTACCAATACCCAAATAAGATCCTTTATATGGAGAGGGAGAACCATTGAAGAATGATGATTGTGAGGAGCTGGATCATATCCTAAAAGGGGGTGCTAATGACGAGGATGATATAAGCTTGACCAATGATGAGGAAAACTTAAATGTTGTTAGGGGACTTATTACTTAGCTTAGGAAGGAGGATGATTGGAGATGGATTAGCATATTCTATACCTACATAAAATTAAATGGTTATAGTTATAAGGTTTTCATTGATGGGGGTAGCAATATGAATGTAGTTTCACAAGTTGCTATACTTAAGTTAGGTCTTAAGCCTGAACCACACCTTAACCCCTATAAGGTAGTTTGAGCTAATAAAACCACCTTACCTATTATCATGCCCCGAAGTGGTAAAATAGTCACAGTTGCACTGTGTAAACCATTCTAACATAAAAACTGACCATACAGCTACTATCTTAGACCTGATTTATATAAAACATCCATGACTAACCTGCTTTGAAGTAAACAGCTTCTAAATTAAATAAGTTGTTTATTTATGAACTTAAGAAAAATACATAATTGCATTAAAATAATCTGAGTATTTTACAAAATTTAGCAACTTAACATAATCTACTTGAGAAATACATAAAACTTAAAAGATAAAATTCAAACTTGTGAGGGTATCATATCCTTGGTTTTATATCCTCACTCTCCCAAGATGTAACAGTTGCTAGCTTCAGGATTGATATAAGCCGCTTCTTAGTTAGCACCTACAACAACGTCTATAAGGATATAAGCAACTATAGCTTAGTAAGTTAAGACGGATACTCAAAACTATACATCAAACATAAACAGGTTATCAACAAATTTAGTTAGATGTGATACATGTTTAAGCAAATATCATCGCACGACGTTGACTAGCCCGCCATGAGATTAGAGAAATTTTACTTGCTCTAATTTCTCTAATTTGGGTTAAGGAGTTTTCGTTAATGCAATAACTCACGACCAAACCCAAGCTTATGCAATGGAGACACCGCTCCTCCCACGATTACCTTCAAACCATTGCCTTTATCCTTGTTGTGATCTCCTTACCTATCACTTAGTTCAACTAAAGATGAAAAATGGGCCAATTATGCTATCCAGGATTATCTCTTTCGAAAGAGTCGATATTTGGTTGGAGAACCCTCGGTTTCCCCTAATAGGTTGCTATGTAGGTCCAATTTATGTTTATAAGCCATATATTCGATAAGGTCCAATTTATTATAATAAATTATTTCATGTGAATCATACAATATAAGCTAAAGTAATAAACCAAATCACATTATCAACTTAGAAACAAACATATGCATATAGTTGACTATTTAACAAGCACAATCAAGTATAATTCTAAGTCTTCGAGTACTATAAATCAGTATTACAAAATGCAATAACGTATTAATCCTAACTTATTTGGTATCTTTGGTCGCTCACTTAACCAATTGCAGTTCGACTTGCCTCCATGTGTCCTATAATATCAATATGCTTTTTAATATATATATATATACACTTTAGGTTATGATTTAACTTAATTCTTTCTATATATATATATATATATATATTAGTTATTATTAATTCATCCTAGGTTAGTTTAGGGTTCGCTTTTTGAATTTGATTTCGGTTCAGGTTTTAAATCAATTCTAACCACAATTATTATATATAAATCCTAAAAATACGATCTGAATACAAATGTGAAATTCATCATATTAAGCTTGAGTATCCTAATTATCACTTTTAGTCCTAAATTAATATTCTATGCTATTCGGTACACTTAAATCCATATTAGTATACCAAATTTATTCTCAATATGAGAAAATTTTAAATTTTTCATATAAACACCTAAATTTAAGTTTCCTCCCAGATTTATTACATATTATTATTATTATTATTAAAATATCAATTTTAACCTAATATTTTCCTACTCATTTATTTCTTATATTTACATATTATACATTATTACCTAATATGTACATAATATGCATATTTAATAGTCTTATCACTTCAAATATCATCTCCCAATATCAATTAACATCTCAAAATATCTAAATTTATCCCAAATCGAATTTTACTCATAATTACCCTAATTTACAAAATTAACTTAAAATATATTATTTTTACCTATTACATATATACTACACAATACCCCAATAATTACATCTAACACCTTAAATGCTATAAATAACATACTTCATCAGATTTCAATACCCTAAAACATATAATTATGCACTAAATCAGTAATTGTCTATTTAATTACTTAATTAGCCATAAATTACCCATTTTATGCATCATTTTAAGGTCTAGAAATTTCAAAAATTAATTTTTGAAAAAGGGTTTCATCGCACTATTTTATAACCTTTAAGTAGTTTACACAAAAATTTTGAATTTAAAATTACACTTTTAAGCTTATTTATTTCTAAACCGAACAAAACTTGGGTTTGTAAGATTTATTAAGGATAGTATATTTCCATATATCAATTCATCAAAATAAAAAATTTTGTTTAATCTAAATACTTAAAAACCCTAGAATAACAAATTTCATAATTTTCTAAAACTATTTGATATTTTTAATAAAATAACTAAAATCGAAAGAGAAATTAGACTAACCAGAATTGGTGGCTCCAACCACCGTAACCTTGTCAGTTGGTCTAAGCGTTGCCACTACCACGTAGTGGTGGCGGCTGTCCACTCTTAGGTAGTCATTAGGTTAGGGATCTTCTCTAAGGCCTAATTGCATAAATTTTTTATAATTTTTTGTAAATAACCCTAACCTTCAATATTTCGGTTCTCTCTAATTTTTTAGGATCTTAAACTGATCAAATGAGCTTTTAATTTAATTTGGGTATTTATAGAGCTTTAGGAGATTTTTTATTCATTAAATTGACTTGATATGTGCCTTATCCTTTTTTAGGTTTGCTTTTTGTTTGGCTTAATTTAATTGGTTTCTTTTATTTCTTAAATATTAAGCTGTCACGCCTCAATTCTAGAATTTTCTTCATTTTTCCTGATTTTTCTTGATTTTTTCTTAATTATTCATGCATTTTCTTTAATGAATTAACATTATTTTAGTATATTTTACGTATTTTAAGTAATTACTCATATTTTTATCTACATGTAAATTCATATATGGTACAAATAAATATTCTTAAATATTATTTAAGTTATTTTATGATTTTTAGTATGTACACAATTTATCTTTATCGATTCGTTAGTGATTGAAATTCATTCTAAGTGTTTCCAATAAATAACAAACAATTTTCATAAAATTCAATATTATATTAATTAGTCATTTTATCACTTATTTTCCTAAATTCAAACTTATGAGATCACTTTTACTAATAATTCTAACTTTGTCGTAAAATTTGAGCTAGATTGGACAATTTGCTTGATTGTCATAAATTCTACAAACCTAATCCCGAATGCCTGATTATGCGTCTTACACCTATCACTCAAATATGTGTAATCCCTTTGTAGTTTGCCACTTATATAGATAAAATTTCACGTGATGTAGTGCCTATAGATATCACTCATGTACTTTTAGGGAGGCCTTAATTATATGACATAGATGTACTTCATTATGGTAGGGCTAATACTTATGCTTACATGCATAATGGTAAGAAAATTAAGCTTAATCTTTCACTCCCAAAGAAGCTTAAGGTTAGTACCAATAAAGGGTCTGCTAGTATCTTAGATTCCAAGAAATCTCTCCATGTTTTAAGTGTAAAAGAATTTGAGCTCAAGTCTAAAGAATGCACTTTTTATGCTTTATTGGTTAAAGAGGTAAAGGAGTGTAACCTTGAGTTAGAGTCAATCTAACCTACAGAAGTGAGACCTTTACTTGAGGAATTTAAGGATCTTAACCCAAAGGAACTTCTAAATAAGGTACCGCCCATATGTGATATACAACATGTTGTTGACTTAGTTTCTAGAGTAATCTTGGCTAATTTTCCATACTATAGGATGAACCTTACTGAGCATGTAGAGTTAGAAAGGCAAGTCAATGGTTTATTGCAAAAAGGTTTTATTAGGGAGAGTCTTAGTCTATGTGCTGTACTTGCACTCCCTACTCCTAAAAAAAGATGTGTCGAGCTTGTTTTTTCAATTTTCTATTTAAAATTGAATTCCCCATTTTTAATTAATACTAAACCCTAACCTATTTAATATTAATCCTCGATTAAAAAAGTTGAGAAATTCCAGTTTTTTATTAAAAATAATTTTTGAAGTCGCCACCTGACTAAAGTCGGGAAAAAAGAAGGAAACCTAATCAATTGAGTGGATTGATTACGGTTTGACTACCGGTCTTTGATCTCAATTTTAATGAAGAAACCAGAAAGTTCTGAATTCGGGAGTTTACCTATTAAACTTAAACAGGTACCACTATTTATTTACCGAAATTAGAATTATTCTTCTAATTATAATATTTAAAAATAAATAAATAAATAAAAATCAAAAGAAAAAGAACCTAAGTTTTTACATATTTTATCATCGCCCCGAAGGTACCTACATATTCGTTAGCTGGGATCAAACAATCGTAGTTCTTTCCAAAATTTTAGTGTGTTGATTAATTTTAATTTTTGAAAATTGATCTAGTTTACATTTTAGTTGATTTGGTTAAAAAAAAAAAATCTAAAAGGTCCTAACTCTTGGGTGATTTTGTTTTATAAAGAAATACTCTAAAAATCCTATTCTTTAAAAAAAATGTATTTTATTAATTTTTATTTAAAGAAAAACGACTTTCCATATAATGAATCCTTAAACAAGACCAAATCCTAAAAGAAAATAACAAATCCTAACAACTCTCAAACTAATATATATAACTATCTACTAAAAAATAAAATAATTCATATAATATACTTGTATAAGAACTAATACTAAAACCCTTATACCGACATATTCATATATTATTTATTATGTGTAATAATAGATAACATAAAACTCAAATTAACAATTCCTTATCTATATATCTTCATATCTATATTACTACTATTTAAATAAACCTTTACTTAAATCTATGTTAAAACTAATGCTAAAGAAGTTTCCTAAACTATTATATATAAACTATAGTAAACTACTTAAAGTTCTAATAACACCATAATATAATAATAAATAAAAAAATCTCCTAATATATACATATCTTATATATACTTATATGATAAAGGATCTAATAATATAATAATAAACTATAAAATAATAATAATAATAAAATAAAATAAGCAAAGAAACCGAACCTGATTTTAAAGACCAACTGTACAATAACGGCAAGGATGTGCGTGTGCTAATTGGTATTGTTTGATTGTTGACAGGAAGGTAGACTGTGGTTAGTGCTGATCGAAGCCGTACGAGTGTGTAGATTGGAACATGGTTCGTCTTGACTATCGGCGGTGAGGGTGAATGCAAGTATAGTGCCGTTGGGACAGTGTAGAATCGTGCGCTGTGTAGCTGTTGTGCAGAACGTGCTGCTGTTTGCCTGACCGTACTGCTGTTCACCTGGTGTTGTTGTTTAGACCGTGCTGTTGTTGGGGCAATCGTTTAGTAAGTTGTGGTCTACGTGTTAAAGACTGAATTCAGAGTTGGATTGATGTTAGTGTGGCTATGGACGTGAGTGACAGGAGATGTGAAGGTGTAATGCTGTGGTGGATCCATGCACGGGCAGATGTGTTCTGCAACTAATCGATGCAAGGGGGTGGTCGGAGAGAATGAGAAACGGTTGCTCAACGTGTGCTCGTCGTAGGCATAGTCTCGCAGTCACTACTGCAACTGGATTCGTGTTGTGAGTTGCTGTCGGCATGGATGGAGAGCTAATTACAAGTGTTGAGTGCATTTATAAATCCAAACCATATCATATTTATTGTATCTAATTTGATAATAATTAAATTAGATCCAAATTAATTCAAATCCGATTTAATAAAATCAAATTAGATTCAAATTTTTTTTAATTAGATATGAATCTCGTTTATTTCCCTCGCTATTGTAAAAAATAGAAAAATAAAAGACATAGGTGCTTGACAAGACTTGAATTTAAAACCTCAAATTAAATTCAATTTGATACTTCAATATTTATCCGTTAGACCATTGGCTTGTGCCTTAATATTCGGTACAATTAAATTGTACTTAAACCACGTGACTTTCTAAAATGATTATTCAGACTAAGCTAAAACTAAAATTATTTATCCCTAATATGAGTTACTTCCTAAAAATCTATAAAATCTTTATAATTTTTCCTTTTCTTATTTTTATTTTATTTTATTTTTATTATTATTATTTTTATTTTCATCATTTTTTCAAATTTTTATTATTTTTTTACTATTATTATTTTTCTTTATTTTTTATTTTTGAATTAAGACCCTTTTTGTATAAAATAATAAAATCAAAACTTAGGATTACAAAGGGGCAAAAATTAGGTGTCTACAATAACAAATACTAGCAAGATCTTCCTAAGACATGAAATCTGTGCAGGCCAAGGGAAGAAGAGAGGGTGTGTTTTCCAAGCGAATGTAAGTTTCATANTATATATATATATATATATATTAGTTATTATTAATTCATCCTAGGTTAGTTTAGGGTTCGCTTTTTGAATTTGATTTCGGTTCAGGTTTTAAATCAATTCTAACCACAATTATTATATATAAATCCTAAAAATACGATCTGAATACAAATGTGAAATTCATCATATTAAGCTTGAGTATCCTAATTATCACTTTTAGTCCTAAATTAATATTCTATGCTATTCGGTACACTTAAATCCATATTAGTATACCAAATTTATTCTCAATATGAGAAAATTTTAAATTTTTCATATAAACACCTAAATTTAAGTTTCCTCCCAGATTTATTACATATTATTATTATTATTATTAAAATATCAATTTTAACCTAATATTTTCCTACTCATTTATTTCTTATATTTACATATTATACATTATTACCTAATATGTACATAATATGCATATTTAATAGTCTTATCACTTCAAATATCATCTCCCAATATCAATTAACATCTCAAAATATCTAAATTTATCCCAAATCGAATTTTACTCATAATTACCCTAATTTACAAAATTAACTTAAAATATATTATTTTTACCTATTACATATATACTACACAATACCCCAATAATTACATCTAACACCTTAAATGCTATAAATAACATACTTCATCAGATTTCAATACCCTAAAACATATAATTATGCACTAAATCAGTAATTGTCTATTTAATTACTTAATTAGCCATAAATTACCCATTTTATGCATCATTTTAAGGTCTAGAAATTTCAAAAATTAATTTTTGAAAAAGGGTTTCATCGCACTATTTTATAACCTTTAAGTAGTTTACACAAAAATTTTGAATTTAAAATTACACTTTTAAGCTTATTTATTTCTAAACCGAACAAAACTTGGGTTTGTAAGATTTATTAAGGATAGTATATTTCCATATATCAATTCATCAAAATAAAAAATTTTGTTTAATCTAAATACTTAAAAACCCTAGAATAACAAATTTCATAATTTTCTAAAACTATTTGATATTTTTAATAAAATAACTAAAATCGAAAGAGAAATTAGACTAACCAGAATTGGTGGCTCCAACCACCGTAACCTTGTCAGTTGGTCTAAGCGTTGCCACTACCACGTAGTGGTGGCGGCTGTCCACTCTTAGGTAGTCATTAGGTTAGGGATCTTCTCTAAGGCCTAATTGCATAAATTTTTTATAATTTTTTGTAAATAACCCTAACCTTCAATATTTCGGTTCTCTCTAATTTTTTAGGATCTTAAACTGATCAAATGAGCTTTTAATTTAATTTGGGTATTTATAGAGCTTTAGGAGATTTTTTATTCATTAAATTGACTTGATATGTGCCTTATCCTTTTTTAGGTTTGCTTTTTGTTTGGCTTAATTTAATTGGTTTCTTTTATTTCTTAAATATTAAGCTGTCACGCCTCAATTCTAGAATTTTCTTCATTTTTCCTGATTTTTCTTGATTTTTTCTTAATTATTCATGCATTTTCTTTAATGAATTAACATTATTTTAGTATATTTTACGTATTTTAAGTAATTACTCATATTTTTATCTACATGTAAATTCATATATGGTACAAATAAATATTCTTAAATATTATTTAAGTTATTTTATGATTTTTAGTATGTACACAATTTATCTTTATCGATTCGTTAGTGATTGAAATTCATTCTAAGTGTTTCCAATAAATAACAAACAATTTTCATAAAATTCAATATTATATTAATTAGTCATTTTATCACTTATTTTCCTAAATTCAAACTTATGAGATCACTTTTACTAATAATTCTAACTTTGTCGTAAAATTTGAGCTAGATTGGACAATTTGCTTGATTGTCATAAATTCTACAAACCTAATCCCGAATGCCTGATTATGCGTCTTACACCTATCACTCAAATATGTGTAATCCCTTTGTAGTTTGCCACTTATATAGATAAAATTTCACGTGATGTAGTGCCTATAGATATCACTCATGTACTTTTAGGGAGGCCTTAATTATATGACATAGATGTACTTCATTATGGTAGGGCTAATACTTATGCTTACATGCATAATGGTAAGAAAATTAAGCTTAATCTTTCACTCCCAAAGAAGCTTAAGGTTAGTACCAATAAAGGGTCTGCTAGTATCTTAGATTCCAAGAAATCTCTCCATGTTTTAAGTGTAAAAGAATTTGAGCTCAAGTCTAAAGAATGCACTTTTTATGCTTTATTGGTTAAAGAGGTAAAGGAGTGTAACCTTGAGTTAGAGTCAATCTAACCTACAGAAGTGAGACCTTTACTTGAGGAATTTAAGGATCTTAACCCAAAGGAACTTCTAAATAAGGTACCGCCCATATGTGATATACAACATGTTGTTGACTTAGTTTCTAGAGTAATCTTGGCTAATTTTCCATACTATAGGATGAACCTTACTGAGCATGTAGAGTTAGAAAGGCAAGTCAATGGTTTATTGCAAAAAGGTTTTATTAGGGAGAGTCTTAGTCTATGTGCTGTACTTGCACTCCCTACTCCTAAAAAAAGATGTGTCGAGCTTGTTTTTTCAATTTTCTATTTAAAATTGAATTCCCCATTTTTAATTAATACTAAACCCTAACCTATTTAATATTAATCCTCGATTAAAAAAGTTGAGAAATTCCAGTTTTTTATTAAAAATAATTTTTGAAGTCGCCACCTGACTAAAGTCGGGAAAAAAGAAGGAAACCTAATCAATTGAGTGGATTGATTACGGTTTGACTACCGGTCTTTGATCTCAATTTTAATGAAGAAACCAGAAAGTTCTGAATTCGGGAGTTTACCTATTAAACTTAAACAGGTACCACTATTTATTTACCGAAATTAGAATTATTCTTCTAATTATAATATTTAAAAATAAATAAATAAATAAAAATCAAAAGAAAAAGAACCTAAGTTTTTACATATTTTATCATCGCCCCGAAGGTACCTACATATTCGTTAGCTGGGATCAAACAATCGTAGTTCTTTCCAAAATTTTAGTGTGTTGATTAATTTTAATTTTTGAAAATTGATCTAGTTTACATTTTAGTTGATTTGGTTAAAAAAAAAAAATCTAAAAGGTCCTAACTCTTGGGTGATTTTGTTTTATAAAGAAATACTCTAAAAATCCTATTCTTTAAAAAAAATGTATTTTATTAATTTTTATTTAAAGAAAAACGACTTTCCATATAATGAATCCTTAAACAAGACCAAATCCTAAAAGAAAATAACAAATCCTAACAACTCTCAAACTAATATATATAACTATCTACTAAAAAATAAAATAATTCATATAATATACTTGTATAAGAACTAATACTAAAACCCTTATACCGACATATTCATATATTATTTATTATGTGTAATAATAGATAACATAAAACTCAAATTAACAATTCCTTATCTATATATCTTCATATCTATATTACTACTATTTAAATAAACCTTTACTTAAATCTATGTTAAAACTAATGCTAAAGAAGTTTCCTAAACTATTATATATAAACTATAGTAAACTACTTAAAGTTCTAATAACACCATAATATAATAATAAATAAAAAAATCTCCTAATATATACATATCTTATATATACTTATATGATAAAGGATCTAATAATATAATAATAAACTATAAAATAATAATAATAATAAAATAAAATAAGCAAAGAAACCGAACCTGATTTTAAAGACCAACTGTACAATAACGGCAAGGATGTGCGTGTGCTAATTGGTATTGTTTGATTGTTGACAGGAAGGTAGACTGTGGTTAGTGCTGATCGAAGCCGTACGAGTGTGTAGATTGGAACATGGTTCGTCTTGACTATCGGCGGTGAGGGTGAATGCAAGTATAGTGCCGTTGGGACAGTGTAGAATCGTGCGCTGTGTAGCTGTTGTGCAGAACGTGCTGCTGTTTGCCTGACCGTACTGCTGTTCACCTGGTGTTGTTGTTTAGACCGTGCTGTTGTTGGGGCAATCGTTTAGTAAGTTGTGGTCTACGTGTTAAAGACTGAATTCAGAGTTGGATTGATGTTAGTGTGGCTATGGACGTGAGTGACAGGAGATGTGAAGGTGTAATGCTGTGGTGGATCCATGCACGGGCAGATGTGTTCTGCAACTAATCGATGCAAGGGGGTGGTCGGAGAGAATGAGAAACGGTTGCTCAACGTGTGCTCGTCGTAGGCATAGTCTCGCAGTCACTACTGCAACTGGATTCGTGTTGTGAGTTGCTGTCGGCATGGATGGAGAGCTAATTACAAGTGTTGAGTGCATTTATAAATCCAAACCATATCATATTTATTGTATCTAATTTGATAATAATTAAATTAGATCCAAATTAATTCAAATCCGATTTAATAAAATCAAATTAGATTCAAATTTTTTTTAATTAGATATGAATCTCGTTTATTTCCCTCGCTATTGTAAAAAATAGAAAAATAAAAGACATAGGTGCTTGACAAGACTTGAATTTAAAACCTCAAATTAAATTCAATTTGATACTTCAATATTTATCCGTTAGACCATTGGCTTGTGCCTTAATATTCGGTACAATTAAATTGTACTTAAACCACGTGACTTTCTAAAATGATTATTCAGACTAAGCTAAAACTAAAATTATTTATCCCTAATATGAGTTACTTCCTAAAAATCTATAAAATCTTTATAATTTTTCCTTTTCTTATTTTTATTTTATTTATTTATTATTTTCATAATTTTTTCAAACTTTTATTATTTTATTTATTATTATTATTATTTTTTATTTTTGAATTAAGAATCTTTTTGTAAAAAATAGTAAAATAAAAAATAAAAAATAAAAAATTAGGATTACAAAGAGGCAAAAATTAGGTATCTACAAGATGAAAGTTAGAGAATGTATAGAAATTTACAAGCCATGAACAAGATAACCATCAAGTATAGGTTCCTAATCCCTGGATTAGATGACATGATAGATTTGCTATCTAAGTCTAAGTAGATTTCCAAACTTGACCTTAGGAGTGGATACCATCAAATTAGGATAAGACTAGGGGATGAGTGTAAAATAACCTTTAAGACAAAATAGGGTCTATATGAGTGGTTAGTCATGCCCTTTAGGTTACTAATGCCCTATCTACTTTTCATGAGAGTGATGACAAGTGTTGGGACAATTTATAGTAAAGTTTCTTGTAGGATACATTGATAATATTTTAGTTTATGGTAACACCCAATAAGACATTGATCACACTTAAGGAAATTCTTTAATACACTTAGGCATGAATAGCTTTATGGGAATTTTAAAAAAAAGTGCCTTTATAGCAAATCAAGAAAATTTCCTAAGCTTTGTTGTATTAGTAGAGGCATTAAGAGTAGATCTTTAGAAAATCAAGGTATAAGACCTTAGTCTTTGACTGATAATTATGAACTCAAAATAACAATATATCCCTAAAAAATATGGAATATAGAAAATATGACTTTAAAAGTAAGGAAAGTAAAGTGGTCATGAGTATTATGAGTTACGAGCAATATAATGCAATGTAACTGTAATTGCTCATAATTGGTAAATTTAGGGTTTTTGAAAAATCTTCTTGGAATTGAATAAAATTTTAATATAGGTTCATAAAGTTAAAAGAAATAAAGTATATAAAATATTTAATCTAACAAAAGCATAATTTTGTTGGTATAGTATAGTTTTATTGGAAAAGTACGATTTGAGCTCCGATAATTAACAAGTCCATAAAGATAAATTATTTGGACAAGAAAGTAAATAAAAATACATTAAATAATGACTATGAAATATGTATACATATTAAATATACTTGGTAATAACTAGTATATGATATATTATGTGTTATTAACTATAACATTAAAAATATGTATTATATTAAATTAAATTGAGAAAAATAGTAGGGAAGCATATAATTGAAGATGGTGCCTTGGAGAGAGATTGATTTTGGTGTGGCAAAATTTGAGATAGGCTCCTAGTAGTAAAGCACAAATGATGATGAATTGATGACACCTAATAAAAAGAGGAAACATTAGTAATTTCAAAAGGAGACACATGAAAGCTTGCAGAGGAATATTTCCACCGATCCCATACATTAAATAAGCCATCAAGCACTTCCATTTTCAAAATTTAGATAGAATACTAGCTTGAGAAAATTTAGAAGTTACAGGTTGTAGAGGAAATAGAATGAATTTAGGAAAAACGGAAAAGTATGAACTGCTCACATAGAGTTCCATTATCAAATCAAGACCTAATATTAGAAGGCGACTTTATCTTGATGGAGTCACCATTAACATACCCTTTCGGTAACCCCTTAGCCACCAATTGTAGCTAGAAACCCAAAAGCCGATGAGTATTCCGTTTTGTGCTAATTTTTTATTTTAAAAATAGTAATATTATTTAAAAATTATGAAATTTGGTATTTTTATGTATTACAGATAGATGGTTTATATTATTAACACATTCTCAGCTTGCACATTGCTCCATTTCTCTCGCTCTCTAATTTACTTTTTTTTTTTTTTTTTGCCTGTCCAGATCACCGTAAGATTGGAGGATCCTTCAAATCAAAGAAGAAACATACATGCAAACAAGTTCGTCCTTTAGGTGAAATGATTTATTTATGAGCAATCAATTTGTGATCATTTTAAGCTAAATGATTACTTGTCTTCATGATGATTTGTTGCAAGAATATGATTGCTAAAAACTGTTTTTTTTATGCAATCGGTTCATGTATACAGTGTTTTGCTAAACTTGTGCTTCGAATTGTAACTTTTTACCAAATAAAGATTAGTTGCTCTTTCTAATTTTGTGGTGTTGGATTAATATACTTAAATTGATCTATTAAAAATGCTATTAATATCAATTGTTAGTGCCGGTTTATATTTAAATATGGGTCCTCATATATTATTCAATTGCATGTTCTTTGGCTTCTAATCTAAAGTTTATATGATTAAGTAAATTGCTCATTGAATTTTCAACTTTTTCCATCAAATCAAATTGAAGAAGTTAGCTAATGTAATCCCTAATTGCAGTTTTAATTTCCTACATCAGATTTATTAATTGATTTGTTACATTCCTCTTTTATGGAGGTCTCTATTTATACATATATGGTTTTGATATTGTGTATGCATTTAAATCATAGTCGGATATGAGTCCAAGTCGATCCCTCAGAGATTTTGAGTACTAATATTAACTTTAGCTTTATTATCTAACCGAAAAATTATGATGAGTTGAATGAATTAAAAATACTGAAATTAACAACTAAACTACTTATGAGACTTAATTACGCAAATTAGAAAGCAATAAACTATTAACGACTTCGAGTATGCAATAATGTATTTAGGAATTATTTCCCCTAGTGTTTAACATGTAACCTTTTAAAATATATTCAATTCAATTTCTATAATTCTTGACCGGAGGGATTCACAATTAAAGCTAATATCTTTCTCAAGCATATTAACCCTAATCCTAAATTATTTACCGGAATCTCTTCACTTAGCAATATAATTTAGAATCGCATTAATGTATAATGAATTCCCACACAAACAATCAACTTTCCAGAAGAATCATGTATCTTATCTCTAAGTATATATGTAATTCTCTCCAATTATGTTAAGATCTAATTACACATGCAATTTCTCAATCAACATGCATAATATCATATATTGATACTCTAGAATTATCAATCCATAACTAAACGACATAATTGAATCAAGAAAAGATAGAAACTTTCTTGAAATTATAATTCAATCCAAGGGTTACATGAAACCCTAGGTTCCATAATCCTAAATACTTGAATTCTAAGCTATCATAACGAATCTAAAAACGAGTTTCATCAAAAACATAAAATAAAGCATGAAAACCCCTCTTGATTTGATGAACAATCTCTCTAATCTTGAAATCGATGTTGTTCTTGCTTCTTGATTGATGTTCTCCTCAAGTCTCCTCTCGTCTCTTGTGTCTCTCCGTTTCTGTAATGTCTCTCTCTCTTTTGAACCCTAAGATCCCCTTATATATGTGTATTACACGGATTTTATTTTCGTCACCAGACACGGCCTGGGACATGGCCGTGTCCCCAGGTCGTGTAACTTTCTGCACAAAGGCAAAATTTCTGCACAACTTCAAAATTTCATAACTTCTTCGTTTGAGCTCGGAATTGAGTGAAACTTGATTTCTTTTCTTCGTTTTCGAGCCTAAAACGCGTTTAAACCCTGAAATCAACATTTTACTCAATTAAGTATCAATTTCTTTAAATAAAACCAAAAATGTACGGGAAATGCTATAAAATCACCATATAAAATATATTTAAAATTAAAGTTATCAGTAAGGGTACTGGAAGTTTCAATACATCGTTTAAGCCACAACAGTTTGAGGACGTTTAGGTATACCTGGATAATGAGTACTACTTGAATGAGCAAAGGGTACATGATGTGGTTAAGAACGTAGAAAAACAAGTTACACCATCTCTAGGTTTCGATGTAGAACCTCATCGCACGAGTAATTGCAGTAAACCACCTCCTGGTTTTGACGTTAAACATTAACGCATGAGTTACGAGAGCATGCCACTTTCCAGTTTTGAACCTCTACGTATGAGTGTCCTTAAACGTTTTACTAGATTTGAACCTCCTCGTATGAGTGTCCCTACATAACTTACAAGATTTGAACCCTTATGGATGAGTTACCCTACAAACATGTTCAAGGATGAGGAGGACGAGATAGAAATTATTCCCGAAACAGAAGAGCAACATATGGGACAATATGGGCCCGACAATTTGAGACCATTCGACTCAAGTAAGCTCCTTAAACTCGGTAAGTCTAATATTTTTACTATGCATTTCCGTAAAGGTACGATGAAAGGGGAAACTTGAGGGCATTCTGTAACCACTACAATGCGAGTTGCTTATGGAAAACGAGAGAGAGATATGGTACATTTAACAGGCACTTAAGATCAAAGCATCTTGGGGAGGTGAGAATAAATAGTATGCAGCAATAAATTGCCTGAGGCGGTGGTTCATCTTGTCAATTGCTAATGAGATATGATGAAGAGATGCATAAGTATAACCTGGCACAGTACTTGGCGAACATGTAAGAAGTTGACATTTTCCTTAGTGATAGGGATATTTGTATCCAATTGCTAAAAGATTTGAAAGTTTTCTATGATGCTACTAAGACTTTCTCATAAGTTTATAGGCCTAGTGTTCACATATTGTTATATCAGCCGTCAGTATACTTGGTGTACTACTTCAAGCCTGTAAGGACCCTAACCTGCACCCATGTATATACGATATGATGTTGAAGTGATTAACTTATTAGACAGACATTCCTCATCTTATAGTAACTATTTTAGATCCTCGTTGTAAAGTGTAATTATTACTAATGTATTTGAAAACTTATTACCGTTACATTCAAGATCTAATGGATTCTTAAGATATGTACAGCTTAGAAGCACAGTAGGAAGTGTCGGCAGTGACGACTGACATAGAGGAGATAATTAACCACTACTAAAATTAGTACGATGGTTAGTCATCAGTCTCTTCTTCGCCACCCACCATGGAACGGCATTACTCATTTATGGGTGAGTAGTTACTAGCTTAAAAATTGAAGAGGCAATGGTCTAGTAGTCTAATGTTTGAGACGCAGCACTACACCAATACGAATTTTGAGTTTTCTAATAATATCTCCATTAAGGACTTTGATATTTTAGATTGATGGTAAAGGCATAGAAGGGATTACCCACTCCTATCTTGTATCACTCGTGAAGTACTCATTGCTCCAGCTTTAACCATCACTGTTGAGTAAGTGTTTAGTATGATAGGCTTGATCCTCGACAAACGTCAATTCTCCCTATTTGTTATCAATGTTGAGGCAAATGCTTATACAAAAGATTAGTACAAGGTAGCCTGCAGACAATAAGAACTATGCGGGATATTAAGCGAGGATGATGATTACTTTAGTGACTAGAACTAATATGATACATACACTTAGATTATTTTTTGCAAAATGTAAAATTTTCTAAAACTCTAAACCAAAGGTTTTCTAAAAATCTAAACCAAACTACGACGTCTGATTCCAATTAGCGGATACGTAAGAACCTTCCAGACGACTGTAAGATATAGTAAAAAATATTTTCCCTTTACTTACTTCACTTTACTCGATCAAATTAGTTATTCATACTGTAAGAAACTCTTTTGTATTTTAATTTTAGTCCGTTCTTAATGTATACTTGATGGAAGGATGAAAGAAAAAAAAAAAAAAAAAGAAAGAAAGGTTGAAGGATCGGTTAGGAAAAAGGGAAAAAAATTATGTAGAGGAAGGAAAAAAAATTGAGAAAAGGGAAAGAAAAAAATGGATCAAGGGTCTCGAACTAACAGGCCTATTGAATTGGCCCTGAATCACCAACTCAAGGGTTGATTATGGTTTAACGTATCATCGACCTATGAACTAGCTGTTCCTTAACTTTAAAATATCCCTTACTTAAAGGAAACAATTTTTTCTTCATTTTTCATTTTTAATTTTTTTTTTATTTCGACTTTTTCTTCTTCTTTTTTTTTTTTTTAATTTTTCATAAGTTTTATTTTGTTTTTTAAAAAAAGAAAGGGAAAATATATATATTTTTATGGTTGGCCCACTAATGCCTATGTATCCATTATTTGAAATTAGATCACCATAGTTCTTTTTTATAAAACTTTAACGGTTTGATTTTTTTAAATTTTCAATGATAAGCTAAGTTTACATCATCAAAACCTAATTTACTCATGAATTTTTAGAAAACTCTTATTTTCTAATTTTTGGAAAAGGAATTCATTAAGTTTTTATTTTTTTCTAAGTGACAAAACCTTTCTTTTTTAGTTTTTTTTTTTTAAAGAAAAGTCTTAATTTTCTAAAATTAGCAAAAAGGATTTATTGGTTTATCAAAATAAGAAAGGGGTTATTCATAAAACAAAGTTTTTTATATTTTGGAAAAGCCTTAATAATTTATTTTCCTAGGAAACAATTTTTTTCTTATTTTTTAAAGCATTTTTTTATTTTTATGTAGTTATAAAAAAGTGGGCTCTATTAATCCCAAGGGCGGTGGTTACCCCACAATATCCTTAAGAACTATGCAATGCCCCTAATCTTAATATATATCTATATATTTCAATTTATTTATTTAAAAAACCCTTATTTATTTATTTTAATTGTTAATATTATCTTTTCATTCTTTTTTATTTCTCTATAGTGTAGGCCCTAATCGTCCCCAAGAGGTGGTTCTCCTACAACACTTAGGGACTACACATGCCCCTATCCAAATTATTAATCTAAGAACAAAAAAAAAAATAATAATAATAATAATAATAAAAACAAATAAATAAAAGAAAAAGGAAAAATAAGGAACCCAGTCAACTTAGGTCAGATAACAACTGCAACGAAGTGGTTTCCTAGTGTTTCAGTAGTGGCTGTGAATGGCAATAGGAGAGAAAGTTGATAATAGAGCTTATGTAAGTGATTTTTTAGTGATGGTTGATTATGAGATGGGATGTAGAGTCCCTATTTATAGTGCTCTACTTGCATCTAAACTTAGCAAATTCGAAATTGTCATAAATATAAAAAGTTTTTTTTTTTCCAATTTTAAATGAGCGAACCTAGACGATATGTAATGCTAAGTATATGGTAGCATGCTCGGAGTGTATCCACCATGCATAAAAGTGTGTCGAAGTGTGCAGAGCATATATAGAGGTGTGCTAAAGTATGCCTACCATGCATAGAAGCGTATTGGAGTGTACTTACCATGCGTAGAAGCGTGTTAGAAAATGATGTGGCAATGGCGTAGTAGTGATGTGGCAATAATGTAGCCATGATGTAGCAGGTGACATGGCAAGATGTAGCAATGGTGTGAGGATGATGTGGCGATGATATGGTAATGACGTAGCAATGGCGTAGTGAGTGACGTAGTAAGTGATGTCGACACATGTGCTAGTAAGGGATGGACAAGTGTACTAATGAGGGATGGACATGTGTTTAGGTGAAGGAAAAAAAATAAAAGGTACATGTTATACCTTCTATAGATTGAACCCAAGACCTTTACCTATTAGTTTAAAGCCTTAGCCAACTAAGTTACTACTCATTTCTTATTTACTTAGGCTTCTTAATTTTATATAGGTCTTTTGAATAAGCATAAACAAGAAAAACTCATTTCAAGCTCAAGTTAACCCACACTTGCATGAACTCCCAACTAATAGTAAATAAATCAATTATGTATATAATTCTTCATAACTTGATCAATTTAAATCCAATTGAGACTTTATTTAGAGCCACAATTAGTTTAAATTGACCATATTATCATGGAAATTAACATGAGCTTTGGTAAGAATATTAGATCTTATGAAAAATCCAATACTCTTAAATATAGCTCAAAAGCTTTGCATATGCATATTTGACTTCCAGTTTAGCCTTTTAACCTTGAAAAATTAAAAGACCCTTAAAATGAAGCCTAATGACCTTATATTCATCTAAAATCCTATATTTTGTATTCTTGGCCATTTTCTTTATATGTATATATATTCCAATTTTTCTTTTTTTTTTCTTTTTTGGTAATTTCTTTATTTTTTGTATTTTTCAATCTTTTCTCTTTTATTTTTTGTATTTTCTTATCTTTCAATTTTTTTATTTTTCAAAATTTTCCTCTTCTTTTTTTTTTTTTTAAGTAGTTTTCTAAACTAGGGAATTTTCTTTATTATTTGAGAACTTTAAAATATAAGGGGGCAAAAAAGGGATATTTATAGATGTTCCCCTTTTTGGTTAAGTTTAGTGAAAACTTTTCCATAAAGACAAAATAAATACCATTTTTGCCTAAGAAAAGTGTAGGTAATCCTACTCATTAGGGATGAAGGGAGATTGCTATTAAAGAAATATAAGGCTCCTTTAGATTTCCTACCATAAAAAATAATTAAAAGGGTAAGGCTCCTGTGAGATATCTTATCTTATAAGTTATTTGAAGGGATAGGGCTCATGTGAGATATCTTATCTAAAAGGCATTTGAAGGAACTCTTATGCGATGTATATTAACAAAACCCTTTAATGAGATGTCTACATCTCAAGGGATGTAGCAACACTAAAGTTATTTAAGAAAGGATAAGACTCATTTATGGTCTATCTTAACAAGGACCCTTTGACAAGATATTTTAATCTTAAAGGGGTATGATAGCACTAAAGTTATCTAAGGAATGATGAGGCTCATTTAACAAGACCCTTTTGTGAAATATCCTATTCAAAATGGGGCAATAACACTGAGGGTATCTATTGAAAGATAAGGCTCTTATGTAGTCTATCTAAACGAGACCTTTTAACAAGATGTCCTATCTAAAAGGGGGTGATAGCACTGAGGCTATCTAAAGAAGGATAAGGCTCCTATGCAATCTACTTAAGCAAAACCCTTTAACAAGATATCTTATTCTAAACAAAACGATAATACTAAGACTATCTAAAGTAGGATAGGGTTCACTTGTAGTTTATCTTAACAAGACCCTTTGTTAAGACATCCTATCTTAAAGGAAAAGGAAATGATAGCACTAAAGCTATTTAAAGATAGATAGGGCTCTTTATGATCTATCTTAATGAGACCTTTTAGCAAGATATCCTATCCTAGAGGAAAAAGAAATGATAACAATAAGGCTATCTAAAGATGGATAAGGCTCCTTATGATTTATCTTAATAAGACTCATTAATGAGATGTCTATCTTAAGGGAAAATAAGTATTTTATAAGAAATTGCATGTCTAAGGGTTTGAGACTTAGCAAGTATCTTAATTGTTTTATACTCCATTAGGGAAGTAATCTTGGAAATAAAATGGTCCTTTATTGTACTTAAAAGGCAGTGGTTGGCTAAAAACAACTTTAGGGAACCACTTCTAAAATCATTGTGTGAGAAAGAGACAGTGCTCTAAGAGTAGGGTATCCTAACACTTCTTTTTAAAACTAGGACAACGCTTTCATGAGTAAATAATTCTAAAAACCCTTAAATGGTGCTCTAAAGAGTAAGCAATCCATGGGAATTAAAAGCACATTGGAATGGTGAGTTCATTGATTAGGAAATGGGCCTATTGATAAGGCCTTAAAACTACAAAGAAAAAAATTATGGGTTACTATCTTGAATGGATAGTGTCCCTAGAGGGATTATGACCATGAAATTGAAGACATTAATCATTGAGGTGATCTTTGTAAACTAGGAATGGTCTAAAAGTTGGACTTCTTAAACTTAGAAGAAGTTGGCCTTTTGGCCTATGCATGTTGAAAGGGACAAAGTTGACCACTAGGGACTTTTGAAATAAAGACTTTGGAAGAATAAATCCTTAATGGAGAGCACCTAAGGGACTTTTATGAAAATTGTCCACTAATGATGCTTTCCAAAAAATAATTTTTATGGAAGAGGAATAAATCCTTCTCTTTCTTCCTTTTTTTTCTCTTTGTTTTCTTTTTTTTTTTTGTCCATTTTTCTTAAGTTGCAAACTGATACAAACATTGCTAAAAAGCATGAGCCTTACACTAAACTCTTCCTTTGTTTGTAGGGTGATCATATGAGGTAGTCTACTCTTTTGTTTGCTCCTTAGAGAAAGTTTAGCGATCCTAATGTTGTTGGGGCTAATTTTCAAACTTCGAGGACATTAGCACCTTTAGGCCCAACCTTTCTTATGGGGGCCTTATGACATTAAGAGTCTTTTCTGTAAAGATAGTAATTCATTATTGATCAGTTTAGTCAAAAAGGACTTCTACATATATTCCCGATTTAGGCTCCACTCTTAACTACTATTCCAAAAATTATCGTTCATTGTGTAAGTGATACGCCTTAGTCAATCTATTAGGTCTTTTTTGATTTGGTAATGCAAATTGGGCTTTTGGTCAATGATTTCAAAAAGGATAAATGAGCTTATTTTAAAATCATTACTTACTCAATTTAGGTTTACAAGTCAAGAACCCTTAGGAAAAGCTAAAATGGGCTTGCCCCAAGTTTTATGAGTAATGATAATCCATCCCCTCCAATTGAAAAAGCCTCTTAAGGGTGATGTCGTGGGAGGGCTCATATAATGTGATGACCCCTTAAGTTTTGAGTTGTAAGTTTTGCTCTTATGCTTTGACTTCAATTCTTAAGGTGTTTGAGCTTCTTTAAGCTTTAAAAGGTGCCTAAGGATGTTTAGGCTTTGGTTTTGCCTCTTGTGCTTGATTTAGACTTGTTTCTCTTATGTTTTCTTTCATTTTATTTTTTAGAGTGTATAAATTGATGCCCCTTTTTTTATTTCTTTTTCCTTCTTTTTGCTTATTGTTTCATTCTTTTCCATTATGCTTCTTTTTGCAAGCTTTTGATGGTTAGGATACCTGCTTCATTGATTGTCTCTTCTTAAATAGCTTGTAACTTAAAATATTGACTTTTGAATTGAGGCTCTTCTTCCTCTTAAAGGAAATGAATTATCAATACTAATTATTACTCATGAATTAATGCTACTAAGATAAGCACATACTAGTTTATCTTTTTTTCTCTTGATTACTAACCTTAATCTCCTTTTCGCCTCAATGTAGGGTAGTTTTTGATAGGGTTGAATTTCGAAGACTCCTTAGATAGGCTCAATAAGGTTGCTAAGGGATATCTTGTATTCAGGATATTGAAAAGAATGCTTACCATCATTTTGATTAGCATATTAAGTTTAAAATAGACCTCCTTTAAGGAATGAATCTCAATTTCTCACATTATTGTTACTTAGCTCTCAAGTGTGGTTAGTGTTTGGGACTTCGTTTGCCTCTTTTTATTCTAAACCTTTAAATAATAAGTTACCATTCCTTACGCCTAAATCTTTATTGATTTTCCGCTGAATAGATATCAGCTTTGCTAAGTTACACCCTAATGTTGAGTAGAGCATCTTAATGAAACATTTTGTTAAGCCAATTAGAATGAGAGGGAGATAACACACAAATGAGTAAGGGAAGCACTTCATTCATCTTGAGTTTGAAGTTACGTACATAAAAATAAAGACTACTAAGGAAATAATCTTTTTTATGGTGTTCAATCTTCATGATGGCCTCTTTCTCATGTTACCCTACCTTAGTTGATTGGTCTTGGCCTTTCGATTCATCTCAATTCATCTATATACCCCTTGACTTTGGAGCTTGTTTTCCCTCAGATGCTTTGACTTGATTTTTATTTATCTCCTTATCAATCTTGAGGATCAAATATTTAGAGACAAGCTTGACTTTTGGAGTTAAGTAGGCTAGTACTATGTTTGATGTCTTCTACACCTTATCCTTGAGGTAAGGAAGTTCTAGCTTGGAGTAGGATTGCCTTTTGTTTGGATTAAGAGTCATGCTTATGTTTAGGCCACCATTCAGTTTCCTTAGTGAGGTGATACTTGTATCTTTGTAAATGGGTTTAGGACCATGCATGGTTGGCTTTCTTGATGGGCTAGGAATTGCATGCTCCTTTTATTGGGCTTCCTCCTTTTCCCCTCAACATTGAGCCTTGATAAGTGAGGTGTACTAAACTTAAGTGTGATTTGTTTTTAAGTTGAGGGGGAATTAATGGGTGTTAAGATAAGAATAGGAATTAGTACCTATTAATAACGTCATTCTCTCTCTCTCTCTATTCTTTTTTCTTTTTCTTTTTTTTTTCGAGAGTGAGGGATTTTACTTGAAGATGAGATAAAAAAAAAAAAATCAATGATGATCCTCTTGAAAATAAAAGTTAAACGATTAACTTACAAATGATGAAGGGTTCATTATTTACAATCCTATAGGGTCAACACATGGGCCTACCTACAAATCTTATGAAAGAGAGGAGAAAAAACACTTACAACAAGGAAAAGATTACGGATTAAAAGGGTATTTACAAGGTGGAACAATCTTACTATAGAGTGGTAGGATATATAAACTTATAAACCTAGTTAAAAATGGAAAAGGATGACACATAAATATAACTAAGGGTGAGTTAAAGTGTACCATAATTAGACTTTACTAAGAGAAGTTGTGAACTTATGAGAAGGATAACCTTACTTAGGAGAAGACAGTGACCACAAACTAACTAGGTGAATACCTTACAAATGATACCAATGGAAAGTCTTACTTACAAGTTTGATGGTCAAATGATCATGCTTTAACTAGGATTGCTAAGCAGAAGACAGATCTCATAACATACCTTAAAAAAAAAAAAAAATTACAGGACATGAAAATTAAGGAACACTACCCTAAAGAAAGGGCTCTCTCTCTCTCTCTTATAAAAACTGAGATAACAACAAAAAAAAAAAAAAGAAGAAGAAGAAGAAGAAAAAAAACTATGACTATAATTATTAAGTTAAGGAGCTTAAGAAAAAAAAAAGAGTAAGGAAAAGGAAGATTTTATTGGACAATAAAACTTGAGAATCGAAAAGGAAGGAAAACTATTTACAAGCTATAGAGCTTTTCTTTTCTCCCTTTTGTAAAACTGGATGATAGTAAAATTAACAAAGGGCTATTAACTGCTTGGAGACCTAAGAACAATGGAATGAGTATCTTACAAGAAACCTTTAAAGAGTTAGGGATAGTAGCTACTACCTTAAAGTGATGATCTAAGTGTAAGTGATGAGAAAGAAGAGAAATAAAAATATGCATGACTAAGAATTACCTATAGTAGTGATGGACTTGGGAATTGGGATACTTATTCTAGAAAATATAGAAGAAAAATCACATAGTGAGGGTGCAAATTTGAAGTAAGAAGTTATAAGGGAAATCTAAGGGCAGTAAAGAAGACTATGTGCAAGCAACTAGGAAGGAATGATTTTAGAATTTACAAAGATTGAAAATTCTAGAGGTTTGTCCAAAAGCTTTTTTTTTTTTTCCTTTTCTTTTCTTTTTCCTTTCTTTTTTTATTAATTTTGAAAGGAAAAAATTTACTTACAAACAGTGACTACTTTAAAAGAATAGCTTAAGGAATATAAGTACTTATAATTTTAAAAGGATACTAGTCTTAAAAATTTTTACAAAGCGAGGGAGTACAAGCATAACTATCACTTGTACTATATAGAAAAAGTAAAAAAAAAAAAAAAAAAAAAAGTGGAATGGGGTATAAGAAAAATAAAGATGCAAAATGCACGGCATATAGATGGAAAATGAGCAAAGTATTAAGCAGCGATGTGGCAAAACTTTGAGATTTTATTGAGTAGAGTTCCTTATTACAATGGAATGAGTAATTACAAATGAATGAATTACAAACATCTCTTAACTAGAGCTTCTCTTTTTCTCACTTTGGCTACTAAATCCATCTTCGAGCTTGGGAAACTCAGCTCACATGATGTTTACCTTTTCAAAGGCTTACTAAAACTGGGCCTTCAAGTAGTTTTCTTCCTTTGGTAGCATGGTGATGGCAAATCTCCGTTTGGGCTCATAATAAGTCCATGTAGGCCCTCATCCCTTTCTCTTAGTTTCTTGGAGTGCATTGAAGTAAGCATGGATATGGTTCTACTCCTAGGTTCTTGGATCAACATCGAGTTTAGACCAATCCACACTAATGTTGGGGTTACCATTGCACTTCTACAGGGCTTAGGTGACTTGACCCGTCTAATGCTAAGAACTCACTAAAGGAATTTTTTGGAACCTTTCCATCCTGAGGGTGAAAAAGCCATTTGATAAAATAGGGCCCCTAATAATTGAATGTACTCCTTTAATGTTGAGCATTTCAGGATTTCAGTAATAGGCCCAAGCTTGTATCAAGGTCGAAAGGATTGAGCTAATTCTAACTCTTGATAAAATCTCATTCCTGTAGGCCATAGTAGGTGAACTAAGTCTATAGAAAGGATCGAACATCCATGAGATTAACCATCATTGGATCATTACAAGAGAGAAGTCCAAATTACATCAAAATAAAAACCTATACAATCAAATTGTAATATTACAAGGAAATTGATAATTACATGGTATCTACAACTACATGGAATATTTACAGGGAAAGTTTACATAAGGAAAAAAAAAACGTTACAACTTAAAGCGCATTAAGAAACCCTAACAAAGTTGCAATTATTATTATTATTATTATTTTGCTACATAATTGCCCCAATACTTAGTAATTATATCATGAATGCATATAAAGTTGGTTCGAAAAGGTTTAATAGCACCATAGTCTCTTTTATTCCAATAAATGGATCTACAACCATATAAGCTTGAGTAGGGGTTCTATGTGGCCTAGATATTGGTTGCCCTACAATACCTAAAGCCTATACAATGGTCCCCTCGTCTTCAAGCTTCCTAAGGCCTTTTAATATTCAACCATATCAAGAGTGTACCTACCATGTGTAACAGTGTGTTGGATGATGATGTGGTAATGATAGGATGGTGGTAAGGCAATGATGTGGCAAGTGACATAATGATAGTATGGTAGGTGACGTAGCACTAATACGTATGACATGACAGGTGATGTTGACACATGTATCAATGAGGGATGGAAATATGATTAGGTGAAGGAAGAAAATAAAAGGTACATGTTATACATTTCATAGATTGAACCTAAGACCTCTATCTATTAGTCCAAAGCCTTAGCTAACTAAGCTACTACTCATTTCTTGTTTACTTAGGCTTCTAAATTTTATATTAGCTTTTTGAACTAGCTCAAATAAGAACAACCCATTTCAAACCCAATTTAATCCATACTTATATAAACTCTCAACTATTAGAAACACGTAATTGAAACCAAATATGTCTATTATGAATACGATTTCTTTTTTTAAAATGACTATGAATTTGATAGTTTTTGGAGTCTTGCTTTGGTACTTATCCAATTAATTCTTATTTGATTTCTTTATGACTTAGATAAATTTAAATTCGATTGAAATCCTATTTGAAGCCACAATTAGTTTAAATTGACCATATTTTCAAAATAACTAACATGAACTTTGGTAAGAATATAAGATCTTATAAAAAATCCAATGCACTTAGATGTAGTTTGAAAGCTATCCAATAGCATATGCATGTTTGACTTCCAATTTAACCCTTTAACCTTGAAAAATTAAAAGACCAAAAAAATGAAGCCAAACGACCTACATTCCTCTAAAATCCATATTTTTGTATTTTTCCTTTTTCTTTTTTTATTTATATTTTTTCAACTTTTTTGTATTTTTTTTAATTTCTCCATTTTTTATTTTTTAAACTTTTCTCTCTCTCTCTCAATCTCTCTTTTTTTTTTTGTATTTTCTTATTTTTCATTTTTTTTTTTCAAATTTTCTTCTTTTTTTTTTTCTTTTGTAATTTTCTAGACTAGGGCCTTTTCTCTATTATTGGAGAACTTTAAATATCATCTACTTATTATTGTGAAATTCTTTGCCGAAGGTCCGCTGGTTCGAGCAAGATGAATAAAGCTAAGGTGTTGAAGCTTGCAAGAGGTTTTAGAGGGAGGGCAAAGAACTGCATAAGGATTGCAAGTAGAAGGTTAAGAAGGCCCTGCAATATTCTTACCGAGACCATCACAACAACAAGCGTAATATGCGTGCCCTTTGGATACAACGAATAAATGCTGGCACACGCCAGCACTCGGTAAGTTCAATGTGCTTTTTTTTCTAGTGCTTTATTACTTGGTTGTGTTGTCTCGCCTCGACAAGGGCGATATGTTCTGTCCTTCCAGTTCTCTCGAGTGAACCTAACTCAGAGATATATTCTCGTATGTAGAGCCTTATATAATCCCAACAAAAATAAAAAAATAAAGAATAAAAAATTGAAACCTTATGAACCAGTAGTAAATTTCTTGATAATTCAGTAATTTAATGTAAATGCTGTAAAGTTTATTTAATTTCTTTGGGAGCCGGGGAAGATGTATTCGCAGTAGCACCTCAAAATTGTAAATTGAATACTCACAGTGTAGGGTAATGAAAGATGCGATGTAGGTGTAATTTGTATGGTTCAATTCCTTGTTACAAACATAAACAGCCAAAACCAATGTCAAAATTAAAGAGTACATGCTGATATCTTGAGTAGCACATAAAGCGATTCTACAATCTAGTGTATGTAGCTCCATAGATTTAGTCCCCATTCTTCTCTCATCAATCTCCCTCCTCAAAAAGTACATGAAAGCAGCAAAAGCCCGATCTCCATTTCTGCACCCGTGGAATTTCGCTGCCACAACAATACTTAAACCTCCTATCACACTGCATCAGGTCACAAAAATTATCAAGGCAGTCGAAGTCTTCGATTCATCGGTCTCTACACCTTCCCGCGAAAAGCAGAGTCCAAGGGTAGGCTAAGTATGAATCTTTGGGCAATTCCCGCATAGCAGACATACATTGTATAGAAACAATCCCCAACTGAAAAGTATGTCCATTGTTAAGAGTCAGACCTTTCACAGCCAACCATAAGATAAAAGCATGTCTAGTCATGGACCTTGTACCGAATTCTAACCCAGGTTACGTGGCTTGGCTACCCAAGAGGCTTCATAGACCAGCTTGATTGAGAAATCAGCAGAATGTTTGGGCTTCCATCTAAACTCATCTTACTGCTGCAGCTTCGCAACCTGTAATAAGGGAGCAAGTTGATTGGATACGGCACTACTCCAATGGAGGAAAAATCTTAACTTGAATTGCAGATTATAAAGCAAAACCTTTCTCCTGCATTGACAAAGGGCGTGGACTGAATTGTTAAGAACAACTTTAAAAAGTACAATATATATAAACCTAGATAGAAGCCGGTTGGAGGATGTATTCTAGAAAAATTCTTTTGAATTTGACGAGGCACAGGTTGCGCAAAGAGGAATTGTATGGTTCCAGTGCTTGATGTCAACTGAAGATTCTGGCTATCACTTTCTTATTGCCACATACATCCTTTGTTCCAAAGGAAATGTCTGATCAAGTTTTTCCTGGGATGCCAACCTAAAATATATCCTTGGGCAATACAAATTCATTTCTAATTGAACATTTGTGTTAGGTGAATTATGATGAAAGAGAATATCCAACTCAACAGGAAGGTTCTATCAGAGCTTGCCAGGCATGAGCCACTGAATTTTAAGGCCTTTGTTGACATCTCTTGCAATGCTTTCCCTGGAAACAAGAATGCGGTTCATCAATCCCGAAAAGTAAGCATTCCGGTGAATGTGTAGACAATGTAGTATCCCTCGACTTAATTATTATTATTATTCAGCTGGGATGTTTGATCCTTTTGGTCATTGTGGAGGTGGCGATCTTCTCACTCATCTCTCACTCTTTATCTTTCATTCCAGCCTTTTCCGTGCGTCTGTATTCTGAAATGAAAATCACGCTTTCTTTATACTTTCTAGCCAGTAGGGGCGGATCAACCAGATGATATACATTTTCTATAGCTTTAGGTGATTATTTTTAACATCTCTATCTTGTTTAACTGCTTAAAACTATAATAATCTTCTTCTTCTTCTTCTTCTTTCATGTAGGAGTTCTGTCCCTCTATGTTTGGCAACTTTCTATAGAAGAGAAGTGGGTTGAAATAAATGAAAAGGAAGAGAAAAAATGGCAAAAATGAAAAAAAAAAAAAAAAATTGCCATTTCCACTTTGCATTTAGGAATTTAGGAAGTTAATAGAAGGAAACGTAGAAAATTGTTTCTATTTTCCTTTATTTGATTGGTTTTATAAAAGGAAATAAAGAGAAATGTTGTCTCATTTTATTTTGATACATTGTTAAGTGTGATCTTGTAATTGTCATCTCATTTCCATTCATTTTTACCTATTTCTCTCCAATTTTAGAAAGAAAATGAACTTCAAAATAGAAATATATCCCCTCTTCACTTCAAGTTATCAAATTATCATTTTCTTTCATTCCCACCATCCTATACCTATTCAAATAGAGCATCAAGTCTACATATAACTTTTTACTTCCATTCAGTAATTATCTAAATTTTCATGTCCATTATATGTTTAAAATGTGAGTTGTCTACTTGTATGGAGCAAAATCTCACTAAAATATGGAAGAAGAATCGAAATTTGCTTTATAGCTATACCTGGTTTTGCTATGTATTTTAAAGAGTAAAAGTTTTCCCTTCCTCTCATATTTATGATTAGGAAAATCCTGTATTCACTCTCAACATGTCAATAATGGGTAACTATTTTAAGTGCAAGGTTTGCAAGTATGAAGTTAAATTTGTTCTTGGACAAACAAATCTATACTCCATTGTCAATGTCATTTATATCTCTTTGATGTTCTCTATAATGGTAGTAGCTTCATGTATAATATCATTTACTTTTATTTTCCCCTTTTAATGGCCCAAGGAACCTCAGATCAAGGAGCCCTAAGGTACTGTTAATATTAGAATGTATAGTCACTGATACCTTAATCTTTATACCCATATTATAGAAGTGATATGGTTTGGGGAGACGATAATCTTATGAAAACACTAATTAACGATAAGTGTAAATCATGAAATTGACTTGAGTTAAATGTGAGATAAAGTTAGATTTTTCAAAACTTTAATACATATAACTATTTGACTTATGTGTTAATGGATGTCACAATTCACTTTAAATGTACATGATTGTAGAAAATGCGATCTATGGAGAGTATGACAAGAGACTAACAAAAGAACTGTTTAGAAGGTTAGGCTCAATGAAATTAAAAGTTCATTCCCATAGTGGTATAAGTACTGCAGCTAAATATTTTAAGTGGAAAGATAAGATAGAAAAGTTACTTGATTTTTTTTTTTCCAAAAAAAAAAAGGAAGTTGTTTGATTTTTGTGATTGTGAGAAAGAGATAAAAGTGAAGTTAGTTGATACAGAATTCACTAACTACACAATGATGTGATGGAAGAAGGTTTTGAACAATAGACAATGTATAAGGAAAGGAGAAATTAGTATCTAGAGGGAGATGAAGAATTTGATGTATCGTTGCTCTGTACCCAAATATTATAAACAAGATTTATATAAGAGGCTATAAACTTTAAGGTAGGGTGTTCTTGATGTTGAAGATTGCATCCTAGAGTTTGAGATAGCCAACATGCTTAAGCTATGAGATCTGATTCCCTAGAAGAGGTAGTGCAACTTGCAATCAAATTTAAGCTATAGGGGAAGAAAAAATCATAGAAATCCTAAGTAATCTCAAAATCCACTTAATATTAAAGATGATGATAGTAGGGTTGCAAAGAGAGTTGATGAAAAGATGATTATAAGACTGACAAAGTAGATGAGAACTAAGGGGATTAGAGTATTAAAAAGAATAAGTTTGTTGCTAAGAGTTCTCAAAGGAGGAATAGCTAGCTAAAGCGCTTCAAATGTTTAAGGTTTGAACATATAGCTTTGTAGTATCCAAATCATAGTGCTTTGGTAATTCGCATGATTATGGTGTTAGTGATGATAATGTTGATGAGAAGAGTCAGGAAGAGGGAAATGTGGAGTCTAAGAAAGAAGATATGAAAGATATTTTGGCACACCTTGATGAATTTTCAAGTCCTTTGTTACCTAATACTAGAATGAATAGGTAGATTTTGAGCGTTACTCCATCTATAAAAGAAGAGCAAAGAGTGGAAATACTCTATATGGAATGCTTAGTGAATAATGTAATATGTTTGATAGTGGAAGTTATGCAAACATAGCTAGATTAGGTATGGTAGATCAATTGAAACTTCCAACAACTAAACATCTTACGCTATATAGGCTACAATGGCTTAATGATACAAGAGAGGTTAAAGTGGATAGACAAGTAAAAGTACTCATTTCTATTCTAGGAAATATGAGGATGCAATTGTTTGTGATGTTGTGCCGATGAATGCTTCACATCTTTTATTAGGACGACCTTAGATACTTGATAAAGATGTTACTTATCATGGTCATTAAAATATTTGCTCTTTGTTGAAAGATGGGAAGTAGATTAAATTGCGCTCTATCAGTCCAACTACAATAAGAGTGCCTATAAGGAGTTGCATGGTAGGAAACCTAAGAAGATTTTGTTGATGAGTCCTAAAGATGTTTGGCAAGAGCAAGATGATGGAATGACTATTGCAGGGCTAGTTAGAGTTATTGATTCGAGACTTCTTAAAGTTAGTGTTGAAATGCTCTGAGAATTATTGGTTTAAAGAGACTTTGATGAGTCTTTGCTATTTTGATCCTTCAGATCTAGAAGATTGGGCTATTCAAGATCCAAGGGCAAAATCTTCTCTAATTGGGACTACTTTCCTCTTCAAAATATTTGCAGGCTAAATAGAAGATTGTGAATATTTCCTCATTTTATTTGATGGTTATCTAATGTTTTTATTTAATTTTAGTAATTAGTTAGGAATTATTTTATGATTTGTCATTATATTGTAGCCCTTAGCATCAGTAGTTAAAAACTTATTTTGCCTTAGGGATGTTAGCATTTCATATAAATACTTTTGTTATTAGTTTTATTTAGTAAATTGATATTTCTACATAAAATCTAAAGAGAGAGCATTTCTCTTTTTTTTTTTTCTCCTGAACTTTATCATTTCCTCATAATTGTGGCGTTTGATCCCTTTTGTTTATTCTGATTGTGGCACCTATAGATTTATCGATTAGATTAAACAAAGCAACCTAGATCAAATTAATTAGTTGTGGCACCATTGACTTATCAAGGTTAATTATCCATATTCCGTTTAATTCTAATACTAAAACCAAAGCACTAAAAGAAATACAGACGTTGAAACCTCAATCCAACGATCCATATTAAAAACTGCATAGATAGAATTCTTCTCAAAATTAGCTCATATCATTGAGAGATCATATTTTAGGAAATTACTATCTAATATTAAGTATTAACCTTGTAACACTTAATACCCTTTTGGAACCTATTCAATTGATTATGATATAGATAGATACCATATATAGCAGGATTACCTAGTCACTCTCTTTTTTCTAATTGTTAAAAACAAAAACTTAATGCAACTTTCATATATCGACCATTTTTTTCAAATTCATAATTAGATTTCATTTGATATATATGCCTCAATAAAAGTTAAAATGTTTATTTTTTAAACTTTGATGAAGCTCAGCATTTTTAGATTTTGCAAAAGAATTTGAAGTTCCCTTTCTTTTTAGTATCAAAATGTTGTAGATACACTTGTCAATAAAATTCTTTTATTCATAAATGTATTATAACTACAATAATAAGTGGAGATTTTTCTATCAATATTTCTAAGATTGACTTAAATTAAATCTAACCTTCTCATTTGCATGGTTCTTAGTTCATGCTTGCATGATAGATATTATCGTTATTAAAAGTAGGGATATTCGGTTCAGTTTAAGGGTCAAGCCGAACCAAACAACATATAAAACAATTTGGTTTAAACACTTAACAAATTGCTTTTCAAAAGCACCATTTTCTTTTTAATATTATTAATAGTTATCCTCAACCATTATTAATATTCAAATTAAGGTAAATTATGTAAAAATAAAAGTCACATAATATTATTTTACGATAATATTGTATCTTAAATAATGTAAATGCATATGAATAAGGTAAATATGAGAGATAATAGTAAAGGAAAATGAATGGATTATAAATGCTAAGAATGAAATAAATAATAAGAAAAAGAAAAAGGCAAATAAAATTAAATTCAAATAGTGATAAGATATAAAACTAAGAAAAAAAAAATTACACGTTTCTATTTTTTAATAAAAAACAGTTAGGTTTAAGGTCAAACGGTTCAGTTCAAGTCAGCCCTTAGAACCGAACCTAAAACCAATCTAAAACATAAAAAAAAAAAAAAAAAACCATATTTTCTAGTTCTTGATTTGGTTTAAAAATAGCCCTAATTAAAAGTATATTCTTTTTTTTTTCTTAACACGCATTCGCTATTCTTCTTCTTCTTCTTCTTCTTTTTCTCACTTACTGTTATTATTATTATTATTATAATTAGTTTCTATAATATGACCGAATATATAAAAACGTATGAAATATATCTACCACGATAAAATCTCGAAATAACTTGTATTTTTATAACTTTCCCAATTCGAGTAGTTCGATTTTGTTCCCAAACCGTGTTATCCTCTCAAAATTTTACCATTTTAAGTGGTCTGTGACCCATGTATTTTGAATCGGTTTTACAAAATAGAAAATAAGTCTTGGCACAATGCACTATAGAACTATTTCAAGGCCATTATATAAGTATGACCCATTCCCATTTTTAGTGGGCGCCCCGGCCCTGCACGGTCAAGACCGCTCGCTCCATGATAATTGAGTCTACGTTAGATTTATTCATCGTACACAGTTAAGGGTCCCAATGCGTCGGGTCCATGTCAGAAAGGTTCCCTCCAGACCACCACTGCTTTTGACGTATTTACCGGGAAAAGGGATCCAACTTATGGCTCCTGGAGACCCAAAAAATTCATTGCTACTAATGCGATCCAAACTAGCCATCAAAGAAAATTTATCATAGAAAGCTCGTCTAATGATAACCACGATTTCAGTAACCGTGATACTGGTGGTTGTTGCTCAGTCATAAATAAAAAGGGTTTATTAAACAACACATGTCATGCTTATGTATTAGTATTATATAGACACCAATAAAATTTTTATATGTATTGCAGCGAAATGGACATATGGATCTTAATATAATTTTTGTACGCACTATACATGTATTACAGGTCATGCTTTCTCTCATAAGGATGGAGCGTATGATCAATTCTCTCATAAGTTAAACGACGTATTTAGTTATATCAAGAAAACGGAGAAAGAAAAAAAGGAAAAGAAAAGATAGTGTAATTAATATAAAAGCTATTTTCCCTAGAACCTAGAGACATATATTGATTTGTAACTTATATAACTTGGTGATTCGATGAACAAAACCAACCATCCTTTTATCTGGCGATATTTTCCGTAATAATCAACATTATTTAGTTACTGCAATGATTTTTTTTTTTTTTTATCATTATTACAATTGGTTTTTTCGAATTACATCTTCCAAGAAATGCCGGTGTTTGTGGCTCTTAATCTTTTGATAGAATTTGAGGCAAACTTTCCAGTTTTGGGATTTTCTGAATATTTTTCGAATAATTTGCAGATGGGCCATATAATTCCTAACGTTTTTAATTGAATGTGATAAAATAAGAGAAAATAGAGTAAATTGTATAAAGCTATCCAAATTCTGGCTGATAAATTTTTCTTATCTACTTAAATGATGAGAAATATCAGTTAAAAAAAAAAAAAGATTCTGATCCAATTAAATTATTCAAGCTTACTAGTTGCACATGTTATAAATTGGTTTTCTTTCTCAAGTACCAAATTATTATGACTATAAAATAAGGAACTTATAGTATAAGAAAGCCATGAAGGAAGAATAACCGTGTGCAGAAACTGCTATGATTTTGTCAAAAAGTTGGATGGAAAATTTCATTTTGTAAAAGTTGCGCTGCATTTCGTGGTTTCAGTCTTAATCTTTTATAGTTTAAGAGTAATAATTCATACATATACATATATATATATACACTAAATTACAATATATAAAAAGTAATTTTTTTTACAGTCTTATCCTTATTTCTTACGAGACTAATCTAATTCTGTCTCATTATTGATTTATTTACCTTTCTTTAAATTTAAACCTTTACTAATTATCGATTCAATGTTTCAAATTTAAAGAATTGTAAATCAATAATGAAATAAAAAGTTATACCAATCCAGTCAAAATGGAAGCGGAATTATAAAAGCTCCAAAGAAGATATACTCCTCATGTGAAATGCTCCTAAATATAGAAGAGGGAAATTTCCTTTAAGGCTAGATATATAATTGAAAAATATGATTAAAATTTGAGTTTGTGAGATAATATAACTTCCACTTCCATATATATCTTGGTTTTATATTGCATAGAAGTAAAGACTGCAGGGAAACTCCTTCGTGAGTTTTATTTGCTTTGCCTAGTATTTCTTCAAGTAATATTTTTGTAACCAACTCATACTTTCTATATTTTTATTTACTTTTTTCCCTTCTAACTATGTTACATATGACAACTCAATAAGAGAAAACTCAGATCTAATCTATTTCGTTGGGAAACCAATATCTATATTACTGAGTTATAACAACCTTAGTCAAAAATTTATGTTTTACTACATAATAAGAAATCCAATGAAGTATCGATTTAATAATATGGAACAGAAGATGAGGAAAAAAAATATTGTCCATGTTTTAAATTAAGTTTCTGTATATGTGGTAGTCATGTAAAAAGGTAGAGAAAAGCAACCTTTCCTTTTATAAAAAAAATAAAAAAATAAAAAAAAATAAAATGCTTAATAGGCAATATCCACCCATTTTACTCCAACATGACAGCTTTGATCGCAGGATGACACTCATAAAAAGGAAACATTTGGGTGGATGGATATTTCCATGATTGGGGTCTTGGTGTAATTCCACCTTTCCAACAACCAACCAAATATCTATATGTATACATATATGAGTAATTGTTAACAACCACATAATTAAAATGATATCTAGACGGTGCTATAGATTTAAATATGCAGTCAGAAATTTTTCTGAGTCTTAATGAGTTAAGTAATCAATGTGTCCTGAATATTTAATTAAGGAGATAGTTTCTTGTCAAAAGCAAGAAAGCATCTTCCACCTTTTGTATGGCATCATAAGTATATGAGATGTTAAGGACACCACTGATTTTGTTTCAGCCCCTTAAAACGTACCACTCGAGCATGACAATCCATGTCGTCTTTGTGTCTAAAGTACGTATCCTTCCATTAAAGAAAGCAAGTGGCAAAGGTTTCTTGTCATAAAATTGAGATGTTTTGCCTTAAAGCACCACAACAAGTTGGATGATGTGTTTTGCACATGTAGAATGCTTTCTCATCTTAACAATTGTGGTAAAGATTTTATACATGCTCTGAAATTTCTATTATAGACCATATTGAAGACAAATAAGAGATAAACAAGCAACGAAAAGAGGAAATATGACATACGAGAATTTATATGGAATATCCCAAACAACTGAGGTGGAATAGCATGAATAGGACCAAAAATAATCAATCAACTTGACATCATGGTATAACAATTCTCACAAGCTCAAGAGAGTGATGTTTCCATAATTAAGTCCTATTTCATCTTATATAGAGTTAGCTCCTAATCCCAACATTCAATAGAGGACACAACTTAGACATTATTAAATACAAAGTAAAAATACTACTTAATCCTTTATGTAACATAATAGTCAACTATAGACTTGTCATGGTTGACTATGATTTTATGCTTATTGACCACATAAACTGTGTCGCTAATTGTTCCTTATGGATTTAATAACTTTTTTCCCTTTCCTTGTACATTCATGCTCTAAGATCTAAGGAGGGTATAAATTTAAGGCAAAAACTTAATGATTCTCTATCTTATTTTGAATTATAATGACTCAATATATGTACATAAATTTCAGCTTCACCTATACAATAAGCTAATTCATTTCAGTCTTGCCGACTCACTTGCCTCTAGATTATCTAGTACGCTATATTTAACTACGAACCTTCCATCACCTATTAAGTCATTGGGTGCTTCATGAACCCTTAGGCTCCATCTTCCTCCAAACTCTTTATTAATTGAGATATCAAATGTTTCTTAGACTCTTAAGCTCAACTTCCTATGCACATTTACCTCTGAACTCGCTCATTTAATGCCTAAGTAAAATGGACCCTTTCATCATACCGCTAAATATTTAGTTGTTTTCTACATAGCCAACTACATCGACATTTCTCCAACTTAGGATTGGAATCTATTATATGGAACCATTCAAAATCAATAACCTCTTACTATAAGAACAAATTGTTGATAAAAACTCCTCCTTATGATTATCAAACCTTTATGAGAAAGCAAATCTTCCTATACTATAGTAATTGGTACAATTTAATAAACCAAGAAAGTGCACAACAATCTCGATAAAGATTTCACACATGACAAAATGCACATCTACTTAACATGCTTTCTAACTTGAATTTTTCTTACATAATGATTTCCAACTTTTGCTTATTTCACATTTGCACAAAACAACCTACATAGGCTCTTAGGTCTGGTACCAATCTACATACATTAAATGCACTCATGAATCTCATACATTGATTAAGGATAAGTAATAAAGCAATCTATCATCCTTTAACTTTAACTTTAACTATTGCCATATCATCGATTGTTTTACACTTATTGTTTGACACCTAATGAAACCAAACCATAGAGATCTAAACTCCCTTATCAAAAAACCAAACCATTGTATATATGTTGATCTTAGCAATTGAACAATTGCAAAAGCATTGCCTTTAGAACAAAATTATAGTCTAATTATCCCTACTCATAGGTTGTCTCTAGAACTTGTAAAGTGAAGATGCAATAGAGCACATCAAGATTATCACAAATCTTCTATAGTTTTCTCTATCTATTTCACTAAGAAAATACTAGCACTTAAACTTAGTAGAACTCATATCCGTCACCTTTATAGGTCTTGCACTTAAATCCCATCTACTACACATCAAATATGTATCTTTATTAAATCCCTCAGTATCATACTTGGCTCCTTAATGTATAGATCACAAACCCAAAATTCTTGATCTTCTTATATCACTATGAACTCTTAACAAATGCCAACAATGAAGGTCTTGCATTGCCACTGTCGGGCTCTATCTAGTTTACCATCTTAGCTTTAACTTCTAGATGTTGTTCCTCCAACCTTTATCTAACAGACTTAACCCTTGTGAACCTTTGCTTTCTCAATGATTACTTTAACATGAGCTTATTTGTGCATGTGTGCCCTTAGTACCACTTTATTAAGAATCTTACATGATTTTCTTCTTATATATTAGAGAACACAAGTAGGAGATAAGCAAGTAAATGATGGAGATAATATAATGAATAAGATTTAAAGAGAAAAACTGTAAAAAACCTAATCAAGAAAACATAGTCAAGAATGCACGTAATCGACTAAAGTAATAATTAACATCATGATATAACAATTCTCATAATCTCGTTGGAGGGACACTCCTACAAAGGATTTTCTTACGATAAACATGGCTTTTATAACACTATAACAGCAAATACATGGAGTTACAAATGTCCTAAGCCTTGTAAAATCAATAAGTTGGGCTTAGCACCTGAAATTTAGGGTAACTTCAAAATTAGTTCATTTAGGCTTGAAACCGACTAGAGAACTCTAAAAATTACTCAAAGTGTACCCATGAATTTAATTATTGAAATATAATATTAAAATATTAATATAAGCTAAAATGATAAAATTAATTCACTCATTAGTAAAATTTCAAAAATTTTTGAAAATTCAATCGATAATAATAAAAGAGGTTAGAAATAAATTAAATAAATAAATAAGTAATAAATGAAATGAAAAGTAATTAATAAATAATAGTAAAATGTATTCGGTTATTTAAGGTTGTAGAAGCTTCTAATTTGAATGAAAACTAACCTAAGTAACTAAAATATAATAAAATAAGTTAGATAACTTCATTAGTAAGTCAAGGAACCTAGTTTATTTTAACAAAACAAGGGTTTTTGCTGCTAGTTTTAGTTGACAACCATCAACAAAATCATGTTTAAAGAAAGAAGGGCTGCCACTTAGCATGAGGAAAAGTTAAAGGCACTATGCATGTCATTCACAAACCTAAATGACCCCACTAACTCATGCCTATAAATACCCATACTCCTCACTATTTTAGACCTTTGAATGCTTTACAGAGAAGGAAAATTCATAGGAGTACTTTTGGGTTTCAGAGAACTTATAGAAAATTAAAAAAAAAAAAATTGGCATTAATTTACAAGTTCAGGGTTTCTAGACTTAGGAGCAGCCCAATTGCGAATGACTACCACCATAAGGACCACCAGTCAAGGCCATTTCCTACCAACAAACACCCATTATCGTTGGTAGCTAGAGCTTCTTCTACTGATAAGTTCGATTTTTAGCTTGATTTTAAAAAATTTATAAAAATTATAGAAAAGTTTTTTTCTAACATTATTTTAAGTTTATTTGCATGTAAAATTATTACTTTTGTAAAAATCATTCATATTATACATTGTCCCTAAGAAATGTAATGTTGGGAACCAATTTTTGCTTTGATTTTTAGAAGCCTAAAAGATTTAGATTTTTTTGCCAAAATTTTATTCATGCTATATCATATAAATATTGCTATATAAAAGCTTTTCTAAAACCTTTTATTTTATTTGGGTTGATTTTTTGTTTATGAAAAACTGATAAGTAGGAGTTTACAAGAAATTTATTATTTTTCAATTTTTTTTGTTTAATTTGATTATGAAGCATTTTCTAAGTAAATTTTTGTTACATACAACATGATAATCATGGTTTTTAAGTGGAAATGTTGAAATTCATGAAAAGATGGGCTTTGTAAAATTAGATGTGGTGATTTTTCACTTAATTACAAATGTTGATCTTTTTCAAGTTAGTGAATTAACTAATTTTTGTTAAAAATCCAAATAATCACTAGCAAATACAAGGTATATGTTGGTGCACATGTTTACTTTTTGCAACAATGCTATGTTTTTCAAGCTAAAATTATGAAATTTAAGTGTTTTAGTTGATTAATATGAGAACTGCCCATTTAGTGAATTTCAAAAACATGTATGTTTATTTTGATGATTTTTCTAAGCCTTACAAGTCGATATTTGCGTTGTCTTAACTAAGTAGAATATGATTAAAGTGAATAGAAGTGTGAATTGTGGAGTTTTTAGTGATGTGGAGTAAATCTAGTAGTTGCAAAAGGTTCTGTAGAAACTATGGAGTAGACTGATGATGAGTAGAAAGTTTTGTAGAAGCTATCTAAGTCAACCTTAGGCCATTATAGTGAAAACTTTAGTAGAAGATTCCCTGGAGAAGAATTATATCCTCAACCTTAATAGTAGAAACCGTCATGCCCCAAAGCGGTAGAGTTGTAATAGCCCCGTTGTGTAAACAATTCTAAGATAGAAGTTGCCTTTACAATTGCTATCCTAAACCTGATCTACACAAAGTGTCTACGACTAACCCGTTTTAAAGCAAATAGTTCGTAATTTAAATAAATTATTTACCTAAGAAAATGAGAATATATATATATATATATATACTATTATTTAGTTATTATGATTAACGTTTACAACGTTTCATCGTAATATATTTCCTAGTTATTACATTATTTATAAATGAAAAATTCTAAAATAAAAGCTTAGACCTTAAAAATATATGTTTGTTCTTCAAATGTTTTTCCTCACTTCCTAGGATCCAGTAGTTGCTAGCTTCAGGGTAGTTGTAAGTCGCTTCTTAACTAGCACCTACAACAACTTCTATAGGGATGTGAGCAACCATAGCTCAGTAAGTTAGGATGGAGGACTTAAAACTATACTATAAACATAAATAAGGTTATCAACCAAATCATTTTGTACAATGCATGTTTGAGCAAATGCTATCGCATGACGTTGTCCGGCCAGTCGTAAGATTAGAGAAATTTTGCCCTCTCTAATCCGGGTTGAGGAGTTACCGTTAATGCAACAGCTCACGACCAAACCCAGATTAGTGTAATGGACACATCGCTCCTCCCGCAATTACCTTCGAACCATTGACTTCACTCTTGCCGCGACCTCCTCACTTTTCACTTAGTTTGACTAAGGATGAAGAAGGGACCCGTTATGCTATCCAGCGCTATCCCTTTTGAAGGGATCGGTATTTAGTTGGAGAATCCTAGGTTTTCCCTAATGAGTTGCTATGTAAGTTCGATTTATGTTTACAAGTCATATCTTTGTTAAGTTCAGTCTAGGGTGATTGATCACTTCATACAATACAAGCCAAAACAACATACAGAATCATAGCATCACTCATAATTAAGCACATGTATACAACAAATTATCTAACAAGCACAACCAAGTATAATTTCAAGCCTCCAAAATACAGCAACGTATTAATCCTAACTTACCTAGACTCCTCATTTCTTCACTTAAGATCCGACTCGCTCAGGCCATCGCCAATCATTCCTATAACACAAATGTGGTTTCAGTTTTTCATATAACTATTATAGATTACTTATATCTTATAACGCTTATTGTTATATTTTGTTTAGGGTTTAATATACCTAATTATTTAAGTCATAAGTCTTTTACAATTCTTTTTGAATCGTGTTAAATTCTGTTTTAGTTTTTGCATCGATTTCTAAATTAAGTTTTTAACTTAATTTTTGGTTAAAGATTTATATTTACACCCTAAGAAATCATTCCGACCCATACAGTAAAATTAATCACATTATCTTTGAATATCCTAAATATCGTTTTTAGTCTCTAACTAGTTTTCTAGTCCGTGTGGTACACTCGAATCTTAATTTAATCATCGAATTCACCCTCGTTATGAGAAAATCTTACATTTTTCATATAATTACCCTAATTTAAGTTTCCTATCAGATTTATTATATATTTCTATTATTATCATAATATTAATTTTTATTCTAATATTTTCTATTTATTATATTTTTGATAATTGCGTATTATGTACTCTTACTTATTATGTACATAATATATATATAATATTTTTATCACTCTAATTACCATCTCTCAACATCAATTATCATTTCAAAATGTCTAAATTCATCCTAAATCAGATTTTACGCCTAATTACCCTAATTTACAAAATTAACTTAAAATTTACTATTTTTCCTTATTACTTATTTACTACATAATTAGCCTAATAATTACATCTAACACCTTAAATGCTACAAGTATCATACTTCATCAAATTTTAACATCCTGAAACATATAATTATTCACTAAATCATTAATTAACCATTTAATTACTTAATTAACCCTAAATTGCTCATTTTATGCCTCATTTTAAGGCCTAAAAATTATCTAAAAATTTTAAAAATTATTTTTTAAAAACGGGCTTCATAGCACTATTCTATATCATCTAAGTAGTCTATACAAAAATTTTGGGCTTAAAACTACACTCCTAAGGTCATTTATTTATAAACCAAAACATGTTCGGTTTTGTATGATTTCTTAAAGACCATATATCACAAGACATATTTTCATCAAAATAATATTTTTCATAAAAAATACATATTAAAATATTTTAGAATAACAAAATTCATAATTTTCTAAGAATATTTACTATTTTTATAAAATTATACAAAATTAAGCTAGAAATCGAACCCACCGGTTTTGGTGGCTCTAGCCACTGTCAGTGGCCATGAGTGTATCAACCCACCAGGGTGCTGCCACCACCGTGTGGTGGCCATCCACTCCCAGTTGCTCGTCAGGTCTGGGTTCTCCTTAGAAGCCCCAATTGTATAGATTTTTTGTGATTTTTTCTAAAACCTTAATTTACTCTCAATTTCACCTCTCTCTAATTTTCTAAACTTCCTGACATCTAAAATGAGCTTCTGAAAAATTTGGAGTATTTATAGAGCTTAAGGGAAGTTATTGTGCATTAATTTGATTAGATAATTGCCTTATCTTTTTTTTCAATTTGCCTTTTGTGTTGTTCTAATTTAATTGGCTAATTTTTTTCTTATTTTCCCCAGCTGCCACAACCTAAATCTGAATCATTCCTTATTTTTTCTGATTTTTATTTATTTTTTCTTAATTAATTATGAATTTTCTCTAATTATTTAGTATTATTTTAGCACATTTCATGCATTTTAAGTAATTACGCGTATTTCTACCTACATGTAAATTCATATATAGTACAAATAAATATTCCGAAATATTATTTAGGTTATTTTATAATTTTTAGTATATATATAATTTATCTTTAACTATTCGTTTGTTATCGGAATACATTTTACGCATTTTCAATAAATAACGAGTTATATACTTAAAATTTGGAAATTTTATACTCTTTTATTTTATTGCTTATTTTCTTAAATTCAAACTTACGGGATCATTTTTACTAATATTTCTAGCTTTACTTATATTTAAGTTTAATTCGATCTTTCAGTCGATCGGAACCCTAAATAGCTGGTCGTGAGGCTTACATTTCCACTCCCCTTACAATAGTTTCGTTCTCAAAACTACTATATATCTATGTATTGCTCACTAAACTAAAACTAACAATTTATATTCTCTTGCTATTCTAAAAATTGAAAAGAAACCATAAGTAGTGCTTCACCTTTACTACATTAAGTTCTACTTTAGTTTCTAAATCTAAACCTTCGTCCTGTCATATCTTTACCTATTCCGTGTCTCAACTCTGGAACTTCTGAACTTGATTATCCAGTATTTTTGTAGGTTACCTCATAACCTTAAAACTCATCTTCCATTCTACTAAACTATTTTCAAATGAAATTTTTGTGTAGTCTATTGATTAAGTTTCTGAATTACTTTTTGATTAACATTCCACTTCTTCTATACTTGGACCTTTGCTCGATCTCTTAATTTTCCTTCCTTTACATTCCCTACCTTAGTATCAATTAGGGCTTATTTCATCATCATAGTCTTCTAGTCGTATTATACTATCTTATGACTTAGCTTTATGACCTCGCAAATTTTCTTATTGGTTTATTCTCCATTTATTCCTTGTTTGATTGTTTCTTAAGTTTTATTTGTAATCATTGGTAATTCTAAATTCACTTCATATAATCACCTTTCCTCTCATTCATAATTTTCTACTCAAAATGATTATACTACTGTCATAGCTTCTCATTTATTCTTTATACAGCTTAGCATAGGATCAATAGAAGCAAATTTGGCAAATCTTGACTTTTCTCCATCTCGGATTCCAATGAGATGGTTAACAACCCAATTTGACTCGATTTGATTTGACTCGACTTGAGAAGAATGATTATGACTTTTGACTGACAGACTTAGCAAAAGAGACAGTATTGAAAAGAACTGATTACTTGACAAAACACAACATAGCAAAATACACTGATCAAATCAACATGACATGAGACTCAACAACAACAATTTGACAATTTCAGATTTGCCATGTCCCTATTGGATTACCTATTGTAACTACTAATATGAAGTGTATTATAGCTTCATAGCTTCTTCATACATTAGATTACCTCAATGGATTTTCCTCTAATCACCAATTTAACATTTTTAATATCTACTGAAATCTCTTCTCCAAATACAACGAGATTAATGAAAAAGTATTATCTCCTTCGAAAATCATACCGTCTTCAAATTTGTATACTACTTCTGATCACTTAACTTTAGTATTGCCATGCATATAAACTTTGTATATCAACATCCCATCGATAGTTATCATAGCGAGCGTTTTCATATATAGTTGGCATGCATTCGTTTCTCCCAATTCTATGAATACAATTTATGCACTGATCCTATATTGATATCATTCCAATATAATATTATTCTAAAAATCAACAGTCACTCCTCTAACTTTTAAGGTCTCATTTACAACATCCAATACAAAGTTTCGACTATAGGTTTGATTCTTGATTAACTTAATTACGAAATTCGAATATCTACAAAAAAATCTTTAGAATGCATTTGAACCTTTAGTAGAAGGTTTGCTAAATTAGAACTAAACCTTAAGACCTTGTAGAAGGTTATATGGGCAATGAGTATAGGTAACTATCTTTGTAGAAGCCTAAGGAGAAGGTACCAAAACCTTAGGATGCCCTTGTAGAACGATTGAGTAGAAGGCCCACTAGCCTACAAAGTAGTAATAAAACTTAATATTCATAACAAACACTTAGTAGATACTATAAGAATGTTAACCCTAATTAAAAAAAGTATAATGACCAAAAGATTGTTACTTCAATAAATTGTATAGATACTAAAATATGATTTGTAATATAAGGAGAGTTGTTGGTGAATTTTGGGGTAAGGAAATAGTCCTACAAAATAAGTAAAATACTTGGTACTGGGGCTAGTCCGGTACAGCTACTCCAATGCCTAAGTTAGAATGGTAATTTAGTATAGTAAATATGTGAATAAGAAGTGTCAAAGAGCTCTTACAAAGCTTTTTTTCGGTATTTATAAGTGGTTATTGTGTCTAAGGCAGTTATCGGGGTAACTGTTAAGACACGTGGAGACCTCTTGACTTGACATCTCCCCTAATATGTAGGGATAGCAAGCGATTATAAAATATAACCATGCTTATGATAATTATTCGTGCCATAGATTCGAATTCAAACCAGGAGTGTTTCTTGTACTCGGCATAAGTGCCGTATGTTTTCTACAGAGTGCGAATGTTGAGAGAGTTGATTACCTGACATCTTGACTAATGAAAGGATGAGTGTAAGTAGAGCGAAAACTGACTATCAACACTAGCTGAAACGTTGCCATTTCAAAACTCTCACCCATTCGAGAAACTAAAAAGTTGTAGGCACGACATCTGTCTCCTAGGTCATCAATTTGTTATAGGCCTAATAACTGTCAGAAAGTTTTCAACCGTTAAATTTCTATCACGAGACACGTGTCAACAATCTGCGCGATTATCATATCAGTGTATCAGTACTATCAAAAGCAGATTTGTAATTACGAGAATGGATCGTCCATATATAAGGTACTATTCATAATTAGATTTCACTTCTTTAGTTGCACCTAAAATTTTCGTTCATTTTCCAATCTTCAAAATCTCATTCTTCCACTCATTATTTCATTTCATACAACCGCCTAGGTATGGTTCGCAAAGTTGTTTGTTGACTTGTTTTATCTGATTCCAAGGCAACGGAAACTGAAGCCACTCTTCCTCCCCCCCCCCCCCCCCCCCTAAAAAAAGGATCGAGGTGGCATGTTCTTCAGGTGATTCGGCCAATAGTATGGAGGTAAGGTAAGATAAACTTACTCGGATTAACGAGCTTCCTATGGATAATTATCCTAAGGATACGAAAGGGAGGTCTTTAGCAAAATATCTATACAACACAATAGCTTACTTTCGTGATTCTCTTGATGGGACCTCAGTTCTGTAGATAAAGTTCTTGTCATAAAGTACAATCAGTACTAGTGAGATCTTCCTGGAACATGGAACTTGAGGATGCTGAGAGACAGGGAGAGAGTATACTTTCCACGGGAGCATGAGTTCTATATATACCTGAAGTATTTGAATTTTGGGTTGCGTTTCCCTTTCTCAACTTTTAGTCGAGGCTTTTTCAACTACTTCAAAGTCATGCCAAGTATGTTCTCACCCAATACATATCGGCTTTTGGTGGCTTTTGAGATAGTATGTGAAGAAGTTGAGGTCAAGGCTACGCTTCAGCTATTTAGATTTTTCTTTACTATTTGTAGGCAGCTTGACAGGTGATACTTCGCTATTGCAAGGCATGAGCGTAAGTTCATGGATGGGTTAGAATTCAAGATTCATAAGTGGCATGATAAGTTGGTGTCAATTGTATCTAATGAGAACTTAGACTTCTAGACCCAATGGACTGAGTTGATATATACAAAGGATGTAGATCTGATGCCGAATGATACAGCAGTAGCGAAGAAGATTCAGGAGAGAAGGAAAAACAAAATGTTCTTCTGGGACGCTGAAAGAATTATACGGTGTTATGAAAACGGCGAACCAACATTTTCTGAAAAAGAAGGTAAGCTGATGTGTTACCACCATGTTGAGTATAGCTATGAGGAAAGCTGTTCTCGAGACTTTGGGGAAAATAGTGACCTTTGAGCCTTGTTCAGTACAGAAAATGTAAGCTCATATTTTTATTCTATTCATATTAATCGATTTGCTTGAGTTGTAGATATGGGTAGCGGAGAGGTGAATCTTACAAAGCTACTTGCTTGGGCCAAGGCTAAGAAGTCCAAGGCTAATAGGAGGGGGACCACCTTAGTAGCTACCATACGGCCTGCTGTTGCAAAGAGACCAACAAAGGAAGCTACAACAAAGCAGATAGCTGCGTAGATCTCTCATTCTACCGAGAGAGTAAAGGAGAATGAGAATATACAACTAACCAAAGTTTGTTCTGAGGAGCCTCCGGTCATGATTATTCAAGCTTCCATTAAGCTGAAGAATAGCAAGCGTTGAGAGATATACCCCGATGAGGAGGATGAAAATGCCATTGTTGCAGAAGGCTCATCACAGGTGATCATGGTGGCTTTAAGTAATGAAAAAAGACTAGGGAAGGAACTTATCGGCCAACTACCTATCAAGAAGTCCAAAGGCTTAGACAAAGGGGTGAAGGAGGCAATGCGTTCTAAAGCTCTCAGCATCATTAACGCTGAATTCTTGCCAAACAAAGAGGTTGGCAAGTACTTCATCCCTTGTTGGAGCCATAAGATTTTGGATACTGACTCGGCCTTGGGAGATAGGGCGAAATCTTTAGCTTTAATGGAAGGGGTCATTCTTCCAAAAGATAAAGATATCGCCAAGAAGGATGTCGATAGGGTCGGTGGTTACAATAAGGCCCATGTCACGATCAAATTGTATGATGTGAGTATCCATAAACATTGCTTTTAATTATCATGCTCGTTCGAGTAATTAACACATTTTCTTTTTCTAGATGAGCAACCACATTCTTACAGATTTAGACGAAGCTGACAGAGAGGTAAAGAAAGTAATATCTTCAGTTATATGTGTAATATCCAATCATTCTTGACTATAATAACTGAATTTACTGTAGAAAGTTGAGGATGCATATAATGCATCAAAGGCTCAAACTGCTGTAGCCGAGAATACGGAGATTAGGACTGAGATAGAGGCAAGAAAACTTAAGGAGGAACTTGCTGCCAAGAAATTGGCACAAGACCTCACCACTGATGAAATCTCTAGCCTGAAGGCCAAAATGGAAGAACAGTACAAAGAGTCCAAAAGCCTGAAAGAGGAGTTACAGAAGAAAAAGGAAGAGTGCTGGGGCTTGAGCTGAAATATTTGCATGATGAGTGACGATGAAGATAAGCTCAGGATGCAGATAAAGGAGTTGGAGATCAATAACTCAAACTTATAGAGCCGTATTGCCAAGTTGGAGGAGACTGTGAGAAAGGGGGCATTTGTTGAAGAGGCTCTTGATATAGTAACTCCAAGTCAGCAATACGAGAAACTTCTACGCAAAAAGTTACTGAAGGGATTTCAAGCGGCAAGAGAAGAGGTCTTGAAGCTTCATCTCGATTATGATCTCTCGGTCTCAACTTTGTCGACATCGATGACAAAGTTAGTAGTGCCGACAAAGATGAAGGCGATGAGACGGGTGCCAAGAGTATCGATCAAAGTGATAATGAAGCTCATGCCAAAGAAGTTGCTCGCTTTGAGAACCCAGTTACAGAGGAAGCCCTAACCAAAGATTTAAGAATCACTTATGCTGAATCTGAGAATAGGCCATAAGACTTGTTATATTGGTGTATTGCATTCTCGTATAATTAATAATTGGAATATAATTAAGGTAATGTCGAGTGCTTATGACTATTCACGTAACTGCACTTTTACGATTTGTATGGTTTTTGCATGTTGTTTCACGCTCTCATTCATTGGCATGCTTTAATTCACTCCATTTGTTTCTCGGCATGTTTTATTTCACATGCCCTGCTATTTTTCAACCTGTTTCATTTCACAAGCCCTATTAACTTTTGATCTATTTTGTTTCCCAAGCCTATCGCTTTTAAGCATATTTTATTTCACACGCCCATTATTTTTCGGCATGTTTTATTTCACATGCCCATTGTTTTATATTGTCCGTTAACTGTTTGAGGTGTAGCCTAGTCGCATTACTCGGCCATATAGTTAATTTATATAATTCTTTTATCGCGTTAAGCTAGAACTTAGATTAGCTCATTTGCCATGCAGCCTAGAACTTGTTGTCATGTCTCGAAGCAGTAGAGTCATAACAGCCCCGCTGTATAAACCATTCTAAAGTAAAAGTCAGCCTTACAACCGCTATCTTAGACCTGATCTACACAAGACGTCTACGATTAACCCGTTTTGAAGTAAACAGTTCGTAATTTAAATAAATTATTTACCTAAGAAAGTGAGAATATATATATACACTATAATTTAGTTATTACAATTAACGTTTACAACGTTTAACCATAATATATTTTCTAGTTATTACATTATTCAGAAATGAAAAATTCTAAAATAAAAGCTTAGACTTTAAAAATATATGTTTGTTCTTCAAGTGTTTTTCCTCACTTCCTAGGATCCAGCAATTGCTAGCTTTAGAATAGTTGTAAGCTTTAGAATAGTTGTAAGCCGCTTCTTGGCTAGCACCTGCAACAACGTCTATAGGGATGTAAGCAACCACAGCTCAGTAAGTTAGAATGGAGGAATTGAAACTATACTACAAACACAAACAAGGTTATCAATCAACTTATTAGGTGTAATGCATGTTTAAGCAAATGCCATTGTACGACGTTGTTCGGTCTGTTGTAAGATTAAAGAAATTGTATCTGCTTTATTCTAGGTTGAGAAGTTACCGTTAATGCAATTGGTCACGACCAAACCCAAGCTTATGCAATTAAGACACCGCTCCTCTCGCGATTACCTTTAAACCATTGACTTCACCCTTACCACAACCTCCTCACCTATCACTTAGTTCGACTAAGGATGAAGAAGAGACTCATTATGCTATCCAGCACTATCCATTTCGAAGGGGTTGGTATTTGGCCGAAGAATCCTAGGTTTTCCCTAGTGGTTTGCTATGCAGGTTTGATTATGATTACAGGTCGTGTATTTGATTAGGTCCAGTTTAGGGTGATCAATCATTTCATAGAAATCATACAATACAAGCCAAGCAGTAAATCAAAAATCATATCATTAGCTCAGAACAAGCACAATCAAGTATAATTTCAAGCCTCTAAAATATAACATTATATTAATCCCAACTTACCTCGACTCTTTGCTCACTCTCTCGAGGTCTAACTCACTCAGGCCATCGCCGATTATCCTTATAACACAAACGTGGTTTCACTTTTTCATATAACTATTATAGGTTGGTTTTATCCTATAATGCTTATTGTTATCTTTTGTTTAGGGTTTAATATACTTAGTTATTTAGGTCTTAAATCTTTTATAATTTTTCTTGAATCGTGTTAAGTTCTGTTTCAGTTTTCTCATTGATTTCTAAATTAGGTTTTTAACTCAGTTTTTAATTAGAGATTTATAAGTATACCTTAAGAAATCATTCCGACCCATAATGTGAAATTAATCACATTATTTTCGGATATTCTAAATATCGTTTTTAGTCTCTAACTAATATTATAGTTCACGCGATATACCGGAATCCTAAGTTAATTACCGAATTTACCCCTGTTATGAGAAAATCTTACATTTTTCATATAGTTACCCTAATTTAAGTTTCCTATTAGATTTATTGTATATTTCTATTATTATCATAATATCAATTCTAACCAATATTTTCTTAATTATTAATTTCTCATAATTACATATTACACATTATCACCTAATGTATACAAAATGTACACATCTAATATTTTCATCACTTCAAATATTATCTCCTAACTTCAAATAACATTATAAATATCTAAATTCATCCCAAATCAGATTTTAAACCTAATTACCCTTAATTACCAAATTAACTTAAAATGTATTATTTTTCCTTATTACTTATTTACTATATAATTACCCTAATAATTACATCTAACATCTTAAATGCTACAAGTATCATATTTTGTCAAATTTCAACATCCTAAAACATATAATTGTACATCAAATCAGTAATTACTCATTTAATTACTTAATTAACCCTAAATTACTCATTTTATGCCTCATTTTAAGGTCTAAAAGTTATCTAAAATTTTCAAAAATTCATTTTTGAAAAAGGGCTTTGTGGCACTGTTCTATATCACCTAAGTAGTTTACTTAAAAATTTTGGGCTCAAAACTACACTCTTAAGGTCATTTATTTATAAACCAAAACATGTTCGGTTTTGTATGATTTCTTGAAGACTATATATTATAGGATATATTTTCATCAAAATAATATTTTTCCTAAAAAATACATACTAAAATATTCCAAAATAATAAAATTCATAATTTTCTAAGAATATTTACTATATTTTTATAAAATTACACAAAATCGGGCTAGAAATTGAACTCATTGATTTGGATGGCCATAGGTGTGTCAGCCCACCTGAGTGGTACCACCACCATGTGGTGGTGGTGGTAGCTATCAACTCTCAACTGCTCATCGAGTTTGGGTTCTCCTTAGAAGCCTCAACTATACAAATTTTTGCTAAATTTTTGTATAACCCTAATTTCCTCTCAATTTCACCTCTTTCTAATTTTCTAGGATTTCAAACTGGTCAAGTGAGCTTCTGAAAAATTTAGGGTATTTATAGAGCTTTAGGGAAATTGTTATGCATTAAATTTATTTGGCAATTACCTTCTCTTTTTCTTTTTGACTTTCTATTTGGCTAAATTTAATTGGTTAATTTCATTATTTAATTTTCAGATTGCCACGCCCTACTTCTAGACTTTTCCTCATTTTTCTATATTTTTCTTGATTTTTTCTTAATTAATTATGAATTTCCCTTAATTATTTAGTATTATTTTAGCACATTTCGCGTATTATAAGTAATTATATGTATTTCTACTCATATGTAAATTCATATATAGTACAAATAAATATTCTAAATATTATTTAAGTCATTCTATAATTTTTAGTATACATATAATTTATCTCTAGCAATTCGTTAATTATCGGAATGCATATTTATGCATTTTCAATAAATAACAAGTTATATACTTAAAATTTGGAAATTTTATATTCTTTCATTTTATTGCTTATTTTCTTAAGTTCAAACTTACAAGATCACTTTTACTAATATTTCTAACTTTATTTGATAATTTAGGCTCGATCAGATCCTTTAATCGATCGTCGATGGTCCTAAATTCTATGAGTTAAACTTTGGGTAGCTGATTGTGGGTTTTACACACATTCATTCGGCAATTATAACCAAAACATAATGAGACTTCAAATATATAATTGTTATAAATAAGTCTTACAAGTATGTTGGCTACTACTAAATGAGCGACAGTAGAAGTCATTCAACATTAATTGAAATAAAATTTTAGATTATTAGTGTTCTAAGCTTGAGAGATGATGGATCCATGCCCCCTCGCCAACAATTTTCTGGATTCTAATAAGATCCTCCCAATTTGCGTCGAGCTTTCCCTAATTTGCTTATGTGCATATTGCTTCCATCTTATGACAAACCAAATCTCTAGGTTAGAAAACCTTGTACTTAACTTTCTGATTGTAGTATCTTGTTGCTTTATGTTAGTATGTCGTGACCTTGGCTTTTGCAATGTCTCGAATTTCCTCAATAGTGTCTAAATTCGCTGTCTTTTCGACTTAATTAAACATAACGTCAAAATTATGTGTATGCAAATTAGGCAAGTCTAACTCAATCGGCAACACCGTTTCAGTGCCGTATTCTAACTTAAATGGTGTCTCTTCCATTACAATTCTATAAGTGGTTCTATATCCCCATAGGACATTCAGTAATTCATTGGCCCACTTCCTCTTAACTTGATCTACTTTCCGTTTCAAGCTATTTAGTACGATCTTGTTTATGGCTTCAACTTGTTCATTTTTCTGAGGGTGTACTACGGACGTATAGTTGAGCCGAATGCTGTGCCTTTCACAAAATATTCCAAACCTATTGTTGTCAAACTGCAGGCCGTTACCTGTAATTATCATGTAAGGAACTCCGAATCTTGATATGATGGCATTGAAGACGAAAGCTTCCACTCTCTACTCCATGATTTGCTATAGCCTCAGCTTCGGCCCATTTAGTAAAGTAAACCACAGTGATAATGATGAATTGTCGCTAGGCGGTAGACTTGGGAAAGGGTCCGAGAAAATCTAGCTCCCACTAGGCAAAAGGCCAAGGGCTGGTTAAGCTACATAATTCAATTACGGGTGCTTTACTTGGTAACTCGTACTTCTAGCATTGAGGACACTGTTGGACAATGTCCTTCGCATGTTCTTTCATAGTCGTCCAATAATAGCCGAGTTGCAGTGCTCAAATATACAATGTTTGCACCATCGTATGATTACTACATATGCCACCATGAAGTTCAGATAATACCCTCTTAGCATCCCTCGGGGAAAGGCATCAAAAGTAAGGTTGAGATATGCCACGCTTATACAGTTGACCACCAATCAGCATGTAGTTCATAGCCTGGTAAGCTAATCTTCGTGCTTACTTTTTGTCGTCGGGAATAGTACCTTCTTTTAGATAATTCACTAGGGAATCCATCTATGATTCTTCTTTTAGGCAAGGAGCTAACTTATAGCTTTGCGAGAGATTTGATAAGCTTTTATATGGGAGAAATTCGACGAAAAGTTTCTCGTTCAACTCAAGGAATGCCATACTGGCCAACTTCGACAGCTTTTCGATAGTAATATTCTTACTTCTCGAAATTTTGTGAATAGAGAAAGAAAGGAATTCTTTTGCAAGTGTTTGCACCACCAATAGGTACTTGCTCATTTGTTCTTCTCTTGTCGCATAACTTTTGTTGACTTAATTTACCACCAACTGGGAATTAGAGAACACTTCGAGTTTCTCGGCACTAATTTCTTTTGCTAATTTCAATCCAGCAATTAGAGCTTCGTACTCTACTTCATTGTTATTGGCTCGAAATCCAAATTTCAGAGTGTAATAAACTTTGACATTATGGGGGCCTTGAAAAATTAGGCTTGCACCACTTCCTTCTTGTGTTGAAGGACCATCGACATAGAGAAACCAGATGGGTTTCTCGGTAATCTCCACACAGTTTTCGTCTCTAGTGAATTCAGCTACAAAATTTGCCAGTACTTAGGCCTTTAGTGTCATTTTGGGTTTATATTGTACACCATGAGCATTAAGCTCTAAAGCGTATATCATCATTTTCCCAGAGGAGTCGGGCTACTGCAATGCTTGTTGGAATGGTTGATCGATGAGGATGATAATCTAATGAGATTAAAAGTATGACTTTAACTCTCTTGTCGAGAGAACCATAGCCAATACAAATTTTTCTATCTTTGTGTACTGAAGCCCTGACCCTTGCAAAACATGAATCATGTAATAAACAGGTCAATACTCTTTACCATCAATTCGGACCAATACAGAGAAAAGCGCTCGACAGTTGACTAATAGATACAAGTATAAATTTTCTCTAGGAATGGATGTCGAGAATATCGGGGGCGACGTAAGAAATTCCTTAAGCTCGTTGAAAGCTCTTTCACAATCTTTGGTCTAATTGAATTCCTTTGGATTCTTCAAAATTTTAAAGAATTCTGTACACCTATCGGCACTTCTCGACACGAATCTGTTGAGGGCAGCAATTCTTCCAGTAAGTTCCTGTACCTCTTTGATCATACGAGGTGATTTCATAATCCTTATGGCTTCAATCTTTCTCGAATTGGCCTTGATGTCACGTCGTGTGACCATATGCCCAAGAAATTTCCTTGATGTTGTGTCAAAGATGCACTTTTGTAGGTTAAGTTTCATGTAATATCTCTATAATGTAGCAAACGTCTCCTTTAGATTTACGAGATGCTGATCTTCTTTCATGCTCTTCACAATCATATCATCCACATATACTTCAACATTCCTATGGATATGAGATTTGAACATCTTCATTACTGATCTTTGGTATGTGGCACCAGTGTTCTTCAACCCAAAGGGAATCACCGTATAACAATATATTCCAAAATTGGTAACAAAAGGTGTATGGACATTATTTGCCTTGTCCATCCTGATTTGATTGTAACTAGAGAAAGTGTCCATAAAGGAAAACAACGTATGTCCTACAGTTGCATCTGCCATTTGATCTATTTTTGGCAACGAGAAATAATCCTTAGGACAGGCCTTATTGAGTTCCGTGAAGTCTATACACAATCGCCACTTGTCGTTAGACTTCTTGACTAGCATACAATTTACTAGCTAAGTCGGATAAGGCTTTTTCCAGATGAATCCTACCTTCAATAATTTCTGGACCTCTTCTTTTATTGCCGTTGATTTCTTTGGTGCAAAATGTCTCTTTTTCTATTTGACCACTTTTAAGCTTATATACCGTAACGTCTCTAGGAATACTCGGCATATCTAATGGTGACCATGCGAACACATTAGCATTAGTTTGCAAGAAGTCAATCAGACTTTACCAGACATCTATTAACATGGGTTTTCCTATCCTTATTGTCTTCTCGAGATCATTTCCCAAAGGAATTTCCTCTGTATTATTCTCGGCGTTCTCTATGCCGACTAACTTGCCTTTTAGGTAAATCTCAACTTAAAACACTTCTCCTCATCTCAAAGCCCTTATATATAAGGAGCGTGCTAATTGTTGATCCCTTCTGTACACATTGACCCTCGTAGGAGTGGAAAACTTGGCTTTTAGATATTTCGTTAAAAGGACGATGCCGAATAAATGTTGGCATGACCGTCCCATTATCATTTTGTAATGGGACCAACATTTGACGACGAGAAAATTCACTTTGTCCTCTGTAACATGCTTGTCATCGCCGATCTATATCGACAATGAGATAACGCCGGCTATTTGGACGGGTTGATTATTGAAAGCATAGAGGTCATATTTGTAAGACCGCAACTGTGCTTTGATCTTGGGCCTCATTCGATCGAATGCATGTTGAAAAATGATATCGGCTGAACTTCCCGTATCTATATAAATCTTCTTGACCTCAAAGTTGGCAACTCTCGCATTAATGACAAGTGCATACTTGAGCGGCCTCTATATGCCCTCAAAATCCTCTTCCCCAAAAGATATTGTACTATCAATCCTGACTTTCTTTTCGTGAATATTGCAAACATAATTCTTAACGTTAACTGAGTTCGAAGAACTCAATTGGCCTATACTAGGTTCATCAACAATTGTATTAATTACTCTGTTGGTTGCTCTGTTAAGATTAGCATCCCTTGCATCTCTCACAGCCATTGCTAGCCGAATGTCATCTTCATGTTCCTTTCTTCTCCTTTAAGATAGTCTTTCGATTCTTTCGGCATCATGCATTAGAAATTTTCGTAGGTACCCACGTTATATTGCATCTTCAATTGCATTTTTGAGTTAAATGCACTCATCTGTATTGTAACCCTTGTCACGGTAGAAGTCGCAGTACTTGTTCGAATTTCTTCTTGAGGGATTCCTTCGCATTCGTTTTGGCCAATAGAGGACACCTTTCTCCCCACGGACCTCCATCAAAATATTCGAGATTAAACGGTTGATAGGCATGTAAGATGAGAATGTCGGGATCCTCAGTCTCTTCCTCTTGGTGTATGAACTGTTGTCATTGTCTATGCCAAGTCTATCCTTAGCATTTTTCCGTTTGTCTTTCTTTCCATCTCCTCTGCTTTAATTAGCCTCTCGTCATGCCTTTATGTTATCTTCTTATCAGATGTATGAGGTGGCTTTAGCCTTAAACTTAGCCTTAAACTTAGCGAAAGTTTTTGGCTTATTTTTTGTGAGAGACTTGAAAAAGTCTCTATGAGGCTTGACTTCGTCGATTACAGGGTTAAGAGCCACACTCATATCTAGTTCTGGGATTTGGACCATCTCAGCCATAAATCTGGCCAAATAGTCCTTGATTAACTCATTGAACCTTTGTTTGATGGTGTTCAGGATTGAAGAATTTTTAACAGGAAGTTTGCTAGCAAGGAAGTGTTGAAGAAACATTTCTGCTAATTCATTGAAACATGAAAAGGTATTTGGCTTCAGGTGTTTGAACCATGTGCTGACTGCATTCCTTAAGGTTAAGGGAAAGGCTTAACAGCCCACCGTGTTGCTTAAACAATGTAACTTGGCCTGTGTTCGGTAGTACTCTAAGTGGTCTTCAGGGTCCTTCATCCCATCATATGTTTCGAATTGAGGTAGCTTAATGTACCGAGGTATTATTTCTTCTAAAATCTCTGAGATAAAAGGACTTTTCTTGATTTGGAACTGTCTGGTCGCTGAAATGGGGGTACTGACATGTGAAGGTCCCGCATGATGCATGTACTGCAGTTGCTTGCCCTTATCAATCTTTTTGAAAGCAAGAGCTGTGGGTCGCGTTGGAACCACAGCTTGCTTTTTTGGCAATTTAGGTGAATAAATAGAATCGTCGGTACTATTGGCATCATGATCGCCATGCTCCTTTTCCTGATTCTGGTGAAAACTTTTATGGAGAGGGTCAAGGATTTGTTTGTATTTTTTGTTTAACTTGGAATTTTCTTTGGCTCAATCGAGACAAAGTTGCTCAAGTTGAGCTAATTGTTGTTCATCAACATGCTGACTCCCTCCTTTAGGGTGTTGGGAGGAAATACCAATACCTGCACTTTGTGTCATCTTAGTTCTAGACATGTAGTCGTGTTTAGAGAAAAACAGACGACACCAAATGTTGTTAATGAATTTTGGGGTAAGGAAATAGTTTTGCAAAAGAGAGTAAAATACTTGGTACTAAGGCCAGTTTGGTGCAGCCACTCCGATGCTTAAGTTAGAATGGTGATTTAGTATAGTAAGTATGTTAATAAGAATTGTCAAAGAGCTCTTAAAGAGTTTCTTTTTGGTATTTATAGACGATCATTATGTCTAAGGCATTTGTCAGGGTAATTGTTAAGACATGTAGAGACCTCTTGACTTGACATCTTCCCTAATATGTAGGGATAATAAGTGATTGTAAAATATAACCGTACTTCTGATAACTGTTTGCTCCATAAATTTGAATTCAAACTAAGAGCGTTTCTTACATTCAGCATAAGTACTGTATGTCTTCTATAGAGTGCGAATGCCGAGAGAGTCGATTACCTGGTATCTCGACCGACGAAAGGATGAGTATAAGTTGAGTGAAAACTGACTATCAATAAGGATTATTGAAGAATGAGGGATTATTGAAGAATGAGGGATAAACACTCCGAAATCAAAAGAGTAATGAATCTAAGTAAGTTAGATCGATACTTGATGGCATTTTAGAATACTATATTGTAAATACTTGGAGGTTGATATATATATTATTTATACTTGTAAAGTAGCTATTTGTGCGCATGGTACATATGTGACTAGAATTTGTTATGCTATTATGATAGCTTTGCTACTTGTGTTGTTTGCCTTACTATGTTTTGTCCTTTGATTTGATTATCTGAAAACGTTTGATCACCTTGTCAACTTAGACTTATATGGACATCTTAATATTCGACTAAACATTGACCATTTGATAAGGCAGCAAAAGTTGACCTTTTTGTACCCTTAGGAGTGAACTATGTGATAGGAGAAGAGGTTGCTATGAGGTTAGGGGCATTTGGTTCGATTAAAGTCTTAGGAATAACAAGCTCCATTGTACAAGCTTGGAAGATCTGCTTGGATGTAAGCCTCCTTTGCACTAAAACTCCTCAACTTGGGTTAAAGTGGGTAGAATTTCTCTAACTTGACAATAAACCAAGGTTAATGACATATGTTTGACTACAATGTATAGCATTTAACTAACTAATTAACAATCTTACTTGTTATTGTGTTATGTATACTTTTGTTTCCATCCCATTTTACCAAATAGTTGGTTGCTTACACGCTTAACTTTTTTTTGAGGCACTATGTAAATATGTAGCACTATTCATACCTGTAAGTCAGTCATAGTTTTGGGGGCCAAGAGAGTTAAGGAGTGAAGATGGATTTAGATTTTTGAGTCTTTTGTTTCTTTTTTTTTTTTTTTAAGGTAAATCTCTTAGGTTATTCAAGTAACCGACTTGGTTCTTAACTAGGGTTGTAAATATCTATCTAGACTACTATATTACTATGTTAACTATGCTTGAACATCTTTGTAAATATTTACTATGTTAATAACTTAAAGACTTTCCTTGGAAATCATCTCTTATATTTATTTCAACCATTTAGTTGTTTATATGCTTTATGTAGATCCGTCTATGATAGCGGCTTAGCAACTAATCTCCATTCTAGATTGGTTTATATGGTGGGATTGTTATGATTTCACTATTTTAGAGCGCAACATGTCCCACATTCTAAGAAGAAAAAAAGATTTAAGTGCAAGGAAAAAAATGGAAAACTGATCAAGCCTTTATGCAACATTTAGATTGATCACTGCAACTTGTCTCGAGCGCCTACTTGCACCTAGCAATTGATTGCCCCTTTGAATAGCCAATAACCTAGTGTCTCTGCACTTTTACTTTATATTTTTGTACACCTTTGTTTATCCATACTTTAAAACTTGAATCTCGTGCAAATTCAAAACACAAATTCAATAAATTTAGTACTAAACTGATCAATGAACACATATTGAATAAGAAAACATATATAAGGAATAGAGAAAATTAAAATACAAATTCACTTGAAAACCCCTAAATCATGTGCTAAAAAACCATTACAATTAAGATTAAATAGATGTTCTACAATATAAAATCTTAAGTGCTGCCACAACTAAAAGCACTACATTTATAAATGAGTTCTATATTGGTCTCGGAATTCTATGATATACCAAGCTAGCAAGACTTCCACAATCTAAACCCCAAAAACTTAATACGAAGGTATCTGAGACATCTAGTAACTAAAGAAGAGGAAATTAGCGCAGATAGGAATGATACGCATAAGTCGGCCCCCAACCAGGGCATTGCATTGGCCAACTCAGCCTAGCCGATCCTCAAACTTTCACCGTTCGGCCTATCGAGTAGCCAAACCTTTTTTGGTTTTCACTCAGCATTCCAACGATGCAAATTCATAATAAAATTCGAATAATATTTAAGGATGGTTAGTAAATACCAATTAAGTTAGACAAAAGGATGAGGTGGTGAGTAATATCTAAAAAAAAAAATAACATACCACTTATTTTTTGTAAATTTATCATGTGTCAAAATATTATTTATATTTACTCTCTCTATATATATATTAGAAAAAAGATTCAATGAATACTATTAATTACGTGTAAGTATAAGTAGTGGATATATAAAATAGTATACATATAACGTATAGTGTATGTATATTTTAAACTATCTGTTATTACTACTATGTATTTCTACCTCACGAGTACATACCATCAACAACCCACCTGGTGAATTTTTTCATCAACCGACAACATAACTCAAAATTTTCCATTTATAATGAAATTCCCATTAGTCGGGGTTTTGTGACGATAACTCAACTTGAATCGAGACCAAAATTGATAGGACACCACTTGTCCAAATAAAACAAGATGGATAAGGTCCTTGATTGAACTAATATTATATAATATTTTAATATTCTATACAATTCGACATTAATATGGAAATATGGTGTTTGTTGGATTTTGCCTTTTGTCTATCTTTGATCCGGTTAAAAGTGGTTGTTTGGTAAAATTTCTCATCTATTATTAATTACATAATTAATTATCATATCACATATTATAATTAATGCAAATGATCCAACGTTACATAAAGTAGTTAAGTAGTTAGAATTCTTTTATGGTCCATCTATATTTTCTTGCCACTAGTCCAACCTTTCATTTCTACATTAATATAATATCCATTAAAATTAGACAATTAAAATGATTATATTTTTAATAGTTTAAATATAATGGATATTATATCAACAATGAGATAAAAAAAAGTTTACAATGTAATTATATAATGAATAGTTATTAAAAGGCTGTTATAGATTTTTTTTTTCGATGATTACAATAAAGAAAAGAAGATTTGAATCTAGTCCATAAATATCCATGTCACTAGATTATAAGACCATTGATAAAATCATTATAATTTAATAATATAAATACTAATCTTCTAATAAAATGAATTAGATTCGAATCTCTTTTAAATTATAATATTATTTAGGAAAAGAAAAACAGAAAAAAAAAAAAAGAAACGTTGGTTCTCTTCAGGTACGTGTCGCGACCTGTCACCGCTTATCTTCATCAATAGCTACTAGATTGCCACCATAGAACTAAATTTCAGATTCTCTTCTTTCTTTTTTTTTTTTTTGTGTTTTAGTTAGAATTATTTTGGTAGTGTATAATAAAGATCATTATTTGAATTTTCTTTGCTTCCTAAGTTTTAAAGGTTTGATATAGAATCTATATTCATTTCATATATTTTTGCTAAATGTAAACTATTGTATGAGGGGAAAGAAAAAAACGTTTTATTTATTGATGTATTTAGATTTTGGTGACCAATTAAATAAATGCCCGGTCTTACTCTTTCGTACTGGAAAGGGATCCGTCGAATAGACCCGTACCATATAACGATTAGAAATTATTTTCTTAATTTTAGCGAAAAAGGCGCACTTTGGTAATCATTATAAAGTTGGCCGTCCAAATTTGCATAGGCAGCTTGGTGCCTTTTATAGCCCTAGGCTCTAAAATGTGTTTGTATGGCGGAAAATATTTTTCAGAATTTATTCCAACCCATCCTAATGAAAATTTTGTAATTGTTAATATTTTCCTAATACTCTCGATGTTCTGCAATTATTGGTGGTTTCTAGCAGTAGGTAATGGTATAAAGAAAAGGGAATATCCAATAGCTGATTTTAATGATTAAATATCACGAAAATATTAATTAAGAGTGGCCAAAAAAAAAATCTCTATTTTTATATAGAGGAAGCCGATTTTCTTAATTCACATTATCTTAACCACCATTATTAACGACTAGTTTATTTGGAACTAATTAAAAAAGGAATATAACAATTATTTTTCAGTTGTAAATACATAATTAGTACTTTTTAAAAAAATACGTTCATTTATTTTCAAGTGTTTTAATATCATTAATACTTATACGTTACTTATCAATTTATATAGTACTATTAAATCTTTTTTTCTCTCAATAAAGGAAATAGTTGTTATCTTATGTAAAGTAAAAAATTTTAATCCCTCTCCACATGAAATAAAAAGTCTATAGATAAAGAAAAAAGATTCTATAATATTAATAAATCTCGATAAATGGTGTGTAAATATTAATAAAATTTTGATACGTAAAGTTTCAAATTAAAAGAATGTTTAGAATATTTGTACACATTTCCTAAACTGAACCCTCATTGTCGTACCATTTGATAATAATTTCGCCAAATGTGGTACATAATAAACCAAAATTATTAAAGAAAGGATTGGCAAAGGTCATAGCATAGGACCCAATAATCCCATGAACATATAAAAACTTATTATACGAGAGAGCTGTCTCGTGTGGAACTTTTTTTCATTTGGGAGTTAGAATCTGTCACATGAATTTAACTCGAAGAAGACAAGGTTTTGTATGGAATTGGGACGGGTGAGGGACCGGTTCCTGCACCCCAACGATTTACCATCACGTGCAGCTTCAGGTACGATTGAGACAATTACTAATTCAACTTTTTTTTTTTACTAATAGTGATTTGACACCATTCGTTTTTCTCCACATAAGTTGCTCAAAAACCTTATATAAATGACACATGAAATCCGTATGTTCCAAGTACTTCAATTGTTTCTCCCATCTCTCTAACTATAATTTTACTGTGCCCATCATGTCCTAGAAACCAAAATTTAACTTTCATGCACATAGGATACCTTATATATATTACAAAAACATAGATATATATATATATGTATATATTGGGCGTTCTTTAATGGTTTTAAACACATTCATCAAAAAGCTAAAAATAAGCACGTTGAATGAGTGAGAGGAAAAGGCGTGTGAGAGAAAAATAAAAAAGAAGACCAAGAGGCTCTTCGTATTTTATTTCCTTACTCTTAACGTTTTCAAGACTTTTTATTTTTGGGCAATGTATTCGTGTAATTTTTTTTTAATGTATAATTAAACACATACATAATATAGATATAGAAAAGTAAATAAATATGGTTAAAAACACAATTGCATTTCGTATGATGTTAGCCTATTATTCAACTGTCATTTTATTAGTGGGTTTACTGTTGTTATGTTGGACATAAATTGTGAAGAGAAGTACATGCTGGTATTATATAGCATATTTGATCAACCGTAAATTTTTTACCTTCTGTATAGAACTTTACTTTAATATGAAAGTATGATGCTTTAACAAGCTATCAGCATATTTATTTTAATAAAATAAAGAGGAGCTAGGTGATGATGTTCAATCACTTGGTGACTCTGCAGTAATTTCTCTATTGGGTTTCAAGCACCAATTTTTTTTTTGGTTGCTTCTGTCACTACTAGGAAAAAGAACATTGCTTAAGATTCATGCTACTCACTGAATACTTCCGTTAAAGTTTTGCTAGACCCCTTTACTTGTTGGTAGTGGAATGACTTCTAGTTCGATAATTATAAATAGAAATAGGTATATGAGGCGGTCTATCTCGTGCCTTGTTTTGGACCTGTCCGAAACCTAAATGAGGATCCAATAAACCTAAGTCTACGTGTGATCATAGATCCTCATTTTCAGGACCTAAACCTAGCAGGTTAAAAGAAAAAATAAAAAAATAAAATAAAAATAACTTAAAGTGAAAAGGACTTTACGGTCTTAAGCGACTTATGAAAACTCGATGAATTTTAAACCTACTCTAAAACCATACACTATATAGGGTTTTATAGCTTTATTGGGTCTTGATTTTTAAGATAAAAGGCTAAATGAGTTTTCTTGATTTAGATTGGTTAAAAGCCTTGCTCTCTTTCTAAATTACAAATCTTAAATAGATTCGAAAAATGTCCTAAATTGAAATAAGGTAGTCTTATTATAGCTCAATTCTTACTCCCTTAAAAAAATGTTCTTGGTTAATTGGACCACTAAAGTTAAATTGGCTGCTAATTCACTCTAAATTCAAGCCTGAAAAATAAGAAAAATTGAATTTAATGGTAAAGCATTGACGGGACCTTCTGCCATAACAGCATCTACAGAGACACTCAGATATTGACTGTCGATTGTACATATTGCCTATAAAAATTTAGCACCGCTGTCCAGCAGGCATCTTGATTGCTGAGAATAGCAATATTAATTGACTGGCATCATTAGTCCTAATAAATTAACATGGATCCTTTTTGCTTCTACTGAAGCCACCAATGCAAGTAACAATAAGTTTACATGGACCTAAGCCTAGGAGTGTTTTTAATGAGCACGCTCCTGTCTCGTGTGCATGTTATTGTAATTTCTAGAGACTGCCATAAGTCGATTGTATATTATCAGGCTCGAAATGGGTGTCCTAGAAGGTACAGGTCGGTAAATTGTATTTGCCGTACTTTATGAAATGTCTACTACGAATCAATATATATTGATTTTCCATTGATTTATATATAATGTAAATTTTTAAATTGCTCGTATTTCATCCCGCCAAACTGATACAATGCTTTGAATCTGGCCTCAAGCTTCGGACTTTTTCATGTTACACAAAATAAAAAAAAAAAAGAAAAAGAGTTGTAGAATGTATTAAGTAGTGATAAGTTATCAATAATTTGTTGCATGATTGCTTTTGAAATGAAAGTTGGAAGATCGTTATTAAGAGAATCTAACAATCACTTTTATGGGTTTGACTATAAAAAACACACAACATTCTCTCCAATATTCAAGTTAAGTTCAAGGTTCTTTTTTTAAAAAAAAAAAAAAATCTTTTAAGAGAAAATCTAAACCACTTTTTCCTTTCATTTTTTGTTGTTAAGTAAAGTACATAGGGTGATAGCTGAATGTAGATTGCTCTTCATGGTATCATGCTTTTACTGACACAAATACATAACTGTCACTATAATTCCTAAACATAATAATCGGTGCCTAGAATCACCATACACACAGCGCAATATATATGCATTAACATAATAGACATTGCAATTCCCTCACTGCACAAATGAAAGCAGCATGATACACAACATAAATAGACACTACAAAACAACACTCTACACATCACATAACATTCACATAGACATAGAGAAACTTGTAACTACAATTGCAACATACGACCCATACACTCAGATAAATAGCTATAACATTATTCCCCCCTTAAGATGTGTCTAGCCTTAGGTATGATTGTCCTCTAACTCTTACTAATTTCTTCCTAGTTATTGTCTTTGGGTTGATTGTGCTCTTAATTTCCTTGTCCAATTACTGCTTCTAGATCTTCCATTAATTGATATTAAGCTAATGTTTTAACTTGTCGTTGGTATACTTTAATAACAAAATCAACATCCCATCAATTGATTGCTCCTCTGGCATCGTTGGCACCCCTGTGCTCTTTTGCCATCTTTCTTGCTACTATCACTTCCTTCAGTAAAGCTGTAGTTGGACTAGTATTTGTCATTAGTAAACTTCAAGTTGATGTCGATCATTCTAATACATAGCAAGAAGGGCTTCTTATTGTTGGTGTAAGGTCTTCAATTCTTCAATAAGCATAGGCTTATATATCAAATTGTTACATGATCAATTTTGAAATGAAGTTCCAAATCATTATAGAGAAAACTTGATAATTTCTTTTATGGACTAAATTATAGAGAGAATCCAATGATCTCTCGATCATTTAAGTTTTATGTTATTTTTTTTTCCTTTTTAGATAAAATCTAGATTTCTTCTTTCCTTCCATTTATGGTCAATAAACAGAGTACATAAAGCGATAGCTTAATGTCAATTGCTCTTCTACGTCACTCTTTTATTAATATATATACATAACCGCTACTATAATTCCTAGATACTGTAGAGGGCTAAGCCTGATTTATAGGCTTCAAGCCCAATAACGATATGGATTTGACTCTTTGGACCCTATTAGGTTAGGGCGTAGTGAATTGTAATTGTGAAAAGGGTAGACTTTTCTCCTGATAAATTTAGTTCCACTCTGATCACCTTATTAGATTCGAGACCTGCTATTTACTCGATATGGATTTGACTCTTTAGGCTAATGTAAAAGGGTCCAAAGAGTCAAGTCCATAAGAATTCAAGATGATCAAAGGAGTTTTGACATGGCAGGCTTGGAATAGGGCCCGTTGAATTGGTCTACCCGATCTAACCTTTTTTTTTATTTTGCTTACATTAATAAGATATAAGCCCTTTATTTGAGCCTAAACCCATGCAAAAGCCCACTTGAGATCCATGTATGAAAGACTTTAATCCTAACTATTAATTAACATCGTAATCCAACAGATCGAATTCACCTACTATCTCTTATAAATACCTCTTTCATTTCCTCATTTGGAGAAATAAATTTATTTGGGCCTAAACCCTTAACACATTGATTGTTGCTTCTATCGATGACCCATTGCAAATTACAGTTAAATGTTGCTTGTAAATAAAATGCGCAACATTCTATTCTCTATTCTTTTAAGTGAATTCTTAAAGCCCAATCTAAAGTTATTATGGCATACGTCATGATTATGCTACTAAATATAATGCGCACTATAACTATTACACTATCATTAATGCTTATAAAAGAATTGAGTTGGTACGATGATTAACTCAGCAACATAGAAAACATGAGAAAATGCAAATAACAAAGAACAAGTGTTCTTTTCATTTGGTTTTTATGAACATGCATAAAAGTCCAAAACATAAATGGAAAGACCTAAAACAATGATCACTGACAACGAAGCATTGATCTAAGGGAAGTTTTGCGATCTATGTTTCCAATACGCTTTTGCATTTCCAACCTAACCTCTTTAAGTTCAGCTTCAAGTCGATCATGTTACTCTACAATATCTTGTGATTCTAACATTTTTTGGGCTTCAAAGGTAATTACTTCCATATTTGGTAATTTGAAGTTCAAGCCACATGCTCCAGCAACATTGCTCACTACTAGATGTGAGTCTTTAGTAAGTGCTGATTTTCAGGATTTATCTAGAAGTGAAGCAACTTTCCCAAGGAAGGTCGTTATAGAATTTGTCACTTCAGTATCAAGACAAATCGATCTAACCCAAAAATCACCCTCCATAGCCCGTAAGTCCTCCAAAGACTATAAAAGATCTGATGGAATTGTAAACCCATGAAATGAAACGTATGCCTCGGAAGACTAAGGTCCCTCCACCACCACTACATGTGATATACTTCCCTTAATTTGCCTTGGTACCTCAACAACTAAAATAGGGTTGGTATTATCATGAGCCACTGGCGAAGGAATCTGACTATAGACTAGGGTGATATCATTGACTGTAATTGTACCTAAGGAAATACCATCTACTATACTATCCGGTTGGCTATCAAAGAGTTTGGCTACCCTCAGAACTTCAGTATACTCTTAGATGTTAGCTTTCTCTAAGTGTATGGCCTCATGGTTATCTCGAGCAATAATATTGCTTAGCTATTTCAAAGCTTCATTCTATTTTTCAATTGGCTGTTATGGTTGATCTACTTCAATGATAATTTAGTCTTGAATTTCCTCTTAATCACAAACACTACCTGATGGACCATTTCCATCACTATCCTTATCCATATTGTCAGGAGATTCATCAATGTCTAAGGACTCATCATCACTTTCACCATCATCAGCAACCTTAATATGATGATCGCTTGCTTGAGGTGCTTTCCCAAAGCGATGTCAAACAGGGAAAGGAGAAAGAACAGAAGGGAGCTTCTTGGATGATTTGTCATTCTTCAAAGTAGGAGCAACATTCTTATTCTCCTCATTCTACAAACAAACAAAGAAAAATGATGAGTAAACAAGTCATGAGACATAAAATACAAATCTCAAGAGAATGATATTAACAAAATACCTCATAAATGTGTGAGTGCTTGATTTGTTTGATGGTAGGTAACTTAAGGGTAGAATAGTCTTTCTTGTTTTTATTCTTTACACTAGAAAGTAACTTCTTCTTTTTACTGGGAGTTTGAAATAAAAATTCATCCTTATAAATAATCTTCACTGAAAGCTCGCTTTCGACATGTATAGCCACATTTTTTAAAGTCTTCTAGGCAACCTATCTAATATGTAAGCCAACTAATGAAAGTGATCCTGCAATGACTGATAGATGGAAAAAATAACTATCTCACTCCTAAGCGCATATTTCTAAAATCAATTAGGCTTAGTGATCTACGGCACTCATCAAAATCATTGTCAACTAATGTTTTTTAAGGGACACCTTGGTCGAAACCAAACTATCGGGTGACTTAATGCGGTGCGTGTAGCATCACCCTACACTCAAAATAATGACTAGAGGAGTCACCCTGGTCAAGTAAAGAGGGAAGACCTCTAGGCGAGTATCAAAGGATGAAACTGACTTCAGTGGCATTAAGTATTTCCCTTGCACCAAGTAAATTCATGATATCTTTCGATCCTTTTGGACAAAAGTGTGGGAACCACAAGTACTCGACTATCTTGCTGGCGTAGGGATGAAAAGTAACCTCCTTATAGTTGTCCAAAACATCTACTAAAGTGCCTAGTAGTCACTTATTAACCCATGCCTAAGCTCGTAGCTCATTACATTTGGGCCCATCAAGATTAGAGCCGCAATATCCTTTATACTACTCACAAAGGAAGATGTACAAGAATACCACATCTGCATGGGATATGGTGGCATACCAACCCATTGATTGAATGGAGGCCTCATTATAGAGATTGAGACGCCTGTACAATGATCCTAAATAAATATCCTCAAGGCAAAATGCTCTCCATGTGCTATACAGATTGCTAAGTAGAATAAACGTGGGCTCACACCATCCTCTAGACCACTAGGAAACACATACAAAGATAACCAGCAAGCCAGAAAAGCTTCCAATTCATACCTATAAGGAGAGATTATTCATGAGATAACTTAACTAAATTATAAAAATGGAATAACAAAAGTAAAAGTGTTAGTACTCACTTGTATTCTTCATTTCCTTCAAATCAATATCTCCTCTAAGCATTAAAAGTGGCTTTCTTGTAGGTGTATGGCTTTCTTTCTTTCAGCTTCCAAAGTTGAGATTAGGTCCCGATTCTCTTCAGAAATCATAGAAGTGATAATATCGATCGAGCCGAAATCACAAAGATGTAGGAGTTTGCTCACGTACTCAAGAGTGGGTGTGATCTCGCCCCATGCAGTCACAAATGTCTATGTTTATGTGCTTCAAAAACACATTATCGCCCTCTAAATCTCCATGTCGTTAGACTAAGGAAGGCTAAAACAAGAGGAAATATACACTGGGAAATATACATTTGCTTTCTCCAAAGTATCAACATAAGCTGAGTTGCTCAAAACATGATTTACCCAATCAGCCCAGTAGGCTATGGGTATTTAAGGGAAGTGAAAAAAGCTTTTAGACAACAGAACTTCTTTCCTTTTATTTCTAAATTGGAGCATTGAATCTCCTTTTATATTTCACCTCTCATGTACCTGAGGTTCTCGCCTGATGAAGTGTAAGGCACCCTAAGTAGTCGGTTGTTTATACAAGTCTTGTCTCCTTATGTTGCCCTAAAAATAATCTTCTTTTATCGTTATGTCAAGCCACTTGTCCCATAGTGAAGGTATAGTCAGAATGCGACCATCCTGAATGGTTAGTACTTGTTTGCCCTTACTCTTATTGGGTATCTTTTTCTTAGACTCCTTGCCCATTTTCAAATATCACTTGCAAATTTGAATAACAAAGGTTAAGTTAGTCACATGGCAAAAAAACAAAAAAAGAAAATCCATCAAATAGTATCATCACATGTACATAGTATGAGAAACAAAGATTTATTACATACATATGACCAATAGCTCAATCTCGAACAATCAAAACTCTTACATAGCTAAGAACACAATTTATCAAAGTAGTGATAAAGAAAATTTGAGTGCCAGTGCCTGTCACGCTCTCCATCACGGGTGTGATTAAGGGAGTAATGGAAGGAAATTCGAGTGTCAGTGCCAGTCACCTCCCTCCATTATAGGCGTGATCAAGGGAGTGATGGAAGAAAATTTAAGTATTAGCACCCATCACCCCCTCCATCACAGGCATAACTAGGGGCATGACCATAGTCAGAGTTGGTATACACCTGTCCATCACGACTGTGATAATACATTAGAAGAGCAATAACTTCCTTCAACATGGGCGTAATGAAGCGGAATGTTTGCAACAAGCCGTTCACATCCTACATTACGACTGTGATAAGAAGTGATGTGTTTATTTCCATTCAAAATGGATAAAGGGGACAAATCTCACTATCGAATAATTATTAAACCACATGGCACTAACTTAGAACTAAGCTTACACGATGGAATTAAAAAAAAAGTGGAGGACATTAGGTATAGGGATACTTCATAAGGTTTAGCACTTAAACTTATTCTTGAAATAGTATTTAACATTTCAATAAGCACATCCATTCCAAGGCCATAAAATGAGGAAGCATAGTGAAGCAGTTCATCTAGTCCACTAGACAAAATCATTCATTGACAAAATCAGGCTCTATGTTAAAGAGAGTGACCAATCCATCAACATCATTACTCGCTTTGACAAAGACTATGGGAGCATATTGGTGAATACATGTAAATTGATGCCTACCTGTTATAGACTCAATGCCCTTATACAATGGAGCCTTGTCAACAATGAAAATCCCAAACCACTAGGGGCCTATGGTAGGATCTTGAAATGTCCAAAGGGGAAGCATGAGTTTTTAGACTCTATGAATCATTCGGATAATGCTGGTAATGCTACCATGTAATCATCTAATTTTAGTGGTCTAGAGGAGTTACTACTAATGAGTTAACAAGTCAAAAAAAGAAAAAGAAAGAAGCAAAATAAGGCTTACTTCATGCAAGCAGAGTATTCGATTAATTAAAAATGGACTACTAAGCTAGTGTTCTATGTGTTTTCATGCAAAGAAAGTTAAGAAAGATAGAAAGCTCAACATACAGAGACTTTCGAGTACTCTAAACTTAGATTTCTCCACTAACACTATCAATTCCACTGCTTTCATAAAATATTCCTTTATGGCTTCCTTTATCCTTCTCTATAGACTTTGAGCTTTAATCGTAGTTTTTGGTAATGCCCTTTAATAGTTTCTGCAATTGGATTTTCTTAGCCTTTAAATTTTCCATTGAAAGAAATAGTGTTAGGTGCTAAATTATTCGGCTAAGGATTGGAGGAAAATGAAATCGAACGAGTGTTTAAGTTGGAAAGAAGAAAAATTGAAGATGATTATGGAATGGTAGAAAACGAAATTGGAGCAAAAATTGCACAAGGTAAATAGTAATAAAATCAAAAGGAAAGAACTAAGAATGGAGATGTGGAATTACATGAAGAAATGAGGTAGATTATCAATAGGAAAAGTTTGAAAAATAGTGAAGTAGAATGAGAAGCTTAAAAAGAAGGATGAATGATAGATTATCAATAAAAAAAGATCTAGAAAATAGTAGAGTAGAATGAGAAATTTAAGAAGAAAGATGGAGGATAGATGACGTGTGAAGAAAGAAAAAAGATTCCATGGAAACAGTAGAGAGAATGTAGAGACAGGATGCATAATAGAAAATATTCCATTGTCATGTGCTTGTGATTCTATCCACATCTTTCAACAGCATCACTAATACAATATCGCTACGTGTATAGAATCATGAGTAGAATCAGTTAGATCAATGATTGTTTTTCTTGAATATTCATTTTTATCCTTTTGTATCTTGTACATTACTTTCTTATGAAATTCCCTTTTTGTCTTTTTCCTTTTAGGTAAGTTGCCCTAACTTATGAGTATATATACTCTTGTAATTGTAGTTGGATTAGATTGATTAATTTAAAAACAATTAAGTATATTTCCTTTCTTACATAAACAATATCTTGTTACTCTTATCTTAACCCTTAAGCAAGACTAAGTGGCGAGTAACGTCACCGAACCGATTTGTGTATTATATCGAATTATGCTGTGAGTTTTCAAAAGTTCCATTAGTACGTCATATTCTCTAAAGCTATTCGTGGGTTTTTGTTTACTCTTCATTCGTATTTATCCTTTTCATACATTCACCATCATTTCCTTTTCAAACTTTCTACAAGCTTAGACCCATCCAACAATTGGCCTTGTCTATTCTTAGTCACGGTCTGTAATATCTTGGTATCAGAGCAAAGATTTCGTATGAGTTATAGTTGGTTTTTAAAGTTATGTTAGACTCTATTTTACGTATGTAAAACCAAGCAAGTTATTATATTCATCTTAACTACTGTAATTGCTGACTATTTAGTTTCTTGTTTAGAGAAATGATGGATCCAAGTGTAAATGTTGGTGTTAGAGATAAAAATAGTAATGTTATCCACTATTGCCGATAGTCTTAGGGAACCCTAAGAAGCATTGATAAGAGACTTGATGAGGTGACTAATCTCTTGGTAGATTTAACCCGAGTTGTTCATGCATTAGCTTGCCAACCCCCTGAGGCTGTGCAAAACACCTTATAAGCTGCTCAACCAGTTAGAGATCAAAATTCAACTCGACCAGTTCAAGGTAGACGAGTAAGTAGATGAGTAGGTGGATGAGTAAGACGAAAGATAGACCCGCGAGAACTAGATGAAGAGAACAAGGAAGAGTATTTTGAAGAGGAGTAAGTTCGAGTCCCTAGAGTAACCAACCATGTGAAGCTTTAGATTCTGAGCTTAAATAGATTTAGGAATGCTGATGAATATTTAGAGTGGAAAGAGAAATTGGAGCGTGTTTTTGACTATTATCAATACAAGGACTGAGAAAGCAAGAATAGCTGCTATTGAGTTCTTTAGATATACTGCCATATGGTGAAAGAATTTATGGGCTATGAGAAGGCGATAGGGTTATCGAGAGATTAATATATGGCTTGAGATGAAGAGAATATTAAGGAATAGGTTTGTACTGGATACTTATCTATAGAACACTTTCACTCGGCTTTAGGAGTTGAGATAAAGAGGTCGAATAGTTGATGAGTATCTTCAAGAATACTAGATGCTCGTGATCTAATGTGAAGTGGAGGAACCACTAGCGCAAACAATCTCTAGGTTCCTTACTAGGTTGCATGGTAACATTAGAGATATTGTGGAGCTCCAACGATTCACCGTAAGGGATGAAGCCATTAGAATAGCTCAACGAGTAAAAAGATAGAGAAGGAGCCAAGTACCACCCAGATTACCGACTAGTTAACTAAGGCAAGGAAGCCATTGAGCTCAATCGAGTACTGAACAATTCCAAAAGATAGATCTCTAAGCCAAGCAAAAAGGCCAACTCAATGGAGATGTGTTGACCCAAACTTATGAGAAAGGGTAAGGCTCTAGTAGAAAGAGGAGCTAGATTAAGCGCTATAAGTGCCAAGGTTGGGACATATAACTATTTAATGCCCAAACCAACAAACAATGGTTATCAAAGGAGATATCCTGAAGCTAGAGGCAGACAACACTAACGAGGAACTTGAAGAGGAGGAGAATTATGCCAAGAAAGAACTGATTGAAGAGGATGTGTTCGCTAAAGACTTAGACCAGCTAGCCTTAGTTGTCCGACACCCAATGAACATCGAACCCTCGCGAAAGGAGGAGTAGAAGGAGAATTTGTTTTATACCACCTGTAGAGTGAACAATTAGGTGAGCGAACTAATTGTTGATAGTGAAAGTTGTACTAATATGACATTAACCAATCTGGTCATAAGGTTGAAAATGCCGACTATTGCATACTCAGGGCCGTATAAGCTGCATTGGTTGAGTAAGAAGGGAGCATTATATGTTACTCCATAAGTATCACTATCAATTACCATTAAACATTACTTTAACGAGATTCTATATGATGTGCTGCCCATGCGTGCTTCACACATGTTGCTTGGCCGACTATGGCTGTTTGATAGGAGGGTTATCTATGATAGGTACAAGAATACGTATATGTTTGAGAAGGATGGCCGAAAGATTACACTAAACTCGATGCCACTGAGAGAAGAAGTTAACAAACTGCAAATTAAACTTGCTCATGGGTCAAAGAAGGCTCTGGTGATGAGTAGAGCCGAACTCCGAGAAGCCATCAATGCTGACAAGCCTACCCTAATGTTGGTTAGGTGCTTACTAAAGATGAGGGAATGGGGTGAACAACCTTAAGAAGTAAGAGTACTACTAAACAAGTATCCTAATTTGTTACTAGAAGAGTTACCCAAAGGGTTACCCCCACTGCGAGGCTTAGAACACTGCATTGACTTAATACCCAACACTGCCCTGCTAAATAAGCCTGCTTACCGAATGAGTCTCGAATAGACTTCGAAACTCTAACAATAAGTCAATAAACCATTGGAGAAAGGTTATGTTAAGGAAAGTCTCAACCCTTGTGCTGTATCGGCACTTTTAGTGCTGAAAAAGGATAAAACCTAGCAGATGTGGGTAGATAGTCGAATCATGAATAAGATTACTATCAAGTGCAGGTATCTTATTCCAAGATTAGAAGACATGCTGGATGAATTAAGTGGAGCTAAGATTTTCAGCAAAATTGATCTTAAGTTTGGTTACCATCAGATTCGAATGAGGTTAAGAGATGAGTGGAAAACGACATTCTAGACTCGACATGGATTATATGAATAGATGGTCATGCCGTTTGGCTTATTGAATGCCCTGAGTACTTTCATGAGACTGATGAACTATGAATTGAGACATCTGATAGATAAGTGTATTATGGTGTACTTTGATGACATCCTAGTCTATAGTGCCAACATGCTAAGTCATTGTGAACACCTTCGTGCTATATTGAATGTCTTTCGTGTCATGATATTATTCAGCAATCTCAAGAAATGTTGCTTTTTGTAGGAGGAAGTGGTATTCTTGAGTTATGTAGTCAGTGGACGAAGCTTACGAGTAAATAATAAGAAAATTCGAGCTATTGTCGAATGGCCGACTTTGACTAACTGTGCCGACATGAGAAGTTTCCATGGACTAACTTCATTCTACAAAAGATTCATTAGGAATTTCAATACCTTCGCTGTTCCACTTATTGAGCTAACAAAGAAAAACACTAACTTCTGATGAGGAGAAAGAGAGGAGAGGAGAGGAGAGGAGAGGAAAGGAGATTAGATTTTTCCAAGATAAAAAAAAGATTGACCTCTGCCTTGGTGTTAGTTCTACCTAACTTTAAGAAAATATTTGAGCTGAATAGGCATTGGAATAGGCGTTGTCCTGATGCAGAAAGGTTAACCAATTGCCTTCCACAATGAGAAGTTTAAAGGACCTCAGTCAAATTACTCCATATATGATAAGGAACTCTTAGCACTGATTCAAGCACTGTAAGTATGGCAACATTATTTATTACTGAGAGAGTTTGTCATCTATATTGATCATGAATCGCTAAGGTACCTCCGAAGTTAAACTAAGTTATCGAAGCGATAGGTGAGATGGGTTGAATTTCTTGAAAGATTCAATTTTGTAATAAAATATAAACAAGAAAAGAGCAATATAGCTGCATATGCTCTTTCAAGAATATATGCACTTCTGAATGAACTGTATACCAGACTGTTTGGGTTTACGTGTATCAAAGAACGATATTATGAGGATCCATACTTTAGACCCATAATTATGTAATGTGTCAATAGAAGAACAATGAACAAATATCATGTAGTAGATAGCTACTTATTCCAAGGTGGAAAATTATGCATGTTGACTTGTTCCTTGAAGAAGCTGCCAATCAGGGAAACCCACAGTGAAGGATTGTTTGGACATTTTAGGGAGAAAAGGATATATGAGTTGCTAAGTAGTCGAATCTTTTAGCCTAGGATGAGGCGAGATGTGCACTGAATTGTTGCAATGCAAAGGTGCTAAGTGTCAAGCCGAAAAAGGGAAAGCAATGCCTTTACATGTTTTGGGGAAACCATGGATTGAATTGAGCTAAACTTTGTCCTTGGATTACCATAAACTATTCGAGACAAAGATTTTGTAATGGTTGTAGTAAATCGGTTTAGTAAGATAGTGCACTTTGTACCTTGTGCCAAAACTAACAATATTTCGACTATTGCTTCTCTTTTGTTATAGGAGATTGTATGGTTACATAACATGTCGAGAAGAATAATCATCGATAGAGATCTGAAGTTTTTAAGCCATTTCTAAAGAACTTTGTGGCGTCAGATAAGGACCAAACTACTATTTAGTACTTTCTATCACATCTAGACTGATGGCTAAACAAAGGTAGTTAATTGTACTTTAGGATTACTACTCTGAGCTATAGTGGGCAAGAACTTGGCCAATTGAGATGTTTCCTTACCAGTAGTCGAATTCACTTGCAATCAAACAGTGCATGACACCACCAAGCAAACCCCTTTGATGTTGTCTATGGTTTCAATCCCGAGTTACCCCTCAATCATACCCCTATACCTATACTCGCGCAAGAAGACCCAGACGCAAGAGCTATAGCACAATTCCTTCAGTACATCTATGACAAAGTCACTCAACACATCGATTAAGCTGTTAAAAGAATACGAGAAAAGACTAAGGATAGGACGAATAAATAATTCTAGCAAGGAGACTTGGTATGGCTATACCTTAGTAAGGAATGGTTTTTGAGCAAGAGAGGAAATAAATTATCTGCCAAAGTTGAAAGACTGTTTAAAATCCTTTAGAGGATTAATGATAACGCTTACAGATTAGAGCTACTTGATGACCATAGGGTTTCTAACACCTTTAACATTACTGACCTTAATCCATGTCACCATGATAGAGAGCTAATTGAAGACCATTCGAATTTGATCCCAAATCCAAATCAACTCAGAAGAAATGATAGGAATCAAGCTATTATGCCTTTAACCCGTAGCCGAGCTTGAGGACTGGAAGGCTTGGCAAGGAAAATTCTTCTACTCCAGTTGACTCTTACCAAGGCCAAGTATATTCTAACCGACTCGTTCCTTATGTCGAGCCGAATCACTATCTATCTCTCATAAATAGTGTATCGAGAAGCGGACAACCAAGACAACAGTCAGTACAATAGTCAACCCTTACTCTTACTCATTCCTAGCTAATCACTTACTCGACATTACCTTTGTCAAGCTGCCAAGAGAGGGAGAGTTTGGACTGACTAAGTCACCCTTGCTTGGACAAGCAAGCTGACCGTATTTTTTGTTCGCATCTTCCAACGGCATCACCAATACAGCATTGTCGCATGTATAGAATCATGTGTAGAATCTATTAGACGAATGATTTTTTTTTTCTTAAATATTCATTTTTATCCTTTTATATTTTGTACATTACTTTTTTAGGAAATTCCTTTTTTGTTTTTTCTTTTTTAGGCAAGTTACCCTAACTTACGGATATAAATACCTTTATAATTGTAACTGTAACTGTAACTGTAACTGGATCAGATTGATTAATTTAAAAATACTTGAGTAGTTTTTCGTTCTTGCGTAAACACTATCTGTTTACTCTCGACATTACTTTTATCCTAACCCTTGAGTAAGGCTGGATGGTAAGTAACCTCCCTAGACCGATTCTTGTATCATATCGAATTGTGTCGTAAGTCCTCAAAAGTTCAATTAGTACGCCATATCCTCTAGAGCTGTTCATGGGTTTTTGCTCACTCTTCATTTGCATTTGTCCTTTTCACACATTCACCATCGCTTTTTTTTTTCGAGCTTTCTATAAGCTTGGACTCATTTAGTAACCAGTCTTGTTTGTTTTTTGTCACAGTCCACAACAAGCATGGTAAGCTTAGAGTAGAGCCCCGTTAAATTAGTCCACCCAATCCAACCTTTTTTAATTTGACTCACACTAATAAGATATAAAGCCATTTATTTGAGCGTAAATCCATGCAAAAGCTCACTTGAAATTCATTTATAAAAGTCTTCAATCCTAGTCATTGATTGACATCATAATCCAATGGATTTAATTCACCTACCATCTCCTATAAATACCCCCTTCATTTCTTTATTTAGAGAAACAAATTTTTGATTAACACTGTTACTCTACTGGAATCATATCTCAAAGATCAAATACTTGAACATCCTAAGAACACTATCCCATTCTTTATCCATTATAGAGTTTAATGTTATCGCACTCCTCCACTTATCACCTAACGTATTAGAGCCTACCGAGACTACCTACTTCTCTTCCCTAATCTATCTCACTTGATCATCCTATCGTGTCCTTAGTCATACATAGCGCGATCAATCACATGGTATGCACGTAATCGTGATGATTTAGACCCACATAGACACAATAATTAATGCCTATAACTACCATACATACTTGGCACAATAGATATGCATCAACATATTTGACATAATGATTCCCTCATTGCATAAGCAAAAACAGTATGGCACATAACACAAACGAATAATACAAAACAACACTCTACACATCACTTAACACACACACCATACGAAGAAACCTATTATTCAACCTACAACACACGTCCAATTCATATAGAAAACTGTAGTTTTCAATTTATAATGAGATTTTATTTTTAGTAGATATCTATAATAATAACTTTTTTCTTATTGTAATTAAAATATATGTATTAAGGATACTTCCAAAATTTGCAATGTAAAAAACCATTATATAATTATGTATTTTATTACAATCATATGGCCAACACTTTTCAATTGCCCACTACTTAGTAATTTGTAAGTGGTAGACATACTATAATAGTAAATTAGGTTTTCCAATTGCCCACTACTTAGAAATTTGTAAGTGCTAGGCATATTATAATAGTAAAGTAGGTTTTCCAACGGTCTTCATATTGCAAAATTTAAATATATCCATAGTGTATAAGTTATAATTACAAAAAGAGAAAGATTATCATAGTAAATGCTTACCCAAAATAAAAGTGCTACTATAAACAATTACTTATAGATTATATACTCCCAATTGCCCGTTTTCTTATAGAATGTTAGATACATTTGATATATGTCTAGCTAAAACCCCTATACAATATATCATCCTTTTAGGATGGTTACCTAAAGTTTAATGCTTACTATGCCATGACAAAATATATACAAATCTCTTATTCTCTTTAATAAGTTAAATGAGGTGTTTTTATTTTTCCAAAAAAATTTATGATAAGTTATTACTAAATCAATTACTTTAAGACTTTGGATAAGAGGCAACTCTCGCAATACATATTGGGATATAGTTTTGAGGAATAAAGTTCTAGTTAAACGTTTTATATTTTCAAAAGTAATAATGCAATTCATATATGTGCACCCCACCTCAGCCCACCCTCAAAAAAAAAAAACAAAAAAAAGAAAGAAAGAAAAACACAATTCATATAAAAGTAAGTATATAAAAAGGTTAAATAGGTTTTTTTTTTTTATGTGAATTTTCAATTCAGATACAATCATCAAAGAATATAAAAAAGTGCCCTACGAGAAATTTCACATTTTCCATTATGATTTTCTGACTTTTGAAATTGTACGTCGGGTAAGTTAAGAATAATATCTTTTTTTTCTGATAAAGTAAACTTTGGATACGTATTGACATTCATTGTAAAAGGGGAAAACAATAAAAAGGGAAACAGAACAACCCTACAAAATAGAGTGGTTAAGGTTTTGGTAAATACTACTCAGTAGACCACGTAAGACCTTTTTCGCTTAGAGATTCCACATTAGTATTTATCTGAGTTCTCAAACAGTCCAATCATTAATTGAGCCCATGAAAAGATGGAGCCAGCAAACGAACGGTCTAGATTAATGAGCCGGAGGGCCCTCTTCAGTAGGGTCATTAAAATCCCAATCCTGGATCTCTATGTTCCTTTCCTCAATATATGTAAAAAGCTAAAACCTAGCTCTAACACTAACACTTCTCCTACATTATTTACTCATAATCATATATCAATGTTGTTGGTGTTTATTTATTTATTTATTTTTTTCCCTTTTCCCAATCTTAACGAACGTTTGATAAATAAAATTTTTATTATTTGATTGATTATAAATTTATAGAAAATTTTGGTGTATAGACTTTGCTTTTATATTCTTTTAAGAGTTGAATCCATTTAGTATTTACAAAAAGGAAAAGACAATATATTTAAGTAAAAGAAATGAAAAAGAAGAGGAATGATTCACCTGTTTGTCAGTGACATTGTACATTGGTTTGGGCAATTAGCAGCAGCTGGGCCTCACTACCTGAATCATCACCTGGAACTGATAATGTGTGGATCCTACCATTCCCATATTTATTATTGCATTTCAGAATATACATAAACATATTTTACTCTTCCCTAAATAAAATATTCATAGAGATAAGATTTATAATACAACTTCACTCATGACTGATGGCTTTGGTAAAAAAAAAACAATACATAGCAATCCTGAAGAAAGTCGGCAAGTCTTCCCCTCAGAAACGATATTTCCATTCATATTTCCTTAATCACATATAATCATTAATCATATATAAAACAAAAATGAAAAACATATTAACTATATCATATATAACAATATATGATTGTCGGAATACAAGTAGGCATAAAACTTGATCCATTACTTTACTTCATTTCTTCATTTCCATGTTATAAAAATGAAGAGAAAGTGGAAAAAATACATCACATGCCTATTGTAGTTTTCAATTAGGTTAAATCAACTATAATAATATAAAGTAAAAATAATAAATTCATCCTGACACCCTGTGAAATGTGAATCACTAAGATATTTCATAGAAGTTTTGTGGTCGTTCATGAGCCACAAGCACACACAAGGAGAGAGAGAGAGAGAGAGAGAGAAGGATTAATGGATATTGCTTGTTAGGTGGGAGTCCTGGAATGGGTGTGATACACAAGTCATTTTCTTCCAATAATCAAACATGGATAGCAATTAGTTTATGTCTTTATGCTAGACAAAATTAACAGACAAAATAATGATATATTGAAAAGATAATTAAGATCTTATATAGATGTACTAAATAGCCAAATCAGCCAACGAAAAAACAGCTAGGGATATAACTCATGACAATATAAAAAAAATAAATATATATATTAATGCACCTCTCTCAAACCCTAGAAAAAAAAACTCATATTGATCACACAAAAAATTGAATTACAGTAAAAACTCATCCGGTTTAATTAGAAAATAATAATCAATCATCAAAACCCTCTCACTTTGTGTACACATCAAACTACCCAAATTCACAAATATATTCAATCAAATTAATCAAATCAAGAGTGATGGCTTGTAGTGTCGTGTCTTTCATCCCCTGCGTGAGATCCACTCGGTTGAGATTCAGCAACCCCCATCGTAGAACTGGGTCGATAGGGATTTAGCGTGGTGAGCATATTCAAATGCCCTTCACTGATACTATTACCACTGTTACTACCACCAATGCCACTTATACCTGAGCTTAATTGCTGACCGGGCATAAGTGCCATAGGTGTAGGGAAATTCATAAAATGCAGTCCACTTGACATGGTACCTCTGTATAAAGCACTATTTATATTATTAACTGAAGTAGGAAATGTCCATAGTGGGTCTCCACTCATGACTTGATTGCTAGGGTTAGTTACCATCCAGAAATTCGCCGGAATCTGGCCATGGCTCCCCGTTGCCGGCAAATTCCCGGCGCTTGACTGTAACAAGTAACTTCCAAATTGATGCTGCGACGATGGTGGCTGCGAGATTTCTCCTTCAGGCCGCCGTTTCTTACTCAAACTCTCCTCGGCCGTCTCTGATAAGTCCAAATTCGACGTGGAATCCCGCAGTTCTTGCTTCGATGGGAACATCGGATTCAAATTCAGACCGCCAGATTGGAAATTCAGCATCGAAGAAGGGGGAGTCACGGCTGAAACGGTGGAGGAAGTCTCCGATGACAGCCCGATCCCCGCAAACAATCCGCGGCGTTGAGACATCGAGAAGTTAGGGTTAGTGAAGTAATTTGGCGCGAAAGATGAGGACCTGAGCTGCGAGGGCACCGACAAGGAGGAACCGGAGCTCCGTAGAGAGATATTGAGGGAAGTAAAGTTCGCCGGGATAGTTCCCGTCCCGGTGGCGGCGATGACGGCTGGCTCCGCCTGCTGGAGCAGCCACTCGATGGTTTCTCCATCAGACTTGTGCCCTAGCTCGCGCGTGAGCTGAAAAACGCGTGCGGCACAAAGCGCTGGCATACGGATGCGCCGTCCCCGGCCGTCCACTTTCGTGTGTCGGTCCTTGGTTGATGTTCTCTTCGGCGGTGGCTTCTTGTTGGATGGCTCCACTGCAACGGTGGTGGACAAGGTGTTATTATTAGATGGTCGATTAGGGTTTGATAGGGTTTCGGTTGATATAGCTAGGGAAGTGGTAGAACAAGCTGCTTCATCATCCTCTTGCTTCTTTTCAAGCAATTGAAACGGAAAGTGGTGGTGGTGGTGGTGGTCATGATCGTGACTCGAGCCCTCCATGATCATAATATGACTTATGTGACCTTACATGAAATAATAACACAACATCACACAACAATACTATCCTCTTAGTATGGCTGTATTGTTTTGTTATGATCTTGTTCAAGTATGTGTGTATGAAGTAAGGTAAAACCTATGGTGTCCTTGTGTAATATGTGAAAATGGGGTTGTGTTGTGTTTTGCTCTCTTTCTCTTTGTTTTGTTTTCTCTACACTTCGATCTATGGAATGTAATGTAATAAGTTGATTCAAAATTGATGCGTATGTCTGTGTGTGTGTGATGGTGTGAGAGAGAGAGAGAGAGAGAGGGAGAAGATAAGGAAGGAAGGGGGAGAAAGCTTTAAGCAACAAAGATAATGAGTGAGAATTATATGGGTGAGCTTTAAAAAGCAAGTTTTTTTACTAAAGGAAATTTGCACTTTGCTTTGTTTGCTCCATTTTTGCTGCTTTTCTTTTCTTTTCTTTTTTTTTTCTTCTAGTTATAGACCCTTTCTCTTTTCTTGAGAAATCTGGAATGTCTCCTTGTTGATTATTAATTAGATTTAGTTGAATTTTTGTCTACCCATTTTCAAAATACATGTACTTTGTGCCATTTTTATAGATTTAGTTAGTGAATGTCTTAAGAACAAGAAACAAGTAAGTATATATTATGATTGTGTCTAATTCTTAATATGATTTTTATTAATTGTTTCAATACATTGGATATATAGGTCTATACACGAAAAATAAGTCGCATATTGATTTTTTTTTTTCCCTTTATCTTCCAAAGTATCTATGGAAATTGTATTTGTTTCACCATACAATGAGACCTCTTACTCTTTTTCTTGCTTAGGAATGTAATAAAAGAATTAGAAATTATTTAACACATATTAAGGTATTTCCCAAAAAGGTGTAAAATTTGAATTGTAGTATGTACATAGAGCTCTTAGCAAATTCTTGATGAGATAATTATAAGATGAAAGAAATATGGCTTTTAAAAGTTATAGACGAAAAAATATTATCATTTGGTTAAACTAATAGTTGGCTAGTCAATTATATATTAATTGAATGCTTTTATTTTTTTTTAAATATAATATATATTTTTTTAATTGAGATGGAAAAAATATATATTTAATAAAAAAATTTGTTTTTGAATGTTTCCTTTTTATTGTGGTTGGACAGGTCCTTTGGTTCAGACTCCACGTGAGGTGCTCTTTTTATCATTCAATCCATAAAGACAATGGTGGCCAAGGTGGGTCCCAATCCCAAGTCAAAAAATTGAGAGACTTGGAAAGGAAAGATTATAGAGTGGGACCCAACTCATTCAAGTAATCATTTCAATTTGCCTTTGCCCTTTGCCTTTGTTCTGCACCTTTGTTGGGATGAGATAACCTTCTCTCTACTCTCCCCTCTCTTTGGGCCTCCTCTAGGCCTAGGGTTTGTATACTCTTCGCCACTCGTCAGCATTTCAACACCTCGACTCGCAACATCCCAGTCCTAGTGTGCTTGTTTTTTCCTTTTTTTCACCCTTCTTGTGAACACACTTTAGAAGATAAAATTATTATTTCAGTGTTTTTTTTTAAAAGATTCCTATTTGATCTATTGATGAAAATTTTATATGTCCACAAAACCGCACAAAACTTTTACGACAATTTTAATTTACAGAATATAATAAATTAGGAATAATATCGCAATTCTTGAGGAATAAAATAAAAAAGAACAATTGTTATTTATTATAGTTTATTTGAGATTTTATTGGTAAATATGGGATAATATCAGAAAAATTCAAAAAAATAGTTATTGTTTTAGTCTAAAAAAAGAATAGCAATTTTATTATTTTGCAAAATTAGTATATCTATGGAAATTGGAATAGTTATTTTATCAATTAAACAAAAAAGAAAGAAAAATCTATAGGAAAGAAATAAATATTATAATCTATTTTTTACAAAATGTCCCTTTAGTTGTGTTTTTCTACAATCCATTCCGATCGCTCAAAGTTGTACAAACTAGCATTCAGATCACTTAAAGTTGCAATTGATGTTAGAAAGGATGATACTTGATATGCTCCACATTTAGATTTCAGGAGTCAAATGTTATTCCTATACAACTTGCAATTTTTTTTTTTTTAAATGGAGGTTCAAGCGTCTTTATCTATACTTTCAACATGTTTGACACCGATGCGGTAAAAATTTTTATTTTTTATGTTGTATTTGTACTACATAGAATTCAATGACATATTTTTAGAATATGAATAGACATTCTTAATTGAAAAATAAGGGTTAAATATATATATGTTACATGAATTTTGCAGAGTTTCCAACTCATTACATAATATATATGGATATTTTATAAATCTTATTGCAACTTCAATTCTTTAATCCTCTCCTGGGTGGTTTAGATGGATCACGAAACTATCTTAAGGTAATGGGTCAAACAACTCACGTTTGAGTGGGTCGCAATCTACTTTTAAATAAGGAAGTCGTTATAGCTATTCAAGGGTAATAAGTGGTCAGAATACACTTATTTAGGTTTACAAAATATTTTTGAATTTTTTATTACTCTATTTAATTTTTAATGTTATATTATAGTATTTATTTAAGATAAATATATGTACTAATAAAATTATGTCACGTGTCCATCTCTAGCGGAAAAAAGTAAAGTAGTTAAAAAAGATGACCCTTTTGTAAATATTTGCAAATATTAATGACTCAAATATAAAAAATAAAAATATTTAGGACTAAATTAGAAAAATAATGAAATGTTCAAGACTAATGATGTACTACTCCCAACGTTGAGATGGATGATAATAGATCTGAAGATTTATAGTGGTGATTGAGGGGAACGAATTTAGAAAGGACGGACAGTCAGGATTTGTTAAGGAGTTTTACTTAGGATAATATGGTTTTAAAAGATTCTCTAATTTAAATAAAAAATAATTACAACGAGGCTATATTATGTTGTCATTTTCCCAAATTATTTTAGGTTTATCATCATCTTTCCATACTTAAAGCTTATAATTGTACCAAGTGTCCTAATTCCATGCCTCAATTTAATAAAGATCATTAACTTTTAGGACCTAACTTACCAAATCAGCTAATCTAGTTAGCTAGAAACATCCAATTACTGTCTGTGACAGGAAATTCCAAGCTCGTATAGTGAAAAAGACAAATAGAAAAAGCTTCTGGTATTGAGTTAAAAATCTCAGCAGGGGTTAAACCGTAAAGGGGGAAAAAAATTTGCATCGACAATATGACCTAAGTTGTTATGGCCTTGATTTATCAGATTAAAGCATATTATCTAATTTGATTCGGATTGCATTATTCTTAGTTTCATCTAAAATGTATTTTATGTGGCTTCTTTTATTTATTTTTTCTTTGTTCTATTAGAGTATAATACTTGATAATAATTTATCACACAAACAACTTATTTTTATTTGTATCCAATTTATATCTTATTTTAACAAGCATAATTTGAAACCGAATAGATGAAATGAAAGAATACAGTGCTTGATTTTCAAATTTATCTAGATAGGGATTTAATCAAATTGAACCAAACCAATGTAATATCAATCTTGATCTCAAATTAGACTTAAAAATTCAAAACTCAAAGTTTAGCTCAAGTTTGAATCGAACATACATACAGTAAGTTTGAGTTTAACTCAATTATTAGCTCAATTAAGATCTAATCTTTTATAAATTTTTCCATAACAATCTTATATTCAATTATATTTAAAAAATAAAAATAAATTATAAATTATACCTAACTTGATTAGACTCACAAACTTGATTTTCTAAAACTGAAGCTCAGCTCGATTCGTTACTTGAGTAACTTGAATTTGAGCTCGATTTGACTGTTATCAAATTGAATTCAAGTAAAACTCGAGCCGAACTCAAGTAATTTACAAACCAGCTTGATTAATATACACTCTTAATGTAGATTAGCCTCAACTTGTGGAGAATTTAATAAAGACAAAAGAAGTGAAAAAGTTGAAGTTAAGAATAATGACCAATTTTTGCTAGTAATTCCACGTCGCTATAAGTTTGTGGAATACACTACGCACTTTTTCATTTTAACATGATTTCTTGAACCGTATGAAACATGTATTTATTTCTTTTGCAAACGATTTCCGATATATATAATTTTAGAAGATAATCATTTTAAGTAGTTGCAATAAATTAAAAAACAATGTAGAAGTATCTTATCATGGTTTTTATTGTTTGGTTGCATAAACTTTGTGGAATTGGATTTTGTCCAATATTTAGTTTATAATTTCAACTTAGTTATTAGACAAAAAAAGTTTTGAAGGATTGGATAAAATGATTAAAATTGATCACATCTAAAATATGGTACAAAAATTAACTTCACTAAATAAAAATACAAGTATTGACAATATAAATGTAATCAATATAAGACATTACAAAGAGAATAAATATTAGATATTATTTAAAATTTCTAATTTTTAAATAATATAAAATATTATTAAATAAATATTAGATAATATTAAAAGTATAAGTGTCAAAAAAAAAATACTGAGTCCAATATTTATATATACTAAATAAAAGATATTATAAAAATATTTCTCCAATTCTATGTGAATCAAATATGATACAATAATATTACATTATCATATACTCTTTATATTGTTCAGTTCTCTTTATCCTATCAAATTTTAGCAATTAAACGCTACTTTAAATAACTATAATTGTATTGTATGTTAAAAGGAATTAAAAAAAAAAGATTTAATGGTATTAATATATCATGTTGTTACGGATGAGTGCTAAGTTAATATTAATGATATTTGGATATATGGAAATGATAACAAGTAGTTTTTGAAAAAAACACCATCCATGTTTACGAAAACCATCACATATAAAAACTTTGTTGATATTCATATGCTATTAATTAATCAATTCGCGTGATAAACTGTTACAATCGAAGCCATTCTTTTGGACATCAAACGCAGGTCGAGTCCACAAAATATTTCGAATCTTAGTTCAAAAATAGCATTTCTTTCTTCCATTTTCTTCCATACAATTTGTGAAAGTAATGTTATATATCCAGCCAAGTTGGGAGATGAATAAGCATATATAATAGGATTTGAATATGCGGGAGGAAATAAAGGTTTGAAGGATTTCCGGAGTGGTATCGACAGGGCCATTAATTAATAGATGCTGAATGGGTCCTCTCAGAATCACGGTAACGTTTTCCTCTCGTCCTTTTCAAATCTTAATTGAACTTCAACTATTTTTAGGGTTACAGATGGTTTTAAATGTATATAGATAAGAAGGATATCCTTTCATAAAAAAGAAAAGTTTCAATAGTACATGTTACCTTATGTGAATCAATGGATAACGTATAAATATCAATAAATATTTGACGTGTAAAAATATAATTAATATATCTTTAAAAACTATGTTCTTTTACCTTCATATATCGAGTCAATTTAATATTTTCTTTTTTTTTTTCAACATTAACAATTTCTAACAAAATTTTCCTAGCATCAATCTAGAATAATTACTTATGTAGTTTGCTTTCTATCATGTGTACATCAATCTATATTTTTTCATATTTCATTGAAAAATTGTGCATTTAGACACTAAATTATGCATATTCTGCGCTCTATGGAGAAATAATTTGCTTGAGAAGTGATTTTTTAGCGAAACCAATGAGTACATCGTTGAAAATATTATCTAAGCACAACAGCTCAAGATATATAATACAATTTCTCGTTATTATTAAGATGGTTTAACGTAGAAAAAGAAAATATAACGACTGATGATTTGTTTTGTTTTGTAGTGACTGTCATTTTTTTTTTCCCGGTTAGTCAAAATATTCATGCTGATGATTATCACATTTGACTCCGTCCTCGTGGTGACAATGTAGAACACATGCAACTTCGTAAAAGTAAAGTTTTTTCTTTTTACGTGATTGGTAAGCTGGACTGGGTAGGGGGGGTAACCTTTTCGTAAAAGGGGTTGTTTTTTTGGGTGTCACACATTTGAGCCCTACACATGCACATAGCCCGTTACGTCGTTGTCACTGTTTTGGATGAGGAATTGTGTCTCCACTTTTTTTCCTTACTGGGTAAAGAAAACTATATTATATTATCTGAGTTTTACATGCAGTTATTAAAACATGATTACATAATATAATCAAATTCTAACTATAGTAGTAAGAAGAAGACTCATTAATGGTAAAAACAGCTATAAATAGCCTTTCATGAAGTTGTAAATGGCCTTCTATGAAAATTATAAACAGTTTTACTTTTACCATAAAATTGTTCTTAATTATAATAAATAAGGTATATTAACTATTTAAAAAGTAACTATATTATGGAATTACTTTTAAGTGATTCCACCTTAAAATTTGCTTATGTGGGCTTATTTGGATCCACATCAAGCTAAATGCGGATGCTTTGGAGACGACTACGAGTATGTAAATAGGGCAATGAGAGATTTCAAATTCTTTTATTTTTCCTTCTATTGTTCGTTACTTATAGTTAAAGGGTGCTTTGATTTTTTGGAGAAAAATTTTCAAATTATTTTAATGTATATAAAAATTTAATACATAAAGGTACTTATATTGTCTTACGATCCCAAGAAATAATTTACATACCATAGAAGTTCAATAAGTAAAGTATTACAAACCAATACATATGCCTAAGAGTTCATAAATAAACACTAAGGACTCGATTGTTCAGCCAATAGATTCTTACTCTCCCAAGATACTTCAAAAAGGAACTAATTTCTAGATAATTATAATACGACATCTCAATCGGTACTTGTAAGAAAATTTATAAGAATATGAGCAACAAATAGCTTATTAAGTAAGGATGGAGACTTAAGAATAAATAACAAACACAAACAGGGTTTTAAACAATTAATTATATGCAATGCAACATGCAAATGTAATCACGCAACGTGTTCCAATCCGTTGTGAAATCAGAGTAATTTCACCCACTCTAATTCGGATTGAGGAGTTTTTCATGTTTATACGACAGATCACAACCAAACCTAGGTTTGTGCAATAAAGACACTACTTCCCTCATGATTATCCTTCAAACCATTGTCCTCATCCTTACGACGACCTCTTCTCCTATCACTTAGTTTGGCTAAGGATAAAGAAAAAATCATTATGCAATTCAATACTATCTTTTTTGAAGGTCTTAGTGTTTGGTGTTTAGTTGGAGAATCCTAATTGTCCCCTAAAGGGTTTTAATGCATGTCTAATTAAGATATTTAAATCAGTTATAATTAAATTCCATTTAGGGTGATCAAATAATTTTACACCACTCATTTCACAACAATCACCAAAACACAACATAAATTTTCCGCACAAAATTAGATACACACAAGCACATGCAATTATAACTATCTACAAACACAATTACATATAATCTCAAGCCTCCAAGTGTTTTAACATAGTACTCCAAAATATAGTGATGTATTGAGCCCAATACCTAAAATCCTCTATTCGCTCACTTAACATATCATAGGTCAATTTGTCTCCACATGTCCTATAACATAAATACTCTTTTACTATTTATATCCTTATAACATATATTTTAAATTATGATTTGATCCAATTTTCTAAATATATATTACTTATTACCAATCCTATTCTAGGTTAGTTTCGAAATCGGTTTCCAAATCCGATTAGTTTTTAACTATGAGTATTATATATAAATCCTAAGAATGCATTCTGAACCATAATATAAAATTAATCATATTATACTCGGATATCCTAGATATCACTTTTAATCCTTAATTAGTATTCTAATTCATACGGTACACCGTAGTCCTTATTTAACTACCGAATTTACTTCTAATGTAAGAAAATTTTACATTTTTCATATAATTACCAAAATTTAAGTTTTATATCAAATTTATTATATATTTCTATTATTATATTATTAATTTTAGCCTAATATTTTCTATTTATTATTAATCCAATTTCACATATTATCAATTTATACATATTTACTACATAATATGCATAATAATCATATCTAACATTCTAAATACTACAATTATCATACTACATCAAATATTAACATTTTAAAATACCTAATTATATACTAAATTAGTAATTATCCATTTAATTACTAAATTAGCCCAAAATCACCCATTTTATACATCATTTTAAGGCTAAAATTATCTAAAAAATTCAAAAATTCATTACTAAAAAATCTCTTCATAGCATTGTTCTATATCCTCTAAATAACCTAAAAAAATTGAGCTCAAAACTACACTATTAATGCTATTTATTTCTAAATCGAAATAAACTGGTGTTTGTAGGATTTTTTAAGTACTATATATTTTCAAATATAATTTCATCAAACCAATATTTTTCCCTAAATCTATATACATAAAAATCTCAGAATGCCAAATTTCATAATTTTCTAAATAAATTTGATAATTTAAATAAATTAAACAAGATTAAGGTTGAAATCATATTCAACTATTCGATCAACTTCCGACCACCAGTGATAGCCCTAGGTGTGTCAGTAGTAATGGGCAGTGGGGGTAAAGTCTGGTGATGGTGGCCATTCGCTTTCAGGTGGCTCTTATTTGTAAGTTCCCTCTCTAAGCCCTAATTACACACTAAATTTTCTATTTTTTGAAAAAAAAACCTGAACTCTCTATGTTTGATTTCTCTCTAATTTTCCTTGATTCCTAACTAACCAAATGAGTTCCAATTGGAGTTTAGGGTATTTATAGAGCTGTCTTGATTTTTTTTTCTTTCAATTTTTGATAAACAATTGGCCTTATTCTCTTTCATTTCACTTTTTATTTGCCCTAATATAATTGATTAATTTTTTTAAGAATATAAGCAACCAACAACTTATTAAGTAAGGATAGAGACTTAAGAATGCATAACAAACACAAACAAGGTTTAGAACAATTAATTATATGCAATGCAACATGCAAATGTCATCATGCAATGTGTTCCAGTCCATTGTGAAATTAGAGTAATTTTACTTATTTTAATTCAGATTGAGGAGTTTTTCATGTTTATACAATAGATCACAACCAAACCTAGGTTTATGCAATAGAAACACCACTTTCCCCATGATTATCCTTCAAACCATTGTTCTCATCCTTACAGTAATCTCCTCGCCTGTCACTTAGTTTGGCTAAGGATAAAAAAAAAAACCATTATGCTATCCAATACTATCTTTTTCAAAAGTATTGGTGTTTGGTTGGAGAATCTTAATTGTCCCCTAAAGAGTTATAATGCATGTCTAATTGAGATATCTAAGTTGGTTATAATTAAAGTCCGTTTAGGGTGATCAAACAATCTCATACCACTCATTTCACAACAATCACCAAAACATAACATAAATTTTCGGCACAAAATTAGATACACACAAGCACATGCAATTATAATTGCCTACAAATACAATCACATATAATCCTAAGCCTCCAAGTGCTTTAACATAGTACTCCAAAATATAACGATATATTGAGCCTAACTTACTTAAAATCCTCTGTTCACTCACTTAACATGCAAAATATAATTGATTAATTTTTTTTCTTCTTAAACCCAGCATGCTATGGCCTGAATCTAGACAATTCCTTGCTTTTTCTAACTTTTCCTGATTTTTCTTTGATTCTTTGTAATTTTCTTTAATTATTTAGCATTAATTTAGTATATTTCACGCATTTTACGTAATTTCAAGTATTTTTATCTATATATAAATACGTATGGAGTATAAGTAAATATTCCTAAATATTATTTATTTTATTTTATAATTTCTAATGTGCATATAATTTATATCAACTGGTTAGTTATTTAAACTCGTTTTATGTATTTCTAATAAATAATGGGTAATATACTTATAATTCAATATTATGATATTTAGTTATTTTATTACTTATTTTCCTAAATTCAAATTTATAAAGTCTCTTTTACTGATACTCATAATTTCATCGTATAATTTAGGTTCGATCGGATACTTTATCCGATCGCTCTAAATTTTATATATCAAATTTGAACTTCTAGTTGCAGAGTTTATACTGATCTAATGTTTTTAACGGAGACTAAAAATAAAAAAAAAAATAAATAAAGTAGAAAGAATAAGAAATAGCTTAAGGTTTGTAGGTTGTTTTTATTTTAACCCTTAAGGTATAGTTAGAGGACTTGTTTTATGGTGGGTACAAGGCATATCTAAGGAAGTGTTGGCTGTTGGCAACAATTATATTGATGCTTTGATTAGTGATGCAAATGGTAAGAAGCTTGGAAGAGTTACTTGTGGCCATTCTCCTACCAATTTTCATGGTAAATATCAATTTTGGAGAATGATAAAGCAGTTTGCTACTAAAAATGATGATCTCTAGGTTTGCATTGGTGATTTTAATGAAATTTTGAGTGATGAAGAAAAGGAGGAGCTCCTAGAAGTAGAAGACAAATAGAAGGATTTCAAGACATGGTTTCTAATGCTGGTTTGGTGGATGTAGGCTATCAAGGGTTGATGTTTACTTGGTCTAATGGAAAGGTTAATGAGAAAATTGATTGAAGGCTTGTTTTGACTAGTTGGCTAGCTGATTACCCAAGCACTCAAGTTTTTCATAGACCAAAAATAGGCTCTAATCACGTGGATATCGTTTTAAACACAAATTTCTATGACCTAAAGTGCAAGAAGAGGTTTAAATTTGAAAATATACGAAGAATTAGTGAGGATGTGGTAGTCAAAAGTTCAAAATTAAATAACATTGCCAGCTTGTGGAATGTACTAGAGATGATAAAAAAATTGTTCAAATGAGCTTGTTAGATGGAGTAAAGAAAAATTTCCAAATAATAAGAAGATGATGGACATGTTGTATAGCCAACTATAACATTTGCAAGAGAGAGGCTATTTAGAAGAGGAGGAATTATTGTTGGGACAAATTAATGAAATTTGGGAAAAGGAAAGCTATATTGTCATTAAAGGGCATGGTTAAATTAGATTAACTATGGTGACCAAAACACTACCTTCTTCTATCGATTTACATTGTATTGGAGGCATTATAATAAAATACATAAAATTAAAGGATGGAATGATCTATGGATTGATTTAGAGAAGGAAGTAATAAATGAGTTTGTAGAATATTTTAAAGGCCTATTTTCAATAGAACAAGTAGAAGAATGGGAGGATGCACTTAGTTAGGTTCCTTCATTGATTACTGATGATGTAAATGCTACTTTATGTGGTGAAGTTACAAATTTAGAAGTGAATGAGGCAATGTTCCAACTTAGGTCTTTAAAAGCACTTAGATTGGATGGCTTTCCTAGTAATTTCTATTAATCTTAATGGAGTCATATTAAAAAGTCAATCATTTCAACTATTCAGATTTTTTTCCAATTAGTTTAGCTCCCCTTCATGTTAAATACTACAGATATTGTGCTAATCCCAAAGGTAACTAGTCCTCAACAAGTGTCTTAGTTTAGGCCAATAAGTATTTGTAATTTTTTGTACAAAATTATCTCAAAAATCTTAGTTAATAGGTTAAAACCCTTACTTAATGAGCTCATATTTGAAAACCAAAGTATTTTTATTTCAAGCCGATTAATTCAAGATAATATTGTAATTACACATAAGGTTTTTTATTTTTCAAAAACTAAGAAAAGGGGAAAGACTAATTTTTGTGCTATTAAAGTTGGTATGAACAAGGCTTATAATAGAGTGGATTGAAGATTTTTAAGAGCTATACTTGTTAAATTGGGTTTTGCTAAGAGATGGGTTCATTGGATCATGGCATGTGTATCTTTTGTGAATTATAATGTCTTGGTTAATGGAAGAGTTGTTGGAAGCTTTAAACCTTCTAGAGGACTCTGATAAGGGGATCCTCTATCATGGCTAAGTTCTGGTGGGGATAGTAAGGTAAAGAAGGGAAGGTCCATTAGGTTAGTTAAGATAAGTTGACAATGTCTAAGGATAAAGGGGGAGTAAGGCTAAGAGATTTACATGAGTTTAATATTGCCTTACTTACGAAATTAGCCTAGAGAGTATAGTATTGGGGTAAAAGTATTGAAAGGCCTCTTTTTTTCTAATTATAGTTTTTTGGAAGCGTGAATGGGAGGAAAAGCATCCTAGATGTGATTAAGCCTTTTAGTAGGGTAAAAGGTATTGAAATAAGGACTTATACGAAGAATTCATAATGGAGAGCATGTTAGAGTTTGGGAGGACCGATGGGTCCTTGTATTGGAAGGGGGAAAGCTAAATGTAGAAGATAAAATTGTGAACAGAGATATGCGTGTATGTGAACTAATTGATGTGAATTGTGTAAAATGGAACCTTATGTAAATTGCTAATATTTGTACAAATGCAAAGATTAAGACAATAAAGATTGTACCTTTATCTCATCTCTTGAGAGATGATGAAGTGGTGTAGCCTCGGGATAGGAAAGGAATATGCATGGTGCAATTGGCTTATCATTTCATCCATTCTGGGAAGCAAACACGAGAGAGGGTTTCATCTTCTGCATCAATTCAACTGAGCGATTGGAAGCAAACTTGGAAAATCGACACATTACCAAAAGTTAGATTCTTTATATGGCATACATTACACAGTAGTAATGCAAATTTCTCAAATTTACACTAGAGTATGGCTTAAAATCCAAACTAGCTTTAGTGTGGTGAGACTGAGACAATAGAGCATGCGATTTTGCAATGTGAGTAGACAAGAGGTGTTTGGTTCAACTATCTAGGATTAAAGGTTAGATGAGAAATTGATCTAGAATAGAAGACAGAGAAATGGTGAGAAAGGAATTTGATTCTGCAACATAAGCAAAAGCTTAACAAAATAACACATGATGGGGAAGACAAGCAACTTTTATTCTACATCAATAGGAAAGTGCTAATATGTACCAAGCCTAAATCTTGATTTAATTTTTGTTAACTTGATTTTAATTTAACCCCATACTTATTTAATTTGAACCCTTGACTAAGGTTAAGAAAAACCCTTTTTTTATTTCAAAAATTTAAAGTCATTACTCTATATTATCAGGAAAATGAATAAATTAAAATAAACTAGGCAAATTGATTCTAGTTTAATTGCTAGTCTGTTGAAAATTTTTAAAAGAAACTAGAGTTTCATCAACTAGGGAGCTAAACTATTAAAACCTAATTTGTTACCACATTAGAATTTAAATAAGATTTCAATCTTTAAAATACCCCATTTATTTGAATAAATTATACTACCTAAAGGAAGAACCTAATTTTATTATTTATTTATGTCACCTCAAAGGTGTCCGCATACATGCTAACCAGGATTAAACTTATTGTAATTCAGTATCTAAGTCTTATAGGGCTGGTTTATTTTAATTTTAAACAATTCTTTAAAAATAATGTTATAATTTAATTTAGGAAGCTCAAAACATCCTTTTGAAACTTTCTTAACAAGAATCTAAGAGATGTGCTAATATTTTATATATTATTGTATATTTTTAGTGTAGCAAATGAAACAATGTTAACTTATTCTAACTTTAGGAATATATCTAATTTTATTTCTAGAAAAGGAAAACATTTTTTCTTGGGAAGTTCTATGTTGTCCTAATTTGGAAATGAAAAGTTTTTTTTTTTAAATAAAAAGAAACAAATAAAAAAAGTAGGGAAGAAAATCTTCTCTCTTTTTTTCTTTTCTTTACAAGAAATCTTATATTATTTTGATTATAAAAAAAGGATCACCATAATTTTTTTTTACTTAAAAAAAAAGGAAAACTTCTAGAAAAATCCTATGCTATATTAATTTTGGCAAAGGAAGAGGATATTTCTTTTTCTAATTTATAAAAATAATGAGAATAATCAAAATAACATAATTGAAATAAATAGAACAAAAATGAAAAACAAAAATAAAGGAAATGTACCTAGGTAGGTCGGAGGAATAGGTCCGAATTGGATGGTTAGGTTAGATTATGTGCAACACATGTGCACGTAGGGAGAGAAATGAGCAACAACATGCAGAGTTCATGAAGGGTTGTTGGTGGTAACATTGGCAATAGGGAGTAAGTCATAAAGGGGTTGTCGACCCTGGCAGTGTAAGTCATGCTAGTGCATTACTAGAAAGTTGCATGATGATGGTGTTTTGGTGAGATGTTAGTGGTGGTTGCTCAAGCAAGGTTGGTGGAGCTTGATTGGTACTCAATTGAAGTAAATGAAAGGTGACTTTAGGGGGGGTTTGAGCTCTAAGAAACTAATGACGGTGGTGGATTTGCTTGAAAACCATAAAAAAGATAAGCATTTTAGAGAAAGAAAGGGGGAGTTTTAGTGGGGAGAGAAAGCATTTGTATGGGCTTATAGGAGAGGACTTAAGTGAGATTGGATTTTTGAAAGTGACACTTGAGGTCCCTTTTATAGTAAGGGAGCTCCATTAAGCTTTCGAAAGACCCATTAATGGCTAGATCAATGCTAAGGTGGGTATCACATGAGATGCTCGAATGTTCTACCAATTTAGGGAAATAATCATGATTAATTGATGCCATTGTAATTGGAGTGATACAATTGCTTATTTAGTGTTCAGAAACTTTCCTTCTTACCTTTGAACCTGATTAGGTTAGATAATCAAAATGTTTGTATCTTGGATTCAATATTTTGTTTTGAAATTTTTGGAGCCAAAAACAAACCTTAAAATGTACTTTTCTAGACAAGATATTGGTCTTAATCCATAGTAAGATATGTTAGCTATACGATTCAACTATTGATTTAGTGGAAGCAAAAAAGTTGTAACACCCCATAAAGGGGCTTGGTAAAAACAATCTAAAGCCATTATACCACATATGCACCCATCACATGACAACCATCTTGTGAGTTCGAGATCACAAGATTCCACTAAATAATTTAATCATTTTATCTAATCATATTATATATAAGTATATGGATAAAATAACTATAGGATTCAATGTCTTCCTACTTTCCAGGATCACAAAAAATCGAAATCCCTTACCAAGTAGTAAAATGAGTCATACTCACATTTCTACATTTAGACTTACTTGTAATATACTATACTCTTATGAGGAATTGACCCTCTTGTGGAGATTACTGAAGCAACTCTTATACACTTCAATTCCTAGCCTACCTAATGTTTCTGCTATTGTCTCATAAGAAAACTATAGGGGAATGAGCTAAAGAACCATAAGCTCAGTAAGGGGCAGGAGGTAAAAAACATATACAAGTTAAGCCAAACATCCAAGTTATCAAACAATTGTTACACGTAATGTATCATTCACACAACGTTATCTAGTTCGTCATGAGGTTAGAAAAATTACACCCGCCTTAACCTAAGTTGAGGAGTTGTGATATGATGGCCACAATGCCAATCATAAAGGTCATAGGGTCCTCTTACGGCTAATTCCAAGCTTATGTAATAAAAACTCTTGCTCCACTCATGACTACCTTCAAACTCAATACCCCTAACCTCTCACAACTTTCTCTCATATTACTTAGTTCATCCAAGAGTGGAGAAAAGCAAGCTCGTCGTATCTCATCAAAGACGTCAGAATTTAACTGGAGAAACCTAACCATCCCCTATTAAGATGTGATACATGTCTGTTTATAGCTTTAGTTTATGTTTCAATTAGTCTGGTTAAGGGTGATCAACCAATTCATAACACGCTAAACAAAGTCAAGCAATACAGTAAAACATGTACTCAACTACAAATCAGCATCTTAGTAACTAAGCATAGGCATAACATGTGTACAAACAACTACTCACAACCACAAGCGAGCGTATACTCCAATCTCTACAAATCCCACTTACCTAACCTTTTAGTCAATGATTCCCAAGAGTCTTTGATAAGATTACCGATTCTATTCAATGATACAACATAAAATAAGAATTAATCACTATGTAATGCCTATGTAAGTTTAACATGATGTAATGTCACTTTATATCGTATTTGATAGGTATCTTTTATTAGATTGATGAATAGGTATAGTGATTTATTTTAAGATTTAAGATAAAAAGTTTTAAGAATAATAAGGATGTTAAAATATTATTTTAATTTGTCTTAGTTTAAGTCTATGAATATTAATAAGTTAAGTAGAAATATTATTATAAATATACGTCACCAAATACATACAGTCCTCGTATGCTACCTATAATATTATTATTACTAAGTATATATCTACCATGTAAAACAATGTATATTATGAATATTACTAATATTTAGCATAATACAAATGTTGTTGGAATATTATGGACAACACGATGTATATGCATGATCATATGTGAATACATATAAGAAATATTAGCTTAATAATCCATGACGACCTTAGCTTCTTATCCAAATGTATATAGGCATACACTTTACAGTAATAATATTCTTATTAATTTTATTAATGTATTTACATAAAAATAGTTAATATAAAATACCTTATGAAAATATTATATTAATTAACTTTTAATATCTTTATTCATGATATTTCATTTTGATCATATTAAAAGATGTATATTATTTATATGTTACATTTTAGTTTCAAACTAGTTTTCGTAAATGTTATAAGTTACCCCCTTTTTTATTAATACATAGATTTATTATGTAATTATTTGATATTAGTACCGTTGATTTATAAGAACATGACACTATAGGATATGGGTTCACTTTTTAGTTCTAAATTCATAAGAGCATATATTATTCACACATAAGTCTTCTATACCATAAAAACATTTAGTACTCATATAGCCATAAAGGTTACATTTCAACATGACATAGTAAATTCATGATATGTATATTACATATGTCAATTTTATCCTTATTTTAAAATATACAGACAAAGATGGTGCTACATACCTAAATTTGATTTAACCAATATTATAATATATTATTATTATTCAATTAGAAATATGCCATGAAGCTATATACTATATACAATAACATACTAATAGAAGCTCAAGGTATTATGAGACCCCATTGTTAAGTATCCTACATGAATTGTTAGAGGTTGTAGTATTAATTTATAAGGTCATAGTTATGAACACGTTTCAACACAAGCTTGAAAATTTTAGGCTAAGTGATTGAAATAGGCCGATTAGTGTTTATTAATTTGGCTACTCACTACTTTTGGCCTAAGACGTTACAAATGACATCAAAGCGATCCTCTACCAGTAGGTAAATGATTTGGGTTTGGCTCCAGTTTAAAGAAGAGGTTTGAGAAAGGTAGGAAGTGTCATCAAGATGTGACTCATTGCATACTTTTAAGATGACCTATAGGTGGCGAGTGGGCTAAATCGTACACCGAAAAGGAGAGAAGATCTACGCTTAATTTTAAGGTCTTGCGTTGAGGACGTCGAGTGTTTAGGGGTAGGGGGGAAGATTGTGAAATCCTATGGATAAGTGTCCCATATGGATTATAGAAGGTTGTAGTATTAGTTTATAAAACCATGGTTATGAACACTTTATCAACACAAACATGAAACTTTTGGGCCAAATGGTTGAAATGGGCCCGTTAGTGTTTGTTCGCTTAGCAATTTACTACTTTTGACTTGAAGCATTACTCTGATATCAGAGTGAACCTATTACCAGTAGGTAGATGATTCAAGTCTAACTCCAGTTTAGAAAAGAAGTTCGAGGAAGGTAGAGAGTGTCACTAAGGTATGACTCCTTGCATGCTTTTAGGATGACCTCTATGTAGTGGGTGGCTTGAATCGTATACCAGAAAGGGGGGGAAGATCTAAGCCTAATTATAAGGTCTCACAATGATGACATCGTGTGCTTAAGGGTAGGGGGGGGGGGGGATTGTGAGACCGCATAGTTAAGTGTCCTATGTGAATTGTAAAAGGTTGTGGTATTAATTTATAAGGCTATGGTTGTAAACACCTTATCAACACAAGTTTAAAGTTTTTGGGTTAAAAGGTTGAAATGAGCTCATTAAATATGTTTGTTGACTTAGCTATTCACAACTTTTGGCTTAGGGCATTATAGGTACTGTTATTTTACGTTGTCCTATATACTAATAATATATATAGCAAGTAATAATTATTATTGTTAATACTAATCATATATTAATATTGACCAATATAGTTTTATTAGTCCATTTTCCAATTATATGTCCACTTATATGCATAAATATATTACACAATGGAAGTATCATCATATTGTCCTTATATATTGTGAGGTATATTATTCCATATGCTATATAATTTTGGTAATGTATGTGATTTGCTCATAAAATTTAACTACCAGTGGAAAATAATATTGAAATTATGCTATTAATAATAAGAAATAAGAATAAAGCAACCATTATTATTTTTTATACCTAAGGTAATATATAAAACTATACGGATAAATTACTTCATTTAGAAAAAAATAATGAGGTTACTGATATATTTTCTCTAAGACTATTATATATCAATTAAAAGACAATGCTTATAATTATCTTCTAACACTTATATATATATATTTATATATTATGTTAATCCAACTTTATGTGACTTTTCAAGTATAATTTTATCATGATTTGTCATTTATAAAGTTCCATAATATACTTCAAAAATGTCATAACATTATATTATATATCTAATTTAAAATATCTATTTCTAAATCAATTAAGATTTAACGTGATAAACTTTTGTTATTATTTATATTGATTGTATTTCAACTTATTTTTAAAATTCGACTTTACAAAAACTCATGTTACCATTTAGTCTTATTCGAAACCATGTATTTATTAGTCATAAATTTCAAGATAAGATCCTAAATACACTTTTTTTTTAACATATGACATACTCATAATATCATAATTTGCAATTTACTTCACTCTACTTTGTTATATCTTAAGAATTACTAACCTAAATAATATGGCATTACTGAATAAGTAGAGTTTGTAGACTTAATATTGCATTTATAATTGGGAAATTTTAGAAACCATATATATTTGGTGCTTTGAGTAATATTTGAGTTGGTATGATTAAATTTTAATAATTTTGATCTTACAATCACATTTTGTAATTTCTTATGTGAGAATCTTTCATAAATTATTGTTTGAATATATTAAGATATTTAAATTTTTTTATTATTAGGTGTTTGGTAAAGTAAACATATCAAAATTTTCGTATATACCTATTAACATAGTCTCATATACTATATATTATTTATTTATTTTACAAAGATTATAAAATGTCCAAATTGCGAAGCATTATAAAAGCTGAGCTCAAGATTAGTTCTTTTAAAAAGGAAATTACAAGCAAATAGGAGCTATCCAATAATGTAGCACCATGTGGTGCTGCTTGGCCTAATAAGGCACTTCTTAAATCCTATTCGACCGATCTCGAGCAATTGAGTACATCTAAATTTAGGTAAACAAGTCGACTATACATGCATTAAAAAAATATTTTGAAAATAAGCATAGCTTGATAGTTTCTAAGGTTTTGTTCATTATTTGTCTCTTTAATTCAATATTGATTTTTTCATAAATTAATTAATTTAAATCTGAGTGAGACCCTATTTGAAGCTACCATTAGCTTAAATCAACCTTGTTTTCATGATCTAAAAATGATTTACTTGAATCTTGGTCAAGATATTAAATTTTATAAAAAAAAATCAATACTTTCAAGTATAAATTGGAACATATTAAATTGCATATGCACATTCAACTTCCAAATTCACCCTCTAATACGAAATGACCCTTGAAATGAGACCAAATGACCCTTATTTTTCTAAATGCCCTATTTTCTTAATTTTTTGGTACTTTTAATTTTTGTATTTTTTATTGTTTTCCTATTTTTCTCTCTCTCTCTATATATTTTGTATTTTCCTCTAATATTAAATTGAAAAATTATAAAATTAAAGAGAGTAAAAATCAAGTGTCTACAACATGTTAACAACTCACATCAATTTCTTACAAATAATGAATCATCTAAACTTTCAAGCTTATAAGATCGGGTTTGATTTTTACCATTTGACTCACTTAATTAAATTTGCAATATTTGTAATATGGTCTATCAATTTAGTTCCTCACTCAATTCTTGCTTCATGCTTCTACACATCAAAATGATCCCAAGCATTTTATTTTAGTGTGAAATCTTCTAAGGATTCTTGTAATGAAATCTAGGGGATGAGACAAACCTATGTTCTCAACAAATGGTAAGGGATAAGCATTATACATATCAAACTTCAAAACAAGTTCATTCAAGTGTAATGCAATAAGCAATGTGAGTGTTAAGATTATCCTAAAGATGTTCTGATGATAATAAAACACTCTGCTAAGTGATAATAATAACTTTATTCAATGTAACTAAAAGATAAGAAATGTTATAAAGTTAAGTTGTAAAATAAAAACAGAAGCTTTAGAAGTAAAATAGGAAATAAAATGAAAGCTAAAAGCAACAACAACTCCAAAAGTAACAATAATAGTTAAGCTCTAGAGAGAAGTTTTATAAATCAAAAGCATTAATCAGAATCAAAATACAAAAGTAAAACTAGAACTAGAAGCAAAAGTAAAACCAAAACCAAACAAAGAATTAGAATTAGAAGCAAAACAAATGAAAAGTACAAATCAGGAGCTAAATTAGAAGCATAAAGCAGAAGTACTGTAAGACGAATTGTAGAAGCCATTTACTATAAGAAGTGAACCAGAAGTATCTTACTAGTGGAAGCGAAATTGAAGTGTAAGTAAAAGCAAAGGCAGAAGCGAGCTAAAATGGAAGAAGGACTTTTACTTATTGAAGGCCCAGCACCGTAAGTTAAATGTTTTTAGGTAACACAGTTGACTAAACATCTACTAAATAATTTATTCATGGAAGTAATCGATATTGAGATATATTATTCATGGAAGTGGATTATAATGATTGTTAACATATGAAGGTTATGAAGAATAAGGAAATACTCAATGAAAAAATTATTCATGAAGAGAAATCTTATATAATGGCTACTTCCATATTGATGCTTTAAAGGATGTTAGGAGCTGCATAAGAAAAGATAACACATAACAGGAAGAAAATAAATATACTTCGTGCTAAAGAGTATTCTTAATATTGTTTCATAGTGATATTATGTGAAAGTGTAAAGGAATCATATGGTCACTCTCAATAGAGTTCCTAATCTCTTTAAAATTAGTGTGCTAGCTATTTGAGAATAGTGAGAGGACTTTTTAGACTTGCATAATCCAAGGGTATAGATTGTGAGGCAACGCAAACTCATGTAAACTAACTACGTCAAAAAAAGGCCTAAGGCAACATTAATTTTGCAACACCTTAAAGGTAAGTTACCTATATAATTTATCTGCAATGAAATATTTAAATGTTGCTAATAAGATTACTTGAAGGCAACACTTTTAAGCAACAAAGTAAAATATGTTGCTATAATGAACTTAATGTAACGACATGGTAATAACTATGTTGCGTTGTTAATAATTGTTTTGAAAAAGGCAACAATTTTTTATAAGTCATTAACTTAGTTATCAACCTTGGACAACCATTTTTAAAATTAATGCTCATATTAATAAAGTATGGAATGCTCATGAAATTGTTTTTGCCTCAACATAGCAACCAATTTAAGCTATTGCAATCTCAATTATTATAAGCAGCAATTATTTGAAGTATTGCTTAAATAAAGGCTTTTACTATAATAAAATATAACATAATTGTGAAAGCCAAATTTTCACTCTATATTAAATCAACAAATAATTATTATGAAAAAGATAAAAACAAGAAAAGTTATTTTCTTTTATATAACAAGGAAAGTTTACTTTTTCAGAAGACAATAACTAGAGAAAAACTATGCACAAAAGCAGATTTTTTATTTTTTAAAGCCAAAGACTATTAAAATCTTAAATGGTTATGACATGAAATTTTTTTAAATAAATAATTGAAAAACTGACATGAAAATTCCCTTATTTTTCAAAAATAAAAAGAAATATCAATCAACAAATAAAATTGATTTATTTTATATAAACATTAGTATGTTAATCACTTTTATTGACAAAAATTGGCCAAGTTTATGTATCTAATAATATTATTTTTTGAAGGAAAAATCTTGGAGAAAAATAATTTTTATTATCAATTCTTGCAAAAACCTAAATAAATGGATGTTTTTAGAAACACTAATTAAAAGATTTTTTTTATTCTTAAAAAGAAAAAACAACTAAGTGACTCAACATTCATTATTCCTTTTTTTCATAAAAACCCAAATGATAGATTTTTCTGTGAAAAAATATGGTAAAATTAGCAAAAATTCTTCAAATGATAGAAAAATGCAAATAATACTAAAAATACCATCTTATGATTAAAAACCCCTAAAATGCCTAAAAGTGATAAAAAAAAAAATACAAATTTTAGAAAAAGTGAGGCAACAACTATAAATCCATAATAATACACCCTTTGATAAATGATGCAATTTTATATTTATAAAAACCCTATAAATACTGAAAAATTCCAAAAAAAAAAAAAGCAATTTTCATTAAAAATATGATTTTTATAATGTAACATGTAAAAAGTACAATTTTCAAAAAAAAAAAAAAGCTTTTCATGCAAATTTATGGCAAAAGTATGCTTTTTAATTTTTTGAAAGGAAAATGCTCTTATGATGAAAAATATGATTTTTGTAAAAAAAATATTTTTATGACAAAAATGTGTAAATATGCTAAAAATATGGAAAACATGGCCATTATTATTAATAGATATAACTCTTTTATTTTTATCATAACATGATATGAATTCAATTTTGATATAATTAAACAAACAAAACTGTACATATGAAATCCTTAGGGTTTACTTATAAAGTAATGTTTAAATTGATAAAGTCGACTATGGATAAGCATAAGTTAGCTCAAATCCAATTTAGAGATAAAGCTTAAATATTCTCTCTTATATTAGATCCGATTTAATTCATTTTAAATTAATTTTTTATCAAAATCTACTAAATCAACATACAAGGATTGATTTGCATTGAAGTTTGATAAGAATGTATTAAAAATGAATTTAAATTAAATCTTTATTAACATTTATTTATATATATAATAATTTCTACACAATATATTAAGTGTGTATTGTAATGTAATATGATATATTGTATGATATATGTAAATAAATTATATACTTTGATATATTTTATTGAATATTATGTAACACATATAAAATTACATAGATATTTTATATGTATAGTATATGTACATAAATAAAATATTTTATTATATACTATGCAATATTTATAATAGTTATTATAAATAATATAGACCTTAACACATTGATATTATGTATTATAAAAAAATTAAGTATACATGTTATAATAATATATAATATATACAATGTTGTATATAATATTATGTTCTATGGTACAAGACATATTATATCTAGTACTTATATATATTACTATAGTTTATAGTACAACATATATTATTTTAAATATTATTGAGTATATACACATTACAACTAAATATAATCCATTATATAATACATGTATTTGCATATACATACATATATTGCTATTTATTTTAGATTTACTATACATTATGTATATAAAGTATTATAGTATATTTCAAATAATAACATGTATATGCTATTTTATAACAATATATAATAATATAAATAATACTATACATTATATTCTATTAGTGTATTTTAAGAAGTTAAGTGTAATATTTGAAAAATAAAACTTCTTATATTTTTCCTTTTTTTTTTTTATCCTTTTCTCTTCAAGTATTCCCTCTTCCTTTTACTTTTCCCTCTATTCCTTTTTTTTTACATGTTTTTTTTCTTTACGACAATTCCTTTCCTCTTTTTCTATAGTTCCATTTCTCCGATGTAAACTCTATATCTTCTCCAATTGTTCAAGTTCTCTCTCTCTCTCTCTTATATGACAATTATTGCTTCAAACAGAATGTTCTTATTGCTGCCATCACTTTAATGCTATTTTCTTTTAGGTTTTGTAATTTAATAAAGTTAAGGGCTACATTTTCTGCTTTTTATGTTTATGTGTGTGATTGTAGTACCATTACTAGTATTAAACAATAATAAACTTTTTTGTAATAGTTTGGCTGTAAATTATATTAGAAAGCCAATAAAGGATATATTTGAAGCACCAAATCTCCTTAAAAATTTGTAAATTGTATTCCCACCTTGATAAAAGAGTATAACTTTAATCTAAGTATTAATCCCTAACTTTCTTGGAATTAAGTGTATGTCTTTGTGAGTCTTTTTCAACTTTAATTTTGTTTTGTATTGTTCTTTTTTTTTTTTTTTTGTCTTTCAAAACATGATTATTCTAAAAGGTAATACTTTCGTTAATGAAAAAATTGAGGTTTGATTATTTTGGTTGTAATAGGCTATGTTTCAAATAACGAGAAGGCAAGTGCAATAATAGAACCCTTTTGTAAAATTATCAAGCTATTAGTTGTCACAATTTCTTGGTAAGTTGTGAATTTTATTTTTCTTTTTCTTTTTCTTTTTCTATTTCTTTTTGTCTTTTTGCTTATCAAATGAAAAGATATTATTATGTAATTGAAATTTGATACTATTATGACCTTTTATATTTGATGGATGATTAATTTTGGTTGGGATGCTTCATTCTTTACTATGTAAAGGTTATAGAACTTAATGTTGTTTTATATTTGTATATTAGAAGGAATTATGGTATATGTAATCAATGAAGTTTCAACTTTTGTTGCAAATTCCATGGGTATGTTGGCATTTACATTTAAGAACTCTATAAAAATAATGTTTGAAAGTTTAGTTGTGCTTTTCTATTCCCTTTTTAACCTTTAAGAATAAAGATTTGATTTCTATTGAGAGATGTATCCTTGTCGTGTAACGGCTAAACTAGTTTATTTCAAGAATTAATGTTTGATGCATTCAAACTAATCTTATAGAATTACTTATATCAAATGGTTCTATGCTTGTATTGAAAGTCTTAATTACACTATTATATAACTTATGTATATAGAATAAGGATAATAAGAATTTGATATTAATCTTATTTTAAAATAAAAGAATATAGAAGCTCTACATTTTGTTATTAGATTTGGATCATGGATTTCTCTTCAAGGTAAAATCTTAATTTAGTTAATACATCTACCTTTTAAAATTATAAAATGCTCTTTTTTATAGATTTTGATAATACATATTTATAATGTTTGCAAGAGTCAAAGAAAAGTGCAGAACCTTATGAAGAGTTCATTTGAAGACAAATGATGGCAAATTAGTAAAAATAGCATTAGCGAGATAGAAATAATAATGATTTTTCTATGTAATTGCCTTTAGTAAAATATTTAATGTACATAGTTTACATTTGTTGTCAATTTTTCTTTCTCATTTTTATGTTCATAAATATCTTCATCATTAAAATTATTATATTTATGATTGGTTATATATACATATATATATTATTAAATTTCTTAAGAGAGACATGGGTAGGATTCATATAATTCTAATACCCATTATTCATTACTGCTTCGAGACTTTATTTAGTTGATTCTAATAAAGATAATTTTCTACTAACATTAATTCCTATATTCAGTAGGAAAAAAGGTTAAATAAATATTAATTTAAATTATTTATTAAATGTGAATATTTTATTAGTATATGTGACAAAAAAAAAATTGCATAGAATAAATAAGTGTTGCATTTAACATTCAAAGTGTTGCTAAAAAGAAATTAATGTTGCTTCTGTATTCATAAAATCATCACATTTACTTGAAAATTTTTTTGCCTTATAAAAAAAATTATTGCATTTATATTCTTATCTCTATAATATCCAATAAATTAAGCAACAAAAGTTTTCATTGCATAAAGCATTTTGTTGTTTAATAATTTATGTAACGGAGACTTACAGTAATGGCTATTTTTTTGTTGCCTTAGCCTATATGCAACAAAATTATAGGTAAAGGCAACAAATTTTGCTGTTACCTTAGAGTCTTTTTGACATAATATATTATGACAAATCTTGTATGTCTCAATGTTGATTTCTTTCAAATAATAGAAAAAACTGATGTGGATGAGCAGTTCCTTAACCTTAAGTAGAAAGAGAAGATAAGGAGGAACTTCTATAAATGCTTATTTGATCTTCTTATCCATTACTCTATTTACTTTATGTAATTTGTTTAATTATTTATTACTTTTGTATGTCAATCTTTGACAATATGCTTGTAAGCTTTATTATAAGTGTTATCATAGAATAATTTAGAAGGGTTATGTTTAATTTAGAAAAAACATTTAGGTTTGATAACAATCAATTCAACTCCCTAATGCTTCTTGGGACTAACAATGAGATCAATACATTATTAGTCTGTTCATCATGAAATTAAAGAAAATGATCCTACTTTAATAAGCATTTCAAGGAGTTCACCAACAATAGAGAAACACCTCCCATTAAACCATAAGTTATACATTAGACCAGTTGTCCCCTCTAATACCCATTTCAGCTATTCCTATGATTGCTTCCGACTGTATCGAGATATCTTCTTATATCAATTAGTTTAGCAAATTTATAAAAAGAAATATTTATTCCTCACCCAATGGCCAGCATTTGGTGAGCATAATGGATGCTAATATACAAAAGATGCAATGTATGAATAGGTAAGGCTAGATATTGAATATTTCAATTTAAGAGTGATCATAGTATAATATTCCATTGTGATGATATAATATTTACAACAATTTAAAACCAATCAAGTAGACCTAATCCTTGCATTCAATGACAAATACATTTGTTGCATGCATACACTTAGAATTTAACTACAAGAAAAATCATTATGATGACCTACTATCCCTAGGTAAAACAGTATAATTGCTATGAAGCTAGCCAACTTACTTAAGTTATGGTGAATTGTAAGTACTTAGTGATGTAAGAAATCCTATATAACATGTTAAGTTAGAAAAGGAGGAAAATTTCTAGAGTTCTTATACAAAGTTCTACTTAAGGTTTTAAGGTTCTATTTAAAATTCTAGAGTAATAATAACATAATTGTTGTACTTTTGAATTACCAACTATATAAGAATATTAGTCTACTTAAGGATTAAGTTATTCATAAATATATTTATGTGTATGCATATATGTATTTATATATATTTAGTAGGGAAAATGAATTCATATAGTAATTGTATAAGAAATCATGTATTAAATAGTGATAAATATATATATATATAAGTGCAGGAAATAAATATCAAATAGGAAATTTAGTTTTCATTAGTATTGAATGGCATGAAAAAGCTTTTCAAAGTCTAAATATAATTGGGTTATAAAATAATGTGCTTTTTAAAAAATATATATATAACATTTTTTTTATTGATAATTAATACTTTACTTGAAATAATCCATTACAAGCATGTAAATTTAGATAAAGTAACTTTAAAATAATCTATATGGTAAAATAATGACTCATTTGAGTCTTGTAAACATTGAACATAAGTAGTTATATAAAAGTAATTAAGAATTTCATATTTGATCACAAGTCCAATTCGAGTATATACCTAGTATATAGTAATATGAGTTTTATAATGATAATAGGTAGGATACTAACCCCTTAAAATCAGCATAATTGTTGATGGTCAACTTTTGCTAAAGGATTTTGAGGTTGGAGACAACCTGCACACACAATAAACATAAGCTCAAAGGGCCGCTAAAGGTAATTCCAATATAATCATTTCGATACTTAAGTTAGAAATAGCTCACAGAAGAGATCAAAGAAATGTAAGAATGTGAAGATGTGGTGCTTCACTTACCTGTGAAATTACCTAGTATTTACAAGAGTGGTTCATGTGACATTTATGGAACGTTTATAGTATCTCAAGGATAGGCTTGGCCGTATCTTTAAAGATATACTTTAGATATGAGGGAAGTATCTCATTGTTTTATGCATGCGAACTAAAGACTTTCCTAATCCAACCAAGCCGATCCCACCTACACATTGTGGGCTAAGGGCCTAGCCTCTAAGGGGCTAGAAGAGGATATAAAATCAGTAGGCATCTTCTGACCAGGTTTAGGAATAATCATTAATTTAAAAATAAAATATATAATCTAAATTTCACCTTTTTTATGGAAAATAAGCTTCAAAAAGCAAAATAAATAGATACTACCCTAATAAGTAGTAGCAGTAGCAATGACACCCAAAGATCACATTTAACACACAAGATGATAAAAAATAGTTCAAGGATTTTATAATGGTAGTAACAATGGTTTTGAAATTTTCTTCATAACTAGTATTTTTCACATTCTATAATATAAACTTACAAAAAGTACAAAAATATCATATAAGTGAAATTGATTCTAAGAAATTAAATAAAAAAGGTGCCTCAAAATAGCAAAAAATAGAAACTCTAAAAATTTTGTAAGCTCAAACCAACCACCAAAAATCACCAATTGGCAACGTCTTATACACCATGTTTGCTAACCCTGAGGATGTGGATGAACTTTAGAAATCACCTCAATATGATTTTGCATGGCGACATTATGAAACCTCAGTCTTTGTAACTAACTATCTTAGATTCAAAATGAGGACTTAATCTTATCAAAGGATGTCTCAAATTGCAAGTTTGAACACACATAAAGATCTTAGAAATAAACTATTGGGTATGTAAAGATAATAATATAGTGGAGAATGACATTCAAAGAACATATGTATTCATTTAAGTATATACCTTACTTTAGGCATATATAAGAATTATTGGATAAATGACCCTAAACTAGTATAATTACCAACTACTAACATGAAGAGGTAACCCAATACTTAGAATTTTAGCATTACATTTGAGAGCTAATGCAGACTAATAAAATTAAAAATAATAATTTAACTAAAAACTAGTTATGGTTTGATTAATTGTTATTTATTGGGTCTTAATAATTAGCAAGTTCCTAGAAATAGATTATATGGATGTTATAATTAATGAAACAACATGAAATAATACATAGGAAACATATACATATGTTCGATATATTTTGTATGTATAAATATATATCCACAAATTAACTAAAAATCCTAAATATGTAATATATTAATACATCATAGAGATAATACTAAATGCATCACTTAGAGACTAATGTGGCAGCTAAGATAACCGTAGAATCATGTGTGGCAAACATTAGAGATGCAAAGGGGGAAAGATAAAACTTAGTTTATGACACCTAATTAAACTTAGCTAAAGAGGAGATTACACTTATCTTGGCATGAAAAATTCCACTAAGCCTACTCTTTTCTATTTAAGTAGATCTACATCTCTAGAAGCCAATTTTGTAAGGTTAAGCATCTAAGAATACAGTGGGAGCTTAAGAAATGAAGAGAAAAGCTTCTAAAAAATTTAAGGAAAGTGAGGGAAAATTTGGATAATTAAGGTGCATAAGCAACAATGCAACCTAACAATAATCCAACCTAGCCCTACGACAAGCTACCCTCGCCATGCTATTTTGACATGCTCCTAGTAGCCAATGATGGCCAGAAGCTTGTACGACAATGAGTTCTATTTTCTAGTCTAATTTTCAATTAATTATTAAAAATACTAAACTTTGTCGAAAAATTATGAAACTTAGTATTCTTAAGTACTTTTGCATATAGAATCATAATATTTAGAAGTGTTTATAGGGGTCCCATAAGGAGCAACCCTATTCCGATGAATTTTGTCGTTACATAAAAAGGTTTTTTTTTTTTTGAAAAACTACAAGTTTAGTATTTATTATATTTATTTTTATAAATATATCATGTTTTTCAGTTTAAGAAAATAAATTTATTTTCTTGAAACTATTTGACAAACCCTACTTTAGACAATTTCTAAGACTTAATAACAATATTAGGAGCATTTAGTTATGATCAAGGTTGTCAAACACGCAATCCTACCTAAAATTGTTAGAAGGTTTATTAAATCAAAACGTAGAAATATAAATTTCTATAACTTATATAAAATAACTTTAAAAAATTATTGATATATTTATAGTAGTTATTCAAAACTTAAAATACATAATGAAAATAAAAAAAATGAAGAAATTAAGTTTTTTTTTTTGTTATACAAATTCTTAATATATAATATAACATGTACAGAAAAAGGAAAAATAGAGTTGAAACTAAACTTTTTCCCATTTTTTTTTAAAAGCTATAAATTAAAGAGAATAAAAAATGTCAACTCATTTTAAGTTATTGACAGTATAAAATGAAGTATATAGTTTTCTTTGTAAACTTTGTTATTGGAGTTGAAACTTGGATAAAAACTATAAACATAATATAAGAGATTGAGAAAAAAAAAAAGAAATCAAAAATTGGAACTGAATAGGAAAAATGTTGTAATGTCTTAATAGTTAATGGTTTGTAAAAAGCTAATTGTATTTTTTTTCTTTAATTTTTTAATCCATTCAACTCAAATATGTAGAATTGGTAAACTTGATCAAAAACGTAAGTTTTCACCAAATTTATATGTAAACATAGTTAAAAACATAAGTTTCTATACAAAAAAAGGTTATATACCCAAGTTAACTCGGAAAGACCACCTAAAATTATAAATTCATAGAATCGCATAGGTAAAATTGCGATTTTAATAACTATGATTATGATCATATGATTTAATTTAATTATTTGCAAAATTTAAATCAATTGTTAGTAAAACAAAGCTTAATACTAATATTGCAAAAAGTGAGCTTAATCAACAAATTTGACATTCAAAGCTACCTATCTGAAACCACATATTTTTATAAGGTTATAGTATTTTTGGTGGAATTAATTGGGTTAATATACTATTACTATGTAAATAAAGGGCATATAGCCTTATTTTATCCTAATATAATAAAATGCAATCAATATAATACTAGTTATCATATTTATATGATATGAATTTGGGGATCTAATAAATTTACCATACCAATCAATTTTTAGTCTATAAGGAATCGATGGTAAGTGATTAGTGTTGTGTGAAGTTTTAGTGAGATTTTATAACAAGCTAACATAAAAGGTAACTCCATGGATGTTTCAAAGGATTTGCTAGATACGTCTTATATAAGAAGTTATCTAGAGGCTAAATTAGAAGATGTTGAGAGTGACATTTAGCTAATGTTGACTCAAAGAGTACTTTAGAGGTTATTCTACTAGGAATCTTAAAGATAGCTTAACTCAAATGATAAATGAGAGGTTAAGTTAAAGGATACTGTAAACTATAAGTTTAAGTAATTAATTGTATCTAACTTATAGTTAACTTTAGTATTGCATATATGTTTCCCAGGTGAGTTAGGTAAAGAAAAACCTCGTATTGAAGTGTAAGCTTAGGCTATTAGCAAATCCAAGTAAGTTGATTTATGTAAGCTTGGAGTAAAGTTATGTCTACTCATATCATTATGTACTATATGATGTAATTGTTAGTTGAACTGACTATGAATCTTGGTTTGTCTACTATGCTTGTGTTACTAATTAATGATGTGATGTTTGTCGAGAATTATATTAACTCGAAGAAGAAACTAGAGACTAACTTTATGCTTCAGGTGTTTACTTAAGTGAACCCTAAGCAAGGTCATAGAACTTTACTAATGAGAGTATGAAACCTAAACTTGGCTAATTGGATTGAACTTGGTACTAATTTGGATATTATGATCAATATATCTTGCTTGATGCATACATGATATAGCATGAAAAGGACCTATAAGTTAGGCTCTCTAAAACAAAGGATTTTTGTAAACAAGGAACATTAGCTTAAAAAGAATTAGGTTTCAAAGCATAAAAATTTGCATTGCTCAAGTAACCTAACTACTCTTTATATTCTAAATATGTAGATTCAGGATTCGGGGGTCTTACTCTCAAGTTGCTCCTCATAACCCTTTAGCTTCCTAGAAGGCATCCAAATGCCCGATTATATCGACTAATCAAATGTATACTAGGTTGTGTTATGTAATGAATACCGATGCATATCACGTGTATAAGGATGGCATATACTATCAACATTAACTTCTTGGCTAAGATGTAAGATAAAATAATTTAAGTAATAAATTGCTAGTGTGATTCTAGTATTGGATTATGCTTGTGCTTGTTGTCTATTTATCCACTCTCATTCAACTTATAGCAAGCTGAAGGGATAAGTTCTTTTATCCTCAAATTAGGAAGGATTTTAGACAAGTCATCACTACCAAGAGGGTTTACATTAGAAGACTTTTAGAGTTTAGTTAGAGATAGTTCCTTTGAGAAAGAGCCAATAGTTGTAAGATTTGATTTAAGGTCTTTGATGCAGCTTTCCAAGGAGATTGTTTTGTTTCATTGTAAAGATCTTAACATTAAGTTTACAGTTGTAGTGTGTACATTTCTTAAAGCAATCATGTATTTTATGGGAGTTTTATAGTTGCAATACTTCGAGCTTAACTCATTTTTGTAAAGATTTCCATTATGATATTATTGTTTGAATAATAGGAATTATGAAATAAGTGTTTTATGGACTTGAAGGATAGGTTGATTATTGGTTTCATCTTATCCCTAACTCAAGGATTGCATAAACGAACTGCCTCTCAGGCACCAAAAATTGAAAAGGAAAAAAAAAAGGCCCAAAGAGCAAAGTGTTGCAAATAGTTACATGAGGAGAAAAACAACACAATCTAGGTGCTATTTACCAAAAGTTAATCACCCTTCAAAAGTTATATTCTTACTAAAACCATAGGGAAAATTTTCAAAAAATTTAATATATATATAGAGAGAGAGAGAGAGAGAGACATCTATTATGTTAATTTTTTATGAAATTTTTACACGTGCGTGATTTTTGGTTTTTTTTTTTGGCTGATTTTTCCAAGTATTCTTCTACTACGTCTTTTGCAATTACTTTGATTTTTTGAATATTCTTGTTGCCTCCTCCAACATTTTCAGGCGCTTTTATGATTCGTCATAACATGTTTTTACATTGTCTTAGTTGATTTGACAAATCAATCTATAGTTTAGGGTTTTTACAATTATTTTATGGCATTTTTACTCTATTTATTATATCCTGCATTTTGTTACTTTGTTTTACATGCGACATGTGTCAAAGTACCCCATTAGTGTGGTTTTTTCATTATTGCATGTTTCTTATTTTATTTTAAAAGACCTAAGGATAAAATAGTAATTTTATCTTCCTTAAACCTTTTTTTTTTAATTATCGATTATTATTAAGAGAGTAAGTTTATTGACTCCACATTACACTTTATTTATTTACTTCCAACAACTGTAACATATGTACACCCACTGTAGCTATTTTCCTTCACCGACCGTGTTGCACGTTTCTCCAATTGCCACGTTTCTCTCTAGTAACTGCTCCCCTCTTCTCTATTTTTTCCTATCCTACCGCAACCACCATTAATATCTCCCATTCTTCCTCTATTTACTGACATATCTTTGTTCCACAAAAGATTATCTGATGGTTGAATTGTTCCATGTCACTGCATTATTAATGAACAAAGATTGAATCAATGGGCACTCGTGAAGGTATGAGATTGTTATATATCTCTTATGGATTTTAATAATAATAAAAATTAATAAATGTTAATGAATCATTAAGAATGCAGGTATTTAGAAGATTCTGAAAAAGTTTAAAATCACAATCTGAGAGAGATTAAAATTACAAATAAAGTTATCTTCAGAAATTTATTCAAAAAGTTTAACTTAATTAAAAAAGAAAATAGTCTGAAATTCTTCAAAAAATATTTTATAAACTTTATAAGTAAAAGTGATATAACACTTCAGAAACTTATTCAAAGTTTTCAGAAGGTTATTCAGAAAGTTTTTCTAAAAATATACAATGATGAAATTTAACTCATATCAGATTTGAATTCAATAAGACTTAGCTTCATTAGATTAGATATATTCAGGAAATATACTTAATCCCGTTTCACTTAAGATGAAATCAAGATCCATGAGAACTATTTTTTTTAGCGAATTTATTTTTTATTAATCAAGATATATACGAGTATGGATAAGAATAAGGTTGATTCAGATTTTATGAAATTTCAAATTTTTTAATATGAGATTTATCTAGAAGTTACTAATAAAATATATCTCTTCATCAAATTCAAATCCGAAACTTATCTATGGTTGCGGATTGAAGTGTATCTGATCGAAACAAAATAAGAAGAGCTGTTTTGAATTTCAAAATACCGAGATCTTTTCAAAATATCTAAGGATTATCTTTAACAAATAATGGTTAGATAAATACAAAAATGAAGATAATCTTCAACAAATTAACAGTTACAAGATTTCGGTATAAAAAGAGAAAGCATTCAAAACTTCATTTACCTCTTTAGAAAAAAGTTTTCGTTACACAAAAATTCGTGATCAGATTCTATCTTTTGAAAAGTTACAAAAAGTCCTTCAAATACTTCTTCAAAAAGTTGCACCGAAGTAAATTATACAATAATCGTTATTTCTCTTTAAAGCGAAATTAATTGAGATTTATATTTTTATTCTCACTTGTAATTTGTAAATCTTATTTTGTTGTTTAATTATTAAGAGAAGTTAGTTTGTACTTTATAAATCTGTAATTAGCCTAGATTATAAAAAGGCTAGATAGGAAGAGTAAAGTATTGTGAAGTTCATGCATGATGAATGCTTGTAATCTTCTTGTAATTTTGATTTAGTAGATCAAATAGGACAACACCGGTAAAATAGACTAGATCCTTAACAATGAAGCTAGAAAAGAGTAGTAGACAGAAGACCGAAGTTCTATAAATCATTAGCCCGATATTCTCCTTCCTTACTCTTTTAATTTGCTTTATTAATTATTGTGTATTGATTTATTAAAATATCACTGTTCACCATTATAAGTTATTAAGAGAGTAAGAAATGACACAGGGCCATTGATTGAATTGAATCTAAAGGATCGAAGCATGAAAGGGAAGCAAAAAGTGAGTCATTTTGATCATGCCCTCAAAAGTTGTCCATATACATTAAATTATTGTGGTGGGATGTGTGTGGTAGGATTTGTTGCCATGCTTATAGTTGCTTACTTAACTTTCTTAGAATATTGTTTTGACGTATTTTTGTGGTGTTATAATGTGATTTGTAGATAGGGTTCAAATGAGAATTAGGATTGATTTGACTGTAGTAGTGTGGTTTTACATTTTTTCAATCTGATTTGAAATGCCTTAGGTTGTTGAATCATGGTAATCTTGGTTAATTCTTTTATTTTTTCATGCAATCTATTTTATTAGATAGTTTAAGACCTTTTGCTCATAGTATTCAACTACTATGCCTTAACATCCTTTATTTTATTAGAATTCTTCTTTGAGTAATTTGTTTCATTTGGTCTAATCTAAGTTTAAATTGAAAAAGAAATAAGAAATTTTGATTGAGAAATTTCTCTTTCCTTTGGATTCGGATTCCTCTCCAAAATGCGAAGATTAGCGTTATGATTGAAGTTGGGAATAGCGGCATAGTAGTAATCACCATTGCAAATCCTCCTGTTATTATGCTCTCTATTCCAGGTAAATTTTGACAATAGTAATAATCCGTGTTTTTTCACTACCAGGTCTAGTATGAGGTTAAAGGAAAAAAAAAAAAAAAAAACTCATTTTACTGTAGGTCTCGAGGAATCTTTCCAAGTGAATAACACCAATCTTACGGATGTGCACTGGAGACATTTCGTTATGTGCCCAGACGAACCCAAGCACAACTGTGAAATGAGTTTATGAATTCTTGTAATTTGGGGTTTAAATAATAAAAAGGAATAATATCTATGAGTTTTTATGTTTTTATGAGTAAATAAATAAAGGATGTAGACAATTATCGATTTAGTCTAATGATAGAATAATGATATTGATGAAACTGGTGAATGAATTGTCTGTTACAATCTAAGAGAGATATAAAATTTATCCTAAAGGAGTTAACGACGTAATTCTATATAATGAATATGATCAAGGATAAAGGCAGAAATAAAAGAAATCCTAAAATGTAATAAGAAGGGCAAGCTTGTCCTTAGATAATTTTTTTCTTGTTGTAAAGTAGTTGGATGGGTCAACTAGCCAGTTAAATGGCTGGGTCTGGCGCTTGAAAACTGCACATTTTCGATCACCCATTTGGTTTGGAAAAGGGACTCAATCGAATGGCTCTCTAAGCAATCAGAAAGCTCTACTGAGTAGTATAATAGCTATCCTAGTTCGTTGATGGTAACCCCATTTTCTTCCAAATTTTCCTTCATTTGACCCTTGTTTCTTCTCAACTTTATTTCTATACATTGAAGACCTCTAAATCGACCTCTAGGAACTTGGTTTCCATCAAAACTACTAGGTTGGCAGAGATTTTCCATAAATCTTGCTTCTGTTTTAGCTTATGATAAGTATGAGTAGACTTCCATGCAAATAAGCTCTTTGTACGTTATTTCTATTTATCCCCAGCAACTTGATCCCTTCTAATTTCAGCCAGGTACGTTACAACAAAATAACCTTGTGTCCATCCTTTTTGAGCAGGTAAATATTTTGAAACCCATCAATAGATCACTCTTCCATCAAATTATTATGGTGTTCCTATAAAAATTCGATCGACATCCATTGGCACGAGTTATTTCACCTGCATATTCACCAATGGCAAAAGATGCTTTGAGTTGCTTACTAATGTGAATTAAGCCAGTACAAGCCATAAGGCCTCGTATGAGGTATAGTTTTCAAACCCATAACATGCATAAAAGTAGTAGAGGCTAAATTATGACAATTGCCTCCATCCGTTACCAAAGAGCATATCTTTCCCTTCACAAAACATCAAATACGGAATTTTTTCTCTCTATGTCTCGTGTCTTCCTTACCTTGAACACATAGCCTTTTATATGCTACCGATATAGTTTAATTCACAGCATGAACTAACTTCGTCTTATCAACAACTTTTGCATCTCTAGACCCCTTATCCTTCTTATTAGTTGTGTCAGAATTCAAAAATTTCACCTATTTCTTCTTCCTCCCTTGTCTCATCTACAACCTTCGAAGAGTCTTTCTCTTTCTAGATTATAAGCATTTATTAATTAACATCAATTCTGACATTCTAATTTGTCAATATTATATCTCAAAATAATAGAAATATAAAAATCAGTTTAGATATAGTGATCAATAGATACATAAACTTAAAAATGAAAGGGAAAATAATAAGAATCTAGTATGATACATAGAAACAATATGCACATAATATAATTTAGGAAAAAGTACAAAAAAGTTCCTAACGTTTACCCGTATATACAAATCAGTCTTTAACATTTTATTTAATTCATTTTAATCTTAATGTTTTAATAAATTTGCAAAAAGATCCCTTTTTTAGTTTTTTCGCTATGTGTAAACACGTTAAGGACTAAAATAGATTAAATGAAAAAGGTTAAAGACTGATCATATATACAGATAAACATTAAGGATTAATTCATATATACAGATAAACGTTATGGACTTTTTCGTACTTACACGAACCAATTATATGTTGACACGTATCCATAGTAATAGAAAATTTAACAGAATTAACAAAAGAATCTATGTGATACGACTTGAAAAGGTTGAGGACTAAAATAGATTAAATAAAGAGTTAAAGATCAATTTTGTAAAAACATGAAACGTTAAGGACTTTTTTATATATTTTCCTATAATTTATAACTCTATGAAATTCAAATTTATGGCTTTATCCTCCTCAACATTGTTATTGTAGATGTAAGAATCTAATTGCAATGATCATGTGCATGTAACATGTGTCTCATCTTACATGTGGCAATAAAAGAGTGACATGCAATGACACTTGCGAATGTTAAGTGAGAAAGAAGTAAGGAAGAGGAGTAAACAATTTGAAGAAGTTTCAATACACGCGTGATAGATGGAAGTATTTAATAGCATCAAACCTCGTTGTTCTTGAGGAAGCCTTGTGTAATTCACTTTGTATGCAATTTAATTTTTTGTGGTACTAACTAACAATACAACAATGTTTCTCTTAATTTCTTGATGTCCAAATAAGAGGAACTCTTACTATTTATAGAGTTTAGCCATCAATATCATCTATCAAATCATCTTGACAATTAATGATCGAGATAAATCCTATTAATAGAGCCCTAAAGGAGCTCCTTTTAGATCCATGTCCGTCAAAAGCCTCTCTTAGTATATCGACTCCCTGGGAAAGGTTAAGAGTGGATAGGATGATATAACTGTGCTCACTTCAAGCCACTATATCATATTTTCTTTGATTATCTCAATATTCATGAACTTGACTCATTAGATTTATCACTTTATTTCAAAGAGTTAAGCGTAAGTCATTATTAGGTTTAAAGCCCTAAAATCAAATTTAGCCTTTTATAGTTATAAACATGAATACATAACATTGGCCCGTCACATGTCCAATGTTTATTGATTATGGCAAGATAATGAAATGGTAGGAATATTTAACAACGTAAAGACTCTGAGGAGAGGACAGAACTTGGAATCAAGAGCTTTTCTTCACTATGACAGTGTTTTCTTTGCTTGGCACTACTCAGAGTCGCGTTAAGACTGCTTTCATTTAAAAAAGGATAATTTTTTGTCATTAGAGCATCAAAACCTTTAGGAGATACCTATCTATGTGGCTTTTCTTTTCGTTTTTATTTCATAAAGATGGCACCTTTTGCACATTGAATACATCTCTTATATCGTGTTAAATAGTGTTAGATACTTCATACCGTTTCAAATAGAAGAATTAATACATAATATTATGAGATATTTATATCTGGTGGCGGGTAATTCTTTTCTGATAAAGAATAATTTTCGGAAAGGCAATTGTTGTATTTCAGAGTTCGTTCCGAAATGCAAATTCCTTGCAGACTTGATTGAACAGAAATTCCACTTATTAAGTAAACACTGAGGATATTCCAAAATGATAAATTAAACCGTAAAGCATGTCTAAATAATTCAGGCTTGTGGTTCTAGAGCCACCAATGGGATTGTGAAGTATATCTTTTGTTTTACTAGTGTTAAAATAATATTTTCCCTGAAACTGCATGGAAGAAAGGGAAAAAGAAAATTATTGAGAATTCGAAAAATTTGGTTAATGTCTTGTAGGAGGACATCATGGTCCGTATAACTTTATTAAAAGGAAAGAAGTGGAATTCAAAAGAATGAAAACCTCTACCCCTTTCCAACTGTAAACAGTTGATAACCTTAACTATAGGATAAGGTAAAGTTTAATCATTGTTATTCTCTTCGAAAAATATTTCCTGGAATATTAACACGAGGTTTTTTTTTTTTTATTAATTGTTTTCTCTTACTACATGTTAGAGATAACTTCGTATCCTAGTAAGCAGCCAACTGACACTATTCTCGTGCACGGGATTCATGTTCAAATCGCTATAAATAGATGGGCTGAACAACTCTTACAGAAAAGTCTTCTTCTATTTTGAGTAGCATTTTGATTATAGGCTATTATATGACCTAAACAAACAGACAATACCTCACGCACATATATGCGCACGCACTCGATTGACGATATATCAGCAAAATTTTTAAATTTATAGGAAGCGCAAAGTTTAAATGTGAACTGATAAAATTTCTTGGTACAATAGTGTGATTACACATGCAGGTAAAGCTTTGATACTAATTATCAAGAGACAGAGTTTCAAAGCTTATTTATAAACTTTGTGAACCATGTATGACCATTTCCTAACAAAAGAATTTTCTTATGACCGTACTTTACCCTATTAACAAATGGGAAACAAATTGTTTGTTCTCTCTCTCTCTTTTTTTTTTTTTTTTTTTTTATGGATAAGATACAATTAGCACCCATCGTGATGCTTTAGTTGTTAGCAAGTGCTTCGAAATACTTGTGCAAATTTATCAATTTTAAGCTCTTGACCCTTCTTTATATATGGGCTCGATCCGATTCACGGAAGTTGAAGTTGATCTTATGAAAGGGTAAAGGAGATAGTCCAACGGTGAAGGAGAAAAGGAAGAAGAAAGCAAAACAGTAGGTAGATTACTTATCGACTCACTTTTAGCAATATCCTCTATTAAAATTGTAAGTTGTAACATATAAAATAAATAAGATCATACGGTTTTATACAGTTTATTTATTCTATGTTAGCTTTTCAATAATGGATATTATACTTTTGATTAAGAAAATTCTATAGTAATATCATGTCATCATAATATCATGATAAATTATACTCAATTTTCATAAATCATGTCATAAACGATAAAATAGAAATTATCGACAACTTTATTTTTTCCTAGATTTCAATAAATCAAACCCATCAACTATTTGGCTTCTTTTAACTATTAGTCTATTTGTTTTCACATCTCTTTAAATCCAAGCAAGGAGATTGAGATCGGGCATGAGCTTTGAGCCCAATTAATTATGAGATTAGCCCATAATATCATATATGATATATAAAATGGAAGTAACGAAGAATGTGTGTTAAATGAGAAACGGATTAATGCTGGGCGGTGCATCGACAGCTAGGGTTCCTGATTCAGTGATCCAGAGGGATGACGCCTTTGTGGACCAGAAATAAGTCAATGCCATGCTGCCTTTTCTGAGACCACAATTCTTGGCCCTTAATGCTTTTGAAGTTGACAGCTTACCATCTTTCTTTCATATATCCACATTAACTATTCTTACATCCAAACTAAAGTCTTACATTAATTTATTTGTGACCAAGAAAAAAATCATTTGTTGTTTGATTTACCATAGAGGGGACCGTTCTATTAGAAACCTATAATAATTCATAAGATTTTAGGGCATCTTATTTATGGTCTTCTTAACATGATTTTGGGCATTTTAAAAACAATTTAAGGTTATCTATATATTTCATAAGTTATAATTAAATAAAATTACGCTTTAAGAGTTTAAAAAAACTTGTATTTGTACTTTTTCCCTTTTTATTTTGCTACCAACTATATATTTTATAAAGTTAAAAAAAAGGATATCGAGCGTTGAATCCTAATGGGAAAATGGTGTTCGCACCACAAGCATTTGGCAAATGATACCAATCTTAATGCATTTGAGAGCAAGTAGAGATGCAAATGAGTGCCTAGCCACATATTTGAAAATTATTGAGCTTAAGTTTGAATCGAACTTTTTATTAAGTCTAAAACTAAAGTTTAGGCTTAGTTGATTCAAATAAACAAGATTTGTCTTAAGTTTAAGCTTAACTTATTTATTAATCAAACTCGAGTAGAACCAAGTCTAAAGCCAATCGACTTCGAGCTTACTTACGAGTCTACATATATCAAATGAAGAAATATATAAATAAATATTAAATAAGATAAACTTAATATATTATCCTATAACATATTATATATTTATATATATTATATAGATATTAATATTTGAATTTGAATAATCTAAATAATATTTAGTATTTGTAATATATATATATATATAACCTGTAAGTTTACTCATGAATTTAAACGAGTTAGATTACGAATTTGAATTGAAGTTCGAGCTCGACTCATTTAAATAAACGAGCTTTATTTTCAGTTTAAACTCAGCTCATTTATTAATCAAGCCGAGCTAACCCTAAGTGCAAGCAACAATCCCTCATTAATCAAGGAAACACTTTACTTCCATTTTTAAAATATTAATGAAATCATGTAATTTTATGTTTATCAGAATTATTTAAGGCCGACCACATAAGATATATAGTTATATAAACCCATATCCGTAAATTGTACTTATATACTACACACATATATGTATGTATATATATATATATATATATAGCTAAGGGAATTAAATTCCACTACTCCAATAATGGTGGAATTGTAGGAGCCAAGAATGCTAGCTGTTAGTGTGTAAGCAATGTGTGGGTACAGATGACTCTGTATATTATTCCAGAAATGCAACTACAAGCAATATGCTTGTTACCAGATATATGTGGTATAAATTGACTTGTTGAATTATTGACTCCCAGAGGAAATCATTTTATGGTTAAGCTTTTCCCACTCTGCCTCCAATTGTTTCTATTTGTCCTAATCGTTTCTCATTGATTAAGGTACTTTACCAAACCACGACAACCATAATAATAAAACCTTATTTCTATTGCTCTTCTCTTTAATAGATGTAAATATGAGGATTCTTGAGCATGAAATTAGGCTGAAAATTTATGTTATCATATTATATTTTATATGTATGTTTAAACAGGTCATTTTTTGAAAACCCTAGCCCATACCACAATTTGTTTATGAATTGTGTAAGAAAACCTAAATCTATAATTCGATATGTTTTATAGGCATATCTCATGTCTAATTAGAAATGTTTATCAATTAGAAACCTATAAATGAATTTATAGAATACTTAAAAAATTAAAACCTAACAAATGGAAAGAGGATAGTCATAAAACTAATATCAATAAATGTAAATGATATAGGGTTTTCCAGCACCGAACATAAAATTAGAAGCCAAACAAAAATTTTCATGAAGTAAAATCTAATAAAAAATAACAAATCTAAAATGTCATTGGCTACATTCTGTGTATAAAGCCAACTTTAGCAAGTAAATCATGCCTGATGAAGTAATATGAAAGTAAAAAAAGAAAAGAAGAAAAGAACAATTTAAGAAAGAAAAAAAAAAGGGGGGGAAAGCCCTATAACGTCATTATATAGATAAAAATTTTAGCAGCTGCGTAATTTAAAATTTTTAGCTAAAGTTGGTTCTCACACACAAATATAGCACCTCAGAAGAGCATAGAGTAGGATACAATTGCTATCATCCTAAAAAATTATCAAAAATATAGAAGCGAAAATTTTTTAAAAGAGAACCAAACACTTGATAATCAAACTATAGAAAAATTAAAAAATTATTGGCCAAAAAAACATACATAAAATTAAATAGATACTTCTATTAATGAATCATGAGATCATCTTGCCTCACAAGATAAAACTGGGATGAATCACAAACAGTGATATTTAGCTCTTACTTTTTGAACTAACCCCATCTCTCTATATATATATGATAATCTTTCTCTTATAAGATTTTTCAATCGGATGAATTCGCACGAATTGTGAACTAAAACTCCATCTCCCCATCTTTAAATATATAATTTGATGGAGTCACTTTAAAACAGAATGTCAACCGAAAGAAAACAAAACTAACATAAAATATCGTTAGCTCATGATAAGTTGATTTCTTATGTCTAGAGCTTCACATACAATAAAAGACATTTTAATTTGACTATCTAAACAAAGAGTATATAATATAAAAAGTAAATCATCATACTCATACCTGTAATAAAGAATTTGAGATTTATAACTTTAGAAATGCCCCACTATATATAAGAAGAAGAAAGAGATAATTATGACATGTGTATGTGCAACAGTAAATGAAAAGGAAAGGAAAGTTAGAAAACTTAAAACCTTAATCTAAATTAGAAACTAATGCACATGAAGGAAAAGTAAAATAAAGACACAAATTCATTAACATTAAACGGGTTTACAGGTCTAATCTATGACTTAGTTTGCAAAACTCATTTAATAAACGGACTCATAAATAGATCTAGGTGCAATACGTAGACCTAAATATAGATGTAAATATGTCATGTCTGAATCTAAACCATTTATTATTCTTGCTGATTTTTATCGACACAAACTAGTTTATAGTCGTGTTCGGATTTATGAATCGAATCCCAAATTGCCGTCCCTATGGCATGTCATGTACTTCATGCATAAGCGTCAAATGTTGCACTTTGGATGGGACTCAATAAGTGGGAGGGAATGGAGAAGATCGAAGAGGATGAATAAATAATCTCTACGAACAAGCGTGGTGGGATGAAGTGTAATAGTCGAAGCATAGATAATAACACCATCTGTTACTGCCTAAATCTCTTGAGCAAAAGTAACTTGAATGCACTAGAAATTAGGTGTCTTTCGGATGAGAGCTAGATGGCACTTATAGATCTTGTCGATCTATAACCTCTAGTCAGATTGCTTCAACATCGAGGGAATAGATCAATGAGACTTGCTGCGAGTCACTGCTTGGCATATTTAAGTTAACAAATATATAAGCATGCAAATAAAGGTTAAAGCTAGAGAGATCAATCTTAACAGATTCTCTTCAAAGTCCATCAGTTACAAATTGTAAACTAATACAAACTTGGATCTAATTTCTTAAATCCAGTCTACAGTTCAACTAATTATCTGTAAATTACCATGAAGCTTTGGCCTATTATAATATATTTGGCCCCTCCACAAATTAAATATATCATATTAATTTTTCATGTTATTTATTTGTCTTTTTCACACATATTTTTCATATGAGCAGTTTCTAAAAACGTGACAAAGCCTAATTAACATAAGTAAATAGAGATTCACTGTTATTAATGTATCATATATTTTAGATAAATGGTAAGCAGATATTAATGATATTTAGATACATATTTGTAATAGTAGGTAATTTTAAAAAACTATCGTTCATATTTTACAAATTAAAATTATTTTAATACTTTACACGCTATTAATTCAACCATGCAACCTATTAATACCATTAAAGCTGCACGTAGACAAATTGTTTTGTCTTCAAAACTTCAGATTTAATGGATACCCCAAGAGAATGATTAATAGGAAGTGACGTCTTTAATAGATCCGAATTTATGCCCAATGGTCTAACTTACTCTTTAAAACGAGTCAATGTAGAAGTCTGACGATATGAATTGTGAACGATTGATTATATTTACGTCTACCTGTCGTTACTTCTGGTAATCGTATAATAACGTAATTACGAAGTTATAATTGCAATTCGCCTGTGTTAATGTTAGCCATTTTAACATTATTTAAGGGTAAAGGTTCACTACATCTACCCAAATTTGGCTCAATATTCAGTATGAAGATCAAGCTCAAGCTTAAGTTATTTAAGTAATTCACTTAATTGAGTTTGAATATCATACCATTAAGTAATAAACTTGTGAGCTTAATCAAACTCAAATTAAATTCAAATCTAAGTCTAAGTTCAAGTTGAATTTAAGCATAAATATTCTTTTATTAGAAAAAAAAAAATCTGGAAAAGTTACATGGATCATTTTCTTAAAAAAAAAATGAAAAAGAAAGTTTAGTCTCTAATTTTTTCAAAAGTCAGTACTTATTCTTCTAAAACAAGCATGAATCTTGCTATATATTGGACTTAACTTGGCTGCCTATATGTGTGATTGCAATTGACTTGGACACTAACATAAAAATTTATCTATATTTTTTATATATTTAACTAGTTGAAATAATTAATTTAAAAATTTAACATGAAAGAAAAAAATAAAATAAAATAAATTGAAGCTCGATTTAGAAGGGCAAGGGCTGTTGTCGACCATTGACGGCAGGAGTTAGTGTCACTTTCAAAAAAAAATTGAGGTTCAATGGAATTTCTAAAGTTTTTAGAATGACTATACAATTTACCTCAAATGTTTTTATATTAAAATGGAGTAAGCTTAATTGAGCAAGTTGAGCTACAGCTTCAAATCAATAAGTATACCATTTCTTTTTGGCCAATTACAAGAAAGAGAGGATTTGAATTACATGTATCCTATTAAGAGACTCATGTTCATATCATTACATTACAATCACTTTAATTATGAATACATCATTTCTAACTCAAATTATTTCCACCCTTAACAGTAATTGAGTGGGAGAGAGTTACATAGCACAATTGATATACACCGTTGGCTTTATTTTACAATTTAGATCAGGCAAAATATTTATTTGTATTATACGAACGGATATGTACAATGCATAGAAATGACATATATGATAAATAGACGTTTTGTTTCCTAGCTAAAAGGAAGCACAGTGTGCCCACTGTGTGTGTAGGTTATTTACCTGTCAATTCCCATCATCCATTCACTAATAATAGTGAAAAGGGGGAAAGAAAATATATATGGTACGTCGGTATAATTCTGCATCTTGCTTAAAACAAGACTGCCATAAGAGAGAGAATCCTAGCTTTTATATCACTGAAAAATGCAATATATATGTCCCTATATGATCATCAACTTTTATAGATGGAGGACCAAGGAGAGAGAAAGGCCATGAGTGCTGATGTTTTCTCAAGCAATAACTGAAATGACTAGGAAACAATATTTGGGTCCTTTTGTTGTTTTTTTTTTTTATATTTATATCTTATTTATATGAAATAAATAAACATAATTTTTAAATATACTAACAGATGCTACACTCACATTATAATGACTAAAAAATAGTAAATAATCAAGTAAAATAATTTATTGACAAGAATTAAATGAATTAATCATATAGGGAAATGCTCGAGGAAAGAAAAAATTTGTTTTTTTTCCCCCTCAATTAAGAATAAGGCATATGTATTAATAAATAGTTGATTGTACTTACTACCAATTACTCATGGAAAGTCAAAAAGAAATATATTCTTTCAAATAAATATACGACAATCAATTTATAAATGCAATATATTCAATTGCAAAGATCTTTTTTCAAAAAATAAGTTTTACCAAAAGTAATATGCAAAATACGAGGGTAACTTGTAGCTAGCAATGAAAGGCCAACTATGATCAGATATAGTCGGTTTTATTCTAAATCTATTTCAATAGAGCGTATGATGTCCATGGCTCGATACGTTTACTGATAAGGTTCTGATATGTTTATGAAATTTATTTATTAAATGCTTGAGGTGCTAGACTTGAATCATGGATTGGCTAATGGTAACCACAGACAAATGAAACACTGACTTTCGGAGTTTTTGTCACTACTTGAGATGGCATTCCTAATAAGGTGGCAATATATATCATTTTCTTTTCTTTTTCTTTTTTTTTTTCTTTTTTTTTTTTTGAGTAGGAAAATGTTAGAGAAACCGAATGCAGTTACGAAAGGTAGACTTACTGAACTACATGTACTAATGTATCTACCCATGGGCATCATTTTATGTAGTAAAACCCAGTGATAGAATATTTATACTCACTCAGCATATAATTTGCAAAAACCTCTCTTTTTAGTATAACTTACTACCAATATCGTGTAGGGTATAATACATTATAAATCCCCCCCTTTTTTTTTCTCTGTTTTTTTTTTTTCTTTTATCATCAAATTAATGTATATTCGTAATAATTTTTAAGAGGACAGTACAAATATACCTTTTATATTTATTTATTTAGCCAACTATTATATATTAAACTTAAAGAGAGAGATCTGAATCTAATACATCCCGTTGAGAAACTAATATTTATACTACTAAACTATATCAGTTATAATCTCTTATATTTACATCATGTCCTCTTAATTCTAATCTTTAAAATTGAGCATCTAACATCCAAATATTTTCAAAAATTTTCTTTCAACTTTAGCATAATCATTTTTATCTTGATTTTACACATCTTTTCAATTTTAATGTTTTTTATTATTTTATCCAAAAATAAAATAGTAAAACAAACCTCAGAACATATTTTATAAAGATTTAGAGTTTTAAGTACTTAATATAAAAATAAGCAAAAAAGGCACATTAGTATTTTACAATCTATCCTAATTTTAAGTAAAGTACCAAAGTGAGTCATTTTAAGAAATCGAAGTCCAAGTTGAATTTCGCGAAACCAATACCCAAACTACTGCATCAGATGCAAATCATACTAGTGAAATGTAATGAGAAATTTCAAGGTAATCTGCGAAGGGAAAAATAAATAAATAAATAAATAAATAAAAAGATAATTTTTTCTGAAAATAAACAGTGTTTTTCATAATTAAACAGGTTGGGTGGTGAGTATTGATAGAGGAACCCCTAGGGCACTGTTAGAAATGGGAGGAGCGTCACGTTAGAGATGGACAGTTGGAATCTTTGCCTCCATACAGCCATATAGGCATAGTGTTTTTGGGTCTGGCGTCATACAAGAATATCAATTATTATGCCTTTGGGTCACATCGCTGTCCTCACCTTCTTGCCTGCCCCCTTCTGGGAATTTTCTTAATTTCCATGGGAAAAAAAGTGACACTCTGATCTGTGAAATGCAGATACACTTACTTGGAAACTGGCAATTTTGTATCGATAAATTGGGCGAGTGACATATTTTATACTTTCAAAAGCTTTACAAATTTTTGTAATTAATTATATGAAATTCAAAATTTGAATTAAATATTTAAATTTTATCGATTTTCATAATTAATTGTTTAAATTTATTTATTTTTATAATTAATTACTTAAATTTTACTTATTTTTTTAACTAACTATCTAATCAATGTACTATAAATAATCTTGAAAAATTTATAGATAATATATTGACACTTTCAAATTTAAGATATTTATTGCAAAAATTGATAAAATTCGGATACCAAATTTAACATTGCTATCATAAACTTACTTCGATACCAAATATATATATATATATATATATATATTAATCATTTTATAAACTGCTTGAGGGTAAAGTGTATAAATTTATATTGAAAAACGCAAAAGCTTGCTGCGTTAGACTTTTAATAAATACTCCAAGATGACCCGTTGGTATAACCCAGTCAACTTCATGTCTGATCCAAAATGGATTTGAGGTATGGGATTTGGGATTTGGGATTTGGGATTTGAGTTTGCCAGTTTGGAATTCATTCCAAACGCTTTTCTCTAGAGTATCCTTGTTCTTTTCATCGATTGCCATTAGGATTTTTATGTGGCCCTAATCCTAGGCCATCATGATTGCTTAAACAAGAGGGTATATATTTGCATGGCCTAAATCACACTTCCTTTGGATAAAATGAAAAGGAGATGCCCATAAAGATTTAGATCGAACAGATAAGAGTATTGTAATTAGCTAGGTTATATCAGACCATTGATCGCTGGTCCTCGTTATTATTATTATTATTACAAAATTTAGTAGAATATTCGCAATTTATTATAAACAAATATTGAACTACTAAGTATTGAGCATATAAAGCAATTCTTTTTTCAACTACCATTATAACTATTAAGAGAGAAGGAAATCCAACCCCATTTATCCCATCAAAATATCACTATTAAGGTTAACAATTCTTATTATCACGTTGTATCATATTTTTATATCTAAAGAGGTTCATATTCGAAAAACCTAAATCTATGATACAACTTATTTATTACTCGTATATGAAAACTTAAACCTGTGATCTAGCATATCTCACATTCGGGTTGAATCCATTTATATTAAAGTTAATAATTTGTATTACTATATCATATTTCATTTATCTTTTGATATTGTTTATTGATTAAAAAAGTTTATTTATAGATACAAAGGAAAAATAACGATAATAATATTTAAATTTTATAAAAATATACAACACGATATCTTTATCTTTATATTTAATATAAAATTATAACCCAAATGAAGGTTTTAGTAAAGCAAATCTTACTAATATAGAAAATTTTAAAAATTAAGTTATATAACATAACTAAATCAAGTGAAATCAAGGATTAAATGGATATTAATACTATTATTTAGGTTTATTTCCAAATTTATCACATGATTTGCAAAATTTTAAAGGAGGACAATTAAAGAATCTATATATAAATCGTAATGTTTTGCTCATTTAAACTATGATGCATCAAGAAAAGTATATAATATTATTAAATTTAAATTATATAACATTATTAAATTAAGTACAACCATAATTTAAATGGATAGAAGTATTTCTATGAGTGTTAATTTCGAAATTTATCATATTGCTTATCGGATTTTCAATGGAGACCAAAAAATATTTATACATAAGTTCATAATTCTTTACCCATTTAAACTACAATGTAGTAATAAGAATATAAATCTAAAAATATCCCATACCTTTTATTGAGATCTCTAATTTAGAAAAAAATAATTTATCCAACAAAATGTAAATTTAAAAGAATATATAGCGTATCTCGTGTAGTTTGAAAGCTTAGTTTAAACTCAAATATGATTTTAATCCTAATTAAACGAATCTAATCCGTTTGTATCTCATAGTTAAATTTTTTATACATATTAGCTCATTTAAATCATGTCATGTAGTGTGTATGTAGAGATAAGCGAGTAATCCTATTGTATAAGGTAGATATCTGAATCCTATTCGATCGAGTAGGTTCCAAGTGAGTATTTAAGGTTACATGATTGATTCCAAATAGTAATTTTTCGAAACATGTACCTATAAGGTAGGGTACGAGTATAAGAATGAGATCAAAGTACTAGATGCCCACCCTAAAACTTTTATTGTGAAGTATATAAAATACAGGTTCTGAGGTACTTTGTACTTATCTTATAATAATAACTAAATAAAATTAATAAATAAAAAAGAATACCATTTCATTTGTACAGGCTTAAAAGAAAAATAACAAAGCACATGCCATGAGTTCCCTAGACTAAACCTAATATGCTCACGTTAGTATCTTCCTTTTTAGTCTTTTATTTATTGAATTTTTATTCTACTCCATTTTCCTCATTTACAAAGTACAATTCTACTAAAGTTAAAAAAAAAAAAAAAAAGAATATGTGTGAATCTACAATTTGATTATTACAAAATGAATACTTTTTTTTACGCAAAGAATATTTTATATAATACTTTCGTAAAAATTCATCTATAATAATAATAATGGTTAAAGAACCATTTAAGGAAAAAAAAAAACAAATGGTTGGGAATAAACCTAAATAGACTCAATTCATTACATTATTTAAAAGATTGGCTAAATTAAGCAATTGCTTTTGAAAAAAAAATGGTTAGGTTTATTTTATACTTTGTTAAAAAATCCATTTTAAAATTTATAAGGAAAACAAAAAATATATATATATAGGGTTTACAAGGTACCCTTACCCTATACTTTGTACAATCTACAGGGTATAAGGTTGTTCCATGGTACCACAAGAGAAGGTATGGGTAGCAAAGTTTTTAAACCTATATTTACAAAATAAGGTACAAGAATAGCTCATACCCTATCTACCATGTACTTGCTCACCCTTATGTATGAGTCTTAAATTGCCAACCCTAATCACTATTACATTTTTTGGTTATAAAAATCTTGACTTATTTAAAGCAACTTTACTTACTTATTCTTACAATATATTCTAATAAGTAAGAATTGTGTATGGTATTATATATATATTGGAAATTTTTTATAAAATAAATAAATAAAGTATGTTCAATGAAAGCTCTTAAGAGAGAAGAGGAGGGAAAGGTTAAAAAGGAAAAAAGAAAAAACTCCAAAATTATGTTCCTATCTCACTTTAACTTAAAAATGCATTATATCTAGGCAAAAGCTAAGTATTAAATTGGCTCAAGCCAACTAGTCATTATGTTCTTTATATACTTTAATTTTGGTTAAAAAAAAAAAAAGTCCTAATTCGTACACTTAACCTCATTCTCTTAACTACTTGTTCTACTCAAATGCTCGACCACCATTTACAAAATCCTAACCTTAAAGTCATTCTACATCTTAAAATATCTTCCTATAATTATTACCATTATAGGTCTAAGGCAAAGCATCCCAATTATATGGCATAGGTGATTAAGGACTCAATGTGGTTCACTATAATTATTTTACTATTTGCGAATTTAGATTTGACCAAGTTTAACTACATGCGTCTATCTTGCATCTTCAATCTAAGGGTTTAGGATTAAATTTATTGATTAAGAACCACCTAGACCATAAGATGGGATCTACGAGTAGTGAGGTTATGATATGAAAGCTAATTGCTATAGATTGATGGATATCCTATGGCACTTATAGAAGGAAGTCTAAAAATTAGGTTATATTATGCTTTTACCATATGAAGAACACCTACACAATGGTAAAGTGTCTAAAAAGGTACAATCAATGTAAGATGCAATATGACAGGGCTAAAGTAGTTGATGATGTGGCAATAGCTAAGTCTAAGCATTATAAGATGTTACTGAATTCAAACAATCAAAGGAGATACTCAAAATAAGTCTCTACCTACATGTATTACAAAGAGATTAGTTTTAAACCAAGTAAACTAGTACCATGTAGGTAGACAATGAATAAAGGTTGGAAATTGCTAAGATAGAGTTTAGATTAGATTACATAATAAGCAAATGTGCATGGTATCAACTGTAGGATATGTGGCATGAATATATCATTATGTTTCACATTGGATGATATTGGTTACAATATTACAGTAAGATTTAATGATGTAAAGGTAACCTATAGAGGTTTGATGATGATAAAAGGAGTTATATCAGATGGCTTGTTTTTATTACAAGAGACTATGATTCCCCATGGTGTTATTCATATAGATCATAGGATGATGGATCTTAGTAGATGTGTTATTGCTTATGGGGAAAAAAAAAAGGTTTGTCTTGTGAAGAGGGCTAAATTCAATCTTTTAGGCTCTAAGCCCACTATTAAAATTGAGTTTAACTCTTTAGATTTAGATGACAAGGTCTAAAAAGATAAGTCCATGTGTTAGAATGACTAAGGGAGATTTAGTTTTGTTGAGCATTAGAGTAAGGCCTCTTTAATTAGGTCATCCGATATCAATGTTTATCAAAATAACTCATGCTAAGAAAGCCTGACTAGGCTCAAGTCCAAAAAAGGAGGCAATTTAGAGTCCATCAAAGAAGTGATTGATTATGATTATTCATCATCGTTGTGATCAGATGGATAAGGTCAATAACTAACTTCTATAAATACCTAACCCCTATCTCATTTGGACATCAAGAATCTTACGCAAATACCACAATGCTACCGAATTCATTCCTCGAAAGATCGAATACTCTAATATCTAAAGAACACATTACATATCATCACAAATCATAGAACTTAATGTCACCTATCGCATTGAGTGTTAGAGCCAATTGAGACTACATGCTCATTCTCCTTGCTATTTCTCTCTTTTTCATCCCTAACGCAGCATCCATGCTACTCTTGTTAGGCCATGTGTAGTACGTAACGCATGTAATAATACAATTGGCAAGTTGGAAATCTACATGACTCTTCATCATCAAATTAACCAAAATTATAAACATAAAGCTAATACATGAGCATCAATTCAATAAGAAAAATATTTTGTATAAGGCAAACAAATGAATCAACCAACTATAGTTAAATTCCATTGTCAGAGAAGAATGCACTTTAATATACAAATAGTTACATTAGAGGTAGTAAATATTCTGAAATCAAGGCAACGCATGCAATTACAGGATACTATAAGTTCGTACACTTAGATAGAAAAATGACTATATTATAGAGTTAACACTAGGCCTCACTACATAAGTAAGTTTCTCAACTTTGTAAGCACGCCCATCAATTGTACAATTGCTCTTTTGTGTGTGGGCTCAATTCAATTCGATACAGTTTGCCCTCCTTTACTGAACCAAACTTAAGATATTGATTTGTTTTTTTTTTCTCTTAGTCTAATCTAACGATATGGCTTGGTTTGTAAATTTTTTAAACCTAATTAAAACTAGTTCTATCCATAATTTAAATCGTTTATATCAAATTTTTGTTAAATATTTTTATCTCTAATAACATATTATTCTTTCCATTAAACTCTGGTATATTTCTGGTTAATGTCTCATACATTTATCATATGCAACAATACTTAGTAAAAAGTTACATAAGATCTTAACAAACTTAACTTCATTGGACAAAGATAAGAAACTTTATTTCAACAAACAACAATAAGGAGGAAGAAGTAAAGCACCCATCAAAAAGCAAAGCGAAGAAAATAAAAGACAAACTAAAGATTGGAAAAGAGAAGAGAGACACATAAAGAGCATCGAAGTCAAACCATTGATTTGAAAATATATAACACAAGGAAATTTTCCAAAAAAATTTAAATGGAACTCACTTGACTTAATTTTAATAATTAACCTAGAAATAAGATAAAGGATAATAAGATATGAAAATTTTGATGAAATACATGAAAATTAACCAAAAAAATAAAAAAAAATCACAAAACCATTAAATGATTTTTTTTTGTTTAACCAACTGATTCAATTTAGTTCAAAATGGTTCAATTCCGTTTGCTTTCCCAAACTAAACTGTGAATTATTTATAAATAATCGAATAAAACCATAAATTGAACCATTTGAAAAAATAAACCAATTTTTCAATTCAGTTCGGCTCCACTTACAGTTTAATTTGCAATTCATGATTTTCTTGCCTAACCCTAGCTATTCCTAAGTAGTGCTTTAACTATCTAAAAAGTTTATTTGATGCTGAAACCCTTACTTCATTTGTAAGACTTTAGCTAAGGGGCAAAATTTTAAAGGGCTAGATTTGATTTTATAGTCTTTGAGCTCAATATTAAAATTGGGATTAACTCTTTACACTAAAGTAACAAGACCGAAAGAATTGAGTCATGTACTAAAGGTACCTTTATTAGGTATGAATCCAAAAAGGGAACCTATTTAGGTTCCATTAAAGGATGGATTATAGGTAAGATTAATAGCTACCTTATAGAAAAACCAAACCCCTACCTCATTTGGACATCAAGAATCTTGCACAATCATGGTCATACTACTAGATTCATTCCTAAAAAGATCAAACACTCGATCATTGAAGAAAGCATTAAATTTCATCAAAAATCGTAGAGTCTAATGTTACTATAGCCCTATACCTATAATGTAGTGTAAGGCGTGATAAACTCATAATATCTGAGACCAACTTATATTATTGCAACAAAGAATGAAAATACAATTGTCCTAAGAATATATATAATCTCTTAACCTTAGGAATAAATAAAGAAAATGAATAAATTTATGAAATAAGAGGAGAAAAAAGACGATAAACTTTCTTAAATAACAAAGATACTTCAATTCATATGATATCGTGCTAAATCTAAGAAAATTCAACTTCATAAAATACCTAAATGAAGAAGCGGTTTGGTCTATGCTAAAGTAGACTTAAATTAGTCTTTACTGACGTGCTATAACTCTCCATATGCAAAAAACTATGGCTTCCCAAAGTTGATTGATATAAATTGCGAAAATAAAAACCAATGATAAGAAGCTTAAGCTTCTAAGCTCTAGTAATTCTAACTAGTGATGCTTCTGAGAATTCTTGGACTCACTTTTGTACGAGACTAACTACCTATGACTTACAACTATATTTTTTTTACTTTAACCTACTTCATTAAATGTTAAAGCCAATTAAAATTGTATGCGTCTACTTCTCCTCCTTGCTATTTCTCTCATAGTCATCCCTTATGTGCCATTCACATTACTCCTCTTTGGCTATGTGTAATGCATAACGCATGTAGCATGCATGTACGTAACCGTCTTGATCGAACCCATATACCTACATCTTGTAATGCAATGAAAAGGTTCATTTTAGTTTATCTCAATGTTGTATAAAGCCCTTCGGCAAATGGAGTATGGAGAAAATTGGTGACTAAAAGTCTAAGGAGTACTCGATGAATTAAATGTTAGTCAATGTAAGTGATTTGATGTCGTTAATGGCAAGGAGATCATAAGTGGACATGGTTCTCTAAGTAAATGAATTATATTTGTGTATAAGAAGATAGTTTGACAGGCCACAAATAAGGATTTATTAAGAATGGACAAAGGAGTTAAAGGTAGGTAGAGATAGAATATATGTGCATGTTGACTACACTATAGTTCGTCTAGATTTTACGTGAGACTAATGGAGCATTTGTTTGGTAAAATAGAATAAGGCAAGAATATTGTAAATTTTTAAGGAATCTAATAAAGCAGTAATAACTATTAGTTGATTTGATTGCATTTAAAGTAACATTGGCAATAGATTGTGAATAAATATTATTAATATACCATTGTCTAGTCTATGACTTAATTATTAGTTGAAAGTGGCATGGGTAGAATATAGAAATATACAAAAGGAGAAAAAAGAAAACATTAAATAACTATTTCTTTGGTCCTTGAAAGTAATGATGATTGTTGATTTTATAGTAATAGGTGTTGGATGAATATATGCAAGCCAACAAAGTAATAGGTTAGTGAGGGAGGAATAGCTATTTTGTTTCTATTATTACAAAATCAATCAAATACGTCGTCAAAGAGTGGGAAGCCGGGAAAGCAATGAGTGAAGCCTATAGTGTGCTTGGATTGATTGGTAAAGGTCGACCAACTAAGTAACCTAAGTCGTTTAGTTAAGAGCCTTTCTGATGGTTGACTAAATGCCCTTACTTAGCAACAAACTTTCCTTAGTTATTGAATCAAATTTAGGCAGCTTGTTCCCAATGGATTCCTACTTTGATATTGCTTAGTAATTAGTACCTGAATTACTTCCTATATTATAAGGTTTCAACTTTTGTAATCCTATAAATATATTGTCATAGAAAAAGCCATGTGAAATGCAAGAGCGTTTGATTGTGGAGAGATGCATTAAGAGATTATGAATTTTTCATATCTATCTGTTGCACTAGATGATTTATTTGTAAATTTGCCTACAACTTTTAACCTGCTATTTAGGGATTTCAACATTACAATTCTGTGTGTGGGAAAGAAGAGGAAGATTATGTCTTGTTCTCGTGCGTTGTGCCGTTTCTTAACTCAAAATTTAGTCTGAATCCTCACAAATTTGCGCCAGAGCTAAGCAAAACAAAACATGCATGTTGTAAAAGATTGCTTAGCCAGTTTAGAAGTACGGAACCAAAAAAAGTTTCATACACTGGGCTGATTCAAGCTAGATACACTAAGATGACTGAGGGAGGAAGACTTCGGTAATATTAATAAGCTATTTATATACTATTTATCGAGTTTGCATGATATATTAATATTATTAGATTTTTTTGGTAACCAAATAGTTTCCTTAAAAAAGAAAATTGGCCATCAAGGTAACAGAGTAGTTTGCTATTGCAATTTTTATGCTTTGGATAACGACAGGTGAATGCTATTGCCTCTGACATATTGGGCCATTTGGCATTGAAGGAACGAAAAGGCAACATGATAATGCAAAACTATAATGGACTGCAGCTCTATGATTTCGTCGTCAAAAGTTAAAACCTAGTTGGAGGATGATGTTGAGTAAGAGAAGCATACGACATATTGGTCAGACAACATCAACAGTGCGAGCGGCTCAAAGCATTCAATCTTAATAGCTCCATCAAAGACTGTTGGAATGATTGCAATTGTGAAGGGGATAAAAGTTACCCAGAGGCAAGGACTTAAGAAGGAAATGTGTTCGGTCTGTCTTTACTTTCAACCTTTCCTTACTGTTTTTCCTTTATGATATTAACAGGTTGATTCGATTTTACCAATTTACGGAAATTATTTATGTGACTACAAACATAGAGGATTAGATTGAAATTTGGCACATACATATGTGTAGATATATATATATTAAAGCATCAAGAAATTTGATGTCTTCTCTTATTGCCTGAACTGCCCATTTAAAACTTCAGACCATTTGCTATTTGTTATTTTAGATTACATGCATTTAATATTATTTCTGGGTTATAACTGTCATTTACCCATTACATTTAAAATAATTACAATATTATAATAATTTCATATTACGGTGCCCTACTTTTTCGTCTTAAGGCTGGATATGGACACTTTACCCACGTCCTAAAAATAAGGAAGTTTGTTTTAGGTAATATTTATGTGTATGCAATTTAACTGAGCTTCTTTGTACATGGCAATCCTTACGAGAAACTATGCACAAAGTTTTTATGTTCACATTTCGTAGTTTTATTCGTGTTCCCACATATGCCATACAGCTATAAATAAATGATCTTGATACTGATTTTTCCCCTCCTTCACCAACCCTATATTCACACTAACATATAAAAAATAAAAATAAAAAAAGAATCGAACTTGATCCATTTCTATAAGGAAAAAAAAAAAAAAAGGCACTCAAATTGTATAAATCATGATGGCTTGAGCTAAATAGACCATACCGTATGGTGCATTGATTTATCAAGATTCTTCTGAGAGCTTAATGCAACTGGGTAAAAAATCATTCTGCATAGTACTATTTGTACATATTAACTGAAAATTAATTTAGCTAATATCAGTCACGTAATAAAACATACTTGACAATATAAATAAAATTAAATAACAGCTTTTCTAGATCTTACGAAGAGATCGAAATTCGATTGAAATCGGGCTATTAAGTTGTTTTAATGCTGATTTGTAATGCTCCCACAATATTTGTCCTATCTGATTAATTTGATGATGAGTTTATCAGTCCATTACTATCACTTTTGAAAAAAAAAAATGAAAGAATGGCATATCATTAATAGTGAGCCCTAATTATAATTTTTAAAAAAGTTTGAAGAATATATCTCCTTGTTGCATTGTAAGAGGTGTTCTAAAGAATAATTCCATGAAAATTTTTCATAAGTCAAAACAATTCTAGTGTAATTGTTTATTAATTTACCTGATTTTTAACCTCACTATATCATTGTTATGACATATAATACCTATGAGCATGCCTTAATGGTAAGGCACTTGTCCTTTAAGAACAAAAACATCCAAATTTGGATCTCATCTCATCAAGAGCGGGATAGAGGGAGTTTTACTCCGCTTGTGAATCTTCCAAGTGAATATAAATTCTATCATCTTTCACTCGCAATGGACAATTTAAAAGGGAACAAAAAAAAAAGTAATTTTGAAGAAAGCAACATAGCCTCTCATTATATTATCACGGTCAATTATACAATATCTCTTATCCTATTAAATTAAATACATTACTTAAACTTGACCAAATAGCAAAAATTAAACCTTTGTCTTCTCCTTAATAGAGAAAAATTTGACTATTTGATTCTATCCACATTTTTTTTGTTCTTGACTTGATATGAAGTTTTTGAATAATAGTTATCCCAACTTCATTGGATACTCTCCATTTCAATTTTGAGTATAGAATATATTATTATCATTATTATTAATAGTCTATATATAGAATAAATAGAATTTTTATTATCTAATGCGCTATCTTCATGATAACCAAACGTCCCTCATATGTGCCGAATTCATGCAATGCAATTAGAATGTATGAGTAGTTGGTTGATCCAATCTATCCTTTATTTTAGACCATTCCAAAAGCACTCATATTCGTTCATCAACTTTATCCGATGGATTTCTACCTATTATTAACTCCGATCATCTTCATTTATTCGGTTTATTGCTACTTCCATCAAAGGAGAAAATTTAAGCTTCCACCCGGTCCTCGTGGTTTTCCAATAATTGGTAACCTACCCAACATAAAGCAGGTTCGCTGGCAGTGTTTCTCCGAATGGTCACGGTTTTATGGACCGATCGTATCGTTTTGGATAGGTTCATCATTGAATGTTGTAGTGTCTAGTCCTGAATTGGCCAAGGAAGCGCTAAAAGATAATGATCAAGTGTTGGCTAACAGGCCTAGATTCGGAAGAACTTCGAAGATCACTAAGGATGGTAAGGGGCTTGTATGGGCTGATTACGGTCAGCATTATGCCAAAGTTAGGAGACTATGTGTTCATGAGCTCTTCTCTCAGAAGAGCCTTGAAGTGCTCAGGCCCATTAGAGAAGAAGAAGTCAGAGACATGGTGAAATTCATTGCCAAAGATTGTAATGGTACTGATCATTTGGTGGTAAGGAAGTACTTGGCCTCTATTGCATTCAACTGCATCACAAGGATGCTTTTCGGGACACAATTTACGTCGGTGGATGGGGTGATCAACGAAAAAGGTTTGGAGTTCAAGCGGATTGTGGAGGAGGCAAATAAGCAAGGGGGCTTATTTGGCATCTTGGAGTGTGTCCCTTGGCTAGGTTACATTTTTCAGCCTAAAGATGAGGCACTGGAGGCGCATGCAAGGCGGAGGGATCGGTTGATCCAAGGAATTATTCAAGAGCATGTAAACAATTCCAACAAAGGTTGTGAAAAACAATTTGTGGGTGTATTGCTTGAATTGCAAGAAAAATATGATCTTGGTGAGGAGACCATTATGGAACTACTTTGGGACATGGTCACCGCAGGCATGGATACAGTTGCTATATCTGTAGAATGGGCCATGGCCCAACTGGTCAAAAATCAAAGGGTACAAGAAAAGGTCCAAGAGGAACTGGATCGAGTTATCAGGCCGGATCGATTGGTGACCGAAACTGACCTCTCAAACCTCACTTACTTGCAATGCCTCACCAAAGAGGCACTAAGGTTGCACCCTCCAACCCCTTTGATGCTGCCTCACAAGGCCAGTGCGAATGTCAAGATTGGTGGCTATGACATTCCCAAAGGGTCCATTTTGTTTGTAAACGTATGGGCAATCGCACGTGACCCCGAGGCTTGGAAGGACCCATTGAAGTTCCGCCCCGAGCGCTTTCTTGAAGAGGATATTGACATGAAGGGCCAAAACTTTAAGCTTCTCCCTTTTGGGTCAGGGAGGCGGGTCTGCCCCGCGACTACGCTTAGCAACATCTTGGTGACATCTATGCTGGGCCATTTATTGCACCACTTCTCTTGGACAACCACTAAAGAAATCAACATGGAAGAAAGCCCAGGACTAGTGTGCTACATGAAGTATCCCCTAGAGGCAGTGCCAAAACTGAGGTTAGCGTCACATATGTATAACATATGACGGTGATTAGTTTTGCGGAATAATAACATAACGATTGCAAGAGCAAAAGACACATTGACAACATTGGATACCAAATTATTAGTACATGCTCATTCCACAAACATAGGATCATGAATAAAAGCTTATTTTTGCAATACAAAGAGAGGAAATAGCTCCACTAACTAGAGCATTCATTCAAGTATTAATAGCATAATGTGTGATGTGAATGACATCTTCTGGCTTAGAAGGTGGATGTGATTTATTTCTCATCCTTAACTCCTGGTACTCCTTATATAGAAATCCTCTGTATTTTGGTGGTTCTCCAATATCTTTTGTGAATTGTGGCAGTGGTTCCACCCATTTTTCGCCATGTAGGTTATAGAAGAAGACGTACGAGTAACGGTTTCTTTCTGATAGCACCACTCTATGAGTTGCACTCCTGAACTTCTTGTTGCTCAGTACCTTATTCCAATATGTCAATGGCAAAGAGGAAAAAGAAATTAGATTAAGTCTTCCGAAGAATCAAACAGCACCAAAAGCTTAAGATAAAATTAGATTAAGTCTTCAAGTACCTGGATAAGATCACCCACATTGACCACTAATGTACCTTTAGCAGGAACAACAGGGATCCATTTTCCATTTTTTCGAACTTCTAAGCCTCCCACTTCATCTTGGAGCACAAACGTGAGGATGTTCCCATCCTCGTGCTCAGTTATTCCATTCTTCTCCGTTTCTGTTGCTGCAAAATAGTGCACGGCTGCCATGAAATCCCAACTCCTGTCGTCGTTAAATTCTTTCAGGAAGTTAGGAGGCAGCCCCAAGCAGTCATTCAATATGGTTTCCAAAAGAGAACCTATTTTGACTAAACTGGAGAAGACCTCTTCCATCACATCCCTGGAAAACATGGATTTCGGGATTATTAGTTGATCTTGATTAACAAATCCAAATTCCAAACAAAAAGACCTACACAATCTTATGCTCTACTTGGATGCATGTTCGAATCCTTAACTGATTGAAGAAATCCCATCTTTGTACTTCCGTCCAACTTCTACTATAAGAGTGCTGGACTGAAGAACCGGGATGGAATTTTTGAGCAGTTAGATGACTCAAATAGCACAGATGGAGCTAGATAAGCGTTTGACATAAAATGTAGTTAGATGAGCATTTGATGTGAATGTCACTCGCTGGGACAGAATTTTTGGAATTCAAATTTTGTGCAACCTCAGAAGCAACTTCTACTTTTGGAGTTCATAAGGAAAGTTGATGTGCTTGTGGAGATAGATAAGCATTTGACATGACTAAAATTACAAGGATGAAATTCTCTAAACAATCGGGGTACACAAACATCTGCAGCTTCAAATACTTGTATTTCCAGAATTCATACCAGAAACTTCTGCATGCACTTACACAACTATGGAAGCATTTGACATGAATAAAAATCAAGATGAAAATTATTAACTAGTAGGAGGACCGGAATTTTGAGCAGCACCAAATACAAATTTTTTTTTTTTTTTAATGATTTCATACTCAACTTTTGCATGCACTGAACAAGTGTTCGACATAAATTAAAAAACATGGTTAGGATCTACTAATATTTAAGGGTAGATTATAGCGACTAATCCTAGAGACTTCCAAAATGACACCGATAACCCGAATTCTTTTCGTGTACCTCTCAAATGGATGAAAATTATTACAATGATTTCTATGTAGCTATCAAACTTCTATAGCGGTAGACAAGTATTTTACAAACTTATTAGTGGGATGCAATATCATGTAATCAAAAGGAAAAAAAAAAAAAAAGAAGAAGGAAATAGTCAGTATAATTTCTAAAAATTCACAGGAGTGAACAGTATGATTTGCCCTATTTCAGTATATGCAAAATTGAGTTTAAATCGTACCTTAACTCGGGCGGATTCTCAGGGCAAACATCGAAGCTTGATCCTGGTGGAAAAAGCAGCAAGTACTCTTTCTTATCAGGTGAGTTATCAGGTTGTTTGTTGTATCCAGCAGGAAGAGGTGCACCAGAGACAGGACTGGACTTAAGTTTCTCTTCATCTGGGTACTGAAAAAATGTCTTGGAGAGTTCAAGGGCTTTAGCCATTAACTCTGTGGATACCCCATGATTGACTATCTGGAAAAAGCCATATTCAGAACAAGCTTTGCCAATCAATTCTGATATTTCCTTTTTCTTCCCATTCTCATCACCTCCTTCTTCCAAGAGAGGAGAGAGATCAATGGTAGGAATATCTGAGCCCTCCATCTCCTTGTTGGTTCGTGTGATTTTGCACAAAAATATTTATAAAGTACACTCTGGTCAGACAAGATAAGACTGGCTTTTTGTGTTTTCTAAAGACATTATTCACTTGAACAAAAGCATAAGATGCGATCACTGCAGACATAATATAAAAATACTTACAAAAATACTCAAAGCCTTGTTCCCATATGCGGGATCGGCTCTATGAATTCTGTTCTGTTATTATATTTTACCATGGACAAAGTCTCCTATTATTTTTTATAATTTCTCTCCACGTCTTTTTTCTTTATTTTTTTTTTTTTTTTGGTCTCTGGGCCTACATTTTATGTTAATCAACTGTAAAGACAATTGGAACACGTTGAGTACATATAAAAAAATCTTAATTATTTTTCTGCCATCTTCCCATCTACTGATGCCATTCCAACTTTCTCGCATAATACAGTATAATAGTAAAGGGTTATGAAATGACACTAGATTATTAGTATCAGTACTCCAGCTAAGACTCTCCATTATCGAGATCCATCCTCAACGTATTCATATGGAAACGTCTTAATTAATAAATGTCAACAATAATTAGAATGATAGTAACTTACCTAATCATATGCGGGGAGAGAAACGGATGAACTCAATGTCTTGTGATGTGCATGTGAAAGAAGATTGTAATGAGTAAATTCAATACTTTCTCAATATGTTCTTAAGTAATTTGCTGTTTGATTTTCTCAAGAGAGATTTCAACAAAGCTTTTGCATTTGTCTTAAATATTATAGAGAATAAAGTATATATCAAATGAGAAGATTAGAATTTTAAAAGCTAATCTCAACCATGAACCATCCGAGAGATGAATAGCTGAGATTTATAATTATCAATAGTTATTGGATCGCTCCTAATTATTGAACAACTCATACTAATTCCTTCTCTTTTTTACAAACATGGGTTTTGGAAGTGAGCTTTAGAAGTGATCTTCAAATAAGTTTTATCTTTAGTCATTTTAAGGCTTATAAAGGCCAAATAAAGACTAGACAAGCTCCAAAAAAACTTTTTTTTAATTTACTTTTCATACACAAGATAACTGAGCAAGACTGAAAGTGAAAAAAAAAAAAAAAAACAGTCCAATGATCCCTATTTCTAGTCTACCAAGCCAAATTTCTCTAAAACATATTAGGCCCTATTATTAGCCCATCAAACTAGTCCATGATATTAAATTAGGCTAAAAACTTAATTAGTGAAATGACCTCTTATAAAGATAAATCGGTCCAATCCAAATATAAGACATACTAATTAACAGATTAAGGTTTTAATACATGATTAATACAGGTTATATCACAAAATAAAAATTTCCAAACATAAATCTTTTTTAATACATGAAAACGATATACAAAACAATAACATGAATTGACAACTCTATATAAATCTAACAAGCAATTAGAACACGTTGAGTATATGATTCAACAATCCCAGTGTCTTGTTTTGTCCGTTAATAGACACGGAGCTCTTCGTCTTATAATGCATGTACAGCTTGAAAGTCGACAAAGCGAATCATTTTTAAGGGAACGGCATATTTGTTTGTGACAAACTCTGAACGTTTTGAGCTTGAAGATGGATTCCCAATTTGTCTATCTATGAGGTTTCAATCTTGGCTCTAGCTAATATAAGATTAATTTCATAAAATCGATGTGACTCGTATCATTTTCCAACTTTACATGCTTCAAATTACCTTTGATGATTCTCCGATTAGATATGTTTTAAATTACACTTAAATTATCCAAAAGTGATGCAATCGACGGGTATATAACCATTAACTCTGTGGATACCCCATGATTGACTATCTGGTAAAAGCCATATCCAGAACAAGCTTTGCCAATCAGTTCTGATGTTGCCTTTTTCTTCCCTTGCTCATCACCTCCTTCTTTGAAGAAAGGATAGGGATCGATGGTAGGAATATTTGAGCCCACCATCTCCATGTTTTTTATCGGTTTGTGTGATTTTGCTTTAATTATATGTAGAGAAAGAAAAGCATAGGATGTAATGACTGCAAGGCATAGTATAAAAAATACTCAAAACCTCGTCCTTGTACATGAGATCGGCTATATACGAATTCTGTTTTATTATTATATTTTATCATGGGCTTAATTTCATTAAAAAAATAAATTCTCGTATTATTATTTAGTATTTTTCTCTCTCTCTTTTATTTCCTGGTCCACATTTTATATTAATCATCTCTAAAATATCTATCTACCAATCGTATCGGAACATGATGAAATAATCTCGATTACTTTTCTCCCATCTTCCCATCCGTCAATGCCATCCCAAACTTTGTCCCTAATACACATGAATTGTGTGAATGAAATTCTTCGTCTTAAGAAGGTGCTTCATTCAATTATATGTTGTCACATGTGAAAAATAATTGCCCAAAAGGCCGTTTTTGACAGCCATGATCAAGAGCTCAAAAGAATCTTTCTGTTCTCTGAATGATACTTGACGCGAGAGACAAAAGGCCATCGAGGGAACTATTGATAGAGACGAGCTCCCACCGTTTGCTTACTATATAATTGAATAGGTGTGCAGTAGCGAGCTCTGCATCATCGAAAAAAAGGAATTCAAGCCGCACTCTATATTCCTTCTAGGACAAGACACAGATTAAAAACATCATTTAAGAATAAGAAAATCCGCTTCAGTTTGGAGCTCTACTAACCGAAAATACTTCAGTATGTCCCAGTGGTCTTGTCTTATCCAATAATAAACACGTTGCCCTTTGTTTTATAATGCATGTACAGCTGGAAGAGCAATAAATGGATAACCACCGGTCAACATATTCATTAAGGGTGCAAGATATAGAATAAGTAGAATTGTATGAGAGACCATATAAAGGATTGTATACCATTTATCCTATTTATTATATCCTTAATAGAAGATGTTATTAGAAGTAAGTAGACTAGTGGAAAGTCGACCTAGTAAATTGTTTTTAAGTAAGGAAAAGGTATATTTGTTAGTGTGAAATTCATAATTTGAGCTTAGAAATTGATTCACTATTTGTCTATTTTTTAAGTTCAATGATAGCTAGTTAAATAGATCATTTCATAAAACTGTTGTGATTCGTGTAGTTCTTTTTATTATAAATGTTTTAACGTACGCTTAATAAACATCTGATGGGATACATTTCAAATTACACTTATGTAATCTCAAATGTAATCATGTACTAAAATTTAAAAGAAATGCAATGGACAAGTATATAATTAGTCCACAGTTGTGGTTTTTTTTTTTTTTTATCTCAATAAGAAATTAATAGCGATGTCATTAAACTATAAGCGATACCATTAAACTATAATGATCTTAAATTCCAAAATTGTGATTAATATTCGTTTTGTATGGATCCTATCTTTGCTCAAAAAATAAAAATAAAAAAGGAAATTATAGACAGCACCACTCAACTTTTAGTAGCATTAGATGAGGACGATTGTGTCCTATTTTATCATTGCACTCTATCACAACGAGATCCTAACTTAAAATTGAACTAATCAATGCTGAGCAAGATGTTTACCCCATCTTTCTCTCGCTTTCTCCTCAATTTCCCTCGAAGGAAGAGAGAGAAAGACGAAGGGGCGAAAAAAAATATTAAAAACCTTCACGCTGAGAACCCCAGAAGCATCCCCCCAACACCCATCTGTCTTTTTCACCATTCTCCCTTTGTTCCCTGTCTCCAACCTCATAAAAACCCAATAAAAGCCATCGATACCCACCTGAGCTCATCATCTCCGTCTCCGTCGCTTTAACAGTCCCGTGGGTTCATCAAAGGAAAGTCACTTCCCAATATCCTGTCCTCATCTTAATACCTATACATTTTCCCATTTCCACATCCGTCTCTATAGGCTTCAATGCGTTTGCAGTGCTTGTCCATTTTATTCTTTTTATTTAAGTTTAGTCTTCTATCCTTTGCATTGGTATTTTCTCCGATGAGAATAACAGCGCTTCTTGCTCTTGATAAAACCTTTTTTACTTCGAGAATGATTGATAACCAATTTTACTCTAAGCAAGTTAATTCATTTGACTTGGATGCAAAAACCACATCTCTTTAGTTTATTTTTACTAAAATTTTGCTATTGTCATGCTATCATCATCGTCTTTTACTCGAGCTAAAAAGGAGCAATCAGCCAAACTACGAACACCTTTCATGCTCTCAATGCACCATGCATTTGCATCGAGTTCCAAAATCGACAGCTACTCGGAGGCTTGTTTGCTCTGTTTTAGGCAGATGGCAGTAACAAACAGACTCACCAATTCATATATAGGGCGCGAAGTGTCCAAAAGTTCGATTTAATACATTGAAAAGGTCCACTAAGGCACTGTGAGTTAGTTGGTATGAGCAACTACTTTTCCAGAAATGGAACGGATTTAATTCCCCATTTCTGGTCCATTGTAACATATAGTTAGCCAAAAATATTCAAAGGAATACAAATAAAATACAGATAATGAACGCACCTCCAAACAAACCCGATTACACTAAGATACAAGTTTGCACAGGAACAATTCCTTCACAACCAATCCCTGCTTCCACAAGAAGTAATTCGATCCATTGCACGAAAGCTATACTCTTTCCCACGTATGTCATTTTAAAAAATTAAATGAAATGAAAAGGAAAAAAAGAGAGAGAGAGAGAAAAGAAAAGAAAAGAACAAAGATCACAATCACAATCCAATCTTCCTAAGGGCATTAGACATTCTCCCAAGCAATGCAGTTGACTATAATCTATAGCTACCAAAGATTTGGCATATATATAGAGTCAGCAAAACTTTACACCCACTCAAGGTTTCCTCCCTACAATTCATATCAACTATTAGTATAGAAAGATATAACTCCCATATAACATTATCATCTAAACGCTTTCTGTTTGAAGATGAAAATTAGATTCCCTAATAGGGACGAACAAGACGAAAAGGCAGGAAAGGCGGCGGCTCAAAAACTACCGGTAACTTGAATGGTTGCTATCCTTTAGTACCAGTAACTTCAGCAATCAGGTAACTACTTCACAAGTATGGAAAGTAAACCCACCCTATGTCCAATGTCAATAGGAACTATTCATCATCATCCTCATCACCATCATCCTCTTCATCCTACAAGAGAAGAAAAGACAAGATAAAATGCTAAATTATTTTAGTCAACATAAGGCTTGCAACCACATGGAGCAAGGCAGTAAATAAAAATGACCAGACCAAATTCTTAAATAACAGCAGTCGATAACTAAAGAAACAAAGTGCATAAAATAAGGTTTTCTGGGTAATTAATGCATTGACTGGAAATCAATTTCATTCTAAAGCTTCTTTTTTCGTAATTAATTTTATTATCCCTAATTAGGCAGAACAACTAAGGAATACCTTAAGGAAAAAGAGCAAAGAGATTCTGACATTTTGCCATCACATGTCCACCAAGACCACATGACACGCAGCAGAAGCAGTTTTGAATCTAGCTAGCTAGATCAAAAACCCATAAAGGGATAGATATGAACCAAATGTTGCATTCATTCTATGGCATAGCCAATGTTGTCAAAAGCGAGCGCTTTTGCGCTTAAGCTAGTGCTTTGAAGCAAAGCACAAGGATGCGCCTTGTGGATGCCAAGGCGAAGCGCATTCACTGAAGCGCAGGCCTTGGCTATCAAAGCGCAAGGCTCAAAAGCGCTAAGGCACTCACCTAGAGAAAAAGCTGCTAAAGAGGAAAAATTTAAAAGCACATTATGGCATATAATGATCATATTTGAAAATTAATAGAAGGGAAAGATAATAAATGTACTAAACCAAAAGCTTAATATTATAATGCCGGACTTTATTTTTGTCATACATATAGTGCTAAAGGTTGTGCTTTTTTTATTCTTATTTTCTCTATTTCTTCTCTTTTTTCCCAAAAGTGAAACAAGAACTGTTAAAATAAAATATTAAACACCATAATAGTTTTTTCAAAATTTTTAACTTATTTCAATTTAAACATGGATTTGATTCACACTCCATGTTCTGAGAAATATTTACCATCCGAAAAGAGGAAAAAACGGAGATTTTTTTATATATATTATACTTGATATAAAAAAATATTTTCAATACTTTGATATTAATTAGAAAAACAATTGATATAACATGGTACTTATTTTATATTTGACTTGTTTAAATTGTCTTTGTTAGTAGTTTAATAGAAATATAGTTGTTTATTGAATATTAAAATTCATAATTTTGTAAATCAAAATATTTTTTATAATTTTTAATATTTGCGCTTCACTTTACCCAAGCAAGCACTTTTTTGCACTTCTCACTTCAAGCGATTTTAAGGTATTACACCTTGAGTGCGCTTTTCGCCTTTAACAACCTTTGGCATAAGTAGGTGAAACATCTTTGTAAGCTAGACAACAATGCTGATAAACCCACCAAGAATTTGTTTAATTTTCATCTATATGGCGATATTTACTTCTCTTCTATAATTACCATGATCATGATATTATTAAAAAAAAAAAAACAAAAAAAGGCCTTTCCTGTTATTTCATACTGTATTTCCATCTTGTATTAAATTGTGACAGTAAGCTGATAGTCAGTCTTCAAGCTGACAGGTAAGGATTTAAGAAATTATATATCAATCGCATTCATATTAAAAGCCTCCCAAAGAGAACTTCATGTGAAATATATGCCTGCTGATGTATTGCACATTATTTTTTTTTTTCTCACTTGTCTCTTTCTAACTGGTCTACCCTTCTTTCAGCAATTTACTTCTTGCAGTTGCATTACAATGAAAATCACCAATTAAATCCTTCCCCCAAGTTTATTTGGAAAAAGGATGGGCTAAGCAGACCGCAAGCAGCAGCAGCAGCAACTTACACGAATCATATTTAATCCCCTACTAGATGGGATCAGCTATATGGACCCTATGCCATCACCATGCTCTATCATGAACCAAATCCTCCCTAATATTTAACCACATCACAGCATATTTAACTGCTTCCCTCCTAGTCTTTTTTCTCTCTCTCCCAGTCCCAGATAACATGGATAGTCTCTAAAATTACACCACACCTAGCAAATGCTCCTGGAGATCATCTTTGCACATAACTAAACCATCTCAATCATGCTTCCCTCATTTTCTTATCAACAAACACTGCTCCAACTTTCTATATGACAAATTCATTTCTTACCTTATTCATTCTCATCTGTTTGTAGATCCATCTTAGCATTCTCATTGCGAGCAATGCTTAAATTCAATTGATAAGACCATCATAAACTTGCCTTTTCTTCTAAGGCAAGAATGAAATTTTTGGCAGAAAAATAGACAATATCCAAGTACATGGTAGCTAATTGCACTCATTATTTTCCCTTCTAACACTCATTTTTATACTTAATTAATACTTTCACCATCTTATTTTGATTATTTATTGATTGGATAATGGAGGGACAGATATTATGACCAGCTTCCTCTAAGCACATGAGCCACCTTACAAGACCCATTGTACTAGTTTAGCATAGCTTGCACTACATGTAGATAGCCAAGAAGCAGCCTTAGTGGGATTGAAACCAAAACCTCATACAAGTTGTTCAAGCCAATCCTTTCAAGGTTACTTTTACCATCTTAAATCATATAACTTCATCAAAACCACAAAAGGCTACAACAGTGTAGAATATAGATAACAAACATGATAGGGGACAGTAATCTGATCTCACACATTGCTATTTATGCAGAGGGGAAGTTAAAATGTAGTAAGAGATCAAGAAGCAAGTTACAGACATTTTGCAAATCAATTCAGTTATTTTACAACAGCAATCTAACATGTTACAGATTCATCCAGTGATTCATATAATACACAAACACACACAGACACACACAAGAAATACATTAATTAGATAATGGGCAACAGGAACTTTTTCACCATTCCTTATACTTACTTTTCCATGAAGAGCAATCAACCTTGAAAAGGTGAAAAGTTTCTAAGACCCTTAAATAGCATCGTCAGTGCAGGACCATGTTAGAGATTCATCCAGTCATTCGTAAGATACACACAAACACACACAGACACACACATTAGAGATTCATCCAGTCATTCATATAATACACACAAACACACACAGACAGACACATGAAATACCTTAATTAGATCATGGGCAAAAGGAACTTTTTCACCAAGCCTTGCATTTGCTTTTTCTTGAAGTGTAGGTGAAAATTTTCTATTCTAAGACCCTCAAAAAGCATCATCAATGCACCCAAATGCAGATGACACCACAAAAACCTAGCATGGAACAATCATGACCAAGAACACAAATTTCCCACCATGCTCCTTGCAAAATAAAATGCTCCAGGAGGAACTAACTGATGACAATGTGAGATGACCCTTCACACAATCATAAGGATCAACTTCTACCAGGCAGCATTATTAAAAATTCATACAAAAATGACCTATGAATATGTTGATGCAAAGTAAACATAGTTTGCTATCATTCATGATTGCAAGTCAAAAGCTTAACCACCCATCATAACAGCAAAAACACTTGGAAATAATATAACAAGAATATGCATTCCCAAATTCATAATGAGACAGGAGTTTGATGTGTGCTCATAAGGAAGGAATAAAGTGGGAGTAGAATCCACTTTCTTGTTCAACATGGGCAAAAACTAAATCAGAAATTATTACTGGCCCCAAAAGAAAGAGAATGAGTTTATATATAATTATGTTATGTCCATGGAATTTTCAACAATCAATTATAAATTTTTAGTAACATTTACCTCTTCATCATCATCATCATCGTCATCATCCTCTTCATCAGCTTCCTAAAAAACAAAAAAAAAAAAAAAAAAAGAAATCATAGCATAGAATTAGTGTATCAGAAAAGAAATAAGAAGTTTATTTATTGAGACAAAAGAAAGGGAAGAAAATTATAGGAAGCAAAATAAGAAGCAATAGAAGGGAGAGTACTAAAATATTACGTTATTGAAATAAGTAAGGGGATTGGTCCACAAATCCTCTTTAATAATCTCTGCAATCTGTCATTATCATGCAGGTAAGCGTAGAACTAGTAATAACATTAAAATAAATTTGCAAAGCAAAGGACTCTTACCTCATCATTGATGTCATTGATCATATCCTCCTGCTCACCATCTTTAAACCAATTGAAGAAGCTACCAAAAGGAATCATTACTTTTTAGAGCCATGTGAAATAAGTGAACAGCTAAGATATAATAATGTAATTTTATCCTTCTAAATCCCAATTTAGGACACTCCTCATGTCAAATTTGTGATTCAATTATTTGAAATGGCCATGTCTTGCTTAATTTTGTGCAAAATAACAGGCCACAATTTTTCGCACCAGTGAAATTTTTTCCACTATGATAAGGCTTAGGGGACGACTTTATTTTAATACAACTGACAAAAGCACAAACTAACCACTATTATAAAAGTTCAGATCATTATTGGAAGTCTGGCAAAGCCATTGATCCAAAAGCAAATGCAGCGTTTAAATGATGGAGGAAAAGGAAAAAACAGGACCAATAATGTAGAAAGCACAATTTAGAGCCCCTTTCTGGTAATTGTTAATGGACTCCAAGAAATTATAATAAAGTACCAGATGCAAGTTTTTATGCGATCGAAAAGTCATAAATATGCCAACATACAAACCTTTCCTCAGACAAAGGTCGTTTATTTCCTTTCTTCTCATGTGATACTCCATTTGATAACCCCTTGATATTGCAGAAGGAAAAAGGAAAAGATAAGTTAATCATAAGAAGAGATGGGTAAGTGAGGAGGCTAAACACTAGATGAAGGGGAAAATAAAACTTTACCATCCCTTCTTTCCACTTTATTGGTGTAGCAGATACTTTTGTGATTCCTTCGTCAAGGAAAGTAAAGGTTTTTGTCAGCTTAGTGTCCTCAAAATAAGGATTTTCACGGAAAATCTGAAAGATAAAGAACCAGGTTCAGCACTCTACATTGGAAAATAGAATGAACCACAAATTTTGTCAATCTTATTGCAAAGCAATGAGTTAGATTAAGAAACTCACAAATGATATGGAGTATCCTGATTTGACATCTTTAAAATCTTCCACTTCCAGGGAGATTAGATACCTAAAGATCTGTAAAATAGAAAAATAAACAAAGCTTTAACAAAAAAATAAGGAAATAAATAACAAATCCATATAAGTTTTGGTTCTTCAAACACTGTTTCCAAAAACCCAACAGGTGGATAACATGTAACTTTCCAAGTATTGCTGAAAGAGGAAAAGGCAAAAGGCAAACCTTTTGATCCTCATCAGTCAAAAGTTCACCAAGGGCAGGATGACTTGCAAACTGCAGAGCAAAATATGCAGTGAACAAAAAGGAGGATCTAAATATTTGCTCAGAAATTCAAAATAAGTAAGCTAGAGATAATTACTTACAGCAGTTAGCCAGAAGTAAGGGACAGAACTGATCACTTCCTTGCGCCTATCATAGACTGGCTTGCGAATCTCGTTGTACTTTTGCTCAATTTCCAAAACTTTGTCACTAGCCTCCTCATTGATCTAAAATTGCATAAGCACGAATGTCACAATCCTATTCCCAATAAACTGCATCTTAACCACATTACACTTGTTTACTCAAGCAGATATGAATATGTCATCCCCAAAGACAATCATGCCAACGTAGGCATCTAGGCCACCATTTAAGTTGGATAACACCATCTATAGGTAATAAAATTAATCCAATACCATCAATATCTTCAAAAATAAACACCAAAGAGTAATTCAAGAAGTAGCTCTGTTCTCTCCACCATTCAACAAAAAAATCAATCCGACATCACCATTCTTCCAGCATCAACATAGTTAGAGCCTGGAACATTCAGTTCCAACAGCGAAACACCATGCTAGCATCCCGATGCAGTTCCATAATACATCACGGGATCAAGCTTGCAATCTAATTTTCCTCAGCCACAATACCAATGTTTCATGAAATCAATCACCGTCACAAGAATTGACATAGCATGTATAAGCAAACAAGAAAACATATATATATATATGTGTGTGTGTGTGTGCAGAAAGGCAGAATTCATAGTCCTAACCCTAAAAACAGCTGAAAGTTTCAATCACCGCGAAAAAAAGACATAAAATTTAAAGCAACAATATTTCAAATTTCAATCCACGCTCATTTTTCACTTCATCCGAAAACAAAAGACACAGACATTGAATCAATTACACATAAAGTTTCAATCTTTTTTTTTTTTTTTTGGTGGGGGGGAGGAACTACATTAAAAGCATGATTATACGTACCTTTTCAAGTTCGTCCTGAACTTCCTGCAATTTCTCGATGTTGAGAACGAGATCTCCATCAAATTGGTCGGGCGATTGGTCTCCGCTTTTCTCTGCAACACCTACTTTTGCCTTCTTTCCCTTGTCTCCAACCATTTTGGGCTAAATAAACAAACCCTAATGCTTCGGCCTCTCTTGAGAATGAATTGGATTTTGTGTCTCTCTCTCTCTGCCACTCGTAACGTAAAGGCAGAAGAGGGGGAAAAGAGAAGGGGGAGAGGAGAGAGCGAGGGTTGGGGTTTTGGAATATGAGATTAGGGTTTATAATTGCCCCGACGCATTCATTTCGAAGATTCACCACTACTCATCCTCCAATAAGATTCTGAGATTATAAATGTGAAAGGATTAAATATAATAAATTAAAAATAGAAGTGTAAGTTTCGGGAGGAAAAAGAAAATAAAAAATAAAAACAATAAATTGCCACAATCTTATTCTTCTCCGCTAAATCCATGACCAGCCACATCTCTATATTTTGGCGCTCAATAGAAATGTTAGGGGACGTCACACCTATACGCAAAAGAAATAATAAAAATTGAAATTATTTAATAAAAATTGCTGACTAGAAAAGAGAAGAAATAGGTAGTAGGTAATTATTTAGAATAGAATAACCTTAAAACTCATTAAAATATTTAGAATAAAAAACCTAAAATATTTACTTAGTTGAATTAGACCCATATAAGGATCCAAACCGTAAATCAACATAGACTAAGAGGACATGAGTCGAAATCATCACCTAAACATGCGAGCTACATGGGCGAAGCAATTTGAGTGAGCAAAATCACTTGACCTAATGATTCATGGCCCATTCCTTTGTTATATAAAAAATACAAAAAACATTTAAGCCAAATTCAACAATACCCCCCTCTACCCCTTCCCCCACGAAAATCCTCCAACCCACTTTTTTTTTCACTTTTTCTTTCACTCACCTAACCTTACGTTTTCCACTCTAAATATTAACACACATAACATTCCAATTATTTCGATACCTTCATTCATATGTCCCTTTCTAGCAATTACAATTCTCTTTCACTTTCATAGCTTTTCAAAAGCTTTGTCTCCTTCTCATATTAAATTCACATGCATCCTTTTATCTGTTGCAATTGTAAAAATGTCAAATGGCATATTGAAACTTAAATCGCACTTGAATGCATCAAACAATTTAAATAGTTCATCGCTTTTTGTGTTGGGAAAAATTTTCAAATATTAGTGCAGGTGGAGTGCATGAAAATTTAGAGAATTTAAACATTGCGGCTTCAAAACGGTTTCATTTCAAAATTTTAAATTTTAAATGAGAAATGCAAACCAATTGAGTTAGATATAAATTAGAAGGTGGAGTAATGAATGCTCCTTTACAAAAACATTCCAGTGCTCTAGTTATTCTGCCTTTGTATTTTACAATTCTAAAACTCTCTTAGATAAATATTTCTTTCGATAACCACAAGGCTCTGAGTATAATTCTTTATTCAACTTCATTGAACAATTTCATTAACTAAAACATTTGCATATACTTACTTAGTAAATAATTTCAGTTTTGCATCGTCTTATAATTTCTTCCTATCCCTCAATTGTAAATCTTTCTTATAGTAAATAAAAAAAAAAAAAAGTTATCTCCATAAAACAATTATTACGCTATACTTTCTTTGAGAAGAAGCACAACTCCTTTATAGGTGAGAAAAGTAAGAGTAAGGATACTGAAACTAATACGTCATTTGAGCCACAGCAGTTCAATAATGGTCAAGCGCACCTGGATTACGAATATGACCTCAATAAGCAAAGAGCACACAAGGTGATGGAGAACATCAAATACTGAGATACACCGCCTCTTGGCTTTGAACTTGAACCTTAATGCATGAGTTACTGAGGCACACCACTTCATGGGTTTAAACCTCCACGCATAAGTATCCTTACACGACTCGTTAGATTTGAACTCTCACGAATGAGTTACCTTATGGCCATGTTTAAGAATGAGGAGAACGAAATAGAAATAATTCCCACAACAAAGGAGCAACATATGAGTCAGCATGCTCCTGGCAGTTTGAGGCCTTTAGGCTTAAGTAACCCCCTAAACCTGGTAAATCTAATATTCTCACTATACATTATCGTAAAGGTACAGATAAAAAGGAGAACTCAAAGGCATTCTACAACTAATGCAATGCGAGTTACAGTTGGAAAACGGGAGAAGAATATAATACCCTTAATAAGCACTTAAGATCAAAGCATCTTGGGGAAGTAGGGATAGACATGATGCAACAACAGATCGCTAGAGATAGCAGTTTGTTCGAACGAGCGTTGATAAGATATGATCAAGAAAGACACAAGTACAACCTAGCGTAGTACCTAGTCAATATGCACCCATCATTCAATACGAATATGTTAAAGTGGCAAAGTCGATATAAGCGAAAGACATTTAACCCTAACTTATGACAACCTGACTACAACATGTTAACTTAGGCTATGCAAGAGCTCTTCCACAAAGGTAAGAGGGAGCTCGCAGATAACTTCACTTCACTTAATACGTTTGTATCCATATGTGTAGACATATGGACAAATTATTTTCTTAATAATTCTTACATGGGTGTAACTATTCACTAAATAAAGAATAACTGACAACTTAATAAATGACTATTAGCTCTAAGAGTATTTAACGAGTGCTACATGGCACAAAACATTTATATAATTGTTAGAGAAATTCTAAACAAATACAAATTGGTTAGGAAATATTTTTTCCGTCGATTTTAACAATACAATTGCCAACACAGCCTCAATATTTTATCTGCAAAATTATTGTCAACCTACTTTGAGGGGGGTTTCCATATATGTTGTACATATCATATTTTTAACTTGCGTGTTAAGGATAACATTGTAGTTTTGTAAGATAATATAGCTCTGATTAAAAACGTAGTTAAGATGATAACGGAGAGGTCATCCATCCACAAAAAGTAGAGGAACTTTTGCATGGAGGGCAATAAGAGATCTTAACAATTTAAGATAGGTATACAACACCATTAAAACTCTATATACGAGTTATTGCATAGTACCATTGATATGGTATAGGGGACCGGGCTAATCTATTACCAAGTTTTTGGATTTCTCATTTTGTTACTTATTTTTATTTGTATTATTTGGACTTTCTATTTCTTATATTATTTTTAAATTATCCTTATGTTTATTTTGTATTTACGGGAATACTATTAGGACATCATTTTAGTCCTTTTATTTATAAGTTTACCACTATGTATAAATAGTGTACATGTGTAGATTTTTGGAGAGATATGCAACATTAATAAAAAACCCATGAGTCTTTTCTCTTAGAAAACTCTTCTCTACCCACTCTTATCAATTCCTTTAGCTAAGATTATAGCGAACAACCCTAAGCCCAGTGTTTGTATACCATATCGGGTACTAACTTAAGTCTGTGTGTGGTTCTATAATGCATCATATCTGTAGAGATAGTACGCAGAATTGCTAAACTATTAATTTCCGTTTACTTTTTAGCCCATCTTACGGTCTGGACCTACCCCTTGGTTACGCATGATACTTGATTTATATGTTCATCCACGAATCCATATCATCTTAATATCAAAGCTCTAGGGTTTCATCCTTTAGAGTTCCTTGAGTTTTGATAAGGTGCTGCTTTGATTGCAAAACAAAAGGAGGTATGACGATGGGAAAGATTAAGATTCTTTATTATTCACTAGTCGAAGATTAGTCTTGGGTTCCACATGAAGGCTACTGTAAACACCGCTCCTAAGTGTTGATTTATAATATCTTGACAAACAAACCTAAGGAAGAAATTTGATTCTTATTGTTCCCTTTCTTATACTATCATTGCTTGATATTATATATATATATATATATTTAGAAAAGAGAGAAGGATAAGAACTAGTAAATTAATGTTATACTATTCGTCTATCTCAGTTTGGGGGAAATTACTACTATAACAGAGTTTGACTTCGGTGTTCATATTAAAAGGAAATAATAAGAACAAAATTTGGATATTAAGTTTTCTTCGAGACAACAAGGAGTAGCAAGATTTAAGTCAAAAGGAAATTGAGGTAATGGTTTAAAATTGGGGTTTTTACTCAAACCCCTAAGAAATTGGAAGAATTGATGGTTAAGGTTTGTTTAAGAGAAGTCATGGATTGTGTATGCTACTATGACAATAAAGTTCGAGTAAAAGAGAAGTCTATAAAATTTAGTGGCTTTAATTGTGTGGGTGGCTGAGAAGTGCTTTATTTTATTTGGATTTTTACTGTGGTTTGTTACAAGGTGTTGTTGTTCTCTATAGGTCGTGTGTGAAGGAATAGTGGAGAGTTGAGTAACGTATGAACTGTAGCTTTTAAAAGTATATATAGGTGACAATAATAGTAACTTATGCAAGAGTAGGTCTGTAAGATTAGGTGTAGTAGTTACCGGAGTTTTATCGGTGGTGGTCTTTAGCTGTATCGATGATTTAGTGCGAACCACGACCAAAAACAGATAAGGCCAGTCGCTGGATGGGTCTAAGCTTATAGAAAACTCAAAAAAAAAAAAGTGATGGGGTATGTATAAAAGGTTAAATGCGAATGAAGGATAAGCAAAAACCCATGAACAGCTCTACAGGATAGGGTGCACTAAGGGAACTTCCGAAGACTCACGATACAATCCAATATGATGCATAAATCAATCCGGTGAGATTACTTGTTACCTAACCCTGCTCAAGGGTTAAGATAAGAGTGATGTCAAGAGTAAAAAATAGTGTTTACGCAAAGAAGAAAATAGAAAGTGTATTAATGGTATTCTGATTCTGCTTACAGCTATAAGTACAAGGATATTTATACCCCCAAGTTAGGGCAACTTACCTAAAAGAGAAAAGACAAAAAGGGTATTTTCTAAGGAAGTAATATACAAAATACAAAAAAGTAAAAATGAATATATAAAGAAAACAATTATTGGTAGAACAATTTTACACATGATTCTGTACACATGGCGATGCTATATAGGTGATGCCGTTGGAAGATATAGACAAAAAGGTACGGACAGCTTACTTATCCGAGTAAGGGTGGCTTAGTCAATTTGGACTTTTTCTCTCATCATCTTGGTAAGGGTATAGCCGAGTAAGCAATTGGCTAGGCATGTGTAAGAACAAAGATGGGCTGCTGTCTTGGCCTTTTGCTTCTCGACACGCAACATATGAGAAATAGGCAATCATATGGCTTAGCAAGTAAAAGGGATCGACAAAGAGATACTCGACCTCCGCATGAGTCAGTTGAAACAAGAGGATTCATCTTCCTAGCCCTTCTAGTCTTCGGGCCCAACTGCAAGTCAATGGTTCGATAGCCTAATTCTTATTAGGTTGTTGTATTCACCAAAATAACACTTGATTGCTAGAAAAGAAGTATTGTGTGTATAGCTGGTTGGTAGAGTGACCAAAGCATGTAAGTGTTGTTCAATGGGTATGTGGTTGTGAATCGAGTTATAGGGGTATTAGTAGAGATTTTAACATTTCTATGTTTAAGTACTTGAGTAGCTCGAGTCCTTGCATAAGTGACAACAACCTATTGTTGTAAATTGCAGGAATTGTAGTGTACTAGAGTGGTAGTTCCATCATTTCATACCGTCATAAATTGTACATTTTACGTAAAGTTGGGATTGTTCACCAAAGTAGCAGGTGCGTTAGCTCCAACTCCCTTATGAATTATAGAGGGTGTCAGTATAGTGTTGTAATTTTGTACAACAAGTATATAGGTAAGTGGTTAGTTCGTGTCCATAGTCAGTGAAAGCATGTGAACCGAGCTGTTATTGATGCATCGAGAGGCAGTCTGTGTTACCTAATTTGAAAAATAACTTAACTGAATTATATTGCCAAAGAGTCGAAGTGTGGAGCCTTGAGTTGTCTAAGTCGCCGTATTACTAAATCAAAGAGTAACTATTGCCAAGCTTGTTGTTGTGTTTAGGTCAAGATTGCGAAGGACCAAGCTGTTTTGTACATGGTTAAGTTAGTGTCATCTGTACATGTTGGTAGTGTGCCAAGCTATAGTATATAGTATCAAGCTGCTATTCTATCCAAGAAAACTACCAAGCTTCCCAATTGAACTTGAGACTTCACTTAACTACAAATTCAAGGAATACAAAAATGTCATTGCTTAATCCAAGCTTCTTGTGCAAATTGTAGAGCTACTATCGATTGAAGCCAAGCTATTAAGTTATATATGTATGTTAAAGCTAACCTCAAATATAAGTTATCCAATTTCTAAGTTGTTTAGAGTGAATTCCAAGCTACTTTATTTCACAAGTTGCCAAGCTAAAATACTAAAGTATCCGAACCGAGCTAATGAAGTGTGTATCTAAGCTGTTTTGCAAAATGCTGAGCTGAACTAAAAGTGAAGTGTTGAGCCATGATAAATTAAAGCATCAAACTGTCACATGTGCATCTATTTATCATTGTGTCGAGACATCCTACGTATAAGTATGCTGTCCTTATGTAAATTAAATCCCCAAGCCTTTATGTGTACATAAGTACAGTCGATGAAGCATAATTGAGTAAAAGTCACCAAACTGTTAAGCTTATGTACCGTGTGACTATAGTGTAGGCCAAGCACATGTGTATAAGTCCAAGGAGAATGGAAAAGAAGTTGAATAGTTAAGTTATTGGAAGAGTAGTCGAGCTGTCCTTTTCAAAAATTTTAAGCTAACTTATTTAGAGGAAATCATGCCAAGCTACTTTTACATTAGGTTGATTTTCATTCTACTGTGTGTATAAGACCAAGAGTAGAAATCATCAAGTATGGCATATCAAGCTAAGTATAGGTGTAGCCTATGATTACAAAGATATAAGATTAAATATCTCAAAAATTTGATGAATATGACACTTCAAATAAATATTTGAATTGAGAATTTCGAGTTAATCGGGCTTGTGAAAATTATTCTTATCCAAAGTATGAAAAAGTAAGGTTAATCAAGAGCTTGTTGAGTAGCTTTGCGGTGACTCGGTGGCAGGAGACGAAAGGTTAAAGAATTGAGGGGGGGGTGGTGGGAATCTTGTAGTTATTACATTGGAAGAGATAAGACGTTTGATGTGAAGAAAATTTATGCCTTAGGATTATTAAGATAAATTGTATGAGAGAAAATCCACTTATGAAGCTAACCTCTCTATTGTACACGAACAATTAGAGATTATACTTGTTAAGCTCAAGGAGATCATAGAAGAAAGAAAACAACAAAAATTTACTCATTTAGAGAATATCGAAGGGGAGGAAATGGAAGGAAAAGGAGTTGAAGATGAATATAAGGAAGGGTACTTAAGAAAGAGTTTGATTGATCGGGCTCATGACAAATGGAATGAGTATTGGCTGATGATGACATTAGTAGAGGAGCTTGAGTACTTTTCTGTCTTTATATTTTATTTTTGTAGCTTAGTATTTGATCTTAGTAAGATTTGGAGCTACCCCTTACCAAGTTTCAGGCTAAAACTTCTTTAAGGGGGACGGTATGATATTGTGCAGGGACTAAGCTAATCCATTACTAATTTTCTGGATATCTCATTTGATTACTTATTTTTATTTATGTTATTTGGACTTTCTACTTTTTGTATTATTCCTAAATTACCCTCACTTTTATTTTGTATTTATGGGAATACTATTAGGGCATCCTTTTAGTTCTTTTATTTACAAGTTTGCCACTATGTATAAATAGGGTACATGTATAAGGTTTTAGGGAGATTTGTAACATTAATGATAAACCATTGAATCTTTTCTCTTGAAAAGCTCTTCTCTACTCAATCTTATCAATCCCTCTAGTAAGGATTATGGCGAACGACCCTAAGCCTAATGTTCGTGCATTATATCGTATACTAACTTAAGTCTATGAATGGTTCTACAATGCATCATATCTATAGAGTTAGTACATGAGATTGCTAAATCATCGACTTCCATTTACTTTTTAAGCCATCTCACGATTCAGACCCACCCCTTGGTTACACGTAATACTAGGTTCATGTGTTCGTCCACGGATCCATATCAATTGTTCCTTACAATGAATTGTTGTGTGATTTTGCAATGTATAGCATGCGTGAGGTTGACATTCTCTCCAGTAACTAAGATATATATATCTAATTGCTGAAGGTTCTAAAAGTTTTTCATGATACTATTAAGACTTTCTAGCAAGTTTATAAGGCCAGTGTACACGTATTTGTTATGTCAGTAATTAGTATTCTCGGCATGCTACTTTAAGTCCATGAGGACTTGAACCTGCATGCTTACGCATACAATATGGCATTAAAGTGGTTATCTTATTATAAAGACATTTGCTGTATTTATCTTGTTGCAACTATTCTAGATCCTTATTGTAAAGCAAAAGTATTACTAATGTATTTGGAAACTTATTATGGTTATATTAAAAATCTAACGAATTCCTAAGATATGTACAGCTCAAAAGCATAGCAGGAAGTGTCCACAACGACATCCGACATAGAGGAGATGCTCAAGTGTTACCAACATCAGTATAATAGCTAGTCATCAGTCTCTCTTTCGCCGTCCACCAAGGAACGGCATTACTCTTTTATATGTAAGCTATTGCTAGCGTATAAATTGAAGAGGCAACAATTCGATGAGCCATTATCTATGTTGCAGCGTTATATTAATACGAATTTTGAGTTCTCCAAGAATATCTCTATCAAGGAATTCAATATCTTGGAGCGGTGGTAGAGACACACGAGAGACTATCCACTTCTATTTCACATCGCCCGTGAAGTGCTTGTTGCTCCAACATCAACAGTTGCCATGAAACAAGAGTTTAGTACAACAGATCTCGTCCTCGATGATTGACAAGCCTCCCTATCTATTATCAATGTTGAGGTAAGTGCTTGCATAGAAGACTGGTAAGAGGTGACCTGCAAACAATAAGAACCATATGAGACATTGAGTAAGGAGGATAAGTACTTTAGCAACTAGAATAAATATGATGGAAGCCTAAGCTCGGCTGTAAGTTCTACTCCTGACTACGAATCGCCACTGCAAGAAGACACATAGTAAGTTTTCTTTTTATTCCTTTAAAAGAAGTTTTGTCACATAGAAAAATCCTTTTGCACAATTACTTTAAAAAAACTAAATGGTATGGTTTACTAAAAGTAGCAATCTAACCTTAAGATTTTTCAAATTATGACCAAGTAGAATTATTTTTTTTCCAAAAAAATTAAATTGGGTAATCATGTAAACTTGGCTTCCTTTTTCTTAATTTAAAATTGATCAACACATTAGAGGTTTTTTTAAATATCCAAATTGAATTATAGTAGTCTGATTCTGATTAGCAGATATATAGACACTTTGAAACAACCATAAAACCAACAAAAAAAATCCTCCCCCATCCCCCTAAAATCTCCAGTACTGAACTTTTACAGTAATCATTTCAACTAATAAGAACCACTAAAAGTGAACGATATTTTATTTCATATTTCTACTTAACCATTATATTCCGATCAATCAGGTAATTTTTTTATAATGTACTAAAATGATTTATAATTAATAATGGCATTGTATTTTATTTATCTACTATAAGCTAATTGATCAGATAATGATTACATGTTATGCTATGCAAATGTACACCATATGTTATACCATAATTTTTTAAATGAAATATGAGTGTAGGAGAGGACTGATAATTATTTCGAAGAACATCGATTCAAAAAATTAATAAGAATTTAGAAATTATTACTTTCATTGGTAAAAATAAATAAATAAAAAAAACGAAAGAGCCAGTTTAAGGGCCAGCGAACTAACTCAGGACCGTAACCTACCAAGTCGGTTACAATTCGACCTTAAGTTAACTTATGAGCCAGCTGTTCGAGGTCGGTTCAGCTCGATGAGCAAGTCCAAATTACATATAACTTTAAGTTCATTAAAATTATTCTTTAAAACAACCTTAACACTCATTGGTTAAGTTGTAAAAACGATTATTACAAGACAAGTACAAAACATTAATCCCTAACAATTTAATTTTAGTAAGCAATTTGCATATTCACTATAAATAGTGACTTACACTTCATTTCTCCAAATATTCTCTCAAAAGGAGAGCCCTCACACTTGAAGGGTGTTTTCTAACAAACTTCTTTACATACACTCCTTCATGAGAATAATGATTTGTTAGAACCATTTCATCGACATTAGCATTGATATTCTCTGTCATTTTATATCCTCTTAGGGTTTACAAATCTTTTGTTCCTTTTCACATCTAATTTTGCTAGCTAATGAAAAAAAAAAAAAGGAAAAGCATAGAAATTTAAGATCAAAGTAATCCATTTTGCTCTACTTGCTCAGTCTATTTTCTTTCGTCATTGCTCTTAAGTCCTTGTTTCATCTTTGAGTTTTATTTGTTACACTGTGTCTTGTGTTTTTCTACATCTAATCTTTTGTTTTCCTTCGGTATAGAGCAATGGCATCATCTTCTAGTACTGTTTTTCTTGGTAACCCAGAGGCTGATGAAGTATTCATTGAAGAATCAACTGAAGACAGTAGATCTGAAACATTTCAAGCAAAAGATATATTAGCTGTAGCAAAAATTATAACAAATAAGATGATTAACAAACTGCTACTACTAATGCAATGAAAAGTATTTGGAAGAGTTATGGGCTTATTAATGCAAATCTATTTCTCTTGTGCTTCAATGGAGGAAATCATCTTAAGAGAGTGTTAGATGAATATTCATGGTTGATAATGGGTCATTGCTTAATTATTGAATAATGGAGGGGTGATTGGAAGCTAGAAGATATTCCTCTTAATACCCTCGTTTTTTTAATATAGATGAATGGGTTATGCTTAAATCACATGACAACTAATATTGCACTCTCAATAAGAAAGAAAATTGGGGAAGTAGTAGCAATCAAACCACTTATTCCTAACAAAGGGGAGCAAAAGGCATTTTTGTGAATTAAAATCAAGATGTTTGTGGATTCTCCTTTAAAATCAAGTGTATGGCTAAATGATGGCAAAGGTGGAAGGTATAGGGTTTTCTTGAAGTATGTAAGGCTCAATGACTGGTGCTTTAATTGTAGTAGAGTAGGTCATTGGAGCAAAGTATGTAAGTTTAAAGGTATCGAGGATGAACAGTTAGATCCGGGTCTTAAAGCTTGTGTAGCTAAGAGGTGGGAATCAGTTGAGATAAATGCAATTCAATCCAAGTGTTTAAAGAAAACAAAAACCCTATAAAACCCAATACTAAAGAGAATACCAAACTTAGTGATACAAACAACAATAGAAATAAACAAACACAACCCCCTAAACCCTTCAATGAAATCACCAACTCCCATTAGAATAATGCCCATATATTAGACCCAACCTTAACCAAAAAACACATGTCTCCAGAGCATGGCCAACAGAACCAAGAACCATCAAGTACAGAAAAACCAAATATCAATCCCATTATGTCACTTCCATAAACTAATCCAAACCCTAATCTATACCATGTAAGCATTACAACACTAAAGTCTATACACAAATATGATTTACCTAATCCCACAAATTTGACTCTTCCTTGACCAGGTGTTGGTATCAAGAACTCCCTTGTCTCCTTGATGACAAATCCTATTGAGCTCTCTATTGCTGTGAAGAATATGTGCTTGAAAAGAAAAGAACAACTAGGTAAGGATTTTATTGTGATGAAGAAGCTTAAAATTAAAGAAGAGAAGGCATTTAATATTAATTTTGAAAAATTGAGAGTTGTAGTATCTTATGATGAAATAAGGGGGAATGATCTTGGGAAGAGAAGTTCTGTATACAGGGATGGTGGTAAAAATAAAAGAAAGACGAAAAGTGTTAGAAATAAAAAAGGAGTCCATGTGAGAACTATGATGGAGTAAATATGTGCTGAAAGTGAATGGATTGAAGTTCCTATCTAATGTAGCAATTTAGAGGGCAGTAGCGGCTGGTCTTTAACAGCTACAAGTGAACTATGAGTTTCTTATGCTAGAACTGTTAAGGGATTGAGCTTACTAAGACAGTTCATTCTCTTCAAGGCCTAATAAATAAAATTAACCCTTATGTTGTCTTTTAATGGAAACAAAAATAATAATAATAATAAGTTGGAGAGATTGAGGAATAAGATGAGATATGCTGGAAGTTATTATGTTGAAAGGAGAGGCATAGCGAGTGGTTTGTCTTTATAATGGAATAAGGATGTTGATATGGAAAGACTATGATTCAAATGATCTAACTGATTCAAAAATGAAGCAGTCAAATAGGGATGAGGTGGGTTATCTCTCTTGGATTCACTTATCTTCAATTTTTGAAAGAAGAAGAAGAAAGAATTATGGAATCAACTTAAAGAGCTCTCATGTTAAAGAAGTTCTCATGTTAAAGAAGTAGGTGGTTGTGCATTGGGGACTTTAATGCACTACTCTACGAGCATGAAAAAGAAGGGAAAAGAGGAGTAGAGCTAAGAGTGTCGAGGGGTTTTAGAGAAATGGTAGAGGATACTTGTATACAAGATTTAGGATACTTAGGTCTAAAATTTACATGGAAAAATAGAAGAGAAGGAGGGACTTTAGTAAGGAAAAGAATAGATAGAGGGCTTGCTTCTATTACATAGGTTAAGACCTACCTGGATGGTAAAGTTAAGCATATTCCGATTCCAGCTTCGTATCATGTGGCCATTTTATTGCAATTGGTTGCTAAGGATAAAAAAGGAAAAAAAAAAGATTTTTAGATTTGAAAACATATGGTTGACTTCAGATGAATGTTAGAAAGTGGTGAATGATAACTAGAGAGGAGATGAAAACATAACTGTTTAAGATGTAGTAATACATAATTTGGAGCTGTGTAGGAAAAATCTTAAAGAGTAGAGTAGAAAAATTTCCCAAACAATAAAAAGAAAATTGATAAGACTTTGCAAGTACTTGTTAATGTGTAAACTAGTTCAAGCAAATTAGACATGGATGAAGACGGTTGGCTATTTGGTGTGTTCAATGAATTATGGGAAAAGGAAGAACGTTTCTGGCATCAAAGAGCTCATGTAAATTGGCTTAATTTTGAGGATAAGAATACTTCCTTCTTTCATCATTCCACTATCAATAGAAGAAGTAAAAATAAAGTCTTAAAGTTGTAAATTTCCAATGAGAAGTGGATTAAAGATGAGGAATAGATTGTTCATGAGTTTGACTAGTTTTATAGAGATCGTTTCTCTTCTTATAGGGTAAGACGTAATGAAGATTGCCTAGAATGGTTAAAGAGGAGAGTTAGTGATGAAATGAATTTTATTCTATGTGCTAATTTAAATGAATGGGAAGTGAAAGAAGTTATGTTCTAGCTTGGTAAACTTAAAGCTCCTAGCTCGGATGGTTTTTCAAGTGTATTTTATCAACGTTTTTAGGCTATTACTAGAATAACAGTAATGGAAACTGTCAAGTCCTTTTCAATATGTTCTTTCCACCCTTCTCTAAACTATACTAATTTAGTAGTGATTTCAAAATGTTTTAAACCTCATAAAATGACCCAATTTAGACCTATAAGTTTGTGTAATATTTTGTATAAAGTCATCTAAAAAACTCTAGTCAATAGACTGGAACCTTTCTTAAGAAAAATAATCTTTAAAAATCAAAGTGCTTTTTTATTGGGAAGAATGATTGATGATAATATTATTATTACTCATAAGGCATTCCATTTTCCTAAGAGAGAGGTGGGGGGAGGGGAGGGGTGGGGGAAGGAAAGGTTTTGGTGCTTTTAAGGTTGATATGAATAAGGCTTATGATTGAGTTGAATGGAATATTTTTTAAAAGTATGTTAGTTAAATATGGCTTTGAAAATAAGTGGGTGAATTGGGTCACGAAGTATGTCTCAACAGTGAGTTTTAATATTCTTTTTAATGGAAAAAGAGTGTCATCCTTTGAGCTTAGTAAGGTTTAGGACAAGGCAACCCTTATCACCCTATTTGTTTATACTTATAACTGATGTGCCTTTTAAAGGAATAGAAAGGAATGTCAGGAATAGATCTTTATCGAGTCTAACAATTAAAACTACTTATTTTACCTTGTCTCATCTCTTTATTGCATATGATTCTCTTTTCTTTCTTTAGGCAAAGGAGGAAGAAGAAAGGAAATTGACGGAGATTATTCAAACATATTACTACACTTCAGGGCAAAGGATTGATTTTGAAAAATTGAGCATATTTTTCAGTTGAAACACAATGATGGGATGTGTTTTAAGGATTTGCACATTTTTAACCTTGTACCTCTTACTAAGACAACTTAGAGATTGAGGCTAATCCATCAGATCTCTAGGCAAGAGTAGTTAAAGAGATATTCTTTCCTAATCGTGATTTTAAGGAAGCATCTCAAGGAGGAAGTTCATCATGGACTTGGAGTAATATCTTAAAAGGCAAAAATTGTATGTTTCAAGATGGTTTGTGGAGAGTTGAGAATAGGGAACATGTAGAAGTTGCAGTGGACAAATGTGTACCTTTAATGGAAACTCACACTCTTAGAAGGAAGGATGGTGCTAGATTATAAGGAACGAAAGTGAAGGATTTAATTTTAGATGACAATAAGGAGTAGGATACTATAAAATTAAAGCAACTCATGCAGGATAAGGAGGTAGAGAGCATAAAAGGCATACCCTTAAGGGTTACAAATCAACAGGACACCATAATCAAGCCTTATAGGCATGGAAACTTTACAATTAAGTCAATTTATCATCACCTGAAACTGAAAAAGATACAGTCTTTAACATCAGCTCTAAATCTAATTGAAAATATGTCAAAAAGAATGATGGAAGAAAACCTATAATTCAAATCTATTCCCTAAAATCAAGTATTTTTTTTTTTTATAAAGAATAGGGAGGAACTCTTTACCGACAATAGCGAACTTAGAACAACAACATACAACTCCTACGCTTGTGTGTAAGCTCTATAGTTCAGTTGAAGTAATTGAACATGTCTTGATATTTTGTGAATGGACTTCAATAGTACAGTTCATATGTCTTGGGTTGATAATGCCTAGATTTGAAGATCTGAAATTTTTGGAATGGTTAGATAAGGTTTTTGTTGTAAATGGAAGAAAAAGCTTAGATCTTGAAAAATCTGTAGGGGTTATAGCATAGAACATTTGGAAGATGACAAGTCAAGTTTGAGGATGACAAACCAAATCTTAATGGGGTTATTAAGGTTTCTAAGCCTTTAACTTGAGATCTAGAGGAAAAACATGAATCATGTGATGAACAAAGGGCATACAAAGTGGTAAGTGCTATTTGCAGAAGGCTAAGAGGGATGATGATGAAGTTAAACGTGGATGGTGCATAGAAATCAAGAGAAGAATGAGCTACCATTATTGTGGTTGCCAAAGACAGTCATGGGAAATTGATTTTGGGATGTGCTAGGGTTTGCTTTTGTGTAGCTATAGAGGAATTGAAAAGCAAGGCTATTTTGCTTGTGGTCAACTTGGCACATGAGGAAGGCTAGGATTCAGGTCTATTGAATCAGATTTCCTTTATTACAACCCAGATAGTACCTTCGTCGTGGTATATCACTATACATTATACAAAGGTCGATAATTAACCTCCTTATCGATCATTGCTCTTCCATACGATGTACTAGGTTACTTCCACTCTAGCAACTATCAATCGCATAAACAAATAGTATCGTAGCAAAATAGCTATTTTTACTAATTAATTAGATAAGTCAACAAATTTAATCTATAGAACATGATGTTCCTAAAATAATAATAACAGTAATCAAGTAATCAAATGGCTATAAGAAAGTCTAACAACATAATTTGAAGAAATCATAAAATCCTAATTAATACTAAAGTAGCTCTCTCCTTCACTCCAAGTATCTTATAATCCCATCCTAACTCAAAACTAGCCTTAGGTATCTTACGGCCTGATTTGGTGAAAAGGTAATCTTACAACAAAAGGACTCTAGAGGGGTGTAAGCTTACGTTTAGTGAATTAATCCCTTTAATACATCGTATAAACAATATATTTAACAATCATATTATAGATACTTAATTTTTGCGCCCCGCCGCCCCCCCTCCCACCCCCCCTTTTATTTTTTAGTTTTGGTTATAAGATCCTAAATTAGAAAAAAGTTCAAAAAAATGGAAAATTAAAGAAAACCCCCTAAAATGAAGAAATTTAGAAAAATAGGAATTCTGGAAAAATTTAGAAAAATAGGAAAAAACACAAAAGATAAGAAATTTAGAAAAAATACAAAAAATTGAAAAATTTGGAAAAGTATATAAAAATTTTAAAAAAGTCACAAAAAAATTGAAAAAAAGAAAGATTTTAGAAAATAATATTTTGTTATAGTAGATTTTTAATTTTAATTGAGGTTTAGAAGTTGGGTTATTGAACCTAGGCTTATCTTTAAATCAAACTCAGGCCGACCGAGTCCATATGTGTAGTTTAATTGCACATATGGAAAAAGCACAGGCTAATGACCTAACAGTTAAGCATATGGACATAAAATTAGCGTTGAGCATGAGGTCTTGGGTTCGAAACTTGGCAAAGGCAAGGAGGCCGTTTTCTTATTTTTTGTTTTCAATCACATCAAGGACTGCCACATGTCAGGATCTGATTGCACCACTTGTCCTGACACGTGGCATCCTCAGATTTGATGGCCCTATTGACGTGGCGCTACGTAGCACGCCGAGGTTGGCTGGTACGGCTAATGTGGTGCCACGTTAGCTTACTTTTCCTTCCCCTTCCTTCCTTTTCCCTTTGTTTTCCTCTCTTTCCCTTCTCTTTCCCCCTCCTTCCTTCATTTTCCCCAGATTTCCAACACCTTCCTCTTCGGACTACCCACTTCAGCACGATTTTTGGGCCCTTTCTTATTGCAATTTGCAATTTCGCCAAATCAATGGTGAAATTGCAAACTAAACATAGCCTAGTATTAATAGCGATCAAGAACACATCCAGATTCATGCATTAACTTAGTCAAATCAAGCTCCAAAAATTGAAAAAAACTTGAATTTTGGTTTTTCTCATTCAACTTCAATTTCAACTTTCCATGTTTCTAGGTTAATTTCGAGTATATAAAGGGTGTCGGAGGTGATCATGAAAAGGATAGAACCATTTACGAGCTTTTGAATCACTTCTTAAGTCCTTTCTCTCTCTCACAACTACTTTCTCTCTCTAACTCTCTTCCTCCCTCTTCGAGTCCCTCTCTCTCTAGCTTACCACCACTAGTCACTACCCTAGCTAGTTCTGCTGCCTCATAAGCTCCCCAACTCAATTCACCTCATCCTTTATTGTGGCCTCTAGCAGCTCCACTGAGCTCACCACCACCCTAACCTTAACCGCCAAACCCCCTCTCCTTGAACCACCACCAAACACTACCTTAGATACCAACTAACTATACTACCAAATTCCCCACACTCTAAAACCTCTACCCCAACCAACCAACCATGCTTAACAACTCACACACAGCCAAACCACCACTGCTACCTATGGCCAATTTCCGATAACCACCAAAACGATCACCCCAGGTCTTGGCATTTCTTCTACCCTCCCTAATCCTAATCGAAAACACACAAAAACCCCTTTTTTCCCTTCAATTTAGTGGCTAAATCAGGCTGAATCGTGCCTTGCTGGTGCTGTTGAAGAGGAAACCAAGATCCGACCCAACTTAAAGGTTTGACCTGTGACCCGATCCAGCAACCCGAACTGACCCGCATCCAATCCGACCTGTGCATCCTCTTTCTAGTCCGAACACTTGTTTTTTTTTTCGGTTTCTTTTTTTAAAATTTTATTTTGTTTGTTTTGTTTTTGTTTAGTTTATTTATTTATTGTTGATTTTTTTTTTTTTTACTACCAAATGTAATTGTAAAAGAAAAAAAAAAGGAAAAAAAAAAGTAAGTTTGTTTTATTTTATTTTTACTGTTTTAATAACAATAGATAAAATATAATATATAAAAATAAAAATAAAAATAAATAAGTAAATAGAAAGAATAAAGATTATTATTTCTTTTTATTACTTAGAAAATTGATTTTTCAAAAATAAAAATAAAAATAAATCAGCCATTTTTCAAATTAAGATCATTTAGAACTTTAAAAGAAAAAAAAAAAACTAATTTAGGGCCCTTTAGAATATTTTCTTAAACAAAAATAAATGGGTAAAAACGTAAACCGAGCTATTTTAAAAAAACTAAAATCAACTCAACTCACTTAAGTTTTTTAGAAAAAAAACTACATACATCTGATCCCGAATAGCGAGTACGTTGGTACTTACGAAGTGATGATAAAAATGAAAAAACCTAATTTCCTTTTTTTTTTTTCAATTTAGATTATTTCATTTGTCTAATTAGAATAGTTAAATTGAGTTCCATCTCATGAAATAAAAAGGTAATTTTTAAGATTAAAGTTAATTTTGAAAAGTCAATGGTACCCGTAAGGGTTTAAAAGTCTTAACCCCCGAATTCAAATTTTTTGGTTTTCAAAAAAGCAATATTTATAAATTGGTTTTTTAATCGATAGACCGGTAGCTAAGATATAACCAATCCACCCAGTTAGTTATAACTTAACTCCTTTTCTCGACTCCGGCCGGGTGGCGACTCCAAATCATTTTAAATTAAAAAAAAATGGTTTTCTTTGAACTCTGGTTGAAGATCAGTATTAAATGGGTTGGGTTTAGTACTGATCGGTTTAGAAAAGACCTAATTTTATAAAAAGAACTGAGAGGGTGAAAAACTAAGCTCAATAGCTTGGCAACTCCACTAGGGACGTCGAGATGATTAGCCATTCGATTTTCCAAAATTAAAATTAATCTCTAAAATCTCCTTAAATGCAATTTATTTACTCATTTTCTATTATAAATTGTGCTAATATCATTTGCAGGTTTGGTTTTATGTATTTTTTAAGGGAGGTATTTATTTTGCTGCATCATGAATGCATAATAGATACGGTCGAACCCAAGCCGTCCTAGGACCTTAGGACGGGGAGCCATTGTGTAAAGTCTCAAGCTTAGTGGGGCAACCACCGTTCGGGACCAATTAGGCTACTCTACTTAAACTTTGATGTGACCAAGAAACCATTTCTTCGTAAACGTGTAAGGTCACAAAGTTTAAGGACCGTTAGAACCTACCTTTCTTACATTACATTTCATGGGGTCAACGAATAACTAACAAAGCAGCAATGTTACATAAAAAAGAAAAAAATGACAAAGATCCGGAGTTTTTCCCTGTATTCTTCCCAGAATTGATGTACATAGGAGGCCTTATATATTTTCTCTTCTTGTAATTAGTCTTTCCCTTGTAATTTATGCTTTCTTTATAATGTTTTAGAAATGGCCAGCTCATCCAACACCAAGGTTTTCACTAAAGAGATTCATGTCCACAAACCTACAAACCCAAAGCCCATACTTAGCCAGTGGTTTCAAACCTTCAACCTAAGAGAGTAATAGTTCATTATCAACAAAATTAAACCCATACTCTCCCTAGCCAAAGTGAAGGTTAACATCACGCTAATAAGGGCCTTAGTCCATTTCTGGGAGCCTAAATAAGTGGCTCTTCAATTTGGACCACATATAATCAGCCCAACTTTAGAGGAGTACACCTAACTACTCCAAGCTCCTCCTTTAGATGAAATATACGTCTCGAAACTCAGCTTCAGCCCAACATATATCTTCTCAAAATTCTTAGGGATCCGTAAGATTAAGATAAATGAGGCCCTAGATGACTACAATAAATACGCCATCAAGATATGGGATCTAGTCCATTGGTTTTGGAATGAACCTAGCTCCAATAAATAAGCGCTGTTTCTTGGGAATTGGAAACAAAACCAAATCAAGGCCTATGTGCTAGCAGTGTTCACTACTATCTTGTTTTCAAGTAGGGCTCTTCTTATACACTTTAGGGTAACAGAGTTAGTGGCTCAATTCTAGGAAGATAAGTCTTACATTCCTGCCTTACTTATTGAGCAAATAAGGAATCTTAATTTCCTTAAGAAAAGGGGCTACAGAGATCTCAGGTCAAGCATGGCATTATTAATGGTATGGTTCGTCAATCACATCAAATGCTTTGAGTTGGACTTAATAAGGGGAGCATTCGCAAATAAGATTGACCTATTGATTCTTTTGTTGATAAGATCAAATTACTAGAAGATATCCCCACCTTTCTTTGGATAGAGGTTCTATAAGATTTTCAAGTAGAAGACATACTGTAGATTACCAGGTGGAGCAATTACACTAGGGTCATACTGATTTGCAAGAATTACCATGCTGTGCTACTGATTGGAATGAGTTGGTGTATAGGTTATCACCCAAACAACATGATAAAACAATTTGGAGGAATCCAAGACATAGTTCGCAAACCTTCATTAGAGCCATTCACTCTTAATCTCGAAAGGCCTCACTCCACAGAAAAGACATCCAAACTTTAGAAGATCAAAGCTTGGTGGAACACCCGAACTGTAAGCCCAAACATCGATCTAAGTGAGTTCATAGGAGAAGTGGACAAACACTAGGTTACCAAAGAGTACTTATACAATCAACTTCATAAGGTAGGCACAATGTGATATTGGGTACCGGAAGTCCTTCAAACCTCTCCTGTGCGCCCTAACTCTGAAATGGTGACCTATATGGACCAAATGAAAGATCGTATGGAGATCCTCCATGATGAGAAAGACAAGTGGGTGAACTTATGCCAAGAATCTAAACAAAGGTCGTACGCCTTAGAACAACAACTAAAGATGACTTAGAAGAAAATTCAAGAGTTTGAAGAAGTGGCTAAGCGTGACCAAAAGAAGAAGAAAATGTCATCTGGCCCATAGAAAAAAAAAAGAAAATTAGTATAGATGAATTTGTAACTTTTTCTTTCGTTCATGTAATAAAACTTCGGGAATGTAAAAATAATAAATAACTTGTCGTTTTGTTAACCATTTGTCGATCCTTTCCTTTTCATCCATATGATTCACTTGCATTTCTTTCAAAATATCCGTATACTAACTTATTGAGAAGTGGTTTTAACCCAAGTCGCCAAGATAGCTCCCAAACGTCAAACCTTCCAAAGAAGCCCTAGCAAAACTCATTCTCAAACCAGAATGGCCAACCAAGGAAACAACAATAACACCAACAATGGCAACCTCGAGGTTATTGACCCCATTGAGTTAAGGTTCCAATCTTTGGAATGAACAGTAGGAAAGATTGCAGATCAACTAAGCTTTCTTACTGACAGCATCTCTCTGCTTAGGTATATAGCTCCATTAAATGAAGAAAATTCCAAAGCTCGATATGGAAAGGATACTAAAGCTATACCCCATGAAACAGAAGAAGCCTACCCTAAAGTCAATCAGGGCTTCGAATCCTTTGAAACAGAAGGGGTATTTCCAAGGGCCAACCTAACTTTTGAGTCAAATACCTACTCATTCCTGATCGACCCAAAGCCTGAAGCCGACCAGGACAAATTGAAAGAGCTTGAGAAGCAGTTAACTCAACAAATTATAGAAAAAATGAAAATGCTCGAGGGGTATGATGGATTCGAGCATGCTAACATAACAAACTTTGCTGCCTATGATTATGGAAGCTTTCCAGAAAAGTTCAAAGTACCTAACTTTGAAAAATACAATGGGACTAGATGCCCCAAGCTACACACCTAGCTGTATGTACGCAAGATGGGTAAGTATGCACAATACAATCAATTTATGCTCCAAACCTTTCAGGATAGCCTAGTTGGCCCTACCTTAACCTGGTACGCTCAGTTGGACCTAAATCAAGTGAATACATGGGAGAAGCTCGCCGGAGCATTCTATGAGCAATATACATTTAACGTCGAAGTGGCACCAACAATGATGGATTTGGTTGCCCTAAGGAAGAGGCACAATGAATCATTCAAAGAATATGCTCAAAGGTGGAGGTCCCTAGCTGCAAGGGCATCTAACCCTATGATTGAAAAAGAGCTTATTGTAACTTTCATTAACACTCTTAAGAGGCCCTACTTCGCTCACCTGATCAAATAAGCCTCTTTTAGCTTTGCAGAAGTAGTGGTAACGGGCTGTCGAATTGAGAGTGTCGTTTCCTCTGGTAAGCTACAAGAGACAGTAGATAGAAGACCACCTTTTGCTAAACCTACCACCAACAAGCCTAGAGAAGCTACTATCAGCATGGTCAACTTGAATGCAAGACTTAACTCTCGAGTTACTTTTAGGACGAATCCCCCACTAGCTCAACCATAGTACAAAAGCCAACCACAGGCTAGCAGAGCCCCAAGACAGTTCACTATAATACTTGCTCTACTCAATCAGGTGCTCGAGAAGTTAAAAAGAGATAATCTACTCCATTCTGAGGCTCCTAATGAAAGGTACAGGCCAAGGTTCTTTGATCTTAATGCAAGATGTCAGTATCATCTAGGGTAAGTAGGCCATCCAACTGATTCGTGCTAGAGGTTGAAAAACAAAATCCAAGATTTAATCAATGAAGGTACAGTACAACTGGATTTTGTGGAGGCTCCTACCCCAAACGTCAACAACAACCTACTACCAAACCATGGACCCATCATCAATATGATATCTGATCACTTAGAATCTGCCATTAAAGTGATTGGTCCAAACCAAGAACCGAAGATTTATAAATTCTACAAGAAAGAGGTCCCACAAGCTAAAAAGTATACATTGCACGCACCTGTGGCTCCCGAAAATTATAAAGCTACCCCCCCTCAACTACTAGGCAATAAACCAGGGGCAATTAAGCTTGCTTGTAAGGGGGATCACTCGCTCTAGCAGAATCTAAAATCCAAAGGAAGACCTGAAAAAGAAAAGTGTACTGAAAATGCCAAACACCGAACAAGCTGAACATGAGGAAGGATTAATTGCCTTCACCAAGATGATCAAGTCTAACGAGCATAAAATAATGGACTAGCTCGCTAAGACTCCGGCACAAATATCCCTCATGAGTCTATTGATGGCATCAAACCCACACCGAGAAGCCTTATTCAGAACACTAAGGGATGTTAAGGTCCCTCATGAAATCTCGGCTAAAAGGATTGGCTCTGTCACCAATTCCATCCTCACCATAGATCAAATTTCCTTCTCCATCGAGGAATTAGGCAAAGAAGGTACCCAGCACACAAAGCCTCTATTCATAATAGTGAGGATAAATAACACCATCGCAATAAGAGTCCTCATCAACAACGGGTCATCTCTAAATGTTTGTCCTTTGGCCACCTTGGATCTATTGGGTGTTGATACAATTACTATCAAACGAAGTTCAACAACGGTAAGAGCTTTTGATGGATCCAAGAGAGAGATAATAGGGGAGGTCGACTTACTAGTTGATATAGGCCCATAGACATTCAACATCTCATTCCAGGTTTTGGATAGTCCAAGGACCTTTAATCTGTTATTCGGAAGGCCTTAGATACATTGAATAAGGGCCATACCATCAACTCTTCACCAGAAAGTTAAGTTCATCTCCAATGGCTGGGTCATCACAATTCTAGGTGACCAAGATTATGAAATCTATAAAGAGACGGCCATACCCTACATTAGTACAGAAGAATAAGAGGACTTTGGACTCCAAATGTTTAATGAGGTGTGCATGATCACCAATCAGTAGAAGGAAGAGAGGCTGAAATTCAAAGAAGGCCAGTTTGGGAACTGTGGATTAGGATACATTCCAACCCCAATGGAAGAATTGCAAAGAATGCAAGCCAAGGGCAAAAAGGGTAACAAGTTGTATCATACTCCAATGGCCTTCCCCCCATTGTTAGAAACTTTCATCAGGGCCAAAACCCAAAACTTAAAGCCTACTAAAGAAGGCACTTCCAATGGAAATGAAGGGGCTAGCCTATTCAATAAATCCCAGCACTTGAATAATTGGTTCTCCATCCTTGTAAATAACAATAAGTCTTCCCTAGGGTAAAGGATGAATCACGATCCAGTATTTTATGGAATTTTGTAATAAATTACCTCTATTCTTCAAATGTTTGTACTCAAAAGAGAGTTCCCCAAAATAAAATTAGCTTCTTTTCCCTTTACTCTTACCTTACTTATGCTTTTCCTTTTGCATACTTTTTTTCTTCTCCAGATGCCACGATCCAAACAAAGGCCATGGATACCTCATGCAGATAGGTGATGAAAATATTGATATCACTTTCGGCCCTATTGGGTTAGTCGTTGGGAGTGATGTCAATGACCATAATGGCATACAAGAAAGCTAGCAAAAACATGAAATGAATAGAATTTCCATTGACGAGCCAACAAAGATAATTAATGTCAGTACCAACAAAAACCCTAAGGTGTTGAAGATCGGGGGAAATTTGGAAGAAAATCAAAAGACAGAGATGACCACATTACTATCTGAATACCAAGACGTATTCGCATGGTCTTATGACGACATGCTCGAATTAGACCTATTGATCGTGGTCCATCACTTACCCATATAAGAGGATATTAAGCCTAAGAAGCAAAAGTTGAGAAGGTTCCGACCAGATATCTTGTTGAAAATCAAGGAAGAAGTCAAAAAACTATTGGAAGTCGGCTTCAATAAGGTGTCTGATTATCCCGAGTGGGTAGCCAACATAGTACCAGTTATGAAGAAGAATGAAAAAGTCAGAGTATACATAGACTTTTGAGACCTTAATTAAGCAACCCCTAAAGATAACTTTCCTTTACCCCATATCGATATATTAATCAATAACAGAGCCAGAAACCATGTTTTCTCTTTCATGGATGGGTTTTTTGGGTATAACCAAATTCGAATGGTTGAAGAACATAAAGCTAAAACAACGTTCATTACCACTTAGGGTATGTTTTGTTACAAAGTGATGCTTTTCGAACTCAAAAATACTAGGGCAACTTACCAAAGGGCTATGGTAGCAATTTTTCACGACATGATGCACAAAGAGGTTGAAATATATGTCAATGATATGATTGCCAAGTCCAAGGAAGGAGAAAATCTTGCGAAAAATCTAAGGAGATTGTTTGATAGGTTGAGAAAATTCCAACTGAAACTCAACCTAGAGAAGTGTACTTTCGGAGTGACTTCAGGGAAATTATTAGGTTTCATAATCAACCAAAGGGGCATCGAAGTGGACCTTGATAAAATCAAAGCGATAGTTAACCTGCCCCCGCCGCGTACACTTAAAGAAATCAGAGGTTTGTTAGGTTGTTTAAACTATATAGCCTGATTCATATCCCAACTCACGGACAAGTGTCGTACTTTTTTTAAGTTGTTAAAAAAGAATGCCAAGATCAATTAGGACTAAGAGTGTGAGCAGGCCTTTACAACAATCAAAGAATACCTCATGAAACATCCAATTCTGGTTGCTCCAAAACCCAAGAAGCCTTTATTCCTATTCTTAACAATATTACCAAAGTCCATGGAGTGCATGCTTGGCCAGAAAGATGAGGAAAGGAAGGAATGGGCTGTATACTACTTAAGCAAGAAATTTACTGAAGGGGAACAGAGGTATTCAAAAATTGAAAGAACCTACTGTGCTTTAATCTGGGTAATGCATCGGCTTAAAGAATACACACTCTACTACCAGGTTGAATTACTGAATCAACACAATCCCCCGAAGTACTTAGCAAACAAATTGACCCTAATTAGTAGAATCTCAAAGTGGCAAATGTTGCTATCAGAGTTCGACATTACATATGTGAACCAGAATTCAGTTAAAAGGCAAGCTTTAGCAAATCAATTAGTAGAAAATCCCTCTGATAGTATTCCCCAAGAAGTACAAGTCAATTTCCCAAATGAGGGTGTCTTAGTAGTTGAGGGAAACTCTGATAAAGGAGAAGATGACAAGCCACCGAAATGGAAAATGTTCTTTGATGGTACAATTAACGTGTCTAGGTATGGAATTAGGGCAATACTAATATCCCCTGAAGGTACTCAATATCTTGTAGCCATAAGGCTCGTTTTCCCATACACTAATAATATTGCTAAGTATGAAGCATGCATCATGGGACTCAAGATGGCCCTAGAAAAAGACATTTAAGAATTAGAAGTGTATGGGGACTCCTTGCTCATTATTGGCTAAGCCCGAGGAGAGTACAAAACTAAAGATCCTAAGCTGGTACCTTATCAACGGCATTTGATGGAATTAACGGAAAATTTCAAAGAAGTCACCTTCAATCATGTACTAAGGATCAATAATTAATTTGCTGATGCCTTAGCTACATTAGCATCTATGATCCAGATATCTGGTGGAGTCAAGATTCAGCCCCTTACTATTGAAATTGAAGATAAGCCTACCTTTTGCCTAACGATTGAGGGTATGAACGACCAAAAACCATGGTATCGTGATATTAAGACATTCTTACAACAAGGCACATACCCTGAAGAGGTCGAGAAAAGAGACAGAAAAATGATTAGGAGATTAGCCACTCAATTCTTAGTAAGCGAGTCCACCTTATACCAACACTCATTTGACGATACACTCTTAAGGTATGTGGCTAATGAAGAGGCTGAGAAGTTAATGAAAGTGGTACATGAAAGAGTATGTGGCCCTCACATGAATGAATATATGTTGGCAAAGAAAATCATGAGATTAGGGTATTATTGGTCAACAATAGAAAGTGATTACATCAAACATGTTAGGCACTATCATTTATGCCAAGTTTATGCGAATAAGATAAACACCTCGCCTCAGGAATTACATACCCTCTCAGCACCATGATCTTTCTCAATGGGAGGCATAGATATCATCGGTCCAATCACTCTAAAAGCATCCGATGGGCATCGCTTCATATTAGTCACCATTGACTACTTCAGCAAATGGCTAGAGGCTTCGTCATACTCGAATGTTACTAAAGGGGTCATAGTTAAGTTCATCAAGAGAGACATCTTAGCTTAGTACAGGGCTCCTGAAACAATCACTACTGACAATGGCACCAATCTCAACAACAAGCTTATGATAGAATTGTGCCAACAGTTTTGGATCATTCACAAGAACTCTACTCCTTATTGACCCCAAAAGAATGGAGTCGTTGAAGCAGCAAACAAAAACCTCAAAAGAATAATTGAAAAAAGGGCTGTCACATATAAGGACTGGCATAAGATGTTACCCTTCGCACTCATGGCCTATCGGACTTTCATTAGAACGTCGATTGGGGCAACACCATACTCTTTAGTATACATCACTGAAGCAGTGTTACCAATAGAGGTCAAGATCCCGTCTCTCAGAGTACTATTAGAAACTCATTTGGACAAAGTCGATTAGGTAAAGAAACATATTAAGCAGCTAAATTTGATTGATGAAAAGAGATTGATAGCCCTGTATCATAATCAGTGTTATCAACAAAGGATGGCTCAAACCTTCAACAAAAGGGTATGACCCTATAATCTCAAAGAAAGAGATTTGGTGTTAAGAAAAGCTTTCCCCAATGCATAAGACACCAGAGGGAAATTCGCCCCCAATTATGAGGGTCATTATGTTGTGAAGCAAGTATTATCAGGAGGGGCTTTGATTTTGTCCCAAATGAATGGTCCAGATTTGAGAGGCCCCGTAAATACCGACGCTGTAAAATTGTACTATCCATAAGAAGTCAGTGGAAATTTTGCTCAAAACGTGAAAATGCCAATCATTTTGAACATCATTGTGGTCCAATTTTCATTATCTATAAGCAAATTTGGTATCCTTGGCCATTGTCATCGTTGTAATAATCACCTTCTCCATGGAAAGGTCTAATTCCCTCTACCCCATTTAATCGAACCCATATATTATAAACACAAGATGGGTTAAGGAATGAGATCTAGAACATTAGTAATTAACAAAATTCTTTAAAATACTTTATTACGGATTGATCTCCCTCAATGGGGAGTTTTATTGTCTGTTTTTCAGGGGAATGCGAAACTCAAGTAAGCAATCAAGGTAGATGGGAATAAGGCTTTTGGGTTCATAAAAGTTCCAAAGAGACAAAAACAGTGGGTGGTTTCCCTGCATCGGGCTAATTTCCATGACTTCACCAAAAAGACCCAGCAAAGTCTTGAACGTTGTATGTCAAGAACATCTGAGTTGATAACAAGGGACTAAAACAAAAATTAGTAATTTTTTGATGGGGGCTTTTCAAAAAGGTTTTATGGTTTGGGTGCTATCAACAAAGACTGGATAAGTATTTCCACACAGTGTTAACACACCAATCTCTTCTTACACTTACATTTAGACCAATTTTTACTTTCAACAATCTTTTTTAACCTACCCATAAGGCATTCACTCTCTGCATTTAGTGTTTGGCTAACCTACGAAGATACGATCCTAGCTTGATTCATCTTTCTAATCCATAGGGTCCCTTTGTTCACCAAATTTCTTTTAAGTAAGCCCATATATCATTTCCCTTCTATTCACCAAGTCTTGTCTTCTCTTCATAGTTTACTATTGGCACAGCATTACCACCAATTTTAGGATTGCTAGTCTTGAGAGACGCTCCTGCCTAAGTTAATGAGCCTAGTGAGGCATAACCAGGTTTTAGTCCGATCACAGTTTAGGGTTGCTAATCCTTGAGAGACACTCCCGTCTATGATAGTTAGTTCAAAGAAGTATTACCAGGTTTCAGATCGATTAAATTTTAGGGTTGCTAGTCCTTGAGAGATGCTCCCACCTTGAATAGTTAGCTCAAAAAAGCACTACTAGGTTTCAGATCGATCAAAATTTTAGGGTTGCTAGTCCCTAAGAGACGCTCTCATCTAGGATAGTCAACTCAAAGGAGCATTACCAAGTTTCAGATCAATCAAAGTATAGGGTAGCTATTCCCCAAGAGACACTTCCGCCTTGGTTAATCAGCTCATTGGGGCACAACCAAGCTTCCTCTATCAGTTTAGGGTTTTAGCCAACCCTAAGAGCGCTTACCCATCTTATCTAGTTTAAGATCTTAGCCAACTCTAAGAGCGCTTTGCCCACTTTGATTAGTCAGCTCATTAGGGCACAACCAAGTTTGCTCATTCTTTTTAGGGCCTTAGCCAGCTCAAAGAGTGCTTTGCCCATTTCACTTCGCTTCCTCAGTTCATAAGAGCAAGACTAGACTTCAATTCTTCTTTTCATCTTTTGACCAGCTCTTAAAGCGCCACCCTTCTCTTCTCCAAATCCCCAATGGATTGGACCTATAATAGCTAGCTAGCTGTAGCGCTTTAACGCTTTTTAGAATAAAATCCACTCTTAGAGTAAAAATAGTATCTGTTTCATCTTTGTGGCAAAGTTTTGCTCAAACTTTACCACAAAGAAGGGCAACTGTAAACACCTAATTTTTGTTCACTACCCCCCTCTCCCCCCCTTTTGCCCCAAATTTTATTTTTCAGTTTAGGTTATAGAGTCTTAAATTAGAAAAAGTTCAAAAAAAATGGAAAATTAAAGAAAACCCCAAAAAAATGAAGAAATTTAGAAAAATAGGAATTTTAGAAAAATAGGATAATAAGAAAAAGTACAAAAGATAGGAAATTTAGAAAAAATACAAAAAATGGAAAAATTTTGGAAAAGTACATAAAATTTTTAAAAAATTCGCAAAAAATTGAAAAAAATAAAAGATTTTAGAAAATAACATTTTGTTAGAGTAGATTTTTAATTTTAATTTAGGTTTAAAAGTTAAGCCGTTGAACATAAGCTTAAGTTTAAATCCAACTCAGGCTGACCGAGTTCATATGTGCAGTTTAATTGCACATATGGACAAGGCACAGGCCAACGGCCTGGCGGTAAAGCATATGGACATAACATTAGCATCGAGCATGAGGTCTTGGATTCAAAACTTGGCAAAAGCAGGGAGACCTTTTTCTTAATTTTTGTTTTCAATCACATTAGGGACTGCCATGTGTCAGGATTTGATTGTGCCATGTGTCATAACATGTGGCATCCTCGGATTTGACGACCCTGCTAACGTGACGCCACGTGGTACATTAGTTGTGGCACGTCGGGGTTGGCTAACATGGCTGACGTAGCGCTACGTCAGCTTACTTTTCCTTTCCCTTCCTTCCTTTTCCCTTCATTTTCCTCTCTTTTCCTTCTCTTTCCCCCTATTTTCTTCATTTTCACCAGATTTCCAGCACATTCCTCTTTGAACTGCCCACTTCAGCACGATTTTTAAGCTCTTTCTTATTGCAATTTCGCCAAATTAATGGCAAAATTGCAAACTAGACATAGCTTAGTGTTAATAACAATCAAGAACATGTCTAAATTCATGCATTAACTTAATCAAACCGAGCTCCAAAAATTAAAAAAAACTTGAATTTTGGTTTTTCTCATTCAACTCTAATTTCAACTTTCCATGTTTCTGGGTCAATTTCGAATATATAAAGGGTGTCGAGAGTGATCATGAAAAGGATAGAACCATTCATAAGCTTTTGAATCACTTCTTAAGTCCTTTCTCTCTCTCACGACTACTTTCTCTCTCTAACTCTCTTTCTCCCTCTTCGAGTCCCTCTCTCTCTAGCTTACCACCATTAGTCACTACCCTAGCTAGCTCTGCCGCTTCACAAGCTCCCCAACCCAATTCACCCCATCCTTTACTATAGCCCCTAGTAGATCCACTAAGCTCGCCACCACCCTAACCTTAATCGCCAAACCTCCTCTTCTCGAACCACCAGCAAACACCACTTTAGACACCAACCAACTACACGGCTGAATTCCTCACACCCCAAAACCTCTACTCTAACCAACCAACCACATACAGCCAAACCACCATTACCGCCCATGGCCAATTTCTGATAACCACTAAAACGATCACGCCAGGTCTCGACATTTCTTTTACCCCCCCTAATCCCAATCGGAAACACACAAAAACCCCTTTTCCCTTTTGATTTAGTGGCTAGATTAGGTTGAATTGTGCCTTGTTAGTGCTATTGAAGAGGAAACCAAGATTCAACCCGACTTGGAGGTTTGACTCGCGACCTGATCCAATAACCCAAATCAACTCGCATCCGATCTGACCCGTACATCCTCTATCTAGTCCGAACGCTTGTTTTTTTTTTTTTGTTTTCGATTTCTTTTTTTTTATTTTATTTTGTTTGTTTTGTTTTTGTTTAGTTTATTTATTTATTGTTGATTTTGTTTTTTTTTTCTTCTTATTTACTACCAAATGTAATTGTAAAAGAAAAAAAAAGAAAGAAAAAAAAAGGAAAAAAGAAAAAAAAAAGTAAGTTTGTTTTATTTTATTTTTACTGTTTTAATAACAATAGATAAAATATAATATATAAAAATAAAAATAAAAATAAATAAGTAAATAGAAAGAATAAAGATTATTATTTCTTTTTGCTACTTAGAAAATTGATTTTTCAAAAATAAAAATAAAGTAAATCAGCCATTTTTCAAATTAAGATAATTTAGAACTTAAATAAAAAAAAAAAACTAATTTAGGGCCCTTTAGGATATTTTCTTAAACAAAAATAAACGAGTAAAAACGTAAACTAGGCTATTTTTTTTTTTAAAAAAAACTAAAATCAATTCAACTCACTTAAGTTTTTCAGAAAAAGAACTATATATGTCTAATCTCGAATAATAGGTACGTAGACACTTACGGGGCGATGATAAAAATGAAAAAACCTAATTTTCCTTTTTTTTCTTTAGTTTAAATTATTTCATTTATTTAATTAGAATAGTTAAATTGAGTTCCATCTCATAAAATAAAAAGGTGATTTTTAAGATTAAAGTTAATTTTGAAAAGCCAATAGTACCCGTAAGGGTTTAAAAGTCCTAACCTCCGGATTCAGATTCTTTAGTTTTAAAAAAAGCCATATTTATAAATTGTTTTTTTAATCGATAGATCGGTAGCTAAAATATAACTAATCTATTCAGTTGGTTATAACTTAACCCTTTTTTCCTAACTCCGGCCGAGTGGTGACTTCAAATCATTTTAAATTAAAAAAAATGGTTTTCTTTAAACCCTGGTCGATGATCAGTATTAAACAAGTTGGGTTTATTACCGATTGGTTTAGAGAAGACCTAATTTTATAAAAAGAACCGAGAGTGTGAAAAACCAAGCTCGATACATATGAATACATGTAACAAGCAACATACCAAACTGCATGCAACCCAGAATTTCTCCCTCTACAGTTACAGTTAGAGATTATTAACCGATACAAACCATCAACTGAGTTTTAGTGCCTGGGTTTTTATTCGTAATCGCACCAATATGCCACAAATCTACTTATATACATATACTCATATTTATATATATACTTTACTTTAATAAAGATCATGATCTTTTCAAAATTCAAAAATTCTCAAGTCTAACGGTGTAATGGCCTCCGCAATCCACATCACATGCCCTAAGTGTAAGTCTTAAGATGTAGCCCTTAGCTAAATGGTTAGCATCTCTTAACGCTTAATAAGCCTATAGGCCTAGAAAGACTTAATAATATGGCATAAATGTGCCTAATCTAATCCCTTTAGGAGCCCCTGCTCTTATAAGCCCCTTCTCACCTTTTGCGTAAGGTGACAATTAATATAGTTATAATGCAATGACTTATCATGCATGACTTGTTTTAGTTTTTATTCAAATAAGTACTTATGTCCAATTACTTGGGTGATCAAGCATTTCTCGTACCATAACCACAATATATAAATCAATCATGCAAGTACTCCCGGTTTATATATCATCATTCAATTATTCAATCAATCATGAGTCATCATACATGCATTCCCCATACCCTTCATGTGACTATTTCACACAATATTACATTAGTGTAACAAACTACAAGCAAAATCAAACATGAAGTCATTGGAAATCATTTACCCTGCCATAGCTGCTAATTGTAGTAATTTGGAGGTAAGTCATCCTTGAGATCAGTGTCCCTTAATCAAAATAATGCAGTAACATAAGGATTCGTTATATTATAATGTCACCCTAAGATTTTACTAAAGTTATACTCTTTAACTTAGTCTTATATTTTTTCCAGGTAAGTTAAATATTCAATTACGTATATCTTTTTCGTTTCAAATCCGATTCTCATGATCTTACAATCAGTTTTTATCATTTTCACATATACTTTCATGCAGTATGGTTAGATTTGAGAGGTGAGGCTTGCAATTTTGATTATGGGCTAGAGCAATGGCACATGTATTAATTGAGATTCTTTTGAGCTTGATTTTATTATCAAGCTTTTCCTACTTAATGAAATCATTATGGCTTAAGCTTGGAACTTTTATTTAGGCTTAATTAGCTTCTTATAATCAGTTTTTCATTTAATAATTTTGTCTTTATTTCTATCTTATGCTTCTTAAATTTTTAAGTGAATTTTATGGTTAAAAATAGGCTAGGTTCTTCCATTAGTGGTACTCAACACTTTGGTGGGCTTAGAGAACTTCATGTGGGCCTTCTATGGGTTTTATGTCATCCTTATTTTAGCTCAAAGTTACTGGTCAAAAGAATTTTCCATAGCTCGGTTATGAGTTTTGGGCTTATCTTTTGAGTTATTAGATCAGTTTTGAGTTTTAGGCCCTTAACACTCATTCTATTAGTCTTGGTTAGTCTTTTTACTTTATTTACCATATTTTTAAGGGTGTTTAAGTAGATTTTAACATTAGTTACAAATCTGATGGGTTGGGTTTATGAGCCTCTAAATCCATCTTTTAAACTTATATTCTTGTTTCCTTAACTTAAGTGTTAACCTAAAGCTTTACACTACTTGTGCCTTAATTCATACTTGTTTTGCTCTTTGTAAGTGGATTCATCTAGCATAAAATTGAGGGAAAAATGTGGAACACATATGACCCTAGGGTACAAATGCCTTTGTAATGTTTTTATGTGATGATCTCCTCACTAAAGCTTCTTATCTTGATTTTTCTATCATCTAAGGGTATTTTGATGCAGGAACAACTCATCACAAGTGAAGAAAACATCTTGGAAACTCTTATACACTTTGCGTCCAGCTCTTAAAGAAGTCTTATACTAGCTTTTGTTTGATATTTCTTCATGTTACAAGACTCCACTTCAATGTATAATCCATTCAAGCTAAAAGAAAACAAGTCTATACTACTTAGAGTTTAGCATTTCCAAGGAAACTTCAAGGACTACTACTTATCCTAAGCAAAAGAGCTTCTAAAATACAAGATAAAGTTACAAAAGTGAGAAGTAAGAGCTCTACTCATGTTACTCTAAAGTTACATAAAAATGGAGTATATTTTACTAGATTGTATGATGAAGGTTGGCACCTCCAATCTAGTTCGCTTTGCTCTTAGTTTTTATCCCCTTCCCTTAGTTATCCTTTAGCTCCTTAAATCCTAAGAACTTGGTGATTATTGATGTCTTAGTATCCTTCTAAATGGTTAGGCTTAGGGTAGTGTTTAGGGGTGCTCTCTTATAGCCAAACAAGGGTATTAAATGGGGTGGTAGGATGTACGATTTAGGGTATCTTTAAGGGCATCGAGGGTAATGTTTGGGGGAGCTTCTCCTGGATTTTTTTAAGTGTTGCAAGTCATTGAAAATGGAACAACATATGGGACCTTAAAGGGTTTAATGGTCGGTTGGAGTTTAGGATAGAGTTCCCTTCCTTTAACTTGTCAAATTGATGTATTAAGTGAAGTACAAATTAAGGGGATGTGACCGGTTTTGGGGATGCTTTTTAGGTGACCACTAAATTTGAGTTTACATGAGAAGAGAGGGTGAAATGATGGCTGCCATGGCCTCTTCAAATCGGCGATCTAAGGGGAGGTAGAGGTATGGCTTGCTTATCCCATCAACTTCCACTTTTGGCTTGATTAAAAAATGGCTAAGTTGCTTTTTCTATAAATGGCATAACTTGCTTAGGGAATTGGGATTGTTTTATCTAATCACATGGGGACTTGCTAAGGTTACATGCTAACTAGGCTTACATCTTTTAGTTTGGTTTATTTGAAATTGAATTGGGAGGGAAAAATGGATGGGGTACAGTCGGTTCAATCTCCTACATGTAGCTCTCAAATCCACCCTTGAAATATCATAACTTGATTGTTTTATTCAAGTGGCTAAATTGGGGTTGAGTTCTTGAATTTTTCCATTCATCAAGTTGGTTTTTAGACAAGTTATAAGTATCTTAAGACCTATTCAAGCTCGATTAAGTTTAAGCTTTTAATATGGGGTTTTTAAGTGTTCAGTTTAGTATTTGAGTTTTTTATCTTTCATTTAGTATTTCAATAAGCTTGGGAGTTCTTACAACATTTTAAGGTTTAGGGTTTTAGTAAGTTGGGGATTGTTATTAAGTTTTAAGGTTTTCATAAGCTTGGAAAGTATTTTACTATTCTTTAAGGTTTAGGTTTTGGGTAAATTCTAGGATTAATATTAAGTTTCATAGTTTTCATGTTCAATTATAATTGGAAAGTCAATTTGTATGAGTACGACTTTTATATTTAGCTTGGTTCTTAATTTGATTGATCCTTGGGAATATTTAAAGAACATTTTTGTCTACTTAGATCGTTACCTAGAATCGGTAGAGTTTACATTCTTTCCCTCTTAAAATAAGTTTTGCCCTAAAAAATTAGAGACGTACTTAATTCTTCAAATAACTGGGGGTATTTACACTTTACTTCTTTTTCGACTTCCCAGGTAGCTTCCTCTCTTATGATTTCTCTAAAGTATCTTTACGTACCAAATCTCTTTATTCCTCTACTTCTGAACCTTCCAATCTATGATCTAAAATGGATGCTCTTCATATGTTAGGTTCTCCTTGAGTTGCACTATTTCTAATTCAATGATGCAATCCAAGTCAAGGTGCTTCCTCAACATTAACACATGAAACACATTATGTATTCCGATCATATTTGGCAGCAATGCCTATGGATATACAAGATTCCTTACCCTTTTGAGAATCTCGAAGGGTCCAATATACCTTGGACTTAGCTTTCCTTAGGTCCTTACTTGGTACATATTTGGTAGTAATGACACATGAACATATGATGTCCCACCTTGACTTTCTAGCATGTATCACACTTGAGTATATAGTTTACCTCGTCTTGGTTTATTTCACGCTACCAAAAAATTTTCTTAAGATCCCAGTACATCTTAGTTCCTCTAAGATGTATCGTATATCCTAAATAGTGAGCTTCTTTTAAAATTTCTTTCCAAAGTTCAGGACTATCGAGCATACATATTCACCCCTTCATTCAAATCATACTGTCCTCATCTTGATTGAAATCGATGTACCTCCAGATTACCATCTACTCCTTTAAATGTAGTAGAGCAGGGTTAGCCACTTATTCTTCCCTTATCCTTTCTTGTAACGTCGACTCCATGACTAAGTTTGATAGTTTAACATCTGCCTCATGCCAAGAGAATTTTGAGTTTATCTTTTCAAATTCTTTAATAAATTCTTTTTGTCCTATGAAAAGAAAGGCAACTTTAGCTTGGTTTTTCCGACTCAAGACATTCGCAATGGTGTTTACTCTTCCTAACTAATAATTGCTGCTAAGGTCATAATCCTTCATTAGTTCTAGCCATCGACATTACCTCATATTCAACTCTTTCTATGTGAACAAATATTTCAAACTCTTATGATTAATGTAGATCTCACACCTTGCGCCATATAAGTAATGTCTCCATAACTTCAATGCAAACACTACAGCCGCTAACTCTAGATCATGGTAGGATAGTTTCGTTCATGAGATCTCAATTGTCGTGATGCATAAGTGATTATCTTTCCATTTTACATCAGTATACACCCAAGACCGTTCTTCGAAGCATCATTATATATCGAAAAAGGCTCTTCGTTGTTAGGTAGGACAAAAATCGGTGTCGTTATTGACCTCTTTTTTAGTTCTTGAAAACTTTCCTCCCTTTTCTCATTTCATTCAAAATTCTCATTCTTTATGTCAGTTAGGTAAGTGGTCTAGTTATCTTTGAGAAGTCCTTTACTAACTTTCTATAGTACCCAGCCATACCAAGAAAGCTTCATATCTTAGCAACATTTTCGAGTTGCTTCCAATCAATGACATCCTTTATCTTCTCTAGGTTTATTGATATCTCGCATCCCAAAACTTCATGCCTAAGAGAAGGTATCTCTTTCAACCAAAAGTCACACTTTGACAACTTAGCATAAAGCTTGTTTCCCTTAAAGTTTTCAACACTTGTCTTAAATGCTCTTGGTGTTGTTCTAGGGATGCAAAGTACACCAAGATATTGTCAATAAATACAATCGTGCATTTATCCAACTACGACCTAAATACTCTATACATCAAGTCCATGAATACCATAGGTACATTTGTCAATATGAAGGGCATTACCAAGAACTCATAATACCCATATCTTGTCCTAAAAGCTATCTTAGGAATATCCTCTGACTTAATCCTTAGCTAGTGATATTCAAACCTTAAAGCGATGCCATAAAATACAATAGCACCTTGCAGTTGATCAAACTAGTTGTCAATACAAGGCAAAAGGGTACTTATTCTTTATAGTAAACTGGTTTGGCTCTCTGTAATCAATACAAAGCTTGAAGGAACCATCCTTTTTCTTTACAAATAATATAGGTGCCCCTCAAAGCGAAACACTAGGTTTGATAAACCCTTAGTCCAATAACTCTTCTAGCTACTTCTTTAGTTCCTTCAATTCTATTGGGGCCATCTTATAGGGTGCCTTAAAAATCGACTCAATCCTTGGGACTAGATCAATAACAAAGCCTATCTCTCTCTCTAGCAACAACTTTGGTAGTTCCTCTAGAAATACATTAGGAAACTCATTCACCACTTAGATATCTTCTATCCTCAGCTTCTTTGATTCAACTTCTATGGTGTTTAACCAACTCATCTCTAACATTAGCTCAAAGGAGCTTAGCTCATATGTTCTAACTATTGCCAAATCACCATGAAACTCCACACTAGATTTTTAAAGTACACCTTCTTTTTCTTACATTCAACCATAGTCTCAAATGTTGTTATCCAACTCATCCCATATATCATTTCATAATTACTTAACTCAATGATAATTAGATCCAACATGCTACTATGGCCTTGTATGTTGAGTAGGCACTTTCTTGCCATCTCCTTAGTCACAACTACATTTCTCGTAGGGGTTTTCACATTGAAGCTCAATTTTATGACTGTTATGGGCAACTTTGCTCTTCTTGCCACTCTAGGAGAAACAAAGGAATGAGTTGCTTTAGTATTGAACAAGATATATACTAATATTCCTTATATTGATTTCAAGTTAAGTTTTATGAGTTATGAGTGTTGGCCCATATATTTTTCCATTCTCGCGTTAAAACATTTTAGCTTCTTATCACTTAAGTAAGCTTAATAACATAAATCAATTTAAAGGAGGTTACAAATACATACTTGCTATCAACTTTATGTCTGCAGAGTCGTCCACTTCTTCATAATAGACTGCATCCTCTTCTAGGTAATCCTCAAAGTCCCACCTCCTTCTAAATTATAGACTTGGGCAGCATTCATAGCTCTTAGGCAATGGCCCAATCCTCCAACCTTCCCCATTACGAGGAGTCCCGTAGCCTATACTGCTACACCTTAGCACTGGAGGCATATGGTAGAAAAATGTGCAACTTGCTTATAGATAAAACAGATAGTGGTGGCCTTGTTTGGACAATCTACCACTAATTGACTGCCCTCTCCATAGAAATAGCATTTGTTTTTTAGTTGGTTGCAATCTCAAGGGTAATGGTTTCCTCAGCATTTCTAGCAAGTAAATTTTCCATTTCCATTACCGTTTTTCTTATGGATCACTTTATGTGGCTTCATAACTTTCCTCATTTTAATACTTGAGCTCCTTGGCCCATCAAATGGTCTCTTTCCAAAAATAGAGATTCTTAGTTTTGTTGATTCTTCTCCTTGTCTTTTAGTATTATCCAAAACCTTTGCCTTTTCCACCATCTCAATATAAGTCCTTGGTTGAAACTCCAAGACCTTACTCTTCAATTCTGGATCAAGTCCTCTCATAAAGATATGTCTTTTCACCCAATCACCATTATGATACTCTTGTGGGGTAAACTGAAGTAGGTGAGTAAACTCAACCTCATACTACTCAAGAGTACGGGTTCTTTTTTTTATCCCAAACAATTCATCATTGTACCTTACTCGTAGGCTTTCTAGAAAGTAATGTGCCAAAAACTCCTCCTTGAATATCCCCTAAATAACGAGATGTCTCAAATTTCCCCTTCTGATCTCCCACCTAATCTATACTCTTAATCTAAGCAAGTAAGTGCCATACGTCAACCTAAAATGGTGTGGTGCTTCAAAAGATCTCTCCACCTACAACAATTAATCCTTAACTTCATTAGGTCGACTTATATTCCTGTCAAAGTATCAGTTGCACTTCAGAAATTATGGCAATAGGTTTCGCTATGATCAAGGCTCATGTGGAGTTGGGTAGGGATCTCTAGCCAACCTTACCAATAAGGGAACTGGCGACAGCAATAGAGGTAGAGGTGCCACTAGTAGTTTGACCATTGCTACTTGTGGTGGGGCATGCATATAAAGCATGGGCTCAGCTGGTACTAAGGGTAGAGGTGTCTGTTTTCTCTCCGTAAAGGTCTATAACAGCTTATTATTTGCCTATTTGGTAGCAAGTACCTCCTTAGTACGATCGGCTAATGCATCATAACCTAGAATTTATAATGGGGGTCTTCTATTTATCGGGGGTCATCCCTTGCGCCTCTGTTTACTGAAAACCAAATTTTAAAGTTAGGCTCAAAGCAGCCATTTCATATCACAATTCCCTTTTTGTTCTTTCAATAAGGTAAGTTGACAATGCAATTCAATTTTTATAAGGCTACCATAACAACTGATAAACCAAAGGTTACATTCCATAATTAGTCGCTTCAAGTGAGCGTATAACATAAAATACACAAATGGATCAGCGTACAATGAGTCTTTAAAAGTACATAGAAATCTGCATACAAAGCTTCTCTCTAATACATAGAAACTCATAAGTAATACATCAATCCTCACCACAAGTTCCACTCAAATACAACATTGCATAGGGATACATAGAAACCTCACTACAAGTCTCAACATAAAATACAACAATAGAAAAGATCTAACAATTAAAGCTAGCACTCTACAGTCAAGAACAATGTCTTTGACAGTACTTGATGAGTCCCTAATTACACATATTTTATTTAGTGATTTTTTTATGATTTTCCTTAATATTTGAGTTTATTTTTAGATAATGATGCTTAATTGAGTAAAATTTTATTTTCTAGGTTTTAAAACGATCTACGTGATAAAACGAGAAGATAGAAACAAAGTTCACTCAAATCGGAATTAAAATGAGCAAGTTATGAAGGTTTGAAAATCGATACAACCGAATGACACAACTGTATCATTTCCAAGGGAAATTGGAGTTGATTTTCATTTGTCACAACCTAGGACATGACCTAAAAATAAGACCATGTCATTGTTCATATCGTTTCCAATTTATAAAAAAAAAATAAAAAAGACTAACGTAAAGCATAGTAAAGGACATGACAAAAAGATACGGTTGTGTCCCCTATCATGTCTTTTCTAACCAACCTATTTTTAAAATTTTTCATCTATAAAACCTTGTTAGGATTTATTTGAGAGAACTTCTTGATACGAATTTTAAGGAGTTTTTGAAGTCAAGAACAATCAAGAAAGCGAGGAGAAGAGAAGATTTCAAAATTTAATTTTGTTTAGATTTCATGATACTTCTTTCTACTCTTTTCTATACTTTGTTTTTATATTCTTATTTTATGATGCATAACGAGTAGATTTTTTATATCTAGGTTTTGTGGAACCTAGATCTATTCATGTGACATGATTAGTATTTGATTAATTTAATTCTTTAGTCTTTTCTTGATTCAACTCTATTTGTATCACAATTTAGGTTATTATTTTCATGAGTAATAATCTAGAGTTTGATATCTTATAAGAGAATCAAGAGATTTCTTATAAGATTAGATCTAGGAATAGTTGATGAGAATTGTTACAAGATTAGAGATAATTTGCAAGATTTTTCCAAATTTCAAATTAAAGCATAGAGAATTCATTGTTCGATAATACAATCTTAGGTCATGTTATTGAGAAGATACTCTAATAGGTGATTCTAGGGTTAGGGTTAAATGACTTGAGAAAGTGATTAACTTTAATAGAGAATTTTCCTAGTCAAGAAAGATTAAAGAATGAATTAGATTATTTTTAGGAAAATCACATGTTAGATTTAGGGGAAACAAGATCTAGGTACAATATTGAATCTTAAATTGATTTCTAATTGAATTGCTTTCTTATTAATTCTTAAATTACATCTTTGTTAATTTTTAAATTAGTTTTAGTAGTAATTTAAATTTACTTCTTTAAGTTTCTTGAAATTTAATTTATCGATTAAATAAAAGAGACCTAGTGAATAGTAGTAGTCAAAGTCTTTGAGGGATCGACATTCAAACTTATATCCATTATATTATAAACTGATAGGTGCACCCTACACCAATGCCTAGTGGAAGGTCCTGCCTCATCATCGACCAACCATCTGACCTATTGGGGCCTTTACATTAAAACGGCTATAATGGATCCCACATTTGAGTTGGACAAGGAATCCAGACTAAAAGCCCATCAAAACTGCTCCATAGGCAAACAATAATCCAAGGGGTCAAGTTGGATCGTCAACTCCTCTTTCAAATCTCTTCCTACTAGCACAATAGGTGGAAGTTCGGGATCTACCTGTACTCGCTTTAAGTCCTCGATCGAAGGAGGTGGTGGTACTATCTCAACATCCTCCTCTTTAAGGGCATTTGAAGATATCTCAATCACATTTGGCTTGGTAGTCAGGAAGATGATTACGGGGACATCTAATGGGGGAGCACCTAATTGCTCATCTTGTTGGACGATCCTACGATAGTCAGCTCGCCTATCTCGGGCGAGGGCATACCCTCGCCCAACCTTATGCCAATACATGAAGTTAGGGACATCTAGCCTCTGACCATCCTCGACTACAAATATCACCTCAATCTCATTCTCGACTCTTTCTTTTTGCTCCATAATATACATGAGCTCAACGCTGGACAAAGTTGGCCTAGGTGTATAGATTAGAATATCTCCGTAGTGGTGTCCCTAGTAGAGGCTTAAAGTAGCTCTCCATGCAATCCACACATCCTAGATCCTATTAAGGCATCCCAACGAATACCATGTATTCACAGAGGACCTAGAGTTTGCGATGAAAGACGATAAGAGTCTCGCCCTCTTACATCCTAAATAGCACCTAATTACGATAAACTACAACTCTATCACGCTGATTAACATAAAAAACTTTTTGGTATTTTAATTAAGAGCTTTCATTTAAGGTTTTCCCTTTAAACTTTGAATAAATAAGCTTCCTATTTGAGTTATACCCCTCTTAACCTTACTAGCTATGTTATCTTAAAGTCTAAAGTCAGGTTTCACTTTATTTCTTTGTTATTTCTAATCTAACATTATGATACCACTTAATCTGTCACAATTAGGATAGTATCTTAGTCATAGTAGATCATTGTACACCATACAAAGTCTAACGATTAAACCCCTTGTCAATCATCACCCTTCCATATGATGTACTAGGCTACTTCTGCTCCTAACTACCATCGATCGCATAAACAAACAGTATCATAACAAAATAGCTATTTTTACTAATCAATTAGATAAGTCATCAAATTTAATTTACAGAACATGATGTTCCTAAAATAATAGTAGCAGTAATCAAGTAGTCAAATGGCTACAGGAAAGTTTAATAACATATTTAAAGAAATCATAAAGTCCTAATCAATACTAAAGCAAGTCCTTCATTCGCTCCAAGTATCTCGTAATCCTATCCCAACGCGAGACTAACCTTAGGCATCCTGTAACCCGGTTTAGTAAAAAGGCGGCCTTGCAACAAAAGGACTCTAGAGAGATGTATGCTTACATTTAGTGAGTTAATTCCTCCAACACATTAGACAAACAATATATTTAAACGAATATATGCAACAAGTAGCATGCTAAACAAATACATGCAATGGCTTAGGAACCATATACAACTTAGAATTTTGCCTTCTATAATCAGGTTAGAGATTATTAATTGATACAAACCATCAACCAAGTTCTAGCATCTAGGTTTTTATCCGTAATTGCACCAATGTGCCACAAACTACTTATATACACATACTCATATTTATATATACATTTTACTTTAATAAAGATCATGATCTTTTCAAAATTCAAAAATTCTCAAGTCTATTGATATAGTGGCCTTCATAATCGACATCATATCCTTAAATGAAAGTCTTAAAATGTAGCCTTTATCCAAACGATTAGCATCTTTTGGTGCCTAATAAGCCTATAGACCATAATAAGAACTCAATAATATGGCATAAATGCACTAATCTAATCACTTCAAGAGCCCCTACTCTTGTGAACCCCTTCCAACCTTCTACGAGAGGCGGCAATTGGTATTGTTATAACACAATGATGTGCTATGCATGACTTGTTTTAGTTTATATTCAAATAGGTACTTATGTTTAATTACTTGGGAGATAAAGCATTTCTCATACCATAACCACAATATATAAATCCATCATGCAAGCACTCCCGATTCATATATCATCATTAAGTTATCCAATCAATCATGAGTCATCAAACATGCATTCCCCATACCCCTCATCTAACCATTCAACATAATATTACATTAGTACAACTAACTATAAACAAAATCAAGCATGAAATCATTGGGAATTACTCACTCTACCATAGTTGCTAATCATAGTAATTCGGAGATAGGTCATCCCTGAGACTAATGTCCCTTGATCAAAATAAACATAGTAACATAAGGATTCGTTATACCTAAGATTTTACTAAAGTTATACTTTTTGACTTAGTCTTATATTTTTCTCGGGTAAGTTAAATATTCAAGCAAGTATATCTTTTTTGTTTTAAATTTGATTCTCCTAAGCTTATAGCTGATTTTGATTGTTTTTGCATATACTCTCATGTGGTATGGTCAAATTTGAGAGGTGGAGCTTGCAATTCTAATTATGGACTAGAACAGTGGCATATCTATTAATTAAGCTTTCTTATAAGCTTGATTTTGTTATTGGGCTTTTCCTACTTACTGAAATTGCTAGGGCTCGGGCTTAGAACTTTTATTTGGGCTTAGTTACCTTCTTATGATAAGTTTTTCATTTAATATTTTTGGCTTTATTCTATCTTGTGCTTCTTAAATTTTTAAGTGAATTTTATGGTAAAAAATGGGCTCGGTTCTTCCATTGGTAGTACTCAACACTTTGGTGGGCTTGGGGAACTTAATGTGAGCCTTTATAGGTTTTATGCCACCCTTGTTTTAGCTCAAACTTGTTGGTCAAAAGAATTTTCCATAATCCGATTATGAGTTTTAGGCTTGTCTTTTGAGTTCTTAGCTCAATTATAAGTTTTAGGCCCTTAACACTCATCCTATTAGTCTTGGTTAGTCTTTTTACTTTATTTACTATATTTTTAAGGGTGTTTAAGTGGATTTAACATTGGTTACAAATATGATGGATTGGGTTTATGAGCCTCTAAATCCATCTTTTAAACTTATCTTTTTGTTCCCTTAACTTAAGTGCTAACCTAAGGCTTTATACTACTTGTGCCTTAACTTATACTTGTTTTGCTCTTTGTAAGTGGATTTATCTAGAATAAAGTTGAGGGAAAAATGTGGAACACATATGACCTTAGGACACTAATGCCTTTGTAATGTTTTTATGCAATGATCTCGTCACTAAAGCTTCTTATCTTGATTTTGCTATCATCTAAGGGTATTGTGATGCATGAACAACTCATCACAAGTGAAGAAAACATCTTGGAGGCTCATATAAAATTTATGTCCAGCTCTTAAAGAAGTCTTATACTAGCTTTTATTTGATGTTTCTTTGTGTTACAAGACTCCACTTTAATGTGTAATCCATTCATGCTAAAAAAAAATAATAATAATAAGTCTACACTACTTAAAGTCTAGCATTTGCAAGGAAACTTCAAGAAAGAGTACTACTTATCTTGTCCAAAAGAGCTTCTAAAATACAAGATAAAATTACAAAAGTGAGAAGTAGGAGCTCTACTCATGGTGCTCTAAAGTTACATAAAAATGGAGTATACTTTACTAGATTATGTGATGAAGATCGGCACCTCCAATCCAGTCCCCCTTGTTCCTAGTTTTTGTCCCCTTCCTTTGGTTGTCCTTTAACTCCTTGGCACCTACAATCTACTCATGGTCCTTTTGTTTGTTGATGACTTATTATCCTTCTAAATGACTAGGCTTAGCATGGTGTTTCAGGGTGCTCTCTTGTAGCTGAACAAGGGTATTAAATGGGATGGTTAGGCATGTAGTTTAGGGTGTCACTAAGGGCAGTAGGGGTAGTGTTTAGGGGAGCTTTTCCTTGATTGTTTTAAGTGTTGTAAGTCATGGAAAATGGAAGAACATATAGGAGCTTGGAAGGTTTTAATGGTTGGTTGGAGTATAGGCTAGGGTTCCCTTCCTTTAGCTTGTCAAATTGATGTATCAAGTGAAGCACAAATTAGGAGATGTGATCGAATTTAGGGATGCTTTTTAGGTGGCCATTAAATTTGAGTTTACATGAGAAGAGAGGGTGAAATAATGGCTGCCATGGCCCCTTCAAACTGGTAACCTAGAGGGAGGTAGGGGTATGGCTTGCTTATCCCAACTTCCACTTTTGTCTTGATTAAAAAATGGTTAAGTTATTTTTTCTATAAATGGTATAACTTGTTTAGGGAATTGGGATTGTTTGGTCTAATCACATGGGGACTTGCTATGGTTACATGCTAACTAGGTTTATATCTTTTAGTTTGGTTTGTTTGAAATTGAATTGGGAGGGAAAAATGGTTAGGGTATGGCCAGTTCAATCTCTTATGTGTGGCTCTCAAATCCACCCTAGAAATATCATAACTTGATTGTTTTATTCAAGCGACTAAGTTGGGGTTTAGTTGTTGAATTTTCCATTCATCAAGTTGGTTTTTAAGATAAATTATAAGTATCTTAAGATTTGTTCAAGCTTTATTAGGTTTAGGCTTTTGATATAGCATTTTTAAGTGTCCAATTTAGTATTTAAGTTTTCAATATTTCATTTAGGGTTTTGATAAGCTTAGAAGTTCTTATCACGTTTTGGGGTTTAAGGTTAGTTGGGGATCGTTATTAAGTTTTATGGTTTTCATAAGCTTGGAAAGTATTTTACTATTCTTCAGGGTTTAGTATTTTGGGTAAATTCTAAGATTGATATTAAGTTTTATAGTTCTCATGTTCGATTATAATTGGAAAGTCAATTTGTATGAGTATAACTTTTATATTTAGCTCGTTTCTTAATTTGGTTGATCCTCGAGAATATTTAAAGAGCGTTTCTGTCTACTTAGATTGTTTCCTAAAATTGGCAGGATTTGCACCCTTATTGTCATTTGGGCCTTGACAAAGCCGAATGTTCAAGTGCACTAAGCTACAACCCAAGTGATCCAACAAATAAAAGACATAGTCAATACAAGTCCAAATGTTTTTACTTTTAGTTATGTTTCACGAAAAGCAAATAGAACAGTTGCTTAAGTAGCTTCCATGTATAGGAGAGGTATGTGTCTGATGGACTGGTGGTGTAATCCTCCATCCCATCTTCAAAAGTTGCTTTGAGTATATTTCTTTGCTAGTTCAGATTAAGATATTATACTAGATGACAAATATGGTTAAATTTTAATAAAATGAGATATGTTTTCTTAAAAAAAAAAGGGGAAAAACTTACACTTCCCAACATTTTTTTTTCATAATACATTTTCCAAATCAACAATATTATGAAAATATTTTAGGCATTCTTATTTATCTTGCAAATTAGGTAAACTTTTTTTTTCCCCTCCTTTTGTCTTGATGGCTATTATTGCAATTGTCAAGATTAAGAGAATTGAACTTGGTTTATCGTGTTAGGAGGTCACCATGATGCTACTAGGTTATAGGGATCTTAGCAAGTAGCTACTACATTAATATTACATATAATGGCATCAAGTTAGCCAACTTTGTTTTCGATGTGATATTTTCTCATCTTTTTAAACTTGTTAATTGTACAATACAAATTCATATCTAAGATGGTGATTTTTAATATAATATGATAATACATTATAAAAGCAAATCATTAATTCATTTGATTTTATCTTACCATTTGTAACACCTAAGAAAAATTTAAGTGAAGTAGAAAAAAAAATTAAACAAAGGTATTTTTTATGCAAATAAATTTAGTAAAGGGTATATTGGGAATTACAAAAGTTAGGGTACAAACAACCTAACCTAACTTTAAAATGCTCTCTTTTGTTATTTGTACTTAGGTAACATTTGGTTACTAAGATTGGACAGAATAAGAAGTATTGAATAGCACAAGCACAAGGAGTACAGGACAATATAGTATTGTTGTACCTTTTTTTTTGTATAATAATGGATATAGATTTTTGTTATGTCCCTCATTTTATGTACACAAGTATTTGACTCAATATCGTATTTTAACATTTATAACCTTAAAGATTTTCTAATATATATATCCTTAATATTATCTAATATTATTTAATTGCATTATTGTCCTCAATACTTATGTTTTGATCCAATGAAGTCAACTTTTGTATCATATTTTAAATGAAACAAAATTTGAGCATTTTATTCAATCTTTCAACCACCTTTTTGTCTAGTAACTAAACTCAAATTACAAACCAAACATTGGACAAAAGATTTTGTCTAGTTCAATCCCATAAGTTTTGTGCAACCAAACGATACCTCAGACAAAAATTAGCAACAAACAAAGCTTGTTGCTGACCTAGATAAGCAACCTTACATGAACCCTAACGTAAGATATGTTAAATCTGTTATGATTTCAATAGAAAATGAGGTTTCTAATGTCATTCTTGGCTTTAGAGTTATTGTATTTGATATTGTATGCTATCAAATCCGGTGGAAATGGGAAAAGAATCGGAGGTAAGAAAAGAGTTGAAACTTAAAGGGATTTCAATCTTATGTAAGTTCCTAATTGGATTTATGTTGTAAGGTTCTTTAAGTTGATGTTTGTAGAGTGGCGACATCGGTTTTCTACAAGATCTTGTAAGAAACTTAAGAAAGTATCCCAAAACTCACTAATTATTTTATTAATTGTTTGTAATTGAAGAAAAGTAAGGAAATGGGTTGAGGAGGTTATGATTTTGGGTGGTTAGATCGATTTTGACAAGTAGAGGATGGTATAAATTGGTGATTTCAGGGGTTAAGGTGCATTTTAGGTCTGTAGTAGGAGTTAGGTACAACTGAAATTCAACCATGGTGTACGCTTTTTGAGGCTTTGCTAACCAACACTACGAAGAGCACGCAATGCTACCCAGTATGACCAGTCTTTCTTGATTGCTATGAAAACAATCCTTCAACTTTCTTTCTTTTTCTTATATTTCTGCAAAACACCTACCGTTATTCTAATGAAGTAAGTTTCTAAAAGCAAGAGTAGGGTCCTAAGCTATGGTAAGGAGAGCTATCATTATGAGTAGGAGCTAATAGAAGTAAAATTGATTTTTGTAACAAGACCTAAAGAAATTCATAGCGTCGGTATTCAAGGCAATTCAGGTACGTGACACATATTTATTAGTTATGATTGTTCGAAATGTTAATTAAAAATGCACTAAATTAATATTCGACCCTTAATTATTATGTGTTATTTATACATGGCTCGGTCTAGGCCTAGTAATACCAGAACCCTTGAGGCATCTCAATGATTAATGGGCGACAATATCTCTAGTGGAGTTGTCTATTGGAAGAATCCAAAGTAAATTAGGAATCTTAGGTCAGAGGTGGCAATTCTTGAGCCTGGTATTATGAGTACTAATATATATATATTATAGACTGTATGAGTAGGGTCATGAGTACCCTTAAGTATTATTTGAAGGACTTAATTGAAGATGATAACCTATTGAATGTTTATTTATTTACTGCATTACTCAAATGTGTTATTGTATTGCTTGTTCATTTGTATATGCTTGCAAGCTTTAGCCTACTCCTTTTTTTTCTTTTTACTACTACAGGTCAGTTAGATGAGTATGTTGGGTATGACAACTATAGTGATGCTTCTTACCACTTCTAAGATGGGGAGGGTTGAGAGTATTGTCACACCCCGAAGTGGTAGAGTCGTAACAACCCCACCGTGTAAATCATTCTAAGATAGAAGTTGGCCTTACAACCGCTATTCTAGACCTAATCTACACAAGGCGTCCACGACTAACCTACTTTGAAGTAAACGGTTTGTAACTTAAATAAATCATTTACCTAAGAAAATGAGAATATATATATATACACTAGAAATTAGTTTTTATAATTGATGTTTACAACACTTCACCATAATTTATTTCCTAGTTAATGCATTATTCAGAAATGAAAAATTCTATGATAATAGCTTAGACCTAAAAAATATATGTCTGTTTTTCGAATGTTTTTCCTCACTCCCTAGGTCTAGCAGTTGCTAACTTCAGAGTAGTTGCAAGTTGCTTTTTAGCAAGCACCTACACGACGTTTATAAGGATGTGAGCAACCACAGCTCAGTAAGTTAGGGTGAAGGACTTAAAACTATACTATAAACACAATAAGGTTATCAACCAAATCATTTGGTGCAATGTATGTTTAAGCAAATACCATCGCACGACGTTGTTCGGCCTGTCGTGAAATTAGAGAAATTGCGCTCGCTCTAATCCGGGTTGAGGAGTTACCGTTAATGTAACAGCTCACAACCAAACCCAGGCTTGTGCAATAGAGACACCGCTCCTCCCGCAACTACCTTTGAACCATTGACTTTACCTTTGCCGCGACCTCCTTACTTGTCACTTAGTTCGACTAATGATGAAGAAGGGACCATTATGTAATCTTACGTTATCCATTTCGAAGGGGTCAGTATTTGGCCAAAGAATTCTAGGTTTCCCCTAATAGGTTGCAATGTAGGTTCGGTTATGATTATAGGTCGTATATTTGATTAGGTACAGTTTAAGGTGATCATTCATTTTATACAAATCATACAATACAAGCCAGAACAACAAATAGAATCATAGCATCACTCATAATCAAGCACATGTACATAACCAACTATTTAACAAGCACAACTAAGTATAATCTCAAGCCTCTAAAATACAGCAACGTATTAATCCCAACTTACTTGGACTCCTCGCTCACTCACTCGAGGTCCAACTCGCTCAGGCCATCGCCAATCATCCCTATAACATAAACGTGATTTCAGTTTTTCATATAGCTATTATAAGTTGGTTTTATCCTATAACGCTTATTGTTATGTTTTGTTTAGGGTTTAATATATCTAGTTATTTAGGTTCTCAAATCTTTTACAATTATTCTAGGTTTAGGGTTAGGTTCAAGTTCGGTTTCTACATCAATTTCTAAATTATAGTTCGATTTCTACGTACTGTTTTACACCCGAACTCTAGAAGCTTATTTTAACTCATAATGTGAAATTAATTATCTTACTTCCATATATCCTAAATACCATAATTATCCCTAGTTAGTATTTTATTATACCCGATACACTTAAATCCTTAATAGTGTATCAAATTTACTCTTAATGTGAGAATTTTTTACATTTTTCATATAATTACATAAATTCAAGATTTATACCGGATTTATTATATATCCCTATTATTTATATAATATTAATTTTTATTCTAATATCTTCTATTTATTATATTTCCAATAATTATATATTATGTATTATCACCTATTGTGTATATAATACACATCTAATATTTCTAACACTCTAATTACCATTTCCTAACATCAATTATCATTTCAAAATGTCTAAATTCATCCTAAATCAGATTTTACACCTAATTACCCTAAATTACCAAATTAACTTAAAATGTAATATTTTTCCCTATTACTTATTTATTACATAGTTAGCCTAATAATTATATCTAACACCTTAAATGCTACAAGTATCATACTTCATCAGATTTCAATATCCTAAAACATATAATTATTCACTAAATTAGTAATTAACCATTTAATTATGTAATTAACCCTAAATTACCCATTTTATGCCTCATTTTAAGGCCTAAAAATTATCTAAAAATTTCAAAAATTAATTTTTGAAAATGGGCTTCATAGCACTGTTCTATATCATCTAAGTAGTCTACCAAAAAAATTTGAGCTCAAAACTACACTCCTAAGATCATTTATTTCTAAATTGAAACATGCTCGATTTTGTATGATTTCTTAAGGACTATATATCACGGGACATATTTCATCAAAATAATATTTTTCCTAAAAACTACATACTAAAATATTTTAGAATAACAAAATTTATAATTTTCTAAGAATATTTACTATTTTTATAAAATTACATAAATTGAACTCACCGGTTTAGGTGGTTCCGGCCACCACCGGCCGCCGTGGCCTTGTCAACCGGTCTAGGCGCTGCCACCACCGTGTGGTCGCCGTCTACTCCCAAGTGCTCGTCTGGTGTTGGTTCCCCTCTAAGGCTTTAATTGCACAATTTTCTTTCTTTTTTTTTTTCCTAACCCTAGTTTACTCTCAATTTCGCCTCTCTCTATTTTTCTCACTCTCCAAACTGACCAAATGAGCTTTTGAAATTTTCTTGCTATTTATAGAGCTTTAGGAAAATTATTGTGCATTAATTTGATTAAATAACTACCTTATCTTCTTCCAATTTACCTTTTGTGTTATTCTAATTTAATTGGCTAATATTTTTTTTTCTTATTTTCCCCAGCTGCCACGACCTATATCTGGATCATTCCTTGTTTTTTCTGATTTTTCTTTATTTTCCTTAATTAATTATAAATTTTATTTAATTATTTAATAATTTTTTAGCCAATTTAAGTAATTTCACGTATTTTTATCTACACGTAAATACATGTGAACATTCCTAATTATTATTTAGGTCATTCTATGATTTTTAGTATACATATAATCTATCTCTAGTAATTTATTAATTCTTAGATTGCACTTTTCGCCTTCTCAATAATTAACAATTATTATACTTAAAATTTGAAAATTTTATAGTCTCTTATTTTATTACTTATTTTCTTAAATTCAAGTTTACGGAGTTATTTTTACTAATATTTATAGCTTTACTTTATAATTTAAGCTCGATCGGATCTTTCAACCAATCGAAACCTCAAGTAGCTGGTTGTAGGGTTTACAAGTATTACCAATATTATGATAAGGATTAGTCTTATTAAATTTATGCTAGATTAGAACCTTTGTTAAATGATTTGGAGACTTAGTTACAGATTGAATTTGGATTTAATAATTGTTGGATTTGACTTAAGTATGTTATTATCTGAGAGATTATAATTGATTTTGGTTCTTTTTTATTTGGAGACTTGTAAAGACTCAACTTTGAGTCATTAATTCCTGTTATTGAGGAATTATTACTACATAAAATGAGTGTATTATTACAAGTGAAAAATGGAGACTTTTAGATACAGTTTTAGAGCCTAACATGTCAGTAGAAGATTAGGGATATGTAGTGATCTATGACGGTGATTTGTGACATCCTAAGTTTGGGGCATTACATTATCTATTTAGAAAAACATATCATATTAATTTATGGCCTTTTAAAAGACATAATAACAGAATTGTACATATGAGATGTTTTTTTCTCAATGTAATTTTATTTTATTTTTTGGATGTAATGCATATGAAATGTTGAACTTAGAACCCCTTCAATAAGAAGATAGATTTATGTCATTCAAGTGCAAGTTTAGCTCACACAACCTAAGTTTGAGCATATGGCATGCTAAGTTGCATGGTTTACTTTACTAATAGAGGTAGCATAAACTCCACTTTGAAGGTAGGCCATTAAAGGCAAGATAATACATAAGGGATACACCATTTTACATATACCTTCCTATAGCAAAACATACATATACTTATTATATAGAGACATAAACACTTAAGAATAAGTGTGGGTATGTGATCTTATTATACAAGTAACCAACCCATACCCTATTGAATCTAATAGGTTTCAAATGGAAATTAAGAGTCATACAGTAAGTTTTTTAGAATAGATTTTTCAGAATTTACTCCCATAGAGAAGGTTATAGGTATGAGGTCTTTCTATCTTATACCTATCCTAGGACCTTTAATTTAATGTATCCATCTTGTAAAAATTATTAAATAATATTGGTAAATGAATACTAAATTATGATATTATATTTTTCAATAAATAAATGTTTCAATAGAAAGAAAAAAAAAATGGAGCCTAAACTTATAAGTTGCTAATCCTAAGTAGTTAAGCCGACCACCTCTCTTACTTTATGTTTTCTATTATTTCCCTTATTCTTCCCCATTTTTCTCTTCAACTTTATATTTTCCATTATTTCCTATTACTTTTTCCCATTTGCTAAGTATTAATATTATATACACTTGAAACAATAAAGATAGAAAAAATTACTTTTTTTGATATAACAAATTTTGCTATAAGTTCCATGGAGTTTTCTATATGAAGAATTTGTAATGTCACATATAGATTAATTTTTTAATATATCACAAAGTTAAAATTTATTAGAAAAAAGAAAAGTTTATAGGTTATATAGCGTAACTTATCTTACAAGGTATAGGTTCCATAGAGCTTTTAGGGTGCTATAAGGTCGGTCCTGATTCTAAAACCTAGGAACCTATACCTTATAAGGTAGAGTACAAGTAGGCCTTCATATCCTATTCACCTGCTCACCCTTAATTAGGAAATTCCAAGTTTTCTTGGTTTTTAGAATCTTAAGATCTCAATTGCTAAGTTACATCAAGACAATATATTTTATTGAATTAGAAACATTTCAATGATTTAAAATATTTTAAAGATGAAAATAATTATAAAAAGTATATTAATAATAAATTAGCAAAATTCATGATTTAGTTAAAATAATTCAAAATTGAACATTATGCTAAAAATTAAACTAAAAGGTTTTAATTTTAAATTTTATGATAAGAGAACAATAAACTTGAGAGAATCAAATATCTTACAATATTCAAATGTTACTAAGTACCATAATAGTTCTTTTATAAGGATTAAGGAACAAATGAAAATGAATTTACTATTACAACAAAGTGAATCAGATATTAATTTTGGATTTGAAGACTTAGAGGGTTTGAACCTTACATATACCTATCTAGATAAGATTATGTGATGAACTAACTATACTCTTCAAGTTTGAAGCATGACATATGGTATAATTTTTGGGCTTAAAAGCTTTGGGTTTTTGAAAATTTGCAATGTATTAAAAAATGTTAAGAGGGAAAAAAAAAACTACCCAAATTTATTCCAATGAGATAGAAAATCAAAATGATTGGGGGTTTAAATTGATGCAAGCATGTTAGACAATAAATAAAGAAAAATAGATATTGGCTTTATGAATGTAGAATAATTTTTTTATTTTCTTTTGGTTAAAACATAATTCATTCATTATGGTGAATTAACTCTAGCCATTGAGGTGGCTCCTTCTTTTCTTAATTTGATTGTAATACTCTTTAAATATTAAGTAATGGAACTCAAATCATCAAGAGGCCTTTTAATGTAGCCGCTTGGAGTAGTTAGAACTTTGAAATTAAGCATGTTCAAGTTAGGTTAATAATAGGAAAGGTAACCTCCTAGAAAGCTACCATACTAAAAGATAAAATTGTATCGTGTTACAAACCACAATGGATAATACGTCGATGGAAGGAGTTTTGTTTAGCTCGTTACATGTGGTAACAGAACAATATACTAGCCACAAGGATAGAGTCCTTACTTGATGGTAGTCGTAAACCTATATAACAAAATTAACGAGAATGTCACTTAAAGGAAAATATCAATTCTCTACCATTGTTGAATTGAGTGATCCAAGTTGCTACTGCATGATTGTTGTCTTGTTAATGGAGCATCTTTAGTTCTTTACCTTCCAACGTGTTAATATATACCCATGATAGCTTTTATAATCACGAAAAGGGACCTTTTAGATGAGAAGATTGAGTTCATAATTGTTTTATTCATCTACGTACAAGATGCTCATGTATAAATTACCACTTAATGAAACAAAGGGCAATATGCAGTACAAAATATATAACATAAGATATAAAAAGCATTCTAACTATTCTCCTACGAGAATAGAGCAGGTCAAAAAATAAAAAATACAAAACAAGTAAAGGAAAATGTAGTTTGCATCATTCTAAAGGCTATTGCTATGGTCTATGGTTGAGATATCCAACCTTTAATGGGGTCTAGGAATTTTTAGATTTGTGTTGATCCTATGTGAGATGTCAACAACATCCATTGCCTTTTGATTCTTATACCTTAGCAATCCAGTTCCATGTTGTTGGCATCTAGGTGGCATTTATGGTTTCCAAAGTGATCTTCACATTTTCAAAGACATATTTCTCACCATAATCCAAAATTGCAGACAAATTAGCTAAACTCACCATAACAACAACAATATGTTTAATGCTTCTCTCAAAAGGATCCAAACTAGTATTACTTCTTAGATTATCATTCATAATTCTATTCTTGGAAGAAGTTGGAAGGGTTTAAGATTTCAGAATTGCATCCCATGTTAGCATAGATAGTTTGCTCTCAAGATTCATACAACTACATCCTCGTTTTTTCACATGGGAACCATAAACCTTTAAAGATTCTTGTAGAATCTTCATCTTCATTGCTTGTAAATCCATTTTGTTTTACTCTAAATAACCCATTTTGAAACTCATTTTTATGAACTAGAGCTATAAAATGTCCTCTAAATTTGTTAGTTCCTATCTGCTTTTCTCAAATCTTGCCTAATACACTCATTTATGACTTAAATCTTAGCTTTATTCTACTCTTTATCATCTGGCATGGCAAAACCTTCCACTTTAATATTTTCCTTCCGTATATCTTTATAGTTTAATTTTTTTTACTCTACTTACTGTGTTTTAAGCAACACAAATAGATTTTCTACCTAAATTGCCACTAAGTATACAAGATGTTTCAAAGAAAATAAGCGTTTCGAGGAAAATACGCTTGAGTTTGTCAAAATGTGTATCAGAATGTATATTAGCAAACGAATAGAACATCATGATTTGTGTTCAATATTGTGTTCAACTGCTATTTCTAAGTCTTTCTCTTCTTAACTTGAATAAATTAAGTTGGATAAATTTACGAAAAGGCCTAACTTCACTTTATTGGGTATATTAAGAGAATATACTCAATTTTATTTTACTAAGATGGTAAAGTCCATAGGGATTTAAGTTGGTGTATTTTTTAAAAGGATGCTTAAGAATCAAATTTGGAAAATTGAGTAATTAAGTTTTAAGCAGTATGTTTTTTGATAGTATTGGTAAGATTGTTCAAGGAATAAAAATACAATAATAAGGTCGTTAACTGAAAGAGGATTCTGATATATTAAGTTTATTTTTTTTATCTCTATACAAGGACTTATCGAATAAGTCAAGTTTTGAAAAGTTAGGTACAACTCTTAGTAGATTCTTAAGATAAGGTTAGTTTGTTAGATTTAAATTCTTAAATTTGAAGATATCTTACTTAAAGATAAGACTAAATATCCTTGAAAAATTCAACCTAATCTTTTATGAGAATATTATGGCAAAATTCAAATAGAATTATTGATGTAGAAGACTTATTTACGGTAGAAAGACAAGAAATACTGGAGAGTGTCTTGAGGATTAGGATATATGAGAATTTGTTCATATCTTTTCTTCCTTATTTTTATTATTTGAAATGTGTTTTTGAATTTTCATGAAGTTAACGAAGGATTGGAATTTATGACCTCGTGCAACAACTGTCAAATAACTCAAACTCGGCAAAGAAACAAATTGGGATCAGCTTGGTTTAAGTTTTCAAAAATTCAAATATTTAGTTCTTATTTTCATGGGATATTTCTCTAACAACAAAATAAAGATATCTCAGAGAAAAATCTGGAGCTAGCCATTTCTAGTTATTTTACGAGGGTTTCTTTAAATTAAAGACGATGTTGTTCAAGATACAGTACTGCCCACTCAAGTTAGAACCAAATTTAAAAAATGCTCTCGAGCAAATTGTTAGAAATTGCATCAAAAACTTAGTTAGAAACTGAGTGCAAACAATTTTGTTATTTCATTGTTATTGCATTTGTGTGAAAGTTGTAAAAAGCTTTTTGCTTCATTGTAAACATTATTGACTTTGTGTTTTGAGTGTGAGAAGATTAGGGAGTTCTTTGAGTTCCATGTATAGCTTAGAAAGAAACTAGTGAGATAAGATAGAGAAGCAATTGGATATCCTTGTAATCTCTTTTTGATTATTGTTTATTGAAAAGATTGGACTAATGGAATGACATCGGTGAAGAAGACCAAGTCCTTAGCAATTGAGCTAGAAGAGAGTAGTAAGCAAAAGGCTAAAGTATTATAAAAACAATTGCCTGATCTTCTTACTTCCTATCTTATTTACTTTCTAATCTTTATTATTATTATTTACACCTTAAGTTAACAATCAATTTCCAACTACTTATCACACCACTCAAGATATTAAGAGGGATTTTGTTTTTAAATCAAAAGTTTTAGTTTTTGCAAAAGATACCAATTCGCCCTCCTTTTATTATTTTATTGGGACCAACACTTTTCTCTCTCTCCCCCGTCTTCATTAAACCCTATAAGAGCTCCTCCTCCATTATTGACATCATATGCAGTTAACTTGGTACTTTTAAACTTGTCTTGCCCTTCTCATCACTAAAAGTCTCATCTTATGATACCCTATGGTTAAGTGTCCTATATGTATTATGAAAGGCTGAAATACTAGTTTATAAGGCCATGGTGATGAATATTTTGTCAACATAAACTTGCAACTTTTAAGTCAAGTATAGTTGAAATGGCTCCATTAATATTTATTAGCTTGGTTATTCATTACTTTTAACGTACGGTGTTATAAATGATATCGGAGCCGACTCTATACTATTAGGTGGACAATTAGAGTTTGACTCTAGTTTAGAAAAAAAGGTTCGAGGAGGATAAGGAGTGTCACCAAAATGTAACTGCTAGTATGCTTTCAAGATGACCTATAGATAATGAGTGACATAAATCATACATCAAAAAGGGGGGGAAAGATTTAGGCCTAATTATAAGGTCTTGTGATAAGGACATTGTGTGTTTAAGGGAGAAGATTGTAATATCCATGGTTAAGTATCTCACATGAATTATAGAAAGTCATAGTATTAATTTATAAAGTCATAATAGTGAATACATTATCAACATAATATTACAACTTTTGGGATAAGTGATTAAAATGAGCTCTTTAGTGTTTGTTGACTTGGCTATTTACTGTTTTTGGCTTAAAGCATCATACATCTATTGCATCTCTATGCTGACTCTCTTCACCACCTCTATCTCCATCTTCCCTTATATGCATATGTCGTGCGAGTTCGTCTTTATCTAATTGGTGTAGCTTTCTTGTTCCTTTTTGTCTTAATTAATGTAGCTTCTTATGCTTTTGTGTCAATATTTCTCTATTGAAAGTATTAGATTCTCATTCTCTTATTAAAACATTTTATTTTCAAGGATTGTTAATGTCATGTCTCAAACCAGAGAGTTATAACAGCCTCATCGTGTAAACCAACATAAGCTAAAAGCTAGCCATTTTAGCCGCTAACGTAAGTATAGCTTACATAAGATATTTACCACTTTTTCGCTTTGACCCATCTAATTTTGAGTCTAATAGATATGAACCTACGATGTAACTTTTCAAAATAGCTTTGAAAATAAACTTGTGGCTTAAATGATCGAGAAAATTAAGCTTCACAAATCATTTAGAGTATAAAATCTCAATTTTAACAAAAAGTTCTAAAAGTAAATTGATATGAGAAAAGAAAGAGATTGGTAAAGGATTTATAAAAGTTTATAGGTTTATATAGCATAGTAGTAATATCAATAGTTGAAAACTAGAGGGTCATTAATAGAGATCCTATTAGTTTCCCTATAAGCTAGTGAAATCTACAAATAAATAAGATTTCAGCTCATTAGTCTTGAATCTCACTCCTCAACCCTATTCTTTAGTCTTCTGTAACTTAGAGTAGTATTGGTGATTTTATTAGAAAACCTGCAAAACAACCATAGGGGAATGAGTGATAACTTACTTAATAAGTGGGATGGAGATAATAACAAGTATCTAACATTAAGCAACTAAGGTTTTCAAGCAAGGTTAGTTGGATACAATACATGTTCCAACAAACGCTATCACACAACGTTAACTGGTCTATAGTGAGATAAGAGAAATTGCATTCACTCTAATTTGGGTTTTGAGGAGTTTGACACCGTATAATTTACGGATCAAAACTAAACCAAGGCTTGAGCAATGGAGAACACCTTCTGCTTGAGACTTCACTTCGAACCATAGTCCTTAACTTGGCCATGACCTCCTCTCATGTCACTTAATTCGACTAAGGGTGGGGAGAAGATCATTTCTACTATCCTTATCGAAAGGTCCGTGTTTAGCTCGAAAATCTTAATTGTTTCCCCTAATGGTTGTGATGCAAATCTGGTTAATAGTTAAGTCAAGTTTATCTTAGATTGCTTTTGAAGTGATCAAGTAATTTCAAATAGTCCAACATAATTAATATCATGAAACAATAAATACATAAGTCCAGCACTTAAAATAGCACAACCTTGTTCAAGTATACAAATTACATATACACAGACAACTAACTTATAACCATAAACAAGACATATATTAAGGTCTCCAAGTATTCTTAAACAATACTTCAAAGTACTGTGAAATATTGATCCCACTTATCTAGAACTTAGTTGCTCATTAACGTAGTTGTTCACTTGTACTTATGGGTGACCCTTTGATATTTATCTCGATGTAATGCTTTGTTTTACATATAAATTATGAAATATTACTGATTTACTCATCTATATAAGAATTAGGTTGATTAGTCGTTGGTTTATTAGCATACACCGTAAGTATTGGAAATTTAAAATGGTGCTGTAAGTTTATATTACCTTTTAAGCTATCCCCTAAGTTAAGATACCCTTGAAATATTTGCTGGAGAAACTTTTGAAATATCCTCTACACTACTTAGCATTAAAGTTCACCACAAATTCAGCTTTTGCGTCAATCTTTGATGTTGGTAATTCCCCAAGATTTTCAATAAACACTTTTTGAGCTAAATTCTAAGTTTTGTCACCCTTGAAATTCTTAAATTGGAAGCTTCTGAGTTATCCCTTAAGCCATATTAAGATTAAGGTGTTAACAAATTTAACCTTTGAATCATCCCCTAAGTTTAATAAACACCTAAGATGTCTTACGAATTACCCTTTAAGGCAACTTTCGAATGCTCACACTTATGTATTTCGCTTCAAGTACCCTTTAAGGCATCTTGTAAACCGATTATGTAGTCTATTCAATTTTAAATCTTCTAGCAAAACATCCTCTAAGCTACCCTCCGGGCCTTATAAGCATTGAAGTTCATAATAGATTCAACCTTTGAGTTTGATGAGTATCCTAAATTTTTCAATGAACACCCTCTAAATCTACCCTCTGACTTAGTCTTTGAGATTCCCCAGTTCACCACTTATTCATAATCATGTCTTTGATTCAACTTCTGAGTAAATATCTAATAGAATATTTACCCTCAACTTCCTCCGAGTTATCCTCTATCCAAGTTCAAATTATAAACAATTTATTGATTTATTCATTTTCACCCCAAACTCCAATCACAATAACTCATTAACACCTCATGAAATAGACCCTAACTTAATTACTTCTCAAAACTTCACATTTAACATATTATCACTCTTTTATTCAAATCCATAACTACCAAACTTTACTTATAAGGGCATTTTCTTAGATACATATAATTCTTACTCTTAAGATTCACTCCAGCAACATTTGTAGACAACAAATCACTTCAATAACTAGCTTACTATAAATTCCAAGTGAGGTTTCTATGAAAAATAAATTAACTTGTATTAAAATTACCATTTTATTTACAACTTAGGAGTAAAAAAAATTAATAAAAATATAGAAAATAATTTCATGAAAAATCTTTTCATAGCAACTTAATGTAAGTATAGGGAAGTTTATATAAAAATTTTGAGGTTGCAACTATGTTATTAGACTAACTTATTTTAGTATCGAAAATAGTCTAGTTTCGCAGATTTCTTAAGGACGTATATCATTTTTATTGTATTTGTATAAAATAATATTTTTCCTAGATTCTATAAATGAAAAATATGTAGGAATAAATTTTTTTATAATTTTCTAGATACTTTTGATATTTTTACAAATTTATGAAAAATCAGATAGATTTTAGGCTCTCATTAGAGCTAATCGCTCCAACTACCATCACCAGCCACCTTGTCGATAGAGCTAGGCGTAGCCTTCCTTGTCTCTTGGTAGTGGTGGCTGGTTTCTAGAAACTCTCCAAGTTCACAAATCACTGTGTGTTTAGATCATACACCAATTTTCAAATATTTTTCTTGATTTTCCACTTTAATTAATTTAACTCATTCAAATTTTTTCTAGATCCTAATTTGCATGTATAATTTTCTAAAGAGAAGTATTTGATTTTTTAAAGCTTAGTTGACGGAGAATGAAGTTTCCTTTCTCTCTCTTCATGCATTACTCCCCTAAAAACTATACTTAAAATTGCATGATCTCTCACTATAATTTCCAAACACCTATCCTAAAATGCTCCATGCCTAAATTGATCTACATCCAGCTACCCCATTTGCTTTGTGAGTGTTGTTCAATTTTTTTATAAGTTTATTAACTTAATTTGGCCTAAAATATAGTTTTGGGGTATTTTAGTTAATTACAAGCTTATATCAATGCATATAAATTACACGTGGTATATATACATGTACTTTATATGTTATTTTATGTCACATAATATTTTTATTATATATATAATTTATCTTTAAATATTTACTAGCTCTCGCAATCTATTTGATGCGTTTACGATAAATAATATAAAAATTACACTATTTAGCTATATTATTATTTTATTATATTTCCAAAATCTAGGTCAACAGGATATTTTTAACTAATATTTTAAATTTACTCATAAATTTTTAGGTTATTTGGATTAGTTTCACTAATTTTCTAAATTATTTGCTTGAACAATTATATGAAATTATATGACTCATAGTTGTTACTATCGAGCTTGATTTTTTGATTTTTGTTTAAAATTGATTTTTCATTTCCTGATTAATACTAAACCCTAACCCGTTTAATATTAATTCTCGACTAAAAAAATTGAGAAATTCCATTTTTTTATTGAAAATAATTTTTGAAGTCGCCACCCGACCAGAGTAAAAAAAAGAAAAGGAACCGTAACCAATTGGATGGAGTGGTTACGATTTAATTACCGGTTTTTTATTTCAATTTTAATAAATAACCAGAGGGTTCCGAATTCGGGGGCTAACCTATTAAACCCTTAACAGGTACCACTATTTATTTATTGAAATTATGATCATTTTTCTAATTATAATATTTTAAAAATAAATAAAAATCAAAAGAAAAAAAAAAAGAACCTAAGTTTCTACAAATTTTATCGTCGCCGCAAAAGTACCTACATATCCGCTAGCCGAGATCAAACGATCATAGTTCTTTTAAAAAATCTTTAATATGTTGATTGATTTTAATTTTGAAAACCGACCGAATTCACGTTATTATCAATTTAGTTTTTCAAAGAAAACTCTAAAAGTGCCCTAATTCACTAAATCTTTTATTCTTATTTTATAAAAACTCTCTAAAAGTCCTATTTTTTTTAAACGGGATTTCTATTTTTTATTTTTATTTATTTACAAAATAAATTTTTCTAAGTGAGAAAATCCTAAAGTCATAATACTAAAAATATACCTAAGCATATAAATATATACACATATATCTATACTGTATCAATAATAATAATAAAACTATAATCAATAAGATAAAGAAATCGTAACATAAAGAAGAAAAAGTTTTTAACTGAACAAAAAAAAAAAAATTTTAATCGTCTGATTGTCGTTAGGAGGGCGACTGCGGTTTAATGTGCATAAAGGGGGCGTTGGTTGCTGACCTTGGCTGTTCTTGTCCGTGCAACAAGGTTGTCCATGGATTGGAGCTTGGTATGGAAGGGACAGTGAGGCGAAGATGATTAACGGTGAAGTGCGGCGATCGTCTAGAATGGCGATCGTTGAGGATGGCGTTGTGTTCAGGTATTTGGCATGGTAGAGTGGATGTGTTGATGGGGTGACCGCTGATTTGTTGGCTGCTGTTCCGCTGTGACAGGAGATAGATAGACTGCTGTTGTTCTGCTGCAATAGAACTGCTGAGACTCGAACCCGTGACTTCTAACTAAATCTACCCAAATACTCCGTTACTTATCCATTAGGCCGCGGACTGCACCTTAACATTCATTACCATTAAATTATATTTAAATTATCCGATTCCCTAAAATAAAATTTTTAACTAAACTAAAACTAAAACTAATTATTCCTAATATAAACTACTTTCTAAAAATTTACGAAATTTTTATGATTTTTCCTTTTCTTATTTATTATTATTATTTTTTTGTATTTTCATTATTTGTTAATTTTTATTAATTTTTTATTTTTTTTATTTTTTTGAATTAAGATCCCTTTTATAAAAATAAAAATTAAGACTATAAAAGGACAAAAATTAGGTGTTTACAATTATCCATAGCGACTCTTATGGTTTTGGCCTATGGCACTCATCTTTTTTACTTTTTCTTTCCAGTATCATGTGTACTGTAAGTTCTATGAATCAATAAGTTGTTCTCTATAATGGGGAAAAAATATAAACGAAACAATAAGACCTGAGATTTCTTATTTTCTTTTTTCTCCAAAGCAGATCATCGTAATGCACAGGAATCCTGTTCTTATAATCATACTACTTACAAATTTGGCAAATTATAAATTGTATACAACATATTCTTTTAAAACCATAAATTGTGACAATCATAAGTTCACAATAAGTAATCCCAAACTTAAATTTTCAATATTAAAAAGATATTGGAAGCATTGAACATGAGCTATTCAACTATATATGGGTGGAATAAAATTATTATTCTCTTGCAAAGCAGATAGAATAACTATTTTGCAAAATTCTTATTATTATAAGTAAAGAGTCATGACTTTTTTTTTTTTAGAATCTAAATAATAACCATTCTTAGTTTTTTTCTCTGGTATATTTTCATAGTTTACCTAAAGACTCTAAACTAAGAGTCAAGTCATCAACTTTAAGTATATGATATTTTTAAATACATTTCTAATATATTATTAATATCATTTTAAGTGTAATAAAACAAAACAGTAGCTATTACTTTTCTAATTCTAATCCTTAATTATTACAATCTTATTCCTGCAATATTACATTTCTTCAATAAAATGTGCCATAAATGTTAGTATAATAGGAATTATAAACAATCCAATAATTTAGGTTTTTTCATATGACATATGAATTGACCGATTGGCAGTTAGGATCCCGATTCTTGGAAAATGTGGAAAAAGAAGTGTAAACATCATTCATTTTTTAAAATTCGTATTTGAGATCTCTCCTATAATTCAAAGAAGGATTATTCGAAGATATTTTATAGGGAAATAATAGGGAGACTTCATATCTATTGGCAATTATATAACAAAAAAATCATGCAGACACCATAAACTTAACTCATTTCATAACCTAAAAAGGGAATAAAAAAAAAATGCTGTTAAACTTAAACCAATAAGAATATGTTGAATGGTTCATAAACTACCTAAAGATGGTTCTTTGTAAATTTTTTCAGACATAGACAGCTAATCCTAAAAATCAATGAAAACACATGATTATTACGACTAATCATTGGAGAGTTCTCCGGACATATCTACATATACGTGGTCCATGATACGGTGATGATCCCGTCGGATTGGTCCCCCTCCAAGATGTTTCATCTTCAATACATTTGTTACATGGCTTTATTCATATAACATAACCAGAAAATTTATTGTCAGAAATTAATGTTTAATCATGTCAATAAATTCAGTCCCAAGTAAGATAAATACTTACTGGAATTTATGGAATGGATAAAAATAACCAAACATGCCATTGGAAAGGTAAAATGAATTTAAGGTATTCACAACTCATAAATTGTTTGAACCATTTCGAAGATTTTAATTTTAAAATGAATAGGTGATTGAATCAAATTCTCGTATTATGCAATGATAACTATTATAATCACACAAAAGAGCTCTTTTGATGATAATATCTTATTCTTTGGATCACCAAAGGATTATGTTTAAATTACCACTAAAGTGAAAAGAAGTGATAAGAATGCAAGAACATGTTCTTTTAAGAAAAGACGTGAAATGCTAAAACCTCATTAGCCGAGTAGCACAATTATAGATTTTTCATTGGAATGGAGCAGATTTGGTTTATTTTCCCCTCCTAAGGCAGAAAATGTGAAACAAGCAAGACCAGATGCAGACTGCATCATCCTAAAGGTTTTGGTTATGGTTTATAAACTAAGATATCCGACCTTTAATGCGGTCTAGGAATTTTCAGGTTTGTGTTGTTCCTATGCGCGGTTTTGACAACATTCACTGCTTTCTGATTCTTATACCCTAGCAATCCAGTTTTGCTCTGTCGACTTCCAGAAGTGTCGTTTGTAGGTTCAAAAGCAGTCTTCACATCTTTAGAGTCGTCCTTCTCATCACAACCCCAAACTGCAGAGAAATCAGCTGCACTTGCAGTGACAACACTCCATTCAATGCTTCTTTCACTTGGTGCATTCTGGGGGAAACCACCATCAGATGCTTGCCTGGCAAGCAAGGGAGATAGAGATACATTAGCAGTACCTGGCAAGTTTTCGATCTCGAAAAGATCCGAACTGGCATCACTCCCTAGATCATCATTCATGATTCTATTCTTGGAAGAAGTTGGAAGGGTTTGAGATTTCGGAATTGCATCCCATGTTAGCATGGATAGCTTCCTCCCAAGATTCGTCGCAACTACATCCTCATTTTTATTCACATGGGAACCAAACACCTCCAAAGAGCTTCTTGCAGAATCTTCCTCTTCATTGCTTGTAAATCCATCTTGTTTTACTCCAACCGATGCATTTTGCACCCCGTTCCTATGGACCGGAGCTGCAAAATGTCCTCGAGATCTATTTGTTCCTACATCTACTTTCCCAAAGTCCTGCATGCTAAACTCATTTATGACTTGAATCTTGGCTTTATTCTCCTCTTTATCATCCGCCATGACAGAATCTTCCATTTTAATATTTCCCTTCCTTACATCTTGACAACTTTTTCCTTTACCTTTGGTGTTTTTACCAACACAAATAGATTTCTTATCTGCACAAAAGTTCTTGCAGCTAAATCCTGAGAAAAGGCTCTTGCCAATCACATTATTTTGCTTGCTTCCCTTTGCTTTTCTCAGCAACACGGTTTTGCTATTCATGCTCGCTTTAGAGTTCACACTCGGAGTTCCAAACATGCTTATAGTGTCGTTGCAATAAGGAACGGCGTGATTTCTAGTAGTCTTGCGAACAATGTCATCATCTGTACTAATATTGTGGTACTTTTCAGCCCCAAGAACACCAATTTCTCCACTAGTGGTAATCTGCCCCAAGTTCATCAGTGCTGGAGTCTCCTCACTCAAAGGGAAGACTATAGATGATGGAGGAAGATTTTGAACCGGCACTCCATGCTTATGAACAAAGTCCTCTTGTGCTGAATTTAGATAAACCGAAAATGATGCTACGCGAAGATCATTATTGCTGTCTGCTTCACTTTCCATGGGGATGAAGATTTAATACGAAAGATGGTTTGCTTTCTGGTAATGTGCTTTGTGTATGATGAAACTTGTCAGGGTGATGATGCTCTCTCTAAACTCACCATTTTTAAACCTTTCATGGATTTTCCAATGTGGTCCATAGCAGAAATCCTCAAAGTCAACAAAATTTAATGCTGTGATGGTCCAACCCCACAAAACCCCCACCCCCACAACACACCCACCCCACCCCACCCACACCACACCCCCCCACCCCAAAACCCAAAACACACACCAAAACCAACTCTGATTTGTTAAAAACATTCCATTCCAAAAGTTATTTCTTAAATGACCTATAGCGACACTTGCAGCTTCTTCCATCTCATTTGCTCCTAATCTTCCTTGTCCAGGTAGCGTAGCATCCCTCCATTTTCACATCATGTGCGGTTGCTAGTGAAATCTAAAATCTGCAGGAAATCATTTTCATGCACCCAAAATTCCCTATGCATTAGAAATGTTATAGATTTTATATTATTATAGTATAATTTGAACAGTTCTTTTTCATACCATATTTTTTTCCATGTTATAAATCAAGCCAAAAATTCTACTTAAATTTAACCTATAAAAAAAATTGTACAAATGGCAATTATAAAGTGTTATCACAAAACGATTGACTCCTATATTGCAACTCGATTCGACCCCTATATAACTCCAATTCAACTTTCAATTGAACCTGATTCTTTCTTTAACCCTCGACTCTCTCACATGTCTGGATCAATCACTTGAATTAGATCTTGATTCTCTTGTTAGTCGTCGACCCTTTCACATGTTTGGATTAATTACTTAGATTAGATCTAACAACACTAATTACGATTTATAAAAAGAAGAAAAAAAAATTATACAAATGACAATTATAAACAATGTTATCAAAAAAACCGTTGACTCCTATATTTCAACTCGATTTGACCCCTATATAACTCCAATTCAAGTTTCAATTGAACTCGATTCTTCCTTTAACCCTCAACTCTCTCACATGTCTGGATCAATCACTTGGATTAGATCTTAATTCCCTCCTTAATCACATGTTTGGATCAATCACTTAGATTGGATTTGACAGCATTGACTACGAGCATCGACCATATAAAATTTCATCAAATTGGAACTGACCCAAAAAAAAAAAAAAACCTCAGGCAGCGCTGCTTTCCAGAGCAACTCTTTGTTCCTTTATTTAGGGTACCGTGTCAAGGAGCTCTAATATTACAATTGATATAGTAATCCCTCGTGTCGTGTCATGCACTAACAATAGGTCTGGTTATTTTAATAATAATAATAACGAACAGCATTTTGCAGATTCGAGATCTAGATTCTGCGGAAGGAAACAAGCGACTGGATGTTGCGATTCCAACTTGCTACAGCATTTATATCAATATCGATTTCATGAGTAGACAGTGTGTCACAACAAAGATGACACTCCAACCACATCATTCCTCTAAATCATATCCTCATTGAAAGATCCAGCCGACCATTCATCATTGTAAGGATTGCAATATCATTGTAAATAAATATTGGGTCCATAACAAAGCACGCAAATAATTTGATCGATGTGCTTGCTCAAAACATATCAATACCAGATGAAGTAATCTACTGAAATTATGCAAGAATTCTGAAATCATCTCAATGACATATTTACAACCACCTCACCACCCCACTACAAAAAGAGAGAGAGAGAGAGAGAGAGAGAGAGAGAGAGAGAGAGAAAAAGTAGGAAACATGTAACACGACTCAGTAAGCACCTACGAAGTCAAAACCAGGCCATGAAGCTCCAAGCCAAGAACCAACTTAGGCACAATGAATCAACAAGATGCACTGTATCACCCTCTGCCTATGCCTGTGATTCCATAAATCTATAGACATGGTAAACTTTTTTCTTTCCTCTTTTTCGGTAAGATAGGTGTTAGTATTCTAACTAAGGGATTCAAGAAACAGAACAAAAAGAATGAGTTTATACATGGTGAGCCGAGGGGGTACGGACCTTTCGAAGTTAGTCTGCTAATATGCAACATAAGCTTCTAGTGTTGAGTGGAAAGGTTAAGAAGCATGGCATGGCATATCACCTCCCTTTTAATCCATGGACTAAAATTGTGGATAAGTGTCTCTTCAATGTGAAAGGAAGTGAAGGGTCATTACTGGAAATTAGAATGGAGGTTTTTTGATTAACCATATTGAGGTGAATCTGAGTTATTTTCACCGGTAACCCAGTATTTTTTGACAGCGTATAAGACCTTTTCAGTGAAGAGAGGGCCGTCCTCATGATCAACCATCTTTGTTTTCCACCTCATTCCTCTGACAATACTCTTTACCTTTGATAGCACATCAGCTTCATCCCGGAATATGACTGCACCTTCAGGTCGTAGGATTCGATCCATTTCTAGGAGAATGTCTTCCATATTGCACCTGCATCAATTCCTATGCTTAGATATTGAGAATGTGAGAAAATATTTTCAGTTGTCAAAGAACGCTACATGCAAAAGACGATTTCTATAGCATTTGTTTTATGGACTAAACCCTTTTTATCCTCATGCCATTTAGCTTTGGAGTTATCACGGTTGTATTCATCAAATGCTTCATATCAGTACACATTTAACATCTATCTTTGGCATACGTCTTAGTTGTATAGAAGCTTAGTCAAAATGATAACAACATAAAACATAGAGAGTCAAAACACACTTACTTTCCCTTATACAGACTGAAAACACGATATGCATGGATAAGATCATATGTCCTTGGGTATGTTGAGAATGCCTCACACCTGCATGGTGAAAACAGTATCTCATAAAACATCATAACATAATTCACTAAACCTAAATGTCACCAAACCACATTTTATGTGCAGCAACAATGAGAGAAAACCAAGGATGACTTCTGCTTCGCTAATTACATGTAAGTTTGTTTACTTCAACAACAAAGGAAATATAGAACAGGAAAATCAAGACTATAATTACAATAGCATGTGTTTCAATCCCACTCTTTCCCCACGCAAGAAGTTGAAGTTTATACCAGAAAATGTTAAACTAAGAGAACATTGAACAGAAAGCTGTTAACTAATCATATTTTAGAGATTACCAATCATGATATATGCCAATCAGCCCCCGCTCATATATAACCCCTAGAGTATCTTTCTCAGCTATTGTAGGCATCACATTCATCACCCATAACTTTGGAGACTCAAGTGCTGCAGCAAAACTTCCCAAGCCAGCATTCATATCCATGATGTTCCGATACCTCCCTGTTACTAAAATTTTATTGATACTCTTGTAAGCAAGTACATGCTTTTTCCATAACTTGTTGTCCTCTTGGTACGTTTCAGTAGACACTCCAGGTATGGATCCAGTAGCTATTCTAAAGGGAACAGCATGAAGTCTTTCTGGATACGGTTTCCATTCAGCACTGGCCATCTCTTCTGGACGAGAAGTTTCAGGGTAAGGAGTGATGCACGCCTCCATCTTCTTGTACCTGCATAACAGAAAATAACACAACCTTATTCAGTTATGGGTGGAAAAAAAAAATAAACAGATTCATCTCCTTAAATTTCAGCTTATACTAGGCAAAAGTTCATGTCTCATTCCTCACGTCCATGACTGAATCTTGTCATCACTGGAGGTCACCTAATAAAGCATACAAAGTGGTATTCTGTCACTAGATTAGCAACTTCAATGTTTTTAAATGAGTGGCATTTATTCAGGCAAGTTACCAACAGCATGTTATTAAAAAAGAATTCCAACAGCATGTCATCACCGGAGCTCCCACAGAGTTAAATACGAGTGAGCATAGAGCAGAGAACATGGTGCAATTTGCACAATCTTAATTGTTTAATGCATGTAGCAGCTGTAGATACGAATGTGGTTGAAGCATGGACTGCATCTCCTATTCAAGAGAAGTATATACATATATACTGAACGATACTTGATAAGAAAGAGCTCTACTGATGCTATCACTTCTGAAAACCCATGTCCCAATTTTAAAGAAGCTTCATGCAGCTATACAGGACAGATAATTCAAGTGATTCCCCAGTAAAATGGCATCATTAATCTGGTATTGAAGGCCAAGCGCCAAAAGTTTTTTAGAGTCATTACCAGGGTAATGGAGAAGTGAAAAGAGTGCTCAGCCAGAAATAACGTACCACACATCATCTGGGTTGGAGTCTCTACACACTGTACACTGTGAAGCTTGGTCACGACAAGAATCATAACTTTTCATTTTCTTCCAGATGGCAAGTTCTTCCTGCTCATGCTTCTTTACCCAGCAAAGTTGTTTGGCAATCTCTTCAACTTTCCTTTGCTCTTCCTCAAGTTCCTCCCTTGGATGCTGCCATGTTTTGTAATTGCTCCTCCAGTTGATGGGAGGACCAGAAAGTACCCAGTAACCACCAGGTCTTAAAACCCGATCAACTTCCATCAAGTACATCCCATCTAGGAAAAAGAAAAATAAATAACCAAAATTATAGAGCATGCCTTGACCAAATCCATTTTAAAACTTTGAAAAAGATCCACATTGACGTGTGATATCAAAGAACCTCATGAAATATCATCCAACAAAGTAACCAAACTAAAAGCAGCACCCTCATAATCGAATCCTTCAAGCTTTTAACAGCCCCAAAGGAAATTTTGAGTGTCAACATAGATCCATATACAACCAGCAAGAATTACACATTAATTCAATCATAAAAATTTGAGGAACATGAAAACTTGAAAATAGTATATACAATTAATTTTCTTTTTTTTTTAAAAAGAATAGTAGCCTACCATTTGAAGCCCATGGTATTAGACAGCGAGAACAATGTACCACATCAAAAGCCCTCGAAGGATATGGCAGCTTTATAGTTCCAAGAACCCCAATAACTGCAGGGACTCCTCTTTCTAAAGCAAACTGGACTTGAGCTTCATGTGAGTCTCGGGGAGCAAACGACATGGTGATGACATTTTTCCTAAACAAATATGCACCCCAGCTTGCAACCTATGAACGGGAGCCACAAGTAAATACTAACTAAAAGAAAACCAGAGATACTGATGAGATGAGTCATTCCCTGAAATAAATATTGCATGGACAGAATTGATTTTAAAGTACGCTTTTATTTCTTTGCACAACTATGTCTCAATCTTTAACTTACCCCACATCCAGTGTCAAGTGCAGTTCTGACCATTCCATTATCCAAAGGAATCACTGAAGCAAGTTCTTCAATATAAGCATCAGCTCCATTTGGAAATTGCGTTCCTCCACCGGGAAATCGAAACACATTTCCCTCGTATTGTATCCAGTTCTGTACGGCCTTTTCCACTGTTAAGCTCTTATACGGTGCATTTGCAAAAGGCACATAGTTGCGACTCTTAGGCCAAGGAAATGGAGTTGTATATCCTTTGGGTGCTGGGATAAGGCAATGCAACTTCTCTTCTTCATTAGGGCAGTGCCTTTCCCTATAGCTCATATTTTCTCGAGCAAACATCATAGCATGTATTTGGTCATGGCACGGGGTATAGTCGATGTACCTATCATCACAAGGCTTAAATTCCTTAACTATCAAACTTGAATCGTCTCCATTATGTGTCTCATATTCTAAATTAGAGATGATACTACAATCCGCCTGTCTGGTGATTTCTATTGCTATTTTATCTCCTTTACCAAAACCACTTCGCTGCCATGCACCCAAGATATAGAAGAAGCAACACAAACCAACTGTAATGAAAATTGGTGATGGACTCTTAGTTCTTCGGTCACCTGGGACTCCTTTAAGTGCCATGATGCACCTGTACTTTGAAAAACAAACCAACATTTCAGAACACATGAAATACATGCAATGGGAAAGACAATGTGCAACAAGAAATGAAGTCAATATAAAAGTTCCCCTCAACATCACACCATAAAGAGCTCCTGAATTAAGACCTAACGGATAACTTTTAACCTAAACTAATTAATAGTGGAATTTCACGGAGCATTTTTGCGTATATCCACCAAAGTCTCAATTTTCTTACAGACGCAGCAAATCCAAACACAATAAATAAAGTGCTTAAAACTCATAATACTTTTCCATTTCAGTGCCTCCGATTCGTTACTGTGTTTGAGCCCTAAAATCACAAAACTTTCATACTAGTGCTTCCATTCAGATGCATGTTACCAATGCTAAGTTGGAGGTGAAGGGCAAGTTGCATCTGTTATAACAGATGCAGGCGAAAATACCAAGTCGTATGCGTATATTCAGTGATAGAATACAAGCAGTACAATTGATATACTCACATTTTTCATATCAAACCCACTTCGCCTGACCAAAAAAGAAAATATGAAAAACCATAACCAACCTCAACTCCTAAAATTAGAAAGTCAGGACTAGGGCATACAGCGAATTCAAAAAACATAAACCCAGACAATTAAACTTTAACGGCTTAAACCATAAACCTTTAACAACTGACTAAAAAGGAAAGTCAACTGAACTTCTAATTGGAGATTCCTTTTTCTTTTTTAAATGAAACAGTAAAAAAATGAAGATACGCAACTCTCTTTCCTTTCCCCCTAATGACTACTCAAGTTTCTAACAACACAATCAATGAAAATCCCATGAAAGATGACAAACCCAACACAAAGAACATGATAGAGAAAAAGGAAAAAAAAAAAAAAAACAGAGAGAAGATCCAATTCATAACATATTCATCACCACAAACCCTTCCGAGAACAAAATTCAACAAAAATTTCGAACTTTAAGCATTAAGAAACATACCCAGTTGAATAATCTAAAATGGGTTTCTCCCAGTAGCGATCAGATCATCAAAGTTCTCATCTTTTTCCAATGCAAATAAGAGACAAGTCCTAGATGCATAGGAATGAGTATAAATAATAAATAGAGAGACAGGAATTCTGGGTAGTGAGTAAAATCATAAAGACGAGAACTTCGAAGATTGATTTGCCACATGTAGCAGATCCGAAGGGAGTCTTGGGAACAAAACAGCCCTTTCCTTTTGTTTTACGGTTTCTCTTTTTCTTTTAAACGCCGTGGGAAATTAGTTAAAGGATCTGATGTTACGAGGAAAGATCAATTCGGTAATGACGAATAATAGAGTGCCACATCCACGTCATTGCACGTGTTCCCTTTAGGTTAAGTTTCGCGGTTTGAATTAGATTTTTCTGTTTTTTGCCCCACACTTTATTCATTGTTTTCTCTATACTTGCTCAACGGCAGTGCTAAAAATTAATCTAACTCCAAGACAAAATTATCCGACCAAACCTAGCCTAATGCTATTGCCGTGGATCTCCTGGGATTCAAATAACCTTTCCTTAGTTATAATAAAGTTGGCTAAAAAAAATAAAATAAATTGTCAGTAGAAATTTGAATATTAACTTTATCAACTTTTTTATGATATTAATATCTAATATTATCAAATGATTTTTTTTTTACTTTCATATGAAATTACATGTTATATAGATATATTTTTTTATATTACAAAATACAGCTCAATCCATAAGATAAATTGAACCTAGCTAAAATTTTTATGGTTTGAAAAAATTCTTTATTCAAATCATATGGTTTAATTTGAAATTATGAAAAATTGAAATTTTTTTTTAGATTTAATTTGGTTTTGTTTGAAGAGAAAATTGAACCAAACTAAATTATGCCCACCTTTGATCAAATCTTCAATATTTTAATTAGATCTTTGAAGTTCCAGATTTTACACTAAAATCTCATTAAGTGTTTTATGTTTCAAAGGACCCATATAAGTCTTTTGTATTTATATTAGTTACTAAATAAATCCTTCTCCTGTAACCTGTTCGTTTCATCATAGGGGTACTAAACTACAATTCATTAAGAATGGAATAGATATATTATAGACTATTACTATTTTTCTTTTTTTAGCCAAAGGTTATTACTTCAGTTAGTTGAATAAAAACATGCAATATTGAGAATAAATAAGTTATAGAATTGAAACTACAAAAGTACCTATATATTTTCAAACCAAAACCAATCACTATCTTAAACCTTAAACCTTAGCAACCACCTTCCACCAAGCACCAACCATTATCGGCCATTAATTGAATATTTCCTCTATCATAATTATTGATAGGTTTGCAAACCAACAAGCAAAGAAAGAACATGACTCAATGCCATACACCTAAACAAAGATTGACTTAACTTAAGTGCGATTCAATACCATATGCATATGTTTAGATCATATGTTATGTTTGAAAAGGATTTATATGATGATTTGAGCTATAACCAATGCTATAAAAGTAGAATGGATGATGGTTACTTTGAGTACCTTGATAATTAGATGGAAGATGAAAGTTGGTTTATGATTATTTTATAGATGTATTGGCTATATACTAAGTTATGTACAAGGTTGGCTTATTTAGTGTGTTTATCTTTTATGTACTAGACTATATAGAAGATTATATAGAAGAATTGGTTTAGATTATCCTTTGTAGGTTGCTATAAAGGTTATGTATTGACATAACTCTTAATATGTGGTTATTAGAAATATTTGTGAATATTAGTAGGTGTCTTAAGCCTTTCTATACACATATCTAGGTATGAGAATGTGGCGGAGTAGAGGGGTCTCGGTTATGGAATATGATATTAGTAGTATACTATAAGTAATAATTACATTGTTAATGGAACAAATGTTTCTATCTTCTAATAAAAAATATTAGTAAATAATACCACATATGACTTGATGAACAAAAATTAATTTTGTGATTAATTTAATGATATGATAATGAATGTGGATTATTGATGGATTGATGGACTAATTACCTATATTTATGTCATGCTATTCTTTTCACTCTAATATTCTTTAACTATTTTTTGTGATCTATCTTTATTGATAACAAGACTTATGAAAGTCTTATATGTTAATTTTGTTTTTAAATAAATTGATAGTTATATTTTAATTAATATTTATATACTGTAATGAAAAGGAAAAAAGTTAATCATTTTAACCACTTATGAACCACATATAGCATTCTTAATCAATTTTGTTATTGTTGAAATTTAGGTTAGTATTCATGACCTACAAAGGAGCAAACATAAGGCTTTGGGTGGTATTGAGTTAGTCCGACATAATCACTCCTATACCTAAGTGAAATAAGTGTTTAGTGTACATAAAGAGTGAAAGAGAATAGTGAAAAGTAATAGTGCTTAGAGAATTCTTACAATAATAGATTATTCATATTTATAGATGTCATGCCTTGAAACGGTAGAGACGTAATAGTCCTGCCGTATAAACTATTCTAAGATAGAAGTTAGTCTTACAACTGCTATCCTAAACCTGATCTACACAAGGTATCAACGACTAACCTGCATTGAAGTAAACAGTTCATAATTTAAATAAACCATTTACTTAAGAAAATGAGAAAAAAAAAATATATATACTAAAATTCAATTATTATATTTAACGTTTACAACGCTTCACTATAATCTATTTCCTAGTTAATATATTATTCAAAAATGAAAAATGAAAAATTCTAAGATAAGAGCTTAGATCTTAAAAATATGTCTCTGTTCTTCAAATGTTTTTCCTGACTCTTCAAGATTCAACAGTTACTAATTTTAGAGTAGTTGTAAGCCGCTTCTTAACCAGCATTTACAACGACGTTTATAAGTATGTGAGTAACCATAGCTCAGTAAGTTAGGATGAAAGACTTAAAATTACACGATAAACACAAATAAAGTTATTAACTAAATCATTTGGTGCAATACATGTTTAAGCAAATGCCATTGCACGACGTTGTTTGACCTATCGTAAGATTAGAGAAATTGCATTCGCTCTAATCCGGATTGAGGAATTGCCGTTAATGCAACAGCTTACGACTAAACTTAGGCTTGTGTAATGAAGACACCGCTACTTTCGTGACTACCTTCGAATCATTGACTTCATCCTTGCCGCGACCTCCTCACCTATTACTTAGTTCGACTAAGAATAAAAAAGGGACCCATTATGCTATTCAGTGCTATCCCTTTCCAAGGGATTGATATTTGGCCGGAGAATCCTACGTTTCCCCTAATGAGTTGCTATGTAAGTTTGATTTATGTTTACAAGTCATATTTTTGTTAAGTTCGGTTTAGGGTGATCGATCACTTCAAACAGTATAAACCAGAACAACAAATAGAATTATAGCATCACTCATAATTAAGCACATGCATACAACTAACTATCTAATAAGCATAACCAAGTATAATCTCAAGCTTCCAAAATACAACAACATATTAATCCCAACTTATCTCGACTCCTTATTTACTTACTCGAGGTCCAACTTACTTAGGTCATTGCTGATTATCTCTATAACAGAAACGTGGTTTCAGTTTTTTATATAACTATTATAGATTAGTTTTATCCTATAATACTTATTGTTACCTTTTGTTTATGGTTTAATATGTCCAATTATCGAGGTTCTCAAATCTTTTACAATTATTTTGGGTTTAAGGCTAAATTTGGGTTCAGTTTATACATTAATTTCTAAATTAGGTTCTAATTCGATTTCTAAGTATTGTTTTACGCTCGAAACCTAAAAACTCGTTTCAACTTATAATGTGAAATTAATCACATTACTTCTAGATATCTTAAATACCATAATTAACCCTAGTCGATATTTTATTATACCCGGTACACTTAAATCCTTATTATTATACCGAATTTACTCCTGATGTGAAAATTTTTTATATTTTTCATATAATTATATAAATTCAAGATTTCTATCAGATATATTATATATCCTTATTATTTATATAATATCAATTTTTATTCTAATATCTTCTATTTATTATATTTCCAATAATTACATATTATGTATTATCACCTATTATGTACATAATACACATATAATATTTCTATCACTCTGATTACTATCTCTCAACATCAATTATCATTTCAAAATGTTTAAATTTATGCTAAATCAGATTTGAACCTAATTACCCTAAATTACCAAATTAACTTAAAATGTACTATTTTTTCCTATTACTTATTTACTACATAATTACCCTAATAATTATATCTAATACCCTAAATGCTACGATTATTATACTTTATTAGATTTCAATATCCTAAAACATATAATTGTACATCTAATAAGTAATTACCCATTTAATTACTTAATTAACTCTAAATTACCTATTTTATGCCTCCTTTTAAGGCCTAAAAATTATTTAAAATTTTTGAAAATTCATTTTTGAAAAAGAGCTTTGTGGCACTATTCTATATCACCAAAGTAGTTTACAAAAAAATTTTGGGTTTAAAACTACACTTCTAAAGTAATTTATTTCTAAACTGAAATATACTTAGTTTTGCATGATTTTCTAAGGACTATATATCACAAAACATATTTTCATCAAAATAATATTTTTCCTAAAAACTACATACTAAAATGTTTCAAAATAAAAAAATTCATAATTTTCTAAGAATATTTATTATTTTTATAAAATTTATAAAATTACACAAAATCGAATTGAAAATCAAACTCATCGGTTTGAGTAGCTTCGACCACCATCGGTAGCCATGGGTGTGTCGACCCACTTGGGCGCTTCCACCACCATGTGGTGGTGGTCATCTACTCCCAACTGCTCGTCGAGTCTAGGTTCTCTTTACAAACTCCATTTGCACAAATTTTTGTTAAATTTTTGTAAAACCTTAATTTCCTCTCAATTTCGCCTCTCTATAATTTTATAGGGTTTCAAACTAATCAAATGAGCTTTTGAAAAATTTGGGGTATTTGTAGAGCTTTAGGAAAATTGTCATGCATTAAATTGATTTGATAATTACCTTATCTCTTCTTTTTTTTGACTTTTTATTTGGCTAAATTTAATTGGTTAATTTTCTTCTTCAATTGTCAGATTGCCATGCCCCACTTCTGGACTTTTCCTCACTTTTTTATATTTTTCTTGATTTTTCCTTAATTAATTATGAATTTTATTTAATTATTTAGTATTATTTTAGCACATTTCACGTATTTTAAGTAATTACGTGTATTTCTACTTACATGTAAATTCATGTATAGTACAAATAAATATTCCTAAATATTATATAGGTCATTCTATGATTTTTAGTTTACATATAATTTATCTCTAGTAATTCGTTAATTATCAAGATACATTTTTACCTATTTTCAATAAATAACGAGTTATATACTTAAAATTTGAAAATTTTATATCTTTTATTTTATTACTTATTTTCTTAAATTCAAACTTATGAGATCACTTTTATTAATATTTCTAACTTTATTTGATAATATAAGTTCGATTAGATTCTTTAACCGATCGCCTTAAATTTTACTAGTCAAACTTTGGATAACTGATGGTAGGTCTTACAATAGAACTTTGTCTTATAATTGCATGTGAAGGCAATTGAATTACTATCGACACATTACTTTTTCTAAATTTAGTCATGTGCAAATCATGAGGAGAATTGGGTAGTTGAGCAATTATCATCAAGATAACTATCGAACCATTAGCACCTTTATCCTAATATTTGAATGTTTAAACTTAATGGGCTAAGCCTTGATAATTTAGCCCTAAAGGATTTTAGTCAGTAAAGTTCCAACAAGATGTTAAAGTTCTAGGAATAAATTAGTAGATAAAATGCTAATTTAGTTATATTAGTGAGATAATGACTATCACAAGATACAGTTAGGAGTGTAGTCATTAGACTTAGCGTAACTCTTGAACTAGAACAGCTCAACATCATATTGAGTATTCAATTTTAGGATGAAAATCCACTATGAACAACTTTGATCCTAACGAAATCCTTTTATATGTAAAAGATATGTACAACAAAATTCCAATAGCAAGTGAATATTTTCTTATGAGTAATTTTAATATTGACTTAGATAACATAAGCCCGCTCTCTCTCCCCAATCTTACAATTCTATGTTTGTCTTTGAATAATTAATAATATTTTAACTTTGAAAAAGAATAAAATAACTTGCATTTTTCGCAGTTATTGGGAACGTATGCATTTTGTAGGGTATAGATTCAATAAAGATTTAGGGGTGTAAACTAAATTCTAAATTTTAAAAACTTGTTAAATTAAATTCTAAATTTTTTAAACTTGTGTTTAAAAAATAAGGGTTTTCATCCTACACACACAACGGTTAGAAATTTGACTTTATTTGGCTACAACTAGTTAGTATATATGCATATTCCACCCATTATTAATTTCCCTAAGTGAATAGGCTAATCGAAACAATTCAAACTTTAGGAAGTTTGATTGAAATTGACATGAACAAATTACTTTCTATTACAAGTTAGAGTTTGCTAATGCCCTCATTAGTTTGGTGTTGATAGCATTTTCTAAATGATGGAATAGAAAATGGGTTTTATGAGGATTTTTTGTCCTCTGTTATCTTTTATTTTAGTAATTACAATTTCTTATATACTTAGTTCTTCATTTATTAGAATAGAGGATTTTAAATGAATGAGGAAAATGAAAATAGAAGAAACCAGTAAGAATTTACATTAATCATTGTGTTGAATGACTTTGAGTATATTGTAACAAGTAGGTAAAAAGGAAAAAAAAAACATATGGGAAAACTAACACTATGTTTGGTAACTTTTCATAAAATGGAAATGAGTGTAAAAGAAAAGAAAGAAAAATAAATGAAATGGAATATAATTTTTATTTTATATTTGTTCATACGAAGAAAATGGAAAGAAATGTTTGGTTTCCTTTATTTGGTTTGGCTAAAAAAGAAAATATAAGGAGATAAGGTTAGTATTTAACGAAATTACTCCCAACTTTATAACTATGAATATTATTATTAGAAATAATCTTATATTTACGCGAAGTGATTACCGATACAAGAAAAAAGTGGTTTCAAGCCGACTAACATGGACTTCTAATTTGTCCAATTATCACCTGCTAATGTCTTGGAAATGACAATAATTATTGATCGCTTCTTCAGCCATGTCAGTCGTTGTATAATTTGGCCGAATTGATTCATAATAAAAATCAATTCCATATAATTATATTACATTTTTTTTTATCAACTTTCACTCATTTCTCTATAATTTTGATGAGAAAAAAAGTAAACTTAAAGTAAAAATGTTTTCACTATCTTCATTCCATTTCTACCGATTTTCATCCTTAACATTTTGATTGTTTTCTTTCTATTTCGGCCAATTTCTGCCTATCCGAACTTAGTGTAAGAAAAGGTAAAACAGAGGTATTGTGTGGAGATTGGGATTAGAACCCACGCCCTTTCGGACCAGAACCTTAATCTGTCACCTTAGACCAACTCGGCCATCTCCACATGCTTATTTAAACACGTATAATTTTTTTAAAGTCCCAACTTTTCCGGCTTGTCCTCCGGACTCGAGAGACGATAAAGCCAACGTAATTGAAGCTCCATAATATTATTAATATTGTTTTTATTGTTTCACATCCTAGCAATTATCGACTACGGGGTTCTCACAAGAAATAACAAACAAATTGCTTCAAGAAAAGATAATGTAATAGCGGAGAAATCTAGGATGCTACAATCTGCTATGTATTCTTACTATTTATTGATACGTCGAACTCAGTTTATTTTATTATATTTTCAAAACTACTTGTATGACTTGAAAAAATATGTATATAATGAGCATATCTCCATAATTTAATTTAATTTAAATTACTTACAAATGAGTCATAACAACCATAAATATAATAGAATTATCAATTAGAGTTTACATCTTTAACTACTAGCAATAAGCATCAATGCTATTGGTCATCATCGTACTAGTATTAGTAATCATCACTTTTCTTGTCCAAGTGATAGCAATAATCGTTTCTACAACCATCGAATTTAGTAAACTCAACTCTCTACTTGACTTGTAGTTGAAAATAAATAAAATCTTCAAAAGATAAGCTAATGCTCAATATGTATATACAATAATTACATACACATGACAAGCGGTTCATACTCATATACATAAATACAGATAAATAAGTCATACATTTGTTTATTATCTTTTAAGTCTAATATGCAACATAGCCTTAACGTCTTAAGACTATACACACACACAATAGTATTGAGAATTGCCACTTCGAGCCCCAATACCCATAAGTCCCTAAATCTATCTATATTATACTTATATGTAACTTTACTAAAAATAATGCCACATATCGATTAACAGGTGCTTTGTAGGGATCTATCATTATAAGCCCTTAGGCTAAGCCAAGCTAAGCACATACAAAAAGCATTTATAAGCCATATAATTTTGTCTATTTATATTCTCTAACTTAATAGACACAACCAACAACTAAATATATATGTACGTGACAACATAGGCTTTTCAATAGTAGAATCCTCAACCTTGACTCTTAATTATATGTATACCTCATCACACTATACTTATACATTTACAAGTTCGTGAATCCTATATAAAATGAGTTCCCCGTCATTTTTTTTTTTATTTTTAAGTTCCTTACAGAAAAAAGGTTGCTCAATACACTAAATCAATGAAGAGAATAAAAAAGAAACTCTATAGAAAATGGAAGGAAACATATGAGAGTATGGGGGAGAATAGAAAAAATTTAAATATATATGTTTAGGGTATTAGAATATTTGAATAGGGTGATATATTATTTAAAAAGATTTGTTATTATTTTTATTACTTAGGTTTTAAAAATTTCATAAAATCTTGTAATCAAAGATTAAACTAATGCAACACTATGCTTAATGAAAAATGTTGAGAATGGCCGAGTTTCTCATTTTTTATTTTTTATATATTCCCTATATTCATAGGATTTTTTTATGATCCCACCTATATTTTTATCAATATTTAATTTAATATTTATTAAATTTAAACTATTCAACTGACTGTATTTTCAATAGTCTAAATTTATTAGTTATTAAATTAAGGTTGGATGGAAAATTGAGCTAGTCTTATCAAAATAAACTCTCATATTGATAGGATTGTAAAAACTCCCATATTGATAGGATGTCAGGTTTATACTTGCGCAGAATTGAAATAGTAAAAGTTACTTATTGGTATTTTGAAACATTTATGAAGAATTCAAATGAAAACTTTTATACTCAATTAACGTTTAAGTACTTCACAGGAAAAAAATAAAACCATAAAATGTGATTTCTTTTTTTTTTAATTAATGTCTTGAAATGGACTTCATTTATAAAAGCTAATGAATAAATCAAGATGTTTTAAAAAAGGTAAACTTAATCCTATAAAAATAAGATAAGTAAAGACCGTTATAATCTAATAATATAAAATCGATTTTTCAATAGAGTCAACTAAGTTCGATTCAAACCTCTCATAGAGTTGCAAAATTTAAAAATAAAAAAAAATCCCATAAAAGCTAATTGACAAACCAGATTTGAATTGTTTTTCTTCATTTTTTCCCCCGAAAACCAAACCAGATGTTTTAAGAATTGATATAGTGCACCCAACGGATCATCTTAATTGGGGTATAACCTTAATCTCAAACAGGGTGAAAAAAAGTATAACTTATCATCCACTCAAAGATCAACTCCTAAATCGCGATGAATCTTAACCGTTTGTAAATCACCAAAGCAGGACAAAATTTCCATGGATAGTTTCTTCGCCCCCATCTCCTTTAATCACATGTTGTAACCAAGATACATATAAATATCTTCATATATGAAAGCATATAATTGGAAAGAACACAAAAAATAATACCTATTAAGGTCAGGAACAGTTGGTCTGTCCATGTAAAAGGATTCTTCATCATAAACACAAGTTTTATCCAAACTTCTATTTTTATTTGTTTCATGCTATTGGAAAGCTAAACAGACACATATAACGACATAAAAACTAATTCAAACCATAGGAAATCAAACAGCTTCAGGCGACTGCAAACAGAAATGAACTCACATGTTGCAAGGTTGGAGAATTTGCACATCCATTCAAATACAGCAAATGGCACTGGAACAGGACCGTGGACCTTGTCCGTAGGCTTTGCTTTCCCCATTCTCCTGAATGTTATCTTGTCCATTTTCATTAACAAGAGGGTGAATGGAGATCAAAGCACGATAGTAAAAAATACCAACACTATCATCATGAATCTTTCAGTAATTAGCTTTTCTTGTTCTTCTCAAACAATTGAAGCACATTGTCTCATCCCTGACTTGCCTGTATCCTAGTTATAGTCTAAAGAGCATTCAGTATCATCAGAAACAAGCGAATGCATATTTACCATCGGATCTTGCCAAGGCCCTTCACTGGGAACCGTTTCAAGTTGGTTGTCCATTATATATTGTTTCAAGCCATTGGCCTCATGCTGGACCCTCCCAGTAATTTCCAAGCATAAGCCACTGGCAAGAGTCCTGCTAGTGCTTGGTGCTTTACAAGCAGCTGCCTTCTTGTTTGGGCCGGGATCTATAAAAATGGGATGAACTTTAGCAGTCGGATTTGGTTTTATTCGGTTTACTTCCTTTTCATCTGGGGGTCGCAGTATGGTGCTCTGGGATTGTAACCGTGAAGCTTCATCTTCATTGATCAGCACCTACAAGATTACAGAGCAATGGCATGTCAAGTGAGCAGATAGTAATGACCAAGCGTGACAGTTCTAGGTATAACTAGGGCTAAAATGTCAAAAAAGAAGCAGCATGTAGAAAATGTTTGAACATAAACAGACAGTCAACACTTGCAAGACTATCAAGTTCTCATCACTTCAATGTCCAATCTAGACCACCAGGAATGCCAAACCAGCTTTGCACATTTAACTACTGAATGTAACATCATCATAGGACAATTGGATTGGGTAGAAATTTGCAGAGACATAGGCACATCGCAGAGCATTTTCTGTGCAGAAACAAGAATGACTCAAGGAATTAAAAAACTAAAATGATTTACAACCTTCCGACCAACCAAGTCAAAGGTTACAACCACTTTATTCCGTTTGGCCCTCTCAGCTTCTTCAATCTCCTCACGTTTCTTCCTCAAAAATTCCTTCTCCTGTGAAAGTGATATGCATCAAGCCAAATCAACGATAAAAGCAAATGAGGCTGGACTCTCCAGACATAAACAAAATTGCAACAAATTAAGTACCTCCATCGATAACCAGCTGTTTCCCTCAATCTCATAATAATCACTTTGATCATCAATAACTGTTGTACGTGCTGCAGAATTGCGATCATAATCCACAAGCCTCTTTGCATATGCTTCTGCTGCTGCTTCAGCTTCCGAAATTATTGGCATTGTTTCATCAAGACCAGCATATTTACTACCTTCCCTTAATACAAGGGAACCACAAAAATTACAAGGCCCCTCTCCCTCTTGTTCACATACGATTTTACCACAAGATAAGCAGTTGCCTACCAATCTGTGTCGACGAGCTTGGCACGAACAAGGTTTACCCTGCTGGAAGACGATGGAACCTTTGGCAGCTTCAGCAAGTGAGACAACTTTTCCCACTTTCTTTTTCCTCGAATTACCTTGAGTAATGGTTTTAGATTCATTTGTTTCAGGCATGACCTGCTTTCCCCGATTGTTTGAGGGTGTGGTTTCTTTCAATGTTTTGGGCCCCTTCTTAGTTCTGGCAGGACATGGTACCTCAGCTGGGGGTTTCACATAGGCATGAAACTTTGATGAGGGAACATCAGCAGCTCTCTTGGTGCAGAGATTTGAATGACCTCTTCGCTGCAGGTATTCATTGATCACACTCTCACCGGCTTCTAGGCCAATAATATTCTGCACATACCAATTAGAATATCAGTTTCAAAGTCATGGCATTTTCCACTAAAACAGAATTTGAGGTAAACCTGGCAGCCACCAGATCAAAGTGTACACATTTGTAGAATTAGATGAAAAGGTATAATTAAGCATCATCATGTAGACATCAACATCAACAAAAAAGTATAATTGGAATATACAGTAAATAGGTCAACAGTAAAAAAGAAAGAAAACAGTAAGGCTTTACATCAAGATACTCCTTCGCATCAACTGGCTCAGCAAATTCACAGTAGGAGACAAGACCAGATATCACATCCTTATCTAAAATCAATCCTGTCTCTAATTTCTTGCAGAGATCCAATAATGCCTTTTCCAGCCACTGCCCAGGTGACTCCATTTCCACAAGCCAAGAAAAGAGCCCCAAAAAAAGAATTGTCTAACCAGAATGTTGGAAGGCAATCTATGCAATATTCTTCACCTTAAGTTCTTCTTAGACTATGACCTGCACAATGAGTCTGTCCATTCAGTGATGTTATTTACGTATACAGATTGATGAGACACAATAGTTGACAGTGGCAATTTAAAGTCAATGGAGAGAAGCTCACGAAACTATAGTTGAAAATTTTGCAAGTCATTTCTTATAAACTTAAGTAAAACAGGTTAACAAATTTACAAGGTAATTAAGGACAGAATCTTATAACCAAAGGGTTAACTGCATTTAAGCAGATCGCAAGCATGATAAAGAGATAATTACTGTAAATCATACTTCAGAAACAGTTAATGGAAAAGGGATAAGTACTTTAGAAATCAACAAAACAGCGCAAAGCATGGCAATGCATATGATATCTATATTACAACAGCATCCACAAGCAACTATGCTTTTTATGGAAGGGAGTTCCACACTAACTGAAGATGAAGAATATGTACCAAAAGTTTTTCATTGCCATCATAAAACAAATGAAAGGAATATTAGTTTCTGCTTTGTTGCACCATTACATGCTTTTAACATTTTAGCAAGTGAACAAAAAGTGGTCATATGTAGACTGAACCATACAATCAAATTCTTGAGTTGGATTTTCCCATCTGTTGAAGACGACAAGATATCATTCCGGCTTTAACTCACTCTTCAAATGGAACAAAAAATGCATTGTTTTGCCTATCATTTAACCAGATATTCCTACTTAGAATTGCTCACATCCACAGGATATACATATATTGTATCTGATCCTTGTAGATATAGCCTACATCTCAATGTACAATGAGGATATAAAACATTGCATCCCCACTAGCATTAAATCCACCACACAGACTGATACCGGTTGTATTCAAACTTGAGAAAATTCAGCCTTACAGAGTGGAAAGACACAAGGATAATTAATATCAAATCCAAACCTTGTACATATAGGTTAAACCTTAATTGCTTCATGGTATAGCATTTTCCCTCCAGTGATCACCGAATTTATTAAATAATTGACCCCATGGATTAGTAAACCTTGGGTGAAAAATCATCCTTACCAAGGCCGTGGACCAGAGTATTGTTATTGTGCCAATATACACCCACATTTCCAACCACACACCACCACCGCCTCCACCACAACCCCCCCNTTTTCTAAATTTCCACCGCACCATAGTCGATTTCAGTAAAATCACAGACTGACAACACCCGCTTCCCCGAAACCCCTTTAAAACCCCAATTAAACGCTAGACAAACTATCTTTACTGTTTCAACGAGGAAAAGAAGAAGTATTTGTAAGTACCATGTTTTGTATTTTCCATTACATTTACTTTCTTAGAGGTGATATTTAGCATCAGAATAAGTGAATTGATATTGGGTTTACATCAAAATTTTAGCTTTATTGTATCTTGTGTTCCATGGTTTTCTGATTATAATTTTTTTTTTTCTGGTTTCTGGGCGTTATTTTAAAAAACAAATAATAATAATAATAATTCACGTAACTGACAAGGATTTGGATCAAGGTATCGTTTCAATCTGTGAATGTGTGAGTATTTATATGATAGGTAGGATAGCTATTGGATTTGAACTCTGAGCCACTGTTTCGACTTGGGTTTTCATAAATTTCCACTGACATATGATTCATAAAAAGATGGTTGTACAACAATAATTTTCTGCATCAGTTTAGTTGCAAAATAATGGAATCAGGTTGAAAAAACAATACCTCAGAGTTCAAATCCAATAGCTATCCTACCTATCATATAAATACTCACACATTCACAGATTGAAACGATACCTTGATCCAAATCCTTGTCAGTTACGTGAATTATTATTATTATTATTTGTTTTTTAAAATAACGCCCAGAAACCAGAAAAAAAAAAATTATAATCAGAAAACCATGGAACACAAGATACAATAAAGCTAAAATTTTGATGTAAACCCAATATCAATTCACTTATTCTGATGCTAAATATCACCTCTAAGAAAGTAAATGTAATGGAAAATACAAAACATGGTACTTACAAATACTTCTTCTTTTCCTCGTTGAAACAGTAAAGATAGTTTGTCTAGCGTTTAATTGGGGTTTTAAAGGGGTTTCGGGGAAGCGGGTGTTGTCAGTCTGTGATTTTACTGAAATCGACTATGGTGCGGTGGAAATTTAGAAAATCATATTCCATTGTTATTTTTTCAAGACAAGGTGTTTTTTTTTTTTTTTTTTTTCAAAAGTGCAATAACTCATTAGTAACATTACAGTAACATATTTTGCCATACATGTGGATGGTCTCAATTATAATAAATCATTTTGATTTTAATAAATTATTATCATTAACGATAAAAATAAAAATATGAAGAGTAAAAAATAAGGTTGACGACGGTTTTAACGAAAATTATTAATAATTGATAACTTTTATTTCATCGTTTATGAGTATGATATACTAAAATTCGAAATAATTTATTATAATATTTAGATAACATCATTTTGATTGTTGTTACTATAGAATTTTCCTACACTCATAAATGGTTTATGATAATTTAGAGCAAATGTTACATGATGTGCCATAGATTTATATGTATTAATAAAAATTAAAAAAAAATAAAAATAGTAGTTTTTCAAAACCAATCCACTCTTACTATTATGTATGTAAATCTTTTTTATATTTATTAACCACTTATGTATATGTTACATCCCTATAAACACTTGCATATGACATTTAGACACTCCCAAGCTTGTCTAACATACTAAATCAACTTAAACACACTACAATAGTGAGTGAGTAAAGAAACACTAGAGAAAGAAGCTCTAGGAATCAAGTCAAAATATGACTTTCAAATTAAGTTATAAATTAGTGGATGCTACCAAAGGGAGTAGTTGTCAACGACATTTCTTTTTCATGATTCCTTTTTTTCTTGACATGTCTCTTTGGTACATTTTACTAAAGAATTGATTATTATAAATGAGGGAAAACTCTTATATATACAAATAGCCTTTGGAAACAAATAATCAAGATTTATCTAATCCAAAGGTTAAGATTGAATCTTACTTACCATTCTAACTACTACTTTTACCTACCTTATATACTATGATATATCAAATCCTAACTACCATTCTAACTATTACCTTTACTTACCATATATACTATGATATAAGAATACAAAATCTTTTTTGAACGTAATTGGATCTAGAGGCCTTCTTTGGTTCTAAACAGCTTGATCCATAATTCTTCCAAACAAACCTCCATCTTGCCTTGCAACTTACCTGACCAACCTCATTCGGCTTGTACTAAGCTGCCATTCTTCCCCACTAATTATAACAATGCCCTCATCTCGGATTCTTCCTTGAGTCCTTGTCCTCTTTATTCCTTAACCTTGTTTCCCATTTGCAATTTCTTCTCGACAATAATCCTCAATAGCCTTCTATCTTTTATAAGCCTAATACATTAACCTCACTTTTTCAAATTCGCCATCAACTATTGGAATTTCCTTTAACTTTAGCATGTCTTTCGGTCTTGAACTTTGTAGAGTCGTACCATTAATATCCTCTCTAGTCTCCCCCTACCAAAGTCATCCTCTTTGTTAAGTGCTGTTAGGTTACCTAATTCATTCTGTGCTATGATTTGCATTGCTATAATAAGCTTTGTTCTTAGTCCATTTTCCTTATTGCTAAAACTATGCATTAGGACTTCTTGTTAAGTAAGCAAATATAGTTGGATTAGGATACCATGATTTCATCTATCCTATTTAAAAGTCCATACCAATAACAAACTCACAGTTATCTATAAGGACTACCTTAATATTTTCCTTTCCATACTAGCTTCTATGTTAAACTCCATATTTTTAGCAACCTTAATCTTGGGACCTCCTTGGATTTAACTATCTTGAGTCGAGCTTTTCTCCTCTCAACTGTTAGCCCAAGTTTGATAGTAATACTCCTTGAAATAAATAAGCGTGAGGTTCATGTGTCTACCGTCATATTCACTATCTAACTAGGCCTCATCATAAATTAAGCCTTTATGTCCCTTAATGTCTTGAGACTTCATGATGTAAAGGAGAAGGAGTGTGCCTAATTAGCCCTTCTTTTCTTCATCGAGCTTATCCTTTACAATTAAAGCATCTAGAAGTTCCTTATGTAAACAGTCTCAGGCATAATGTGGCCCATACAAAAGTAGCACTTCAACCTTTAGGCCCTCCTCTTATCTACCGCTTTTCCCTTTCTCCCTAGTGGACTTAAAGATCCATTACTCTTGACCTCTTCCTCCTTTTCTCCTTTATGTCCCATAAAAGACCTTAATTAGTTAATTAATCAAGGTAACTTAACTAGTTAACTAGCTAACTAGCACCCTAACAACCTTTGGAAGGACAAAGAGGTTGCTAAGATAAAAAGGATAAGAGCTACTCTAACTCTATTCTAGACGTTTCTTCAAGTATTACTAGATAATAAGATCATACTTAGCGTTTAAGCAAGAATTAAGGTTAATTTCGGTGAGCTTTTATATGCTTTAAAGATTTAATGTTCTTATCCAATATGTCTAAAAATTTTCAATTAGAAGGGGCTTCTTCTTATGAAAAGTTTATACTTAAAGAAAAGTTACTAGATTCCTTGACCATAGATTTTTAGATCAAAATTACCTATATTGTTGAAATTAGAATTATATAGGAAAGCATGAAATTTGAGCTAAATGACCTTAATAAAACTTGAGAAACCCAAGCCTTAGCGATCTATTGATAAATCTTGACAAACCTAAGCTTTAACGATCTATTGAGATGAATAACAAAATAATGTGTAAGTTAAGACATGTTTATAATGTAACGGCCTTGAAATGATCATAGAATTCCATAATCATGTTTTTATACAAATTGGAATAAAAGGGGAACTCTCAATCTAAAGGTTGAGACTTATAAGGGAATTTTGGTAATTTAATTCCATCTAAAATAAATATACTATTGTGTAGTTTGTTAAGAATCTCATGTATATAAACTTCAAGAAAATCAAATTTAAAATGAGAAAGTCATGGCCATTAAAGGGTATCAGGATAAAGCTAAAATCTCAAACTAAACCTGGACACCTATTGTATAAGTCCTATAAGAAAATGAGCTTAATTGCTTGTCCACTTTATATTAATTTCAATTCCGTTCCCTTCTTATCCTCATGGAATTACTATAAAGGTGTTTAGTTCAATTTTCAACCCATAACAGCAATTCCATTAGGAATCATAACTTCTCAATATGAATTGTAATTCTTAACTTAGACTTAAGAATTACAATTCAACAAATGAAAAAAAAAAAAAGGGGTCCCAACTACCTTTATCTTCTTCCTCTCTATTATTATTCACTAACAACATAATAACCACCTCACTTACTACCAAGCAACCACTACGCACCAACAGACCACTATTAACACACCACTAACGCTAGACTTATCTACCACCATGTAATACACCAACATACCACCAATCTTACCATACACCAACATATCACCACTATAGACATACTACCACCACTAGACCTAACCACTACTGGGTAACTTACAAGTCACTACTAAAAGAGCCGATCCTTGCTACTATGAGAGGGAATCGGGTAACACAATTTTAGTGGAAGTGGAAAAGGCGGCTAAGGTTAAGGCAAACCATAGTGGTGCCATCATCATTAGTATTTTGGATAAGCTCCTTGGGTACCGTTGTGCCTTTAGGATAATTCAAGAGGACTTCACAGATCTAGCTTATAGGGTTTACTTTCTAACTAATGTCTTTTATGAAAAGCTAAAATGAGTTCATTACGTAGATTGAGTTTAAGTTATAGGTTAGATCGTAACATTTAGATAAGCTTATTTTATAGAGTATACGAATTCATAAGAGTTCTTTTAAATAGAAGGATGGAGAGCTAGATGAATTTAAGATAGAGGGGGAGAAAAGGACCAATGATGATAAAAAGAGGATGAAGGTAGAAAATGAGGACAATATGGCCATTTTAGTTGTATACGGATATATTCTTTGAATGCATTCTTTGTCCAAGTGAATAACGTAATAGTTATCACAAGCTTATTCAATTCCTAATGAATAAGAATTTTATTATAGGTTTATTCCATTTAGTGAGGTGAATAGGCTGTACACGTGTAAATATATGTTTATTAGGCTTGTTAAGTAAGAAAAACATAGTTCAAGGAGTCAATAGTTTGAACCACAAGCCCTAATGGGTATATTTCTTCATGTTATGAGTAAATTTATGTATACTTAGTGAATTGGTTATTAATTATCCTTAAGTTGCTTATTTATATTTGTGTACTTGGAAGTAATCTTATGTTATACCATTACATGATTCACTTAATTGAGCTTCTATAGTTGATTATGCCTAGAATATGTCTCTATTGTGTTTAGATATATAATTGGTTACCAGGTGACTAAGGATGTGATTCTGTTAAGCCAGCATTGGGTTTAGATTGTGTTTATGAAGGCAATTTTGTACTAATGATCATTTTTAAGTTTCATTATGTGTGGTTGTTCATTATGATTATTTTTAAGTTTCTACCCACTTCAATATTGTACACAATATGCAATTATAGGTTCAATGTCTTCTTAGTCACTTATTATTTATTACATGACATGAAAAAGGCCTTTAGGTCAACTTTTTTTAGAAAACTCAATTTTCTTCAGCTTACAAAGCTTGATTTTTGTAAATATAAAATTGCATTATTAGGGGTCTTAATCCTAAGATATACTATCAATTGCTTGGTTACTAGATCACAACTTATGATCTACTCGGTTATGGATCTGTATTAGGAATTTGCTTGTTTAAGGGATCATTACATGTAATTTGCAGTTTAGTAAGTAGGATACTGATATCAATACTTATCACATGCATTCATATGAAATATATAATACATTAATGCTTTGATAATTGATCTATTTAACTTATCTTCGTTATTTCTTTATTTACTTAACTTGATAAGCTGTGGGAATAAATTGGTTTTATTCTCAAGTATGGGTGAAGAATAAAGGGAACATTAAGAGTGCATTGATAGGATAATAGAGTTTTTGTGAAAAGTTATGCTTATGTAATAACAGTAAAGGAAAAATGGAGGGAAATGAATCCTCTTAATTGTCTTTTTCTTAACTCTCAATTTATTCTCCTAAGGTATTACCTCGTATAATTAACGCTTAAGATTATAAAGAAGAAAATAATATAATGATATCAAACAATAATTACTGGTCCTAGCTACAACTTTAATATAAACATTTTGACCCTGATAATGAAATCATTTTTTTAAAAAATACTATAGGCTTTAGCTATGCTAAGCTTTTGCTTACAAATAACAGACTACTAAGTTAGCCGTTACGTTTGCAATTTGCTCTTCTTTTTATCAATTCATGATATGTACAAAATACTATATAAATTTTTAGCAAAAAGCTTAATCTATATAATATCAAACCTACCTTCTTTTAGTGTCTTTAGTCTTAATTCTCTTAAAATATTTAATATAAAACTAGCCCACATGATATCGCACTTGTAGATACCCCATTTTTACCCAACAAAATTTTTGTACAAACTCATAAAACAGAACTTCCAAAAAGTTTCTAAATAAACAAAAAAGGGAGGCCTAAAAAAGGAAAAAAAGAACAAAAAATTAAGTATATAAAAATAAAAAAAATAAAAAAGAAAAAAAATCAATCAAAATATAAAAATAAAATAAAATAAAATAAACTAACCTTTTGTGTTTTGACGCATAGGTCCTTGCCTTCCCTTCCTTCTTGTTTCTTCTCTTTCCTTTCTTGGTTCAAGAATACGATTAGTAAGCCCTAAAAAACAAGGTATTTTCTTGTCCAAAAATATGCCTAATTTGATCCAATTTTTTGCATCTTAAAATTAGGAATGGAATTAAAAGAAAAACTCATATATGATATTTTGAGTCTAAAATCTTATGGAATAATAAAAGGAAAAGTGCACTAAGGGAAAATAATTTAAAAAAAAAAGATGCTTTTGGGAAACTTTGTGCATGTATCTTCAAATAAGTAGAAAATTGAATCTCTTAATACAATTCCATTGTGTAATTAGTGTTTGTAATTGGTAATAAGAGGTAGGGGGTTGATTTTATCCAATTAATTGGCGTAAATAACATAAAAAATGCATCAAAATCGAACAAAAAAGGGAAGGAAAATAAAAACAAATCAAACTTATGAGATACAACTTGATTTGATTCCCTAATCAAAAAGGGAAGTTTAGTGGCCAAGAATTTAGAGTTTGCACTATAAATAAGCCTCCTTTTGACACACTGAAACATACAATTATGTAAGAGACAGATTAGATTAAGAGAATTATCAAGTCTTTGCTATGTATTCTAGTTTTAGGGTTTTGTTGAATACTTGATTTTCTTTGAGCAAATCGGAGATAGAGAACACGATTTTACTGCAAATTGGTGTAGGTGTTTCAAAGTTTGGGAAGTTAAGGATTGAAAACTGTTGACGTCTTGTTGGAAATCGAATAAAGTCACTAAACTTGCTACCGATTCGTTATTGCATGAGGCAAGCTCCTATAATTCATACTTATTCTTATTTTCTTTATGTGTTTGATGTATGTTATGTATTAAATAATCAAAAAATCATTTTTTTATGTATGTAAAACACTTATTTGATGTAATTTTTATAGTATAGTTAATAGAATTTGTTGTATCTAGAATATAATGATCATGTAGTGTTCATCAATATGTTAATAGTTCTTGATTGTTTTGTTTAAATTACATGCTTTGATTTAATGAATTGACGAATGTTTATCATGAATCATGTTTGAATATATGATTATGTGATTATCTTAATTGAATTGGATGCTTTGATTAATAAATTGTAAAATATTTTTCATGAATCATGTTTATACAATATATAATAAATGTCTGAATATGTGATTATGTGTATTAATAATTTTTTATTATTATAATTGATTTCGAGGTTTAATTTAATAAATTGTAAAGTATTTACCAAGAATCATGTTCATATAATATATAATAGATGTCTAGACATGTAAATTATAGAATAAATGCTTGAACATTATAAAATAGAAGTTTGAATATGTAATTAGGTGTTTTGATAATATAGAATAGATGTTTGACATTTAATTAGATTAGTGTTTTTTATTATTTCGGTTAAATTAATTATTTTGATGAATGATGTAATGGATGTCTGAACATGAGATTACTATGGAATTGATTCAAATTTTTGTATATAACAATCAACATGCCATAGTTGTGATTATATGAATTTTTATTTTTTAGTTATTTATTTGTGCTTTATGTGACTAATTAAACATGTATGTCTTTAACAGGTTTCTTTTATATAAAAAGGGTTTTTATTTTTCTTTTTTCCAAAAAAAGTGTTTTGTCATCTTAGAAAAATGTTTTTCTTAAATAAAAATCTAAATGGACTTTTTTTTAAATTTGGGATTTCTAGTTATTTTTCAAGATTTGGACCAAAAAAAGAATATATTATTATAAACTAATCAATATATAAATACTTAAAGTGAAATATTTTTCAAAATAAAATGAACTTACCCACTAAAAGTTTTATAAAATTACTTCAAAACTTTGTGGGCCTAATCCTAGTTAACAGGTATGTAGGCAAACTAGCTTGGTTTAAAAGAACACGAAAAAAATATTTTCCCCTTTTTCTCTAAAATTAAGCCCTTTTATTTAGAAAAAGAACCCTTGAATACTCATTTACTTTATAGACTTCTTTTATGGAAACTTTTAGGTTTTAAAATATATTAGGCTCCGAGCAAAGCATTTTTTATTTCTTTTTTGAAATTGATTTTGTTTTTTAGAAAAACCATGGGCCAATAATTGAAATTAGGGTCTCCTTACCCATTGGTTTAATTTCACTTTTTCCTGATTTTGATTAGGTGATGACTCCATTTTTCACAAATTTTTTTTTATATATAAAACATTTTCTTAGTCTACTTGATAAATTTATATTAAGCGAGTTGAGCTTAATATAAATTAGGTTAAGAAAAGAGAGAAAATGAATTTTCAGCTTGACAATTTAGTAACTCCAATAGAGAGTTATGGGCTAACTATAAAAGAAGCCTATAAATTATTTGAGCCTTTGTTTTGTATGTAAATAATGATGATTGGGCTTTGTTTTTTTTAGTGTTTAAATTTTTATGTATATAGTTGTACTAATGTAAGCTTGAGTAATGTAGAAAAAAAATAAATAAATTGAAAGGGGAGGGGGTTGTAGTTTGTATTGTAACCTATTTAGCCTTTGGGAGGAAATTCTTTTCCTATGATGTGTATATAGAAGCGGTCGATCTTGGATTGTCTTAAGAGGGGACTCATTGTGTAAGTCTCGGTTGATGCGGTGTAGCCGTCACTTGAGGCCGAGTTGGTCAACCCTGGTCAAGTTTCAAATGGATCGGTGATCCATGTGAGGCCTCTTGAAACTTAAGAACCTTTAGAACCTACCTAAGATTGCATTCATAACATTGCTACCAAGTATTAGGGCAACCATGTGGCAAATAGAGAAAATCGTTGGCAACTCGAAATAGGTTTCTCGATAAACCATGTCGTATTATTTTTTTTTATACCTTCTTGTAATTGTAATATAGATTACGATTATCTAGATTTTTTTATGTATTTTTTCATTGTAACAAATCATGACCAATTCCATTTCGGTATCTGCTTTTAGAGAAATCCACATTTGCAAACCCCTTGATGCCATTTGTTTCTACAATCATGGTTCACTTGTTTCTACCTATGTGATCAATGGTTTACAAAGAGTAAGGTTGAGTTAGTCCTTTTACTGCCCAAGGTCGGAATCCATCTAACCTTGGTTCAGGCTTTGGTTCATTGTTGGAATCTAGAGATGAAGACATTTTGTTTCTGCCACACCATTTGAACCTAACCATAGAAGAGTACACTCAGCTATTAGGGGCCCCTTTACCATCGGATGTTATTTTTATGCCCCATAATCAAGAAGGACCAATCAACATGTTTTATAAATTCCTTAGGGTTACACAAACTAAAGTGGAAGAAGATTTAGAAAGATGTAATGGAGAGAATATCAAACCTATTACCCTAATTAGTTGGTTCAAGCACACTGATATTAGGCAAGTGTACCTATCAAATTATAGTAGCAGATATGAGTCTGAGTTGATCTCTTATAGACCATGATTACTAATAGGCACTAATTCCTCATTATCTAATTGGAAAATTTGAATTCAAGAAGCTTAAAGAACCTAAATTAAATTGCAATAAACAATAAATTAACAACTAATTAAGATTCAATCAAGAAACTAAACAAGAAAGCAATCGATTTGTAAATTAATTGAAGATTCGATAACATACCTAGATATTTGCTTCCTTTAAGCACAAACATGTACTTTCATGAAAGATAATGTAATTCTATCTTTATTTTTCTTAATTGGGAGAATTTTCTATTAAAGTTTATAATTTTCTTAAGTTTATTAACCTTAATCTTGAAATCACCTATAAGAATCTTTTTTCAATAGCATGACTTAAGACCGCAATAGCACGCAACGAATTCTCTAACAATATTAATTAAGATTCTAGAAAGACTTTGCAAATTATTTTTAATCTTGTAAGAATCTCCATCAACTATGTCTAGATCTAATTATATGAGAAATCTCTCGATTCTCTTACATGATAGCAGATTTTTAGATTAATACTTGCAAAAATACTAATCTAAACAATTAAGCACATATAATTGAATCAAGAAAAAGAAAAGAATTCATTAGATCTGGTAAAAACCAATGTCACATGATAAATATAAGTTCCACAAGACCTAGATACAAAAAAATATACTCTCTATTCATAATAAAATAGAAATCTTGAATGAAATCTAAGAGAAAAATAAAAGAATAGATCATTGAATCAATGTAATATCTTGAATCTTGATGTCTTGAAGTTCCTTATTCTCTTGAGTTTTTAGCCTTAAAAGTCTTTCAAAATTCATCTCTCATAATCTGACAAAAAGTCCTTAAAGAAGCTTTTAATAAGCGGTGCAAGATTAAGGTAACACTACTAATGATACAACCTGGGGACAAGACCATATCCTTGAGTTGTGTCACTCTTTGAGCTTTATAATTTCTTGACTACTTAGCCATGTCACGGAATGATACGATCTGAGGACATGGTCGTATCCCTAGGTTATGTAAGTTTCTAACCATATATAAAATTGCTTAAAATTCCCTTGAAATTGATACAGTTGTGTCGTTTTGTCATGTTAATTTTCAAATTTTCATAACTCCCTCCTTTTAGCTTTGAATTGAGTGAAACTTATTTCAATTTTCTTATTTTCTTTCATAGATCATTCTAAAACCTAGAAAATAAGATTTTACTCAATTAAATATTATTTTCTTAAAGTAAACTCAAAATTCAAGAGAAAATCATTGAAAATCACTCTACAAAATATATGTAATTAGGAGCTTATCGTATACATCAATATACAATTCCTATAAGCCTAGACATTGTATTGATCAAGGAACTTGGAAACAAAATAGAATAAATTCTTATATCTTATTTGTCTTTGCAATCCACCCATTTCCCACTAGTACATTATATGTCCATTACAAGTTAATAGACTTAGTTGACCAATTTTTGAGAGGAAAATCCTACACAACAACCTTGTTATCTAAACAAATTAGATCCTTGGGCTTCCTAAAGAAAAGGTGGCATGGAATATCTAATATTAGCATGCTTTTTCTAGTAGTATGGTTCATTAGTTACCTAAAATGTTATGGGAATAATCTTAGCCAAGGCTCATCCACTTAATACTGCAATCTCATAGCCTCCTTTATTGAACACATTAAGCCACTAAAGATAGGCCATGCCCAAGAGTGGTTTGCATCATTAAAGGATATCAAACTAAAGGAAATCCTATGGACTATAAGATGGAACCATTATGATCAAGCTATTCTAGGTTGCAAAAACTATGCTACAACACCACTCGTTGGAATCTCAAGGTGTATGGAATACTTCCTAGCTTGTGTTATTCGCTAACTGGGCCAAATGTAGGACATTTCTTATTAGCCTTTGCTAGACCAAGTAACCATGGACTACAAAGACTAAAGCCCTGTAAAACTTCAATACATCTAGGAATTGTGGGAAACTCATGAAGCCCAACCTATAATTGATGTTGAGAAATTAAACGAGGAGGTTATGGATTATAAGGCCACTCCGAAATTCATACTTGACTAGTTATACAATATGAGGCAAATACATTACCAAGCTCTATATGTGCTTCAATACACTCTCAAAGACCCTATTGAAGAAATATGAGCCTATATGGCCTTAGTATGAGCTTGAATGAAGATCCATCATCACGAGGTTAAAACCTAACTTTAGTAAGTTCGATAAGAAAAAGACATTTTACAATTCAAGCTAACTCAGTCTCAAAAGTGGATTCTCAAGCTAAAGGAGGAGAAGATATGTCTTAGCAAGATTGGGAGATATTTATGATTTCTATAGTTAAAGAATCTATGATGTAATAAGAAACTCATTAAAGTTGCCAATATTAATAAAGTATCAATTTTTGCCACATTGCTGCCTAATACTTAGATTCATCTACGTGCCATGTATTTTGCATCTTTACATTTTTCCTCACTTTTTTTTTTTCAATTCCAAAAAAGAAAAAGAAAAAAGTTAAGGGGGGGGGTGGTGGGGTGGGGGTAGAGGGGGGAAGTTCATCCTAAAACTGTAAAGTTGTTTCCTAACTGCTAGTGTACAATTAGACACATATGGGTCATATAATTCAATTTGCTTAAAAAAAAAAAAAGAAGGGCCTTTATTAGAAGCTCATATGATTATGATACTACCATAGATTCATCTCCATTCATAGTGTCTTTCCTTAAGATAGTGCCTCTAGTATACCTTGTAAATTACCACCTTTTTATAGTGTCAACCATTGTTAGTTCCCATAAATTGTCATCCTCATGTTCAGATAGCCACTTTTGAAAATAATTACCATTTTTACTCACTATATTTCCAAAATAATGAAAAATTTTCAAAGAATTAAAAAAAAAATAAAGAAAAAAGTGTAAAGCAAAAGAGAGAAAAACATATTGTTTTAACAAGTAAGAGATGCCTACACAGCTTTGGAAAGAGCTTTTGAATGGTTCAGCCCAACTCGCTGTCTAGATGATTGAAGCCATCAGTACCAAAAAGACCATCTCCCAAAGACAAACCATGCACAAAGTCAAGGAATAAGTCTAGACTTTTAATGTAGGTAAAGTATAATATCTTAATCGATACAACATCCAACTTGAGGACAGGCTAAAGAAAAAATGGCTTAAAGGATTGTGCATAAAGGACTTATGGAAGAAACTTGAGAAAAACATAGAGAAAAGACTTATGGAGAAGCTCGAGGAAAAATTCAAAACCCTTAAGGCAATTGATAAGCGAGAAGAGATAGGATTTTTGCATTTGCCGCATTATTCAAAGGAAGATTTTCCTAAAAAATTTAAGGTGCCTAACTTTGTAAAGTATGATAGGACTGGGTGCTCATTGCTCCATATGAAACTTTACATCTGAAAGATGGCCCGATTTGCTAGAAATGATTGGCTTATGGTCAATACTTTTTAAGATAGCCTTACTAGTTCAACAATGATGTGGTATGCCCAATTGGATTTAGCCGAGTTTGATACCTAAGATAACTAGCCCGAACCTTTCATAAACTAGACAAATTTAATGAAGAGATGGCTCCTTTTTTGACCAATTTATGTCAAATGATAATGAAGCCAATCGAGACCTTTAGGGAATATGCACAAAGATGGAGGACTACAGTAGCTTAACTCATAACCTAATTACTCAAGAAAGATTTGGTTAACATGTTCATTAACACCCTAAAAGAGCCCTACTATGGTTATCTTTTGGGCCATGTAACCTCCTCTTTTGCAGATATAGTTAGGGTTCAAAACTAAATTGAAGGGGTTATTAAAACAAGAAGGCTAATAGTAACAACAGCAATATTGTCGGGCCTAGAAGCAATCATAAATGTGGTAAACTTTGAAGACTCAACTACAAGGCCTATTCATCAAACCTAACTCACATATAATAAGCAAGGTTTAAAGATACCTAGAAGGAAGTTCATTCATATTTTAATCTCGATGTCCCAAGTCTTCAATCAGTTTAGGAGACAAATTTACTTTAGCATGAAGCTCCACGATCAAGTTACAGGCCTCGAAAATATAACCTTGTTGCAAGATGTGACTACTACACGGGCCATGAAGATTACGCTATAGATAACTCTTAAAGATTGAAGAATAAAGTTTAGGACTTGATTGATGCCGAACTCATTCAAGTAAAAACTAATGACACTAGACCATAAAGGGGTAGTTATTAATAGAATTGATCCTTAGCTAAGGGCATAAGAAGAAGAGCTGAAATGCAAGGATGTGACCCTTGGAGACTGAAGCAAGAAGCCTTGTTCACTGCATTTTTTTTTAGATCAATGTCAAACAATGTTTGAATAAATGACTACCATGGAGACATAATTGATGGGGGCACTTTTCTTTAAAAAAGAAAGGAAAGAAGAAGGATTAACCTAGCACCAGTAGGGTAAAAAGGTTGAGGGCAAATGAAAAGTAGCAAAGGTTTAAAATTTTTACTTAAGAATATGTATCCCATTTGATGGGAATCAGGCTACCGAACTTCTAACCCACAGCCGAACCTAAGGATTAGAGGGACTAGCAAGACGAATCCTCTTATTCCAGTCGACTTATGCGGAGGCCAAGTATCTCCTTACCGACCTATTTTGCCTGCCGAGCCGAGTGACTACCTATTTCTCATGTGTTGAGTGCTAAGAAACTAAAGGCCTAGATAATAGCCCATCTTCATTCTCGCACATGCTTGGCCAATTATTTACTCGACCTTACCCTTACTAAGATGTAGAGAGAGAGAGTCTGAATTAACTAAGCTACCCTTACTTGGACAAGCAAGCTATTTGTACTTTTTTTTGTCCACATCCTCCAACGGCATCACCGATATAGCATCGCTACGTGTACAATATCATGTGTAAAATCCGTTGCACTAATGATTACTTTCTTTGTATATTCATTTTTACCTATTTGTATCTTATACATTACTACCTTAAGAAGTGCCCTTTTGGTCATTTCCTTTTTGGGCAAGTTACCCTAATTTATGAGTATAAATACTCTTGTAATTGTAGCTATAAGGATATAAATATATAGAGATTACCATTAACACACTTATGTGTTTTTCTTTCTTGCGTAAACACTTTGTTTACTCTTGACATCACTCTTATCCTAACCCTTAAGTAAGGTTAGGTGGCGAATAACCTCATCGGACCAATTCGTACGTCATATCGAATTATGTCGCAAGTCCTCAAAAGTTCCATTAGTGCATCATATCCTCTAGAGTTATTTGTGGGTTTTGCTTACTATTCATTCGCCATTCATTCCTTTCACACTTTCCCCATTAACTCTTTTGAGCTTTCTACAAGCTCGGATTCATCTAGTGATCGGCCTTGTTTATTCTTAGTTACTGTTTGCATTATCTTAGTATCAAAGTGAAGGTTTTGTTTGAGTTGTTGGTTGTTCTAGAGTTCTATTCATACTCTGTTTTGTATGTATGAAACAGAGTAAGCTATTGTGTTCATCTTAATTCTTAAGTTTACTAGCTTTTGATTTTCTAGTTGGTGAGAGTGTTTATTTGAACTTTGAATTAATAAAGAAAACGATGGATCTAAGTGTGAATGTTGGTGCTAGAGATGACAATAGTAGAGCTGTTCATTATGGACGACTGTCACATGAGATACTAAGAAGTATTGAAGAGAGACTTAATGAGGTGGCTAATCTTTTAGTAGATCTAAACTGAGCTGTTCATGCGCTAGCTTGCTGACCTATCAAGGCTATGCAAAATACCCTACAGGCTGCTCAACCAGTTAGAGGTCAAAACCCAGCTTGACTGGTTTAAGGTGGAGGAGTAAGCGGATGAGCAAGGTGAAGAATAGACTTAGGAGAGCTAGGTGAAGATGACGAGGAAGGATATTTCGAAGAAAAGTGCGTATGAGTCACCAGAGTATTTAACCATGTGAAGCTTTGGATTCCGAGTTTTAATGGATTTAAGAATACTGATGAATATCTGGAGTAGGAAGAGAAGGTGGAACATGTGTTTGATTATTATTAGTATGAGGATTACGAGAAAGTGAGAATTGTTATTGTTGAGTTCTCTAGATATGTTGCCATGTGATGAAAGAATTTTCAAATGATGAGGAGACGAGAGGGTTACTGAGAGATTAATACTTTGCTCAATATGAAGAGAATACTTAGAAACAGATTCGTTAATGAAACTTATCTTTAAGATACTTTTACTCAGCTTTAGGAGCTGAGACAAGGAGGCCAGATTGTTGACGAGTATATTCAAGAATTTCAAATACTTATAATCCATTGCAAAGTAGAGGAATCACCAGCTCGAATAGTCTCAAGATTCATCACTAGGTTAAGAGGTGATATTCGAAACATTATGGAACTCCAACGCTTTACCAAAATGGATGAAGCTATTATAATAGCCTAGCGAGTAGAAAGGCAAAGAAGGAGTCGAGTACCAATGAGGATGCCGACTAGCTGACCTAGATAGGCAAGTCACCAAGCTCATTTAAGTACCGAGTTGAGCTGAAAGATGGATGTCCGAGCCAAACTAAAGGGTCGACTTAATAATAAAGTACCAACCCGAACTTATGAGAAGGGGTAAGGGTCTAGTAGGAAGACGAGCTAAATCAATTGCTTCAAGTGCCAAGAGTTTGGATACATAGTTGCTTAGTGCTCGAATCGACGGACAATGGTTATCAAGAGAGACATCTTGAAGCTAGAAGTAGACAACATTGATGAGGAACCTAAAGAAGAGGAGGTCTCTGCCAAGAAAAAAAATGTCAAGAAAGAATTGATTGAGGATGATGTGTTTGTTAAGAACTTAGACCAATTACTCATTATTGTTCGACGTACTATGGACATGGAACCTTCACAAGAGGAGGAGTAGAGAGAGAATTTGTTTCATACCACTTATAAGGTGAATCATCAGGTGTATGCCCTCATTATAGACAGTGGAAGTTGCACTAATGTGGCATCAGCTGATTTGATCTCAAAGTTAAAGTTATCGATTGTTGCACATTCGAAGCCGTACAAGTTACACTGGTTAAGTGAGAAAGGAGCACTACATGTGATGCGAACCGTAACCAAGAATAGATAAGGCTGGTCGCTGAATGAGTCTGGGCTTACAGAAAGCACGAAAAGAGTCCATGGGGAAAGGTACGAAAGGGTGAAAACAAAGGACGAAAATAGGAAGCAAAACCCATGAATAGCTCTAGAGGATATGACGCACTAATTGAACTTTCGAAGACTCGTGGCACAATTTGATGTGACGTATGAATTGGTCCAATGAGGTTACTTAACACCTAACCTTGCTTAAGGGAAAGGATAAGATTGATGCCGAGAGTAAACAACAATGTTTACACAAGGAGGAAGGTACTCAAAGGTGTATTGAAGATTATCTGATATCTTATAACTACAAGTACAAGGGTATTTATAATCGAAACTAGAGCAACTTGCCGAAAAGGGAAAAGACAAAAAAAAAAACATTTCCTAAAGAGGGCAATGCACATGTTATAAAGGGGTAAAAATGAATATACAAGGAAAATAATTATTGGTGCTACAGATTCCACATGTGATACTGTATATGTGGCGATGTGGCATTGTCGAGGTTGTTAGGAGATGTAGACAAAAAGTGCAAACGCATGGGTTTGTCTGAGCAGGGATGGCCTAGTCAATCCGGCTTTCTCTCTCATCTTCTTGGCAAGAAAGAGGCCGAATAATTGGTCGACTTAGCAACAGAGAGTAATTGTTAACTCTGCATATCATACGATATGGTATTAGAGGTGATTTGGTAAGGAAGTACTTGGCCTCGGCAGGAGTTGGTTGGAACATAAGGATTCGTTGTATCAACCCCTTTAGTCTTCAAGCCCAACTATAAGTCAGGGGCCCAGTAGCTTAATTCCCATTATTCCCTTCGGATTTAGGATCAAATCTGGATGGGGTTCACTCAATTCTCCATCAGGATGATATGTACTAAGGTCGGCGATGTTGAAGGCGTCAGAAACCCTATAATCCTTAGGCAATTCTAACCTATAGGCATTGTCGCTAATTTTCTGGAAGATTCTAAAAGGTTCTTCCACTCTTGCAGATAATTTGTTTCTCCTTTTGTTCGAAAACCGTTCCTTGCTAAGGTATAGCCACACCAAGTCTCCCGACTGAAATTGTTTTGCCGACTGACCCTTGGTCTATTCACACATTCTTTTGGTAGCCTAGTTGATGTGCTAAGTGACCTTATCATATATGTACTGAAGGATTGTACCTTGTCCAAGGCATCAGGGTCCTCTTGCGTGGGTACCAGTATAGGGGCATGGTCGAGAGGCAACTCGAGATTGAATCCATAGACCACTTCGAAGGGGTCTACTTAGTGGTGTCATGTATGATTCGATTGTAAGCAAACTCGACCATTGGTAAGTAGATGTCCTAATCGACCAAGTTCTTACCGACTGTAGCTTTGAGCAGCGAACCCAAAGTATAATTAACCACCTCTATTTAGCCATCAATTTGGGGGTGATAGGAGGTACTAAAGGGTAATTTGGTTCTCAGCCAACGCTACAAGGTTCTTTAGAAATGACTTAAGAACTTTGGGTCTTTGTTGGAGACTACACTCCTTGGCGTGCCGTGTATCCGCACAATCTCCTATAAGAAAAGAGAAGCAATAGCTGAAGCGTCATTAGTTTTGGTGTAGGGCACAAAGTATGCCATCTTACTGAACCGATCCACAACGACCATCATAGAATCTTTTCCTCAGTTAGTTTTCGACAGTCTGAGAACAAAGTCCATGCTTAGTTTAGTCCACGGCCTCGTCGGAACAAGTAAGAGCATCGTCTTCTCTTGTTTAGCTCGGTACTTGGCCTTTTTGCATGTAACACAGCTTTCGATCACTCGGTGCACATCTCTTCACATTCTTAGCTAAAAGAATCGACCATTCACTAATTCACAAGTCCTTCTCTCTCCAAAATGTCTAAAGAGTCCTCCGTCGTGGGCTTCCCTAATTAATAATTCCCGTAGGGAACAAGTCGGCATGTACAGTTTTCCTCTTCGGAACAGATAACCATCTTGCACATAATACTCATCCATTGTTCTCCCATCCACGCATCTTGAAATTATTGGTCCAAAGTATAGATCCTCGGAGTACTGTTCTTTGATACTTACAAAACCAAACAGTCTGGTCTGCAGTTCCGATAAGAGTGCATGCCTCCTCGATAGAGCATTTGCAACTAAGTTGCTCTTTCCTTGCTTGTACTTGATCATAAAATTGAATCCTTTAAGGAATTCAACCTATCTCACCTGTTGCTTAGACAGTTTGGTCTAACTTCGGAGGTACTGCAGTGACTCATGATCAGTATATATGATAAATTCTCTTAGCAGTAGATAGTGCTGCTATACTTATAGTGCTCGGATTAGTGCCAAGAGTTCTTTGTCATATATGGAGTAATTAACTGGGGTCCTTGGAGCTTCTCACTGTTGAAGGCAATTGGTTGTCCTTCCTGCATTAGGATAGCACCTATTCTAATGCCTGACGCGTCGCACTCTAGCTAAAAAATTTTGTCGAAGTCGGGGAGTACTAACATTGGGGCAAAGGTCAACTTGTCCTTTACCTTGGCAAAAATCCTCTCCTCCCTTTCTCCCCATCAGAAATAAGTGTTTTTCCTCATTAATTTAGTAAGTGGTGCAGTGAGGGTACAAAAGTTCTTGATCAACCTTCGGTGAAACAAAGCCATTCTATAGAAACTTCTCACGTCGGCACAAGTAGCAGGGGTCAGCCATTCAACAATTGCTTGGATCTTCTCATTATTGACTCGCAAGCCTTCTCTACTGACTACATAGCTTAAGAATACCACTTCATGCTAGCAAAAACAACATTTCTTTAGGTTGCCGAATAATCTCTCAACATAGAGAATATCTAAGACTGCTCTGATGTGTTCACAGTGACTCGGCATGTCGGCTCTATAGATCAGGATGTCATCGAAGTATACTACGACGTACTTCCCGATGAGATATCTCGGCACATGGTTCATAAGTCTCATGAAGGTGCTCGGGGCATTTGATAAGCTGAAGGGCATGACCATCTACTTGTAAAGCTTATGTCAAGTTTTGAACGTAGTCTTCTACTCATCTCCTGGCTTCATGTAGATTTGATGGTAGCCAGACTTGAGATCGATCTTACTGAAAATTTTGGCTCCACCTAGTTCATCCAGTATGTCTTTTAGTTTCGGGATTGGATACCTATATTTAATCATGATTTTGTTCATGGCTCGGCAGTTAACACACATTCGCTAAGTTCCATCCTTCTTCAACATTAGAAGTGCAGGCACATTACAAGGGCTGAGACTCTCTCTCACATATCTTCTTTCCAGTAACTCATTGACTTGATGTTGAAGGTTAGAAGCTTGCTTGGGATTTATGCAATAAGCTGGCTTATTCAGCAATACAGCGCCAAGTACTAAGTCAATGTAGTGCTCTATGCCTCGGGTCGGGGGCAACCCTGCTAGCAACTATTCTGGGAACAAGTCAACATATTCATCCAACAGTTCCTCTACCTCTTGGGGTAAATCATTCCGCTCCTTCATTTCCAGTAGTTGCCTGACCAATAGGAGGGTTAGCTTATTTGTGTTAATGGCCTCTTGGAGCTCAGCTCAGCTCATCACTAGAGCCTTCTTCGATCCACGAGCAAGTTTCGTCTGTAACTTATGAACCTCTCTCGATGGCATCGGATTTAGCATGATCTTCCAATCATCCTTCTTGAATATGTAGGTATTCCTATAACCATTGTAAATGACTCTCCTATCAAACAGCTATGGTCTTCCTAGTAACATATGGAAAGCGCACATGGGCAGTATGTCATAGAGAATTTGGTCGGAGTAATTGTCGATAGCGATCGGCAGTAGTACTTGTTGAGTGATGTATAATGTTCCCTTGTCACTTAACCATTGCAACTTATACGGCTTTGGATGCTCAATAGTCGGCAACCTTAGTTTTGAGATGAGGTCGACTGACGCTACATTGGCGCAGCTCTTACTATCCACAATGAGGGCGTACGTCTGTTCATTCACCTTGTAGGTGATATAAAATATGTTCTCTCTCTACTCCTCCTCTCGTGAAGGTTCCACACTCATAGTGCGTCGGACAACCATGAGTAGCTGGTCTAAGTCCTTAGCCTTCACGTCTTCTTCGATCAACTCTTTCTCGGCATTCTCATTCTTGGTAGGAACCTCCTCCTCCTCCTCCTCCTTAGGTTCCTCATCTATAGTCTCTACGTCTAACTTCAAGGTGTCTCCCTTAATGATCATTATCCTTCGGTTTGGGCACTAAACAACCATGTGTTCGAACCCCTGGCACTTGAAGCATTTGATCTGGCTAGTCTTTCAACCAGACCCTTGCCTTTTCTCATACATTCGAGTTGGCACTAGATCTTTAGACCGACTTTTCTGCTTGGCTTTGACATCTATCCTACTTCTCGACTCGATACTCGGCAGTATTTGGTTATTTACCTGTCCTGGTCGGCTAGTTGGCACTTTGGTCGCTACTTGGCTTCTTCTTTGCCTCTCTATCCGTTGGGCAATTCTAACAGCTTCATCTATTGTGTCAAATTGCTAGAGTTCCACAATGTCTCGGATGTCTCCTCTCAACTTAGTGACAAACCTTGAAACTGTTCGGGCAGGTGGTTCCTCCACTTCGCATCTTATCATAAGCATTTGGAATTCTTGAATATATTCATCAACAATTCGACCTACTTGTCTCAACTCCTGAAGCCATGTAAAAGTATCTTAGAGATATGTTTTTGACACGAATTTGTTTCTGAGCACCCTCTTCATCTTGGGCCAAGTATTAATCTCTCGGTACCCTTCTCTTCTTCTCACGGCCAAAAAATTCTTCCACCACATGGTAGCATATCCAGAAAATTCAATAGCAGCAATCCTTACTTTCCCGTAAGCCTCATACTGGTAATAATCAAATACACGCTCCACCTTCTCTTCCCAATCCAAGTACTCGTTGACATTCCCAGACCCATTGAAACTTAGAATTCGAAGCTTCACATGGTCGAATGTGCTAGGGACTCGTACACGCTCCTCTTTAAAATACTCTTCTTCCTCGTTATTAAGCTCTCTCAAGTCTATCCTTCATCTTACTTGTCTGCCAACTCCTCTACCTCGAAATGGTTAAGTTGGGTTTTGACCTCTAACAGGTCGAGCAGCTTGTGGAGTGTTTTGTGTGGCCTTAGTGAGTCAATAAGACAGTGCACGAATAGTTTAAGTCAGATCTATCAGGAGGTTAGCTACCTCATTGAGTTTCTCGTCAGTGCTTTTGGAAGTTCCCTAAGACTGACGCCCATGGTGAACAACTCCACTATTATCACTGGTACCAACATTCATATTTGGGTTTGTCATTTTTCCTCACAAATTCAAAATTTAAACAAACACTTCAGAAAGTGAACAACTAATAATACCATAGTCAAATGAACTTACTAATTGACTCTATTTCAAATAGGTAAAAATAGAGTATAATAGAAATCCAAGAAGAGTTAACTATAGTTTACACAAAACCTTCGCTTTGATACCAAGATGATGCAAACCGTGACCAAGAACAGATAAGGTTGGTCGCTGAATGGGTCCAAACTTACAGAAAGCTCGAAAAGAGTTAATGAGGAAAGGTATAAAAGGGTGATAACAAAGGACGAAAATAGGAAGCAAAACCTACGAATAGCTCCAGGGGATATGATGTACCAATGGAACTTTCGAAGACTTACGGCATAATTCAATGTGATACACGAATTGGTCCAATGAGGTTACTCACTACCTAACTTTACTTAAGAGAAAGGATAAGAGTGATGCCGAGAGTAAACAACAGTGTTTATGCAAGGAGGAAAGTACTCAAAGGTGTATTGAAGATTATCTGATGTCTTACAATTACAAATACAAGGGTATTTATACCCGTAAACTAGGGCAATTTGTCAAAAAGGGAAAAGATAAAAAGAATATTTTCTAAGGAGGGCAATGCACATGTTATAAATGGGCAAAAATGAATATACAAGGAAAATAATTATTGGTGCTACAGATTCTACATGTGATACTGTACATGTGGTGATGTGGCATTAGCGAAGTTGTTAGGAGATGTGGACAAAAAGTACGGACACATGGGTTTGTCTGAGCAAGGATGGCCTAGTCAGTCTAGCTTTCTCTTTTATCTTCTCGATAAGGAAGAGGCTAAGTAATTGGTTAACTCGGCAACGGAGAGTAATTGTTAACTCTGCAAACCATACAATAATGGGTGGTCATACGGCACGACACTAGAGGTACTTAGCCTCGGCAAGGAGGTATTCGGCCTCGGTAGAGGTTAGTTGGAATATAAGGATTCGTCGTGCCAGCTCCTCTAATCCTCAAACCCAGCTGCGGGTCAGGGGTCCCATAGCTTGATTCCTATCAACATGTCACTCAGCAAATATTATTGCTGATCACTATAGGGAATTGCTTTGACCAGATTCTCTACGACATACTACCTATGTGCGGTTTCCACGTGTTACTGAGTAGATTGTAGTTATTTGATAAGAGAGTTATCCATTACAGCTACAAGAATACGTACATGTTCGAAAGATAATATTGAACTCAATGCCATCGAGAGAGGTTAATAAATTGCAAACAAAACTTACTTGCGGATTGAAGAAGGCTTTAGTGATTAGTAAAGTCAAGCTTTGAGAAGCTATTAATGTTGATGAACCGACCCTCTTGTTAGTCAGGTGACTATTAGAAATGAAGGGGCAGGGTAAACTATACTAGGAAATCAAGAAGTTGCTAGACGAGTATACCGACTTGTTCCTAGAATAGTTACTTGAAGGGTTGCCCCCAACTTAAGGCATAGAGTACTACATTGACTTAGTACCCAGCATCGTGCTACCAAATAAGCCAACTTATCGAATGAATCTCGAGCAAGCTTTTGAGCTCCAATGACAAGTTAATGAGTTGCTAGAAAAAGGCTATGTCAGAGAAAATCTCAGCCCTTGCATTGCACTAGCGCTTCTAATGTCGAAGAAGGATGGAGCCCGGCGGATGTGTGTAGACAGCTAAGCCATGAATAATATTACGATCAAATATTGGTACTCGATCTCCAGGCTAAAAGACATGTTAGATGAATTGAGTGGAGCCAAGATTTTCAACAATATTGATCTTAAATTTGGCTACCATCAAATCCACATGAGGCCAGGTGATGAGTTGGAAATGGCATTCAAGACTCGATATGGATTTTACGAATGAATAGTCATGCCCTTTGGCTTGTTGAATGCCTTGAGCACTTTCATGAGACTAATGAACCATATGCTAAGACATCTCATAGGGAAGTATGTTGTAGTGTACTTTGACGACATCTTGTTCTATAGTGCTGACATGCCGAGTCACTGTGAACACTTGCATGTTGTTATGGATATCCTCTGTGTCGAGAAACTATTCGGCAATTTAAAGAAATGTTGCTTTTGCTAGGAAGAAGTGGTATTCTTAGGCTATGTAGTCAATGAAGGAGGGTTGCAAGTGGATGATGAGAAGATTCGAGCAATTGTTGACCGGCTGACTCCTATTACTTGTGCTAACGTAAGAAGTTTCCATGGATTGGCTTCATTTTATAGGCAGTTCATCAGGAATTTTAGCACCTTCGTCGTATCACTTACTGAGCTAACAAAGAAAAACACCAACTTTCGATGGGGGGGAAAGGGAGGAGAGGAGCTTTGCTGAGATAAAAGAGAGGTTGACCTTCGCCCCGGTATTAGTTATGCCTGACTTTAAGAAAGTATTTGAGCTAGAGTGTGACGTATCGGACATTAAAATAGGTGTTATCCTGATGTAGGAAGGCTGACCGATTACCTTCTACAGCGAGAAGCTTAGAGGACCACAGTTGAATTATTTTGTGTATGATAAAGAACTCTTGGCATTGATTCGAGTATTGCAAGTATGGCATCGCTATTTACTGCCGAGAGAATTTGTTATATATACTGACCATGAGTCATTGAGGTACCTCTGAAGCTAGACCAAGTTATCAAAGTGGTAGGTGAGATGGGTTAAATTCCTTAAAGGATTCAATTTTGCAATAAAATATAAGCAAGGAAAGAGCAATGTTGTTGCAAATGCTCTTTCAAGAAAACATGTGCTTTTATCTGAACTGCAGGCTAGACTATTTGGGTTTGTAAGTATCAAAGAACAGTATTATGAGGATCTACACTTTGGACCCATAATCATGTGATGCGATGATGGAAGAATGGTGGATGAGTATCATATAGAGGATGGTTATTTGTTTCGAGGTGGAAAATTATGCGTGTCGACTTGTTCATTGTGAGAATTGTTGATCAGGAAAGCCCATAGTAGAGGACTCTCTGACATTTTGGAGAAAGAAGGACCTATGAACTACTGAATGGTCGATTTTTTTGGCCAAGAATGAGAAAAGATGCACACCAAGTTGTCGAGAGCTGTGTCGTATGTAAGAGGGCTAAGTATCGAGTCGAGTAAGAGAAAGCAATGCTTTGCCTGTCCTGACGAAGCCATGGACTGAATTGAGCATGGAATTTGTTCTTGAACTACCCAAGGCAAAGATTTTATAATGGTCATCGTGGATTGGTTTAGTAAAATGGCACACATCGTGCATTACTTTAAAACTAACGATGCTTCAATTGTTGCTTCTCTTTTTTAGTAAGAAATTGTGCAAACACACGGTGTGCCGAGAAATGTAGTCTCCGACAGAGACTCAAAGTTCATGAGCCATTTCATGAGGACCTTGTGGCATTAGATGGGGACCAAACTACTATTTAGTATTTCCTGTCACCCCCAAATTGATGGCTAAATAGAGGTGGTCAATCGCACTTTGGGATCACTGCTCTGAGCTGCAGTGAGCAAGAACTTGGCTGATTGGGACGTCTGCTTACCAGTGGTCGAGTTCCCTTACAACTTAACAATGCATGACACTACTAAGCAGACTCCCTTTGAGGTGGTCTATGGTTTCAATCCTGAGTTACCTCTCGACCTTACCCCTGTACTTACACCCATACAAGAGGACCTTGATGCCTTGGCTAGAGTACAATCCCTTTAGCACATCTATGATAAGGTTACTTGGCACATTGACTAAGCTACTAGAAGAATCCAAAAGAAGATTAAGGGTAGGACGGTTAAACAATTCCAGCCAGGAGACTTGGTATGGCTGTACCTCAGTAAGGAATGGTTCTCGAACAAGAGGAGGAATAAATTATTTGCACAAGCTGAAGGACCTTTCAAAATCCTCCAAAAGATCAATGATAACGCCTATAGATTGGAGTTGCTCAAGGACTATGGGGTTTCTAACACTTTTAATGTTGCTAACCTCAGTTCGTATCACCTTGATGGAGAGCTTATTAAAGACCATTTCGGATTTGATCCCAAATCCAAAACAACTTGGAGGGAATGATGAGAATCAGGCTATCGGACCTCTGACCTGCAACCGAGCTTGAGGACTAAAGGGACTAATAAGATGAATCCCCATGTTCCAGCTAACTTATGCGGAGGCCGAGTACCTCCTTGCCAACCCATTCTGCCTATCGAACTGAGTGACTGCCTATTTTTCGCGTGTTGAGTATTGAGAAACTGAAGGCTGAGATAACAGCACATCTTCATTCTCGCACATGCCTAGCTAATTACTTACTCGAACTCAACCTTACGAGATGCAGAAAGAGAGAGTTTGGATTAACTGAGCCACCCCTACTTGGATAAGCAAGCTGTTCATACTTTTTTTATCCACATCCTCTAACGGCATCACCAATATGGCATCACCACATGTAAAGTATCATGTGTAGAATCCGTTGCACCAATGATTACTTTCCTTGTATATTTATTTTTACCCCTTTATATCTTATACATTACTACCTTAAGAAGTAACCTTTTTGTTTTTTTCTTTTTGGGCAAGTTACATTAACTTATGGGTATAAATATCGTTGTAATTATAGTTACAAGGATATAGATATATAGAGATTACCATTAACACACTTATGTGTTTTCCTTCCTTGCATAAACACTCTGTTTATTCTCGACATCACTCTTATCCTAACTCTTGAGTAAGGCTAAGTGGCAAGTAACCTCATTGGACCAATTCGTGCATCATAACAAATTGTGCCATGAGTCCTCAAAAGTTCCATTGGTGAGTTATATCCTCTAGAGCAGTTCGTAGGTTTTTCTTACTATTCATTCATCATTCATTCCTTTTACATTTCCCTCTATTAATTCTTTCGAGCTTTCTGTAAGTTTGGATCTAACTAGTGACTAGCTTTATCTGTTTTTGATTATGGTTCACATCATCATTAATTTAAAAGTTTAGGATGAAAAGAGGTAAACCAAATCCCAAACTTGATCATGAAATATGTTTGAGAGTTAAGTGTCATCGATGTGAGGAATCGATACTCATTCCTTAAAAGAGGTCTATCTCGAAATTGATACACAGGTTGAAATGATGGTAAGCATTCTTTTCATTACTCTAAATATAAATTATCTCTTGTAAGTCCATTTGAGCCTTTTAAGGAAAAATTCCTTAAATTTAACCCTGTCAATAACCACCCTACATTAGGGCAATGAGGAGGTTACGGGCATTAATGAGGAGAAAAAGGATAAAATAATTTATGCTTACCCCAGCCGCATCAATTCATGAGTAACTCTTGCCATTGATAATTTGTTCTCTTTGAGAGGAAGAAGAGCCTCAATTCCATAAGTTTTACATATTTTGAGTTGTAAGCTATTTAAGAAGAGAAAGGAAGCAAGCATCTCCATTCCATCAAAAGCTCACAAAAGAAGCCTAAAGAGAGTGAAAAGAAACAAAGAGACAGAAGGGAAAAAGTGAGCAAAAAAGAGAGGAAAAAGCAAAGAGAATATCAAGAAAAGAAAAGGAAAAATTGAAGAAGAAAAAGAATGAAAGAGAAAAAAAGGGGAATTAATTTGAGGGAGAACAAGTTTAAAACAAACACCAGAAGGTGAAATCAAATCCCAAATTCTTAAGGCACTTTTCAAAGCTCAAAGAAGCTTAAGAATTGAAGAAAAGAGTTGTAGCTCCAAGTTCATGGGAAATCCCATTCTATAGGCTCTCCCATGATATTACCCTTAGGAGGCTCTTTTTTTTTTTTTTTTTTTATTAAAGGGACTTGAATATCTTAGATTAAAAATTCTCATGAAATTGGAGTAAGCCTATTTTAGTTTTCTTAAGGGTTCTTGACTTGTAAACCTGAGTTAATATGATGATTCTTTCAAATAGGCCCATGCATTAATCCATTTTGAAACTACTAATCAATTATGAGTCAACGTTTTTCAGCCCTAACTCTTTACTGAGTGGTGAACAGAAGGGAAGGCAGCCTTCATTGACAAATGCTAGTTATCCTCAGGTTGTGTTTGTGTTCAGTAGGCATATAAAGTAGATTAAATATAATCCCTTAAACCCAAATTTGTCTTAAGAAAAACATGACTTAAGAAAATGAAATAGGGTACTATATTGGATGTTGAAAACACGCATTCCGATTAAGTCAAAAGCCCATATTGCATTATAAGTCTGAAAAAGACCTAGCTAATTGACCAATAAGTAGTACTTGCAAGACGTACCATAATTTTTAGAATCCGAAGTCGAGTGAAATCTAAACTAAGAGAGTGAGGAAGCCCTCTTAGACTAGATAATTTAATGAGTAGGATACCTATGAAGACTTATAACATGAATCCAATAATCAATGCTTCACCCCATGTTGAACATTAAAGCCCATGACATTGGAAACCTAATAAGAGTTGCATGTAGAAGAATCACATCAAAAGAATTGAGTAAAGCCCAAACATTTAAAGATGTTAGTTTGGCCTAACAACCACAACTCTTAGGTGCAAGCTAAAGTCTGTAAAAGAACAAATAACTATTGAGCAATCGAGTAAGCAAATTGTTTACCAGTAATCACTAGAGCCCATAAGGCTCTCTTACTAGTTGACAATACCAAAAAAAGAAAAAGAAAAAGAAAAAAGAGAAGGGTTTTTCAAATAATAAGGGTCATAATCTTTTTTTTTCAAAAAAGAAAAGGGAAAATTTTTCAAAATAATCTTGTGTTTAAAGAACCTTTTATTCTTGCTGTTCTAAAACCCAAGACTTTTGGTTCCTCTTATATGCCTAATTTAGGTATCTACCCATGTAAAGTTGGCCACAGTGGCTAGGTTTTGAATAATTCAATCCAAATCCACTCAAAAGCTTCTTTTAGCCTTGATAATAAAGTCTTTAATCTACAAACCATGTCAAGATAGTAATAATTCCATCCATATAAGTTAGATCACATCTTCAAAAGTCTTCTCTATTTGAGGTCAATTTGCAAATCAAGAATACTTATCCCTTTTGTCTATAAAAAAAAAAAAAAATTTGAAGAAAACCCGTTTTGGATTACTAGCTTAGTAAAGCAGTATCTACCCTTTTGAAAATTGCTGGACCACTAGCTTAGTAGAGAGTCGTCCACCTTTCGAAAGTTTCAAGATTGTCGGCTCAACAAAGCATTGTCCACCCTTCGAAAATTTTAGTATGTTAGCTTAGTAAAGTGTTGTCTATCCTTTGAAAATTTCCAAGATCACCAGCTCAATAGAGCGCCATCCACTCTTCGAAAATTTTAGGACCACCGACTTAATAGAGCATTGTCCACCCTTTTCAAAAGTATATGGATCACCTATGATAAGAATCAAGCTACTAAGCCTTTAACTTGCAGTTAAGCCTGAGGACTAGAGGGACTGGTAAGGTGAATCCTCCAGCTCCTGCTGAAACCGAGTTACTCCTTATTGCTAATCAACTCTTTATGTAGTGCTAAGCGACTATACATCTCTTGGAAATTATCTGCTAACTGGAAGAATGCCCTGACAATAGCTAAACTCTGCACACCAGCTTAATCTTGTCTGACTCGACCACTTACTCAGCATCATTATTGCTGAGTGGCTGAGAGTCTTGTCCTACAAGAATCCTTAGCCATTCCTGTTCGAACAAGTCTATGCTTACTCGGTACCCTTACTTGACCACCCAACCAAATCGTATTTTTTTTTTTTTTTGCATCTTTCAATAACGTCATCAATGCATAACTGCCATGTTTCTAAGACTACGTGAAGAATTTGCTACACTAATCATTATTATTCTTGAATATTTATTTTTACCCTTTTGTATTCTTTATACATTACTTTTTTGAGACAATACCCTTTTTGTGTTTTCCATTTTTAGGCAAGTTGCACTAATTTCTTCGGTATAAATGCCCCTTATATATGTAGCTATAGATCATCAAATTGTCATTAACATACTAGATACTTTCCTTTTGTAAACATTGTTCACTCTCATTTCACTCTTATCCTAACCATTAAGCAAAGTTAGGTGGTGAGTAACCTCATTGGACCAACTTGTACGTCGTATCAAGCTGTGCTGTGAGACTTTAAAAGTTTTATTGGTGCATTATATCCTTTGGAGCTATTTGTAGATTTTGCTTACTTCCTCTCATTTTTGTTCTCTTGCGTGTTTCTCCAATACCCTTTTTAAGCTTTTGGCAAGCTTGGACTCATCCCTACGCTAGCCTTGTTTGTTCTTAGCTTTGGTACGTATCATTTTGGTATTAGAGCGAAGGTTTCATTTGGATTGTAGTAGTTTGTTTTCAAAGTTCCCTGTTTATACTCTTTTTTTTAGGTGTGTGAAACAGCGCAATTTTCTATGTTAACTTAGTTACCTTGTTTGTTGGTTATTAAGCTTCTGGTTTGAAGGGAGTGTATGTTGTGTGATTTAGAGAGATAGTATCAGCTAGAGTACCGAATCGAGGGGTTTAAGGTTTCAATCTTTTGGGGTAAATGATGAACCTAAGTGTTAATGCTACTGTTGGGGATGATAAGAGTAGTGTTGTCCACCATAGTCGACAAACCTAAGGTACCTCTAAAAGTATAGATGAGAGGCTTGACAAGGTGGCCAAGTTCCTAGTGGATTTGACTCAAGCAGGTCATGCATTGGTCTATCGACTTGCTAAAGCTACTCATAACACTCTACAAACTACCCAACCTGCTAGAGGTCAGAACCCAGCTCAACAAGTTCGAGGTGGAGGAGAAAGTGGATGAGTGAGAAGAAGGATTGACTTAGGAGATATGGATGATGTTGAAGAAGAAGAGTATGAAGAAGAAGAACAAGCTTAAGCACGTCGAGCATTCGTCCATGTGAAGCTTTAGATTTCGAGTTTCAATGGGTTTGGAAGTACGGATGATTACTTAGACTGGGAGGAAAAGGTGGAGCAGGTTTTTAATTATTACTAATATGAAGATTACAGAAAAGTGAGAACTACTACTATTGAGTTCTCTAGATATATCACCTTTGGTGGAATAAGTTTCAGGCCATGAGATGATGAGAAGGCTACTGAAAGATTAGTACTTAGCCCGAGATGAAGAGAATACTACGAAGCAGGTTTGTGCTGGATACATATCTACAAGACACTTTTGTTTGGCTTCAAGAGCTAAGGTAAGGAAGCCAAACTGTTGATGAGTATGTTTAAGAGTTCCAAATGCTTATGATTCGTTGTGAAGTGGAGGAGCCATTAGCATAAACTATTTTGAGATTCCTAATAGGGTTGAGGAGCGATATACGAGACACTGTGGAACTCTAACAATTTACTACAATAGATAAAGTTGTACGGATAGCCTAGCGAATAGAGAGATAGAGAAGGTGCCAAATGCCGACCTAACTGTCGACTAGCTGACCTATCAATGGAAGCTACTAAGGTTAGTCAAGTACCGAGGCGACCGGATAAGGAGATGTCAAGACAGACTAGAAGGGTTGAATAGAAGGTGATGATCGACCCGAACATACGAGAGAGGGCAAGGATTTGGTAGGAAGACGAGTTAGATAAAGTGTTTTAAGTGCCAAGGATTTGGGCATATGGCTACTTAATGTCTAAACCAAAGAACTATGGTCATCAAGGGTGTTAGATATCTCTCATATATTTTAATGATAACGAAAAGGGTTAAAAGCTAATGAATCTTTAAGAGTGCAAACTTATAAAAGGATTTTCAAAAAGTTTATTTTCACAAAATTAAGTTGCATTCAAAAGCTTATTTAGAAGCTTTAAATGGATTGCAAATAGTCTATTTGGGAAAATCTTCAGAAAATATTACAGAAGCTTTTATAAGAAGAATTGGTACAACACTTTAGAAGCTTATTCAGAAACTTCGGAAACTAAAGGCTGATATTCTTCAGTAGGTTGTTCAGAAAGTAAGTTTGGAAGATGTTGAAATTAGTTTAAAATCATATCCAATTTAATTAGGCCCTAGCTCCACTAGTTTGAGTGTATTAGGAAAACAGATTTAATCTCGTTTTACTTAAGATGGAATTAAGATCTATAGGGATTATCTTTGAGCGTGTTAATTTTTTGAAAAATCAAGATAGACATAAATATAGATAAGGATAAAGTTGAATCGGATTTTATGGAAATTCAAATTGAACTTTATTTAGAAATATTTGATAAGGATTATCTCTTCATTAAGAAATCTATCTGGTGGTTATCATTTTAAGTATATTTGATATGAACAAATCAAGGAGAGTAGATTTTTAAATTCAAAATATTGAGATCTTCTTACGAAAATATCAAAGGATTATACTTTTCATTCTAACGATTGGATAATTACGTAAGTGAAGAAAATCTTTAGATTTTTAGCTGTTGGAAAAACTCAATATAAAAGGAAGAAGGATTCAAAACGCCGTATACAACTTTGAAGAAAAATTATCGTTGCACAAAAATTCTTGATAAGTTTTTACCTTTTGAAAAGCTTTAGAAAGTTCTTCAGATACTTTTAAAGAGCTACATTGAATCAAAGTTATATAACAAGTGTTATTTTTTTCAAGTGTAAAATTATTTGAAACTTGTATTTTTGTTCTCACTTGTAATCTCTATATTTTATTGTAGAGAAAAGACAGTTTGTACTCTGTAGATCTATATTAACATAGATTGTAGAGAGGTTAGATAGGTAGAGTAAAGTGTTGTAAAGTCATTGTGATAAATACTTGTAATCTGTTTGTGATTTGTTTTAGTGGATCAAGTGGAAAAGTATCGGTGAAGTAGACTCGGTCCTCAGCAGTGGAGCTAGAAAGAGTAGTAGGCAGAAGGCCGAAGGTCTATAAAATCTTTGCCTGATATTCTTCTTCCCTACTCCTTTAATTTGTGTTATTTAATTGTTGTCTAGTTGTGTGTCGAAATACCACTGTTCACCAAATTAAGTTATTAAAAGGAGTAATCTTATTTTTATATCGAAAAGTTTTCAAAAGTTTAAAGATATCAATTCACCCTTCCCTCTTGATATCTTATACGAGATCAACAAAGGGAGATGTCCCAAAGCTTAAAGTGAAAAGTATTGATGAGGAACCTGAAGAAGAGAGTATTGCTAAGAAAGAAACTTCTCAAGAGAATGGACTGATTGAAGAAAATGTGTTTGTCGAGGACCTAGATCAATTGATCCTAGTTGTTCGACACACTATGAGCTTGAAACCCCTATATGAGGAGGAGCAGAGGGAGAACTTGATTCATATCACCTACAAGGTGAATGAACAACTATGTGCTCTCATTGTAGATAGTGGTAGTTGTACCAATGTGGTGTCAGCCGATTTGGTCACGAAGTTAAAGTTGTTGGCTATTACGTACTTGAAACTGTATATGTTACATTGGCTGAATGAGAAGAGAGCACTACATGTCACTTGGCATGCACTATTGTCTATCACAATTGGGAATTACTCTAATGAGATTCTTTGTAATGTGCTGCCCATGTGTATATCATACATATTATTAGGCTAACCGTAGCTTTATGATAGAAGAGTTATCCATGATGGATACATGAACACCTATGTGTTCAAGAAGGATGGAAGGAAGATTAAGCTGAACTTGATGTTGCCAAGTTAAGTTAACAAACTACAAGCAAAACTTCCTCGAGGATCGAAGAAGACTCTAATGATGAGTAGAGCCAAGCTCTAGGAGGCTATTAGAGCCGACGAATCAACCTTCATGTTGGTCAGGTGACTATTAGAGTTAAAGGAACAAGGTGAACTATCTTTGGAAGTAAAGGAGTTGCTGAATGAATATGCTAACCTATTTCCAGAACAGTTGCTGGAAGGATTGCTACTGTTCAGAGGCATTGAGCATTGCATTGACTTGATATCTAGTGTTGCCTTATTGAACAAACTAGCTTATTGGATGAACCCTGAATAAGCTGCTGAGCTCCAACTATAAGTTAATGAACTATTGGAAAGAGGGTATGTAAGGGAGAGTCTCAGCTCTTGTGCTATTCTAGCGCTCCCAGTGTAAAAAAAGGATGGTACCTGGTAGATGTATGTTGATAGCCAAGCCGTAAATAAGATTAGGGTCAAATACAAGTATCTTATCCTTAGGTTAGATGACATGCTAGATAAATTAAATGGAGCTAAGATCCTTAGCTAGATTGTTTTGAAGTCTAGCTACCATCAAATTTGCATGAGGTTAAGAGACGAGTGGAAGACTACATTCAAAACTCAGCATGGACTCTACGCATGGATGGTAATGCCATTTGGCTTATTGAATGCCTCGAGCACTTTCATTTGATTGATGAATCATGTACAAAGAAATCTAATAAGAAAGTGTATCGTGGTGTACTCTGACGACATCCTAGTGTACAGTACTTGATGCAAACCGTAACTAAGGATAGACAAGACCGGTCACTAGATGAGTCTAAGCATGCAAAAAGCTCAAAAGGAAAGTGATGGGGAATGTGCAGAAAGGACTAATGTAAATAAAAGGTAAGCAAAAACCCACGAATAACTCTAGAGGATATGATGCACCAATGGAATTGCCGAGGACTCATGATACAATTCGATATGACGTACAAATCAATCTAGTGAGCTTACTCGCCACCTAGCCTTACTCAAGGGTTAGGATAAGAGTGATGCCGAGAGTGAACAAGCAGTATTTACGTAAGGGAGGAAATACTCAAGTGTATTAATGATAATCCATCTGATTGTTGCTATAATTACAAGGGTATTTATACTCATAAGTTCAAGCAACTTACCTAAAAGGGAAAAGACAAAAAGGATATTTCCTAAGGAAGTAATGTATAAGATATAAAAGGTAAAAATGAATATTCAAGAAAAATAATCGTTGGTGTAATGGATTCTACATATGATTCTATACACATGGCAATGCTGTATTGGTGATGTCGTTGGAAAATGCAAACAATAAAGTACGGTTAACTTGCTTATCCAAGCAGGAGTAGCCTAGTCAGTTTGGATCCTCTCTCTCCGCATCTTGGCAAAGGTGATTCTGAGTAAGTGATTAGCTTGGCATAAGTGAGAATGAGGATTGGTTGTTGTCTCGATTTTTCACTTCTTGGCACATTACCTACAAGAAATAGGTAATCATTTGGCTCGATATGCAGAATAGGTCGGTAAAGAGGTATTAAGCTTCGGTGTTTTTGCTTAGCTCGGACATCCATCTTTTGGCTCAGCTTGATACTCGATTGAGCTCAATGACTCGCCCGTCTAGGTCAACAGGTCAACTAGTCGACATCTTGGTCAGTACTCGGCTTCTTCTTTGCCTCTCTACTCATTGGGCTATTCTAATGGCTTCATCCATTGTGGAAAATCGTTAAAGTTCCACAATATCTCAAATGTTACCTCTCAACCCAATAATGAATTTAGGGACTATTCGAGCTAGTGATTCCTCCACTTCGCAACGGATCATAAGTATTTGAAATTCTTCAACATACTCATCAACAGTTCAGCCTCATTGTCTCAACTCTTGAAGCCAAGTAAAAGTGTCTTACAGATAAGTTTCCAGTATGAACCTGTTTTTAAGTATTCTTCTCATCTCGGGCCAAGTATTAATTTCTCTATAGCCTTATGTCTCCTCATCATTTGAAAATTCTTCCATCGCATGGCGGCATATCTAGAGAACTTAATAGCAGCAATTCTCACTTTCTCGAAATCTTCGTACTGATAATATTCAAAAACACGCTCCACTCTTTCTTCCCATTCTAAACACTCGTCCATACTCTCAGATCCATTGAAGCTCGGAATGCGAAGCTTCACATGGTCAAATGCTTTAAGGACTCTAGCTCGCTCTTCTTCAAAATACTTTTCCTTGTCCTCTTCATCTAGTTCTCTCAAGTCTATCCTTCGTCTTATTCATCTGCCTACTCATCCACCTACTCTTGAATGAGTCAAGCTAGGTTTTGCCCTCTGTAAGTTGAGTAGCTTGTAGGGTATTTTGTGTGGCTTTAGTTGGTCGATAAGCCAATATATGAATAGCTTGGGTTAGATTTACTAAGAGATTGGCTACCTCATCCAGCCTCTCATCAGTGCTTTTAGGAGTTCCTTAGGACTATTGCCTATGGTGGACAACTTTACTATTGTCATCTCCTATACCAACATTTACACTCGGGTCAATTATTTTCTTCACATATTTAAAGCTCAAACAAACACTTCAAGAAAGTAACTGTTGCGAACCGTGACAAAAAACAGACAAGGTCGATTGCTGGATGGGTCTAAACTTGTAGAAAGCTCGAAAATGGATTAATGGGGAAAAGTACGAAAGGGCAAAAATGAAAGATGAAACAGTAAGTAAAACCTACGAACAGCTCCAGAGGATATAATGTACCAATGAAACTTTTGAGGACTCACAATACAATTCGATATTACGTAAGAATTGGTTTAGTGATGTTACTCACCACCTAACCTTGCTTAAGAGAAAGAATAAGAGTGATGCCAAGAGTAAACAAATAGTGTTTATGCAAGGAAAAAAAAGTACTCAAAGAGTGTATATTAAGAATGATCCGATGATTGTCACAGTTATAAGTACAAGGGTATTTATACCTATAAGTTAAGGCAATCTGCCTAAAAAGGAAAAAGACAAAAAGGGCATTTCGTAAGAAAGTAATGTACAAGATATAAAGGATAAAAATGAAAATATAAGAAAAACAATCATTGGTGCAACGGATTCTATACATAATACTGTATACGTGGTGATGCTATATTGGCGAGGTCGTTAGAAGATGCTGACAAAAAGTAATCTGGACTCTTTTTCTCGGCTTCTCGATCAAGAAGATATTAAGTAATTGGTCAGCTCGGCGCTAGAGAGTAATCATCAACTTGGCATACTACAAAAAAATGGGCGATCATATGGCATAGCATGAAGGATGACTTTGCAAGGAAGTACTCGGTTTCGGCAAGGAAGTACTTGGTTTCGGCAGGGGTTAGTTGGAACAGAAGGATTCATCGTGCCAACTCCTCTAGTCCTCGACCTTGACTACGGGTCAGAAATCTGATAGCTTAATTTCCATCATTCCCTCTGGGTTGTTTTAGATTTGAGATCAAATTAGAATGGTGTTTACTCAGTTCTCTATCAAGGTGATATGGATTGAGGTTGGTAATGTTGAAGGCATCAGAAACCTCATAGTCCTCGAGCAATTCCAACCTGTAAGCATTGTCATTGATTTTCTGGAGGATTCTGAAAGGTCTTTCTGCTCTTGCAAATAATTTGTTTCTCTTCTTGGTCGAGAATCGTTCCTAATTGAGGTGCAACTATTCCAAGTCTCTCGGCTGAAATTGTTTAGCCGACCTACCCTTAGTTTTTTCTCGTATTCTTTTAGCAGCTTGGTCGATGTACCGAGTGACTGTATCATAAATGTACTAAAGGGATTGTGCTTTGGCCATTGCATCAGGGTCCTCTTGCGCGGGTATTAGTATAGGGGCGTAGTCAAGGGGCAACTGGGGATTGAATCTATAGACCACCTTAAAGGGAGTTTACTTTGTGGTGTCATGTATTGTTCAATTATAGGCGAACTTGACCACTAGTAGGCAGACATCTCAATCAGTCAAGTTCTTGCCTATTGCAGTTCGGAGCAATGATCCAAAAGTGCAATTAATCACCTCTATTTGGCCATTAGTTTGGGGGTGACATAAGATACTGAAGAGTACTTTAGTTCCCATTTGATGCCAAAGGGTTCTCTAGAAATGCCTTAAGAACTTTAGGTCTCTATTAGAGACTATACTTTTCGGTACACCGTATATCTGCACAATCTCCTGCAAGAAAAGAGAAGCAATAACTGAAACGTCGTTAGTCTTGGTGCAGGGCATGAAGTGTGCCATCTTATTAACCTGATCTATGATGACCATTACAGAATCTTTACCTCGAGTAATTTGCGGCAGTTCGAGAAAAATGTCCATGCTCAATTTAGTCCACAGCCTCATCAGAACAGGAAGGGGCATTGCTTTCCCTTGTTCGACTCGGTACTTGGCCTTCTTGCATACGGTATAACTTTTGACAACTCAGTGCACATCTTTCCTCATTCTTGGCTAAAAGAATCGGCCATTTATCAATTCATAAGTCGTCCTTTCCCCAAAATGTTCGAAGAGACCTCCATTGTGGGCTTCCCTGACTAATAGCTCCCTTAATGAACAAATAGGCACACATAATTTCCCGCCTTGGAGCAAGTAGCCATCCTTCACATAATACTCGTCTACTGTCCTCCCATCTACACATTACGAAATTATGGGTTTGAAGTATAGATTCTTGGAGTACTGCTCTTCTATACTCGCAAACCCAAACAGTTTGGTCTGTAGTTCTGATAAAAGCGCATATCTCCTTGAAAGAGCATTTGCAACTATGTTGCTCTTTCCGTTCTTGTACTTTATCATAAAATTGAATCTTTCAAGGAATTCAACCCATCTTGCTTGCCGCTTCGACAACTTGGTTTGACTCCAGAGGTACCTCAGTGATTTATGGTCAGTATATATGACAAATTCTCTTAGTAGTAAATAATGTTGCCATACTTGCATTGCTCGGATCAATGCCAAAAGTTCCTTGTCATACATAGAATAATTCAATTGGGGTCCTTGGAGCTTCTCACTGTGGAAGGCAATTGGTTGGCTTTCCTGCATTAGGATAGTACTTATCCCAATGCCTAATGCGTCGCATTCCAGCTCAAAATTTTGTTAAAGTCAGATAATACTAATACCGGGGCAAATGACAATCTTTCTTTTATCTTGGCAAAACTTCTCTCCTCCTTTTCTCCCCATCGGAAGTCGGTGATCTTCTTTGTTAGCTCGGTAAGTGGCGCGGTGATGGTGCTGAAGTTCTTAACAAATCTTTTGTAAAACAAAGCCAATCCGTGGAAACTTCTTACGTCAGCACAAGTAGTAGGAGTCAGCTACTTGACAATTGCTTAGATCTTTTCATCATCGACTCGCAAGCCTCCTCTTCTAACTACATAGCTTAAGAATACCACTTCCTCCTACCAAAAGTAACATTTCTTTTTTGTCGAACAATCTTTCGGTACGGAGGATATCTAAGACTGCTTTGAGATGTTTAGAATGACTCGATATGTTGGCACTATAGACAAGGATGTCGTTAAATTACACCACGACACACTTCTCTATGAGATGTCTTAGTACATGGTTCATAAGTCTCATAAAAGTGCTCGGGGCATTCAATAAGCTGAAGGGTATGACCATCCATTCATAAAGTCCATGTTGAGTTTTGAACGCAGTCTTCCACTCATCTCTTAACCTTATGCGGATTTGATGATAAGCAGACTTAAGATCAATCTTGCTGAAAACCTTAGCTCCATTGAGTTCATCTAACATGTTTTCTAGCCTCGGGATTGGATACCTGTATTTGATCGTCATCTTGTTCACAGCTCGGCTATTGACACACATTTGCCAAGTTCTATCCTTCTTTGGCACTAGAAGTGCAAATACAACACAAGGGTTGAGGCTCTCTATTACATAGCCTCTCTCTAGCAACTCATTGACTTGACATTGGAGTTCAGAAGCTTGCTCAAGATTCATTCGATAAGCTAGCTTATTCGACAGTTTAACACGGGATACTAAGTCAATGCAGTGCTCTATGCCTCAAGTTGAGGGTAACCCTTCAGGTAACTGTTCTGGAAACAGGTTGGCATATTCATCTAACAACTCTTTGATCTCCTGAGGTAACTCACCCTACTCTAACAGTCGCCTAACCAATGAGAGGGTCGGCTCATTAACATTAATGGCTTCTTAGAGCTCGGCTCTACTCATCACCAGAGCCTTCTTTGATCCACAAGCAAGTTTCGTTTGCAACTTATTGACTTCTCTCGGTGGCATTGGTTTTAGTGTAATCTCTCGGTCATCTTTCTTGAACGTGTATGTGTTCCTGTAGCTGTCATGGATGACCTTCCTATCAAACAACCACGACCTACCTAGCAATACGTGGGAAGCATACATGGGTAGGACATTGTAGAGAATCTGGTCAAAGTAGTTCCCGATAGTGATCGACTGTAGTATCTGCCAAGTGATACGTAATGCTCCTTTCTCACTTAACTAATGCAACTTGTATGGCCTTAGATGTGCAACAGTCAGCAACTTTAGTTTTGAAACAAGATTGGCTGATGCCACATTGGTACAGCTTCTACTATCTACAATGAGGGTGTACATATGATCATTCACCTTGTAGGTGGTATAGAACAAATTCTCTCTCTGCTCCTCCTTTCACGAGGGTTCAATGTTCATAGTACATCGGACAATCATAAGTAACTAATCTAAGTCCTCAAGAAACATGTCCTCCTTAATCAACTCTTTCTCAGTAAGAACCTCCTCGTCCTTAGGTTCCTCATCTATACTCTCCACTTTTAGCTTCGAGATGTCTCCTTTGATGACCATCGTCTGTCGATTTGGGCAGTGAGCAGCCATGTGTTTGAACCCCTGGCACTTGAAGCACTTAATCTGGCTGGTCTCCTTACCAAACCCTTGTCCCTTCTCATACGTTCAGGTCAGCACTACATCATCAAGTCGATTTTTCTGCTCGGTTCTATACTTGACTAAGCTCGGTGACTTGCCTATCTTGGTCAGCTAGTAAGCTTCCTTACTGGTACTTGGCTTCTTCTTTGCCTCTCTACTCGCTGGGCAATCCTAACAGCCTCATCCATTGTGTCTAATCGTTGGAGCTCCACAACATCTCGAATGTTTCCTCTTAACCCAGTAACGAACCTTGAGATTGTTCAAGCTGGTGGTTCCTCCACTTCGCAACACATCATAAGCATTTGAAATTCTTGAACATACTCATCTACAGTTTGGCCTCCTTGTCTCAACTTCTAAAGTCGAGTGAAAGTATCTTAGAGGTACGTTTCCAGCATGAACTTGCTTCTAAGCACTCTCTTCATCTTGGGCACTCTTGTCTTCTCATGGCTTGAAAATTCTTTCACTACATGGTGGCATATTTGGAGAACTCAATAGCAGCAGTTCTCACCTTCTCATAATCTTCGTACTAATAATAATCAAACACATGCTTCACCTTCTCTTCATACTCTAAATATTCATTAGCATTCCCGGATCCATTGAAACTTGGAATTCAAGCTTCACATGGTCGGATGCTTTGGGGATTTATAAACTCTCCTCTTTAAAATACTCTTCTTCCTCTTCATTAAGCTCTCTCAGGTCTATCCTTTGCCTTACTCGTTCACCAATTCCTCCACTTCGAACCGGTTGAGTTGGGTTCTAACCTTTAATAGGTTAAGCAACTTGTAGAGTGTTTTGCGCAGCCTCAGTGTATTGGCAAGACAACGCATGAATAGCTCAGGTCAGATTTACTAAAAGGTTAGCTACCTCATCAAGCCTCTCATCAGTGCTTTTGAGAGTTCCTTGAGATTGTCGTCTATGGTAGACAACTCCACTATCATTACCAGTATCAACATTCATATTTGGGTCTATCATTTTTCCTTACAAATTCAAATTTAAACAAACGCTTCAAAAAGTGAACAGCTAACAACATAACAATCAAATGAACATAGTAACTTGCTCTTTTCACATACGAAAAACAAAGTATAACAGAACTTCAAGAAGAATTACTACAGTTCACACAAAACCTCCACTTTGATACCAAGATGTTGTGAATAGTAACTAAGAACAAACAAAGCCAATCACTGGATGAGTCCAAGCTTGTAGAAAGCTTGAAAATGGATCAATGGGGAAAAGTGCGAAAGGGTAAAAATTGAAGAATGAAATAGTAAGCAAAACCCACGAACAGCTTTAGAGAATATGACACACCAATGGAACTTCTAAGGATTCACAACACAATTCGATATGACATATGAATTGGTCCAATGAGGTTACTTACTACCTAACCTTGCTTAAAGGAAAGGATAAGAGTGATGCCGAGAGTAAATAAATAGTGTTTACGCAAGGAAGAAAAAGTATTTAAAGAGTGTATATTAAGAATGATCTGATGATTGTCATAATTACAAGTATAAGGGTATTTATACCCATAAGTTAGGGCAACCTGCCTCAAAAGGAAAAGACAAAAAAGGCATTTCCTAAGGAAGTAATGTACAAGATGCAAAGGGTAAAAATGAATAAATAAGAAAAACAATCATTAGTGTAATGGATTTTGCACATGATATTGTACATGTAGTGATGTTATATTAGCGAGGTCGTTAGAAGATGTGGACAAAAAGTAAGGATAGATGGGCTTATCCAAGTAAGGATGACTTAGTTAATCCGAACTCTCTCTCTTGACTTCTCGGCAAGGAAGATGCCAAGTAATTGGTCGGCTCGACACTAGAGAGTAGTCATCAACTCGGTATATTATAGAAAAATTGGCGATCATACGGCATGGCATGAAAGGTAACTTGGCAAGGAAGTACTTGGCCTTGGCAGGTGTTGGTTAGAATAGAAGGATTCGTCGTGGCGGCCTGATACGAGGCAAGCGCACCTATCAATTTTAATATAGTTGGATATGAGTCCGAGTCGATCCCTCAGAGATTTTGAGTACTAATATTAACTTTAGCTTTATTATCTAATCGGAAAATTATGTCGAGTTGAATGAATTAAAAATACTGAAATTAATAAACTAAACTAATTATGAGACTTAACTAAGCAATTTAGAAAGCAATAAAACTATGAACAACTTTAAGTATGCAATGATGTATTTAGGAATTATTTCCCCTAGTGTTTAACATGTAACCTTTTTAAAATGTATTCAATTCAGTTTCTATAATTCTTGACCGGAGGGATTCACAATTAAAGCTAATATCTTTCTCAAGCATATTAACCCTAATCCTAAATTATTTACCGGAATCTCTTCACTTAGTAATATAACTTAGAATTGCATTAATGTTTAATGAATTCCCACACAAACAATCAACTTTTCCGAAAGAATCATGTATCTTATCTCTAAGTATACATGTAATTCTCTTCAATTATGTTAAGATCTAATTACACATGCAATTTCTCAATCAACATGCATAATATCATATATTGACACTCTATAATTATCAATCAATAATTAACGACATAATTGAATCAAGAAAAGATAGAAACTTTCTTGAAATTATAATTCAATCCAAGAATCACATGAAACCCTAGGTTCCATAATCCTAAATACTTGAATTCTAAGTTATCATAATGAATCTAAAAACGAGTTCCATCAAAAATATAAAATAAAGCATGAAAACCCCTTTTGATTTGATGAACAATCTTTAATCTTGAAATCGATGTCGTTATCGCTTCTTGATCGATATTCGCCTCAAGTCTCTTCTCTTCTCTTGTTTCTCTCCATTTCTGTAATGTCCCCCCCCTTCTTTTTAACCCTAAAATCCCCTTTTATATGTGTATTTCACAGATTTTATTTTCGTCACCAGACATGGCCGTGTCCCCAGGTCGTGTAACTTTCTGCACAAAGGCAAAATTTTTGCATAACTTCAAAATTTCATAACTTCTTCGTTTGAACTCGGAATTGAGTGAAACTTGATTTGTTTTCTTCGTTTTTGAGCCTAGATCGCGTTTAAACCCTGAAATCAACATTTTACTCAATTAAGTATCAATTTCTTTAAAGAAAACCAAAAATGTACGGGAAATACCATAAAATCACCATATAAAATATGTTTAAAATTAGAGTTATCACGGCCCTTCTAGTCCTTAGGCTCAACTATGGGTCAGAGGTCCGGTAACCTGATTCCTATCAGTAATATTTAGCAAACACAGTAGCTAAGATGAATATGGTAACTTGCTCTGTTTCACATACATAAAACAGAGTATAAATAGAACTTTCAAAACAAACTCCAACTCAAACAAAACCTTCGCTCTAATACCAAGATTATGTGAGCTGTAGCTAAGAACAAACAAGGCCGGTTGTTGGATGGGTCCAAGCTTGTAAAAAGCTTAAAAGGAAAGTGATGGGAAATGTGCGGAAAGGACTAATGTGAATGAAAGGTAAGCAAAAACCTACGAATAGCTCCAATGGATATAACACACCAATGGAACTTCCAAAGACTCACGATACAATTCGATATGACGTACGAATCGGTCCGATGAGGTTATTCGCTACCTAACTTTACTCAAGGGTTAAGATAAGAGTGATGCCGAGAGTAAATAAGCAGTGTTTATGCAAGAGAGGAAATACTTAAGTATATTAATGATAATCCATCTGATTGTTGCTACAATTATAAAGGTATTTATACCTATAAGTTAGAGCAACTTGCTTAAAAGGGAAAAGACAAAAAGGACATTTCCTAAAGAAGTAATGTATAAGACAGAAAAGGGTAAAAATGAATATTAAAGAAAAACAATTATTGGTGTAACAGATTCTATATGTGATTCTATACATGTAGTGATGCTATATTGGTGATGTCATTAGAAAATGTGGACAAAAAAGTACAGTTAGCTTGCTTGTCCGAGTAAGGGCAGCCTAGTCAGTCCGGATCTTCTCTCTTGGCATTTCGGCAAAGGTAATGCCGAGTAAGTGATTGGCTTGGCATGGTGAGAATGAAGATTAGATGTTGTCTCAATCTTCCGCTTCTTGATACACTACCTGTGAGAAATAAGTAGTCATTCAGCTCGGTATACAGAATAGTTTGGCAAGGAGCTACTCGACCTTGGCAAGAGTCCATTAGAGTAGAAGAATCCGCCTTGCCAAGCCTTCTAGTCTTCGAGCTTAGCTGCGGGTCAAAGACTCAGTAGCCTGATTCCTATCAGTACCAATATATCGAGTCATTATGAACATCTCTGTATCACATTGGATGTCCTCCAAGCCAAGAGGTTATTCGACAATCTTAAGAAATGTTGCTTTTTCGAGGAGGAAGTAGTGTTCCTAGGCTATGTAGTTGGTGGAGAGGGCTTATGGGTGGATGATGAGAAGATTTGTGTAATCATTAAGTAGCCGACCCTAACAACCTGTGTTGAGGTGAGAAGTTTCTATGGATTAGCATCCTTTTATAGAAGGTTTATGAGGAATTTCAACACCTTAGTCATACCCCTCACTGAGCTAACGAAGAAGAACATTGAATTTAGATGGGGAGAATAGGAAGAGAGGAGTTTTGTTGAGGTGGAGGAAAGATTGGCTTTCGTACTTATACTTACCTTACTTGACTTTAAGAAGTTATTTGAGTTGGAATGTGATACGTTTGGCATTAATATAGTTACTGTCTTAATGCAAGAAGGCTGATGAATCACCTTTCATAGTGAGAAACTTAGGGGATCTCAACTGAACTACTTCGTATATGACAAAGAACTCTTGGCTCTCATCCAAGCACTCCAAGTATGGTAGCATTATCTATTACCGAGAGAATTTGTCACTTATATTGACCATGGGTCTCTAAGGTATCTCTAAAGTTAGATTAAGTTGTCAAAGTGGCAGGCAAGGTGGGTTAAATTCCTTTAGGGATTTAGTTTTGTAATAAAATACAAGTCAAGAAAGAGCAACATGGTTATAGATGTTCTTTCAAGAAAATATGCACTCTTAATTAAATTGCAAACCAGATTGTTCGGGTTTGTTAGTATCAAGAAATAGTATTCTGAGGATCCACACTTCGGGCTCATACTTGGGTGTTGTGCCAATAGAAGAACATTGGATGAGTATTATATGGAAGATGGGTACTTATTCCGAAGTGGGAAATTGTGCATGTTAACTTGTTTACTAAGAGAATTACTGATCAGGGAAACCTACAGTAAAGGACTCTTCGAACATTTTGGAGAAAGAAAAACATATGAATTGTTGAGTGGACGATTCTTTTAGTTAAGAATGAGGCAAGATGTATATCGAATTGTTGAAGGTTGTTGATACAGATTTCGTAGATGAACACATGAACTCAATATCACGTGTAACCAAAGGGGGTAGGTTTAAGTCGTAAGATGGCTTGAAGAGTAAATGATAGTCGAGGAATGAGCAAGGGTTCCCATGCACTAACGATAAATATTACGCACCAATGGCCGAAGGTCACTCGCCACTAGTCCATGCGCAATAAGTTAGATAAGAGTAGCTTAAGAGTAAAGGGACACTTAGCTCAAGAGGGAATAAAAGTTCAGTGTATTTTTCTATATATGATTCTGTTACGGCTATTACATTATGTGAGTATTTATAGTACCCAATTAAGGTAAGTCCTAAATTATAAGAAATTACAGAAATGGATCCCTTCTTTCTAAACAAAAAGAGAATAATTTTCAGGGGAAGCATGAAATCGTGTAAAAGGAATATCTTTTATCAAAAAGGATAGTACTAATGTCAAAAAGGACAGCGTGCGTATGTTTCACTCAAACTACAGTCCTAATAACACTACAAGCCAAGCAAGGGTGGGTCTCTGATCAGGCTTGGTTAGCGTTGAGAATTCGACACTCAGATTGCTAAGTTGGACAAGGGGTAGCTCGGGGGATGACTCACATTTAGATTGACCTTAGATGGTTAGCTCCTAACAATTCTCAGCTTGACCTCAATACTGTAGAGATTGCTGTATTTAGATGTGGTGCTTGGGCTAGTGTATAACGGAGGATTTGGTTTGGTATGTTGATTATTCACTTTGGCAGCATCCTGGATGGTGTGGAGAGTAAATTAGCTTGGCATATCAGATTAGGGTAAGTACTGCTCCTCGATGCTTAACTCACTTCAGACAGCTCGATGAACAGGTTGAGAAAGCCCTCGGGCTCGAGAGTGTGTGATTGGTCCTTGATCCCTATCATCCCCTTTAGGTTGTTTGAGATTTGGGATCAAATCTGGTTTAGCTCCGAGTGGATTGTCCTCAGGAGTGTAAGGTTAGAGATCGGCAATGTCGAAGGAGTTTAAGACTCTATATCCCTTAAGTAATTCAATCCTGTAGGCATTAGGATTGATCTTTTTAAGCTCTTTGAAAGGTTCGTCGGCTTTGGGAGACAACTAGCTCTTCCTTAAGTTTGGGAATCGTTCCTTACTGAGATGTATCCAAACCAAATCACTTGGTTGAAACTTTCTCTTCCTCCATCCTTGGCTTCACTTCTCAAGCTTAGTATTAGCTTGGCTCAATTGTTCTATAACCTTCTAGTACATAACTTGGATGGCCTTAACTCTTTCAATGGCTGGCCGGTCATCATTAGGCATCGGTTAGGGTATTTGGTCCATTGGGAGGTTAGGGTTAAACCCATAAGCGACCTTGAATGAAGACATGTTTATTACACTATCGGCGGTCCTATTGTAGGTGAACTCAATGATTGGCAAGCATAGATCCCAATCAGCTGTTTTGTGTCCAATAGCAACTCGTAGCAAAGTTCCTACGGTTCTGTTGACAACTTTAGTCTGTCCATCAATTTGTAGATGGTGGGACATGCTGTATAATAACTTATTTCCCATTTGCCTCTACAGCGTCCTCTAGAAATAGCTCCTGAACTTTAGATCTCTGCTCAAAACAATGGTTTGGGGAATTCTGTAAAGTTTGATTACTTCCTATAAGAAAAGAAAAGAGATAGTTGAAGCATCGTCAGATTTGGAATAGGGTACGAAATGTGCCATCTTGCTAAATCAATCCATAACCACCATGATGGAGTCCTTTCCTTGAGATGTCTTCAGCAATCTTAACATGAAGACTATGCTTAGCTTGGACCATAGTTTAGTTAGGATCAATGAGGGTTGGTAGTGTCCTTGCTCAGCTTGGCTCTCCGCCTTTCAGTAGGCCGTACACTTTTCTAATATGGATTAGACATCTCTCTTCATCCTTAACTAAAAGAATTTGGAGAATAGTACCTCATGGGTTTGGCATTAGCCAAAGTGTCCTATTAATCCCCCTCCATGTGCCTCATGCACTAGCAATTCTTTAGTGGAATAGGTCGGGATATATAGCTTCCTCTATTTGAATAAGTATTTGTCTTCCTTATGATAGTCATCTAGTGTTTGTCTTTCCTCACATCAAGCATAGATTAGACTAAAATGTGGATCTTCAGCATACAGATTCTTTATGGTTAAAAAACCAAGTAGTTTTGTTTGTAGCTTGGTCAGGAGGGTATGTTGTTTTGATAGGGCGTCGGTCACTACATTGTTTCTTTCATTCATGTACTTTATGACATAAGAAAAACCCTCCATGAACTCGATTCATTTGGCTTGTCTTTGAGATAGCTTGGGTTGGCTTTTCAAATACTTCAAGGACTCATGTTTGGTGTAGATCATAAACTCCTTGGGTAGTAGATAGTGTTTCCATACTATTAGGGCTCAGATTAAGGAGACAGAATAATTAAGTGTAGCACCTTGAAATTTCTTGCTAAAGTAGGCAATAGGTCGACCTTCTTGCATCAACACAAAACCTATGCCTAGTCTAGATGCATCACACTCAACTTTAAACACCTTACCAAAGCTTGGTAGAGCTAAAACGGGAGCTATAGTTAGCCTCTTTTTCACTTCCTCAAAACTCCTCCCCTCTTTCTCTCCCCATCTGAATTCAATATTCTTCTTTGACTGTTTGGTAAACGGGGCCGCAATCATACTGAAATCCTTTATGAATCGGCGATAGAATGACACTAGGCTGTAGAAACTTCTTAAGTCTGCAAAACAGGTCGGCTCAAGCCATTCTATGATCACTCTTATTTTCTCATCATCGACTCGGATGTTACTTCCACTCATAACAAACCCTAAGAAGATCACGTCGAATTGAAAAAAGTCACACTTCTTTAGATTAGCGTAAAGTTGTTCAACTCGAAGTTTTGCGAGGACTCTTTAGGGATGCTCCTAGTGAGTTTTCAGGTCAGGGTTGTATACTAGAATGTCATCAAAATAAACTACTACAAACCTTCCTAATAATTCTCGGAGCATATGATTCATCAAGTGCATAAATGTGCTTGGTGCATTGGACAGTCTAAATGGATTTACAAGCCATTCATTTAAACCATGTCGTGTCTTAAATGTGGTCTTCCACTAATCATCTTCGTGCATTCGGATTTGATGGTATCTAGATTTGAGGTCGATCTTAGAGAATACTCTTGCTTCACTTAACTCATCTAGCATGTTATTAAGCTTAGGTATGAGATATTTATACTTGATGGTGATTCGATTGATGGCTTGGCTATCTATACACATCCCCCAAGAACTATCATTCTTCGGCACTAATAAGGCTGGAACAACATAGGGGCTAAGGGACTCATATACATACCCCTTCTCCATTAGCTCATCTACTTGCTTCTACAGTTCAGCGGCCTATTCGGGATTCAGCCTATAAGCAAGCTCATTCGGAAGTACGGCTCCTGGCTATAGGTCTATTGCATGCTCGACACCTCGGATTGGAGGCAGACCTTTCGACAATTCCTTTAAAAACAAGTCAGTGTCAACAAATTCCTTTAGTAAGGTTTTTACCTCAGTAGGCAACTCCTCTTCGGGCCTCATCTCCAAAATCCTTTAGACAAGCAAGTAGGTCGCACCTTTTAGCTCCATCTCCCTTTTCAGTTTAGCTCGAGTCATCATTAAAGCTTCTTTCTTCAAGGTTCAGCAAAGTTAGGACTGCATGACCTTTACCAGCTTGGCAATCATCGAACTCAATTTCATCCTCCTGCCTTTATGCTGTATAGAACATGTGTTCCTCTTTCCGTTGTATATAACAACTTGATCAAACATCTGTGGTTATCCAAGCAGAATGTAGGATGCACTCGTAGGTAGCACATCATACGGCACTTTGTCTCAATACTTGCTTGTGTAAATCGGCATAGACACTTGCTTGTTCACTTGCAGGGCTCCCTTATCACTAAGCCGATGAAGCTTGTAAGGTTTCAGGTAGGGTTCAGTCGGCAATTTCAACTACTGGACCATAAATGCTAAGGCTCTATTAGTATAGCTCCTACTATTAACGATTAATGCGCACAGTGATTCATTCACCTTGCATCCAATATGGAAAAGATTTTTCCTTTGTTCATCTTCGACTACGAGATTGATACTCATCATCATTCTTAACACTAGAGTGATCGACATAAAGTTGCCTTTCTCGCTATAGATAACTTTCTCCTGAGGTAATTCGGTTTGTTTGTCCTCTTTCAACTCCTTTACTTCTTCATCAGTATGGTCGATTTCAACAGTCGACACCTAGCCTTGGATCACCATTGGTCGCTTGTTCAAACATTGAGTGGCCATGTGTCCAAATCCTTGGCATTCGAAACACTTGATCTTACTTGTCTTCTTCTCTAAACTTTGGCCCTTCTCAAACTTTCTTGGGGATCCCTTCTCCTCAACTCGGGTAGCTGGAACGGGTCCTGTCTCAGTAACCTTACTTGGTTTTATTCGTAATGGTTTGCTTGGAATAGTTTGACTATTGCTTGGTCGGCTGACTAGTGATAGAAACTTTCCTGTTTGGCACCTTTCTATTCTCTAGGCAACTCGAATCAAGTTGTCAAGCGTTTTAATATCCAAGGTTTCTAGGACATCCCTAATCTCATACTTCAATCTACCGATGAACCGAGATATAGTTTGATCCTCTAGCTCTACAACTTCACAATGATTGGAATTCTTAACATAAGTGTTTATACTTGATCCTTCTTATTTTAACTCTTGCAGTCTTTTGAAGGCATCTTGTAGATAATAGCTCGATACAAACCTTCTTTGCATAACCCTCTTCATTTCATCTCAACTCTTAATCTTTCGTTCTCCTTCCCTTCTTCGGGTGTCTTGCAAGTTCTTTCACCATAAGGTGGCATAACTAGAGAACTCCAGCACAGTAAGTCTCACCTTTGCATTATCAGGTATGTCATGACATTCAAATTGCTTTTTAATCCCATCTACCTAATCTAGGTAGTCCTCAGCATCACCACTTCTAGAAAAACTTAGAATATGTATCCTCAATCCTTTGACTCTAGGGGCTTGTACATTTCTTTCTTCAGGCCCATAGTACTCCTCAACTTCGTTGTCTCCTTTAGCTTCTTCCTCAATCTCTTCAAGCGCTATCCTCTGTCTCGCATCTCTACCAATTCTTTTAGCTTAAGGTGGTTGAGCTGAGGCATTAACTTAGCTAAACTGATCATTGCCTTATCTTTGCTATTTGCGATCCTAGTAGGGCTATTTTTAGCTTGCTGCCATCTTCTTAGATAACAGTTACTAAGCTAGTTACCAAGTTGGTAAGCCTATCAAGTAGTTACCCACTGATTGAGGTGTAACGCTTCATTCTTGTCCTTAGCCATGTCGAGTGCTACTTTCTTAATTTCCCAAAATTCCCTAAATACTTAAGTCTGACATTGATGGTTACTTCACAAAAATTAACGTCTAATAATACCACTTGAAGATCAATAACCGATACTCCAATCATCATGACGATTATACAACTAACGAAAAGCCAACCACATTGTTTTTGCATATCGAGAACAGGGGAAAACAGAGCACATAACACTTCTCAGATACTAAACTACAAAGTTAACAATAGAACTGTTATCACACAAAAGTAGTAACAAACCACTCCAAGAATACAGTAGCAGAATTTAGCTTCGAACATAACCAGGCTCTGATACCAAGATAATACGGATTCCATGGATGAACACATGGACTCAATATGACGCGTAACTAAAGGGGGTAGGTCCAAGCCACAAGATAGCTTAAAGAGTAAATGATAGTTGAGGAATGAGTAAGGGTTTTTATGCACCAACGCCTCATACGAGCTCGAGACATACTTGATATGACATACAAGTATGGTTAGAGATCATTTGCTGCTAATCTACGCTTAATGGGCTAGATAAAAGTAGCTCAAGAGTAAGAAAAAAAATGGCACTTAGCTTAAGAGGGAATAAAAATTCAATGTATTCTTCTATATATGATTCTATTACGGCTATTACATTATACAAGCATTTATAGTACCTAATTAGGACAAGTCCTAAATTATAGGAAAGTATAGAAACGGATCCCTTCTTTCTAAACAAAAGAGGAATAGTTTAAAGGGGAAGCATGAAATTGTGTAAAAAGAATATCTTCTGTTAGAAAGGACAGTACGGATGTCAGAAAAGATAGCACGTGCTTGTTTCACTCAATCTACTATCCTAATAACACTGCAGGCCGAACAGGGGTGGGTCTTTGATCAGGTTTTGTTAATGTTGGTAATTTGACACTTAGATTGCTGGGCTGGACAAAGGTTGGCTCAGGGGATAACTCACATTCATATTAGCCTCATATAGTTGACTCCTGACAATTCTCAACTCATCCTTGACACTATAGAGATTGCTATATTCAGATGAGGCGCTCGAATTGGTGTATAGCGGAGGGTTCAGTTTGGCATGTCAGCTGGTCACCTCGGTAACATCTTGGATGGTGTACAGAGCAAAGTAGCTCAATAGATCGAACTAGAGAAAGCATTGCTCCTTGATGCTTAACTCACTTCAGACAGCTCGGTGAAACACTTGAGAAAGCCCTCGGGCTCGGGAGCGCATAATTGGTCCTTGATCCCTATCAACTGTACCACATGTAAGAAGGCCAAGTGTCGAGCCGAATAAGGGAAAGCAATGCCTTTTCCTATCTTAATGAGACCATGGACTAAGTTAACCATGAACTTTGTTCTCAGATTACCAAGAATAGTCCAAAGCAAAGATTCCGTAATGATTGTCATAGATAGATTCAATAAGATGGCATACTTTATGCCTTGCTCTAAGACTAATGACACTTCTGCTATTGCTTCTCTTTTCTTGTAGGAGATTTTTCAGTTGCACAACATGTCGAGAAGTGTAATATTAAATAGAGACCTAAAGTTTTTAAGCCATTTTTAGAGAACCTTGTGACGTCGGATGGGAACTAAACTACTATGCAGTACTTCTTATCACTCCCAAATTGATGGTTAAATAAAGGTAGTCAATCATACTTTGGGATAATTGTTTTGAGTTACAGTAGGCAAGAACTTAACTAATTGGGACGACTGTTTGCCCGTGGTCGAATTTGCTTACAATTGAATAATACATGACACCACTAAGTAGACTCTCTTTGAAGTTGCCTATGGTTTTAATCTTGAGTTGCCTCTCAATCACATCCCTGTACCTGTATTTGAGCAAGAAGACCTTGACACGAGAGCTCAAGCACTATCCCTACAACATATCTACGACAAAGTTACCTACCAAATCAACCAAGATGCTAGACGAATGCGAAAGAAGGCTAAGGGTAGGATGATGAAACAATTTTAACTTAGAGACTTGGTATGGCTGCACTTAAGCAAGGAAAGGTTTCTGAGTAAGAGGAAGAACAAGCTGTCTATACAGGTTGAATGACCCTTCAGAATCCTCTAGAAGATCAACGACAATGCCTATAGATTGGAGTTGCCCAAAGGTTATGGGGTTTTAGATACCTTCAACATTGCCAACCTTAATCTACATCACCTTGACGGAGAACCAAACGAAGACTAGTCAATTTGATCCCAAATCTAAATCAACTAAGGAGGAATGATATGAATTAAGCTATCGGGCCTTTAAGCCCCAATTGAGCCTAAGGACTAAAGAGATTGGCAAGGCGAATCCTTTTGCTCTAGCTAACTACTGCCAAAGATGAGTTACTCCTTGTTGCCAATTAACTCTCTATGCCGTACTAAGCAATTGCACATCTTTCGAAAATTATGTACTGATTGGAAGAATGCCCCGTCAATAGCCAAACTCTGCGCACTGACCCAATCTTATTTGACCCTAACCACTTGCTTAGCATCATTACTATTGAGAGGTCGAAAGTCTTGTCTTATACGAATCCTTAGCCATTCTTGTTGGGATGAGTCTACGCTTGCTTAGCACCCTTGCTTAGCCACCCAACCAGATCGTACTATTTTGTGTGTATCTTTCAACAGCTTCACCAATGCATTACTACCACATATCTAGGACCACATGAAGAATTTGCTACACTAATCATTATTATTCTTGAATATTCATTTTTACCCTTTTGTATTCTTTATACTTTACCTCTATGAGACAACACCCTTTTTGTCTTTTCCATTTTTAGGCAAGTTGTCATAATTTCTCGAGTATAAATACCACTTGTACATAAAGCCATAGATCATCAAATTATCATTAATACATTGGATATTTTCCTTTCATAAACATTGTTCACTGTTATTTTATCCCTTAAGCAAGGCTAGGTGATAAGTAAAATCATCGAACTAACTCGTACGTCATATCGAGCCGTACAATGAGTCCTCAAAAGTTCTATTATTGTGTCATATTCTTTAGAGCTGTTTGTATGTTCTACTTCTTCTCATTTCTATTCTCTTGTGTGTTTCCCCAACACCCTTTTCAAGCTTTCAATAAGCTTGGTCCCGTTCCCGTGACCATCCTTGTTTGTTCTTGGCTTTGGTACGATTAACTTACTTAGAGGAGTGCTATCCTATTCTAAGATTCCTAGGGATCGCTTGCTTGGTAGAGCACTATTCGCTTTCTTTCATATCGTCAGCCTATTACATGCCATCTACCCTTTCAAATATGTTTCAAATCATTAACCTGTTAAATTTCTTTTTGGATAAGATATCTCGTAAGAGCCATGTCCTAAAAGATAGCCACAATGCCACCACTATTTGAGGAAAGAATATCCCACCAAAGGAACTCACTAAGATAGACCAAAGGGGCACTTTCCACCCTTTAGATAGCTCAAGTGCCATCATACCTTCAAATAGGAAGGATATCTCACCAAAAGGTCTTGTTTAGATAAACTGCATGGAGCCTTATCTTTGAGAAAGCCTTAGTGCTATTACTTACGAATAAGATATCTCATAAAAGGGTCTTGTTTAAATAGATTGTAAGAAGCTTTATCCCCAAGAAAGCTTCGGTAAGATATCTCGTAAAAGGGTCTTGTTTAGATAGATCACAATGAACCCTACCTACAGATAACCCTGGTATTAGTAAAAGTATCTCATTAAAGGGTTTCACTAAGATAGACCGTAAGAACCTCTTTTGATAGCTTGCTAAAAGGGGCTCGTTTTATAGGTAGCCTGTTTTATATCTTGAACTTACGACAGTTTTTAGAGCTCTCTCCTCCTCATAAGAGCAAAAATTGTATCTCTTTTATCTTTGTAGTAAAGTTTTCACCAAACTTTATCACAAAAAGGGGCAATTATAAACATCCCATTTTTTCCCACAAATATTTTATGGTAAACTTAGAAAATAAAACTTCCAAAAAATTTAAGAATAAACAAAAAAAAAAAAAGAGGGGCAAAAAAGGAGAAAGGAGTAGAAATAAAAATTAAGCATATAAAAATAAAAGAAAAAAAAAAGATCAATCAAAAGATAAAATATATATAAATCATGGTGCTCGTGCCTTGTGCCTACTACCCCTTCCTTCTTCTTTCTTCCCTTTCCTTTCTTAATTGAAGAACATGATTAGTAAGTTCTAAAAAATAGGGTATTTTCTTGCTTAAAAATATGCTTGATTTGATTTGATTTTTTATATCTTAAAATTAGGAAAAAGTATGAAATTGAAAGGGAACTTGTGTCGATATTTTGAGTCTAAAATCTTATGGAGTAAGAAAGGAAAAGCACACCAATATAAAATAATAAAAAAATATACTTTTGTAAAACTTTGTGCATGTATATTCAAGTAAGTGGAAAATTGAATCTCCTAACACAATTTCACGGTATAATTAGTGTTTGTAATTAGTAATAAGAGGTAGAAGGTTGATTTTATCTAATTAATTGACATAAATAACATTAAAAAAATGCATCAAAATTGAACAAAAAAGGGAAGAAATATAAAAACAAACTAAACCCATAAGATGCAACTTGATTTGATTCCCTAATTAAAAAGAGAAGTTTCTTAGTCATGAATCTCTGGTCTACACTATAAATAAGTCTCTCTTTGACTCATTGAAATACATAATTGCACTAGAGACGAATTAGATTAAGAGAATTGTCAAGTCTTTGCTACACATTCTAGTTTTAGGGTTTTAGTAAATACTTGATTTTCTTTGAGCAAATTAAAGATAGGGAACATGATTTTACTATAAATTGGTAGAGAAGTGTCAAAGTTTGTGAAGTTGAAGATTAAGAATTGTTGCTGCTGTCACGCCCCGAAGCGGTAGAGTCGTAACAGCCCCCGCCGTGTAAACCATCCTAAGATAGAAGTTGGCCTTACAACTGCTATCTTAGACTTGATCTACACAAGGCGTCCACGACTAACTCGCTTTGAAGTAGACAATTTGTAATTTAAACAAATCATTTACCTAAGAAAGTGAGAAAAGTTATATATAATCACTATAATTCAGTTATTACATTAATCAGAAATGAAAAGTAAAATATGTGTTGATTTTTCAATGTTTTTCCTCACTCCCCAGGATCCAGCAGTTGCTAGCTTCAGAGTATTTGTTTGCCGCTTCTTAGCCAGCACCTGCACGATGTCTATAGGGATGTGAGCAACCACAGCTCAGTAAGTTAGGACGGAGGACTTAAAACTATACCAGATACACAACAAGGTTTTCAATCACTTATTAGATGCAATGCATGTGCAAGCAAATGTCATCGCACGACGTTGTCCGGCCCGTCATGAGATTAGAGAAATTGCGCCCGCTCTAATCCGGGTTGAGGAGTTGCCGTTAATGCAACAGCTCACGACCAAACCTAGGCTTGTGTAATGGAGACCTTGCTCCTCCCGCGACTACCTTCGAACCACTGCCTTCACCCTCGCCGCGACCTCCTCTCCTGTCACTTAGTTCGACTGAGGATGAAGAAGGGACCATTTTGCAATCCTGCGCTATCCCTTCCGAAGGGGTCGGTATTTGGCCGGAGAGTCCTAAGTTCCCCTAACGGGTTGCAATGCATGTCCGATTATGATTACTGGTCGGATATTTAATTAAGTCCAGTTTAGGGTGATCAATCATTTCATACAATTCATACAATATGTGCAGAGCAACAAACAGAATCATGGCATCACCCATAATCAAGCACATGCATACATTCAACTATTTACAAGCACAACCAAGCATAATCTTAAGCCTCCAAAATAAAGCATCGTATTAATCCCAACTTACCTCGACTCCTCGCTCACTCACTCGAGATCCGATTTGCTCAGGCCATCGCCGTTCATCCCTATAACACAAACGTAGTTTCAGCTTTTCATATAACTATTATAAGTTTGTTTTATTCTATAACGCTTATTGTTATGTGTTGTTTAGGGTTTAATACACCTAATTATCTAGGTCTTAAGTCTTTTATAATTATTCTAGGTTTGGGTTTAGGTTTGGGTTCGGTTTCGGTTTCCGCATCAATTTCTAAATTAGGTTTTAGTTCGATTTTTAAATCTTAAACATGCTTGAATCCTAATGTGAAATTAATTACATTAAGCTTGAGTATCCAAATATCCTATTGGGTCTTAATTTACTATTCTAAGCTATTCGGTACACGCTAGTCCTAATTAGGGTATCGGATTTATCCCCGATGTGAGAAAATCTTACTTTTTTATATAATTACCTAAAATTCAATCTTAATTCAGATTTAATATTATTCTGATTTTTACTCTAATATTATCTAAATAACCCTAATTTTTTCATATTTATTAATTTACAATTTCACATATTACTAATTTTTTATATTACTTACCTAATTTCCTTAATTAACTATACTTAATACCCAAAGGCTAAGGTTAGGGTTCCACTTCAGAAATTAATATTCCTAAACATCTAATTAAGATCTAAATCAATAATTAACATTCTAATTACCTAATTAATCCCAAATTACCTATTTTATGCCTCATTTTAGGGCCTAAAAATTATCTAAAAATTTTGAAACTTAATTTTTGAAAACGAGCTTCATAGCACTGTTTTATATCATCTAAGTAATCTATAGAAAAATTTTGGGCTTGAAACTACACTCCTAAGGTCATTTATTTCTAAACCGAAACATGCTCGGTTTTGCACGATTTCTTAGGGACCATATATTACGGAATATAATTTCATCAAAATAATATTTTTCCTACAAACTACATATAAAAATATCCCAGAATAAAAAAATTCATAATTTTCTAATTATATTTACTATTTTTACAAAATTACACAAGATTTGAGCTGGAAATTGGACTCACCATTTTGGGTGGCTCCGGCCATCGCGGGCTGCCGTAGCCTTGTCAGCCGGCCTAGGCGCTGCCACCACCGTGTGGTGGTGGTGGCCGTCCACTCCCAGCTCCTCGTCTGGTGTGAGTTTCCTTTAAAATCCTTAACTGCACAGTTTTTCTTATTTTTTTTTTATTTTCTAGATTTTCTCTCGAATTTTCGACTCTCCCTAATTTTCTCTGATTTCTAACTGTCCAAATGAGTTCCTGGATTTTTCTTGCTATTTATAGGGTTTTAGGGGATTTATTGTGCATTAATTTGGACAAGACAAGTGCTTTATTCCTAAATTTTTAGCTTTTATGTTGTCCTAATTTAATTGGTCGAATTTTTTTTTTCAGATTCTGACTTGCCACGACCAACATTGCATCATTCCACACCCTTCTGATTTTTTTTCTGATTTTTCCACAATTATTTTACAATTTTCTTTAATTATTTGCTTAGTTTTTGGCCAATTTAGGTAATTTCGCGTATTTTTATCTACACGTAAATACATGTAGGGTACATGTGAACATTCCTAATTATTATTTTGGTCATTCTAAAATTTCTAGTATACATATAATCTATCTCTAGTAATTTATTAGTTATTATATTACACTTCTCACCTTTTCAGTAATTAGCAATTATTATGCTTAAAATTTGAAAAATTTATAATCTCTTATTTTATTGCTTATTTTCTTAAATTTAAGTTTACGGGGTCATTTTTACTAATATTCTTCTCAATAGTTTATAATTTGGGTTTGATCGGATCTTTTAACCGATCGCCCTAAACCTTGGGTTCTAAGTTCAATTCTACGGTTACTTGGCTGAACTTTGGGGCTTACAGCTGCTTTGTCGGAAACCGACCAGAAAGTCACTAAATCAATCCCTAGTTCGTTATTGCATGAGGTAAGCTCCTATAATTCAAGCTTATTCTTGTTTGTTCTTGCTTTCTTTGTGTGTTTGATGTATGCTGTGTATTAAATAATCGAGAAATCATATTTTTATGTATGTAAGACAGTTGTTTGATATAATTTTTGTAGTATAGTTAATAGGATTTATTGTTTATATAATATAATGATCATGTAGTATTCATGAATATGTTGATAGTTTTTAATTGATTTGTTTAAATTAAGTGTTTTGATTTAATGAATTGTCGAATGTTTGTCATGGATCATGTTTAAATATGTAATTATCTTAACTAAAATTAGATGTTTTGATTAATAAATTGTAGAATATTTTCCATGAATCATGTTTGTACAATATGAAATAGATATCTGAATATGTGATTGTGTGTGTTAGTAATTTTCGACTATTGTAATTGATTTAGCTGTTTTAATTTAATAAATTGTAAAGCATTTACCATGAATCATGTTCATATAATATATAATAGATGTCTGAACATGTAAATTATATAATAAATGTTTGAACATGTAATTAAGTGTTTTGTTGAAATATAGAATAGATGATTGAACATGTAATAAGGTGTTTTGATAATATAGAATAGATATTTGACATGTAGTTAGATTATTATTTTTTGATTAAATTAATTATTTTGATGAATCATGTTGATGTAATAGATGTCTAACATGAGATTATTATGGAATTAATTCAAATTTTTGTATATAAATTGTAAACATGCCATAATGGTGATTCTATGAAAATTGTATGTTTTTTATTTATTTATTTGTGTTTTATGTGACTTATTTAACATATGCTTTTAATAGGTTTCTTTTCTATAAAAAAGGGCTTTTCCTTTCCTTTTCTTTTTTTAAAAAAATGTTTTGGCATCTTAGAAACATATTTTTCTTAAATAAAAATCTAAACGGACATTTTTAAAAAAAATTAAGGATTTATAATTATTTTTTTTAAGATTTGGACCAAAAAAAGAATATATTTTTATAAACTAATCAATATGTAAATATTTAAAATGGAATTTTTTTTTTCAAAATAAAATGAACCACCCTAATAAAGTTTTTATAAAATTATTTCAAAACTTTATGAGCTCGACCCTAGTTAACTAGTTTGTAGGCACTTTGCCAACCTTAAAAAAGTATGAAAAAATATTTTTCCCTTTTTCTTTAAAATTAAGCCCTTTTTATTAAAAGAAAAAAAGCTTGTCAAAAGCCTGTTTATTTTATAAATTTCTTCTATGGAACCTTTTAAGTTTTAAGATACACTACGCTCTAAGCCTAGTATTTTTTTTTTTTCGAAAAACCATGAGCTAGTAACGGAAATTAAAGTCCATCTACTCATGAACTGTAATTTCACTTTTTCTCTATTTTGATTAGATGACAACTCTATTTTTCAAAAGGTTTTTTTATATAAAACTTTTTCTTAGTCTGTCAAGAGGTTTATATTAAGTGGCGACTTAATATAAATTGGATTAAGAAAAGAGAGAAACCAAATACTTAGGTCGACAACACCAATTACAAGGTTACTTAAGATAACATTTGATTACATAATTTTTATGATATAAGAGTACACAAAATTTTTTTCTGATGTTTAGTTTGTAACTTACTTAGTAATTGAATAAAAAATTGAGCTAGCGAACTTGACAAAAGGATTAGATTTTTTCTCTTATATCCCATGGTATAAAAGTAAAATCTACTAGACAAAAAAAAATATTTTGTATTTTTAAAAATACTCCTCTATGTTATAATATTGAGTTAATTAATATTATTTTTATTAAATATTATAAAAAATTATTTATTTTATAATATAAATAATTAATTTTTAATAACTAGCAAATCTATAACTTATATTTAATATTATATATAATTTTTTTAATAATATAAATTCAACAATCTATTTAAATCATATTTCAAATAATATAAAAATATAATTAAAATTTACATTAGACAATGTTGAGGGTATATTTGTTAAAACACTCTAACAAATCTAATTCTTATATATATTAAATAAAAGATAGCACAAAATTTTGTGTTTAATACTATGAAAACCAAACATGATATAATAATCTAATATTATCTTATCTTCCTTATACTTATCGTATCTAGTTTTTTTTTTTTTTTTGTCTTATTAAGTTTAGTTCTTCTAACTAAACACTATTTAAAATAACTAAAGTACTGCCCTTTTTTCTCCCTTACCTACTTTTGGGACGAACAATTGCAATTAATTTAATGAGTTGATTCCATCATTTCGTAACTCCTTTGTGCATTTAAAAGTCTCTTTTTTGTCTTTCTTGCTATATAGTTTTTATGTTGGTAAAATTTTCTTTTCTTTTCCATATTTTTTTTCATGCTTTATTTAGAAATCTCTTGAACATATTTTTCTTTTTTTTTTTTTATTTTGACATCATAGCAATATATTAAGAAGCTTTTGTGTTGTGATGAACTCGATGAAATCTAATGTATTAGTGTTAAATGATTTGTGAGAGGATGCGAATTTAGATTGAGGAAGAAGAGGGAAAATGAATATGAAGAGTTATGTAAAATGAGTGTGTTAGTTATTCTGTTAGGTTGCATCAAGTATTTATACATGATTTTAAATAGCTAAGAACTATCATATACAGTTGATCCTATACTACTATATGTAGTTAAATATATACATGAAGACTTGTAACACTACACTAACAAGTCCAATTCCTATATATATTAAATAAAAGATAGCACAAAATTTTATGTTTAGCACTATAAAAACTAAACATGGTATAATAATCCAATATTATCTTATTCTCTTTATACTTTGTCGTATCTAGTTTTTTTCTTGTCTTGTTAAGTTTAGTTCTTCTAACTAAACACTATTTAAAATAACAAAAGTGCTGCCCTCTTTTCTCCCCTACCTACTTTTGGGACGAACAATTGCAATTAATTTAATGAGTCGATTCCATCATTTCGTAACTCCTTTGTGCATTTAAAAGTATCTTTTTTGTCTTTCTTGCTATATAGTTTTTATGTTGGTAAAATTTTCTTTTCTTTTCCTTTATTTTTTTTCATGCTTTATTTAGAAATCTCTTGAATATATTCTTTTTTTTTTTTGTATTTTGACATCATAGCAATATATTAAGAAGCTTTTGTGTTGTGATGAACTCGATGAAATCTAATGTATTAGTGTTAAATGATTTGTGAGAGGATACGAATTTAGATTGAGGAAGAAGAGGGAAAATGAATATGAAGAGTTATGTAAAATGAGTGTGTTAGTTATTCTGTTAGGTTGTATCAAGTATTTATACATGATGTTAAATAAATAAGAACTATCATATACAGTTGATCCTATACTAATATATGTAGTTAAATATATACATGAAGACTTGTAACACCCCACCTTACCATACCCCTTCCCCCACAAAAGTTGGATGATCTTGTAAATTCAACTTGGACAAAAATTGATGAAGTGGCGACTTAAGAATGGCCTTAATCATAATGTCCACTAGCTGCTGCAAAGAAGGAACATGTTGCAAATGAAGACATCTCAAAGAAATAAAGTCTCTTATAAAGTGTACATCAAGTTCTATATGCTTCATTCTACCATGAAAACAGGGGTCATTTGCAATTAAGCATGCTAATTTACTATCAAAAAATAGACAAATAGGAAGTAAAATAGGAACATGTAAGTCTTCTAAAAGGTATGAAAGCCATAAAATCTCTTTTGTAGCAAAAGCTACAGCTCAGTATTATGCTTCAACTGAAGATGTGGCTACAATAAGTTGTTTCTTCATTTTCCAAGATATCAAGGATGAAATGAGAAAAATACAGAAACTATAGAGGGACTTTCGATCATATTCTACTAGATCCCTAGTCAGCATTCGAAAAACCAACCAAGGAATGAGAGGATTGTGAAGAATAGAACGATCCTTAGTCCATTTTTCCTTTCAAGTAACGTAGCAAATGTAGTGTAACATTTAAATGTAAAGTGCAGGGATAGGAAACAAATTGGCTTAATTGCTATATAGAGAAAGAAATATCCAATTGGGTCATAGTCATGTACAATAATCGGCCAACTAATCTTTGATATAGTGCTAGATCAGATAACAATTCACCATTAGCATTATTTAGATGTATGTTGGTGGGAAATGGAATACGATAAGGCTTAGCTGTTGCTAATCCAATATCTTGCAAAATATCAACAAGAAATTTCCTCTGATTTAGAAATATACCAATAGAAGTGCAACATCCTTCCAAGCTAAGAAAATACCTTACTTCCCTTAGATCTTTGATGGTAAAGGCCTTATCAAATAACTCCTTAACAATAGCTATAGCAGACATATCATTTCTTACTAACAATATGTCATCAACATAGACTAAGGCAGTAATAAAAATAGATCTATCAATCTTGACAAATAATGAGTAATAAATTCTAAAGAACAAATGAATTTGGTAAATTCTTTGTTCCATTGGCGAAAAGCTTGTTTTAGACCATATAGGGAACGAATGAGTTTACAAATATGATTTGGTTTCGTAACTTCATACTTTTCTAGTGGCAACATATATATCTCTTCCTTAATGAAACCACATAAAAATGCATTGTTAATATCAAGTTGATGAATAAACCAATTATTCAAAGAAGCAAGAGCAAGAGCAAGAAGTAATCTTACGATTGTTAATTTTGCCACTGCTAAAAAGGTAAAAGTATAATCAATATCTTCGACCTGATTATAGCCTTTTGCTACTAAACGAGCCTTTAATCTCTCTATAGAACCGTTGGATTTGTATTTCACTTTATAAACTCATTTTGAACTAATCACTTTCTTATCATGTGGCAAGGGAACAAGATCCCAAGTATGATTAGCTTTTAGGGCTAATGACATTTTGTTCATTGCTTCTATCTATCTTGGATCTTGTTTGACCTCATGATAGTTTCATGGTTCATGGATTGAAAATACATGAGCTAAAGAAACAAGATACTCATTTGGGAAAGAGAAAAAAGAGTCTGGTTTGAACAATCTATATTTGGGGTGTACATGTGTGTGTATGTAGATTGGTTTGGTTAGAATTTTAGATAATGGAAGGAACACAGGAAGATATATTTATTACATGTATGTAGTCTTTGAGCCAAGTTGGTGTGTGCTTATTATGTGTCAACCTTCTAAGTGTAACACCGATATGATCATTGACAACACCATTAGGGGACAAGACAATTTGCTTGCTATGAGACTCTTATTTACCTACTATTCCATGGTTTATTATAGACATAGCAATAGAATTACGTTCACATTCTTTGTCAACCACTTCAAAATGACGATGAGGAAACGATGTATTATCATGCTTATTTCAAGGACTAGATGAATCTCCAACCATTCGAAAGGGGAACACATTTTCAAAGAAGAGCACATCTTTGCTTATAAGCATTTTATGTGTATTTAAGTCATAGGCCTTATACGACTTTTGTCCGATATGGTATCCCAAGAAATATGCCTCCTAGCTCTATTGTCAAATTTGTCTCTCAAATAAGCATCAGTTCCAACATAACACTTATCTAAAAACTTTAAGATTATCATAATTTGGGACTTTTTTATATAACAGCTCATAAGGAGACTTGCACTTCAATTTTTGCATTAGCATTTGATATATAAGAGAAGTGGTTTCGAAAAATACACTCTCTACAAAACTTCTTTAGCAAATTTACATGTATTTGTAAAGCTTAGGTCGTGTCAAGTGAATGCCTATGTTTCCTTTCCACAACCCCATTTTGTTGTGGTATGTATGCAACATTATGTTGATGAACAATTCCAAATGTCTAAAGTAACATTTGACAATCACGTGACATAAATTCTCTTCCATTATCTATTCTTATGGTTTTGGGCACAGTATGGAAATGGTTTTGAGCAAAAGCTATAAAGTGTTTTAGGATTGAAAGAGCATTGTATTCGTGTGGCATCAAAGAGGTCTAAGTACAATAGCTCATATCATCAACAATGGTTAGGAAATAGTTGCTACTGGTCAAAGATGGAGTATTGTATGGTCCTAAAGTATCAATGTGAAGTAAATAAAAAAGGTGTAAAGAATATGAAGTGCTGGCATTAAAAGGTAGTCCATGAAATTTGACTAATTGACAAGTGTTACAAACAAAATCAAGCCCGACACATGATAAATCTTTGAAAAGAAAACATGACTAAGTTTATTCTGTAAAAGTTCAACAGAAACATCCTTCCTAATAGCAAACACAAAAGTACTAGGCACAATTACATTCAAATCTTTATTCTTACTACCAACACCTAACTTATTCTTCTTCATTTTTAAGTTTGCAACAATAGTATTACTATAAGCATCCTTAACAACAAAATCATTCCCTACTCCAACAACAAAAACTTTAGCTTTCAACGCATATAATCCATGATATATCGTAGCTCGTGCTACTATGTTCTCATATATTCGGTCTTGAAAACAATAGTTCCACATCAAATTTAACCAACAAGTTGTTGTGTTCCAAAAGCCTTGCAATGGACAAAAGGTTGTACTGAAAATCCAATACTAGAAGGACTTTTCTTAAAACAAGATGTTTATCAATGATGACATTACCAATAGTATACACAAACTTGTAATGACCATTTGGCATTTTCATTTTGAGAGGTTTAATAAGGATCTGTGTCTTAGTGAGGTTTTGGACAAAAAGAGTAATATGTTTTGATGCTCTTGAATCAATAATATAATTAGATACTCTATTATCATTAAGTAAACAATATTCAATAGCAAGAGAAGCGATATTACCAACAAAGTGAATTATTACTGAGCTCGTGGTTCCACAGCTAATTGTTGTTGCTATTCTTTCAACATCTTAGCAACCTCGTTACATTTCCCACGGATAAGAACATTGTCATTAATCAAGGAAAATTCTAAATTCCTTAAAATCATTCCACTATTGAGAGGATTATCTTGCTGCAATTCTGAACTTCCAGAAACCGCATTAACTAGCTTATAGGCTAGTTTCTTTTCTATGTTGTTGCACCAATCTAGATAACTCTTAAGTTCAAAACAAGAGTCTAACCTTCTTTTAGTAAGTACAAGTCAATCTTGCACCAAATCTTGTTTTTCTATCTCTTCTATCATATCTAACATTCTTACTTACATCATTATTCATAATAGCAAAAGCATTAACTTCTTCACCTACATGTCTTATCAATTGTTTTTGTTTTTCGACTTGATATATCAAGTAATAAGCCTTACTAACTGTTGGCAAGGGTTTCGTTGCTAAAATCTAACTTACAACGCCTTCATAAGTTTCATTCAATCCAATAAGAAATTGAATGAGTCTGTGTCTATTGTTTACCTCTTGAAATCTTTCTAAAGCATCATACGTACATTGTGGAACCACAAAAATTATTTACTTCATCCCGCAACTTTTTAAGCCTATTGTAGTACATTGTGACATTGAGATTTTCCTACTTACAATTAACGATTTCATGCTGCAACTTGTATATCAGTGGCGCATTAGTTAAGCCAAATTTATCGCACACATCCTTCTACAGTTCTTTAGCTAATTATGCATATATAAATGTCTCAAAAAGATCCTTAGTCATAGAGTTTAAAATCTAGTATGTAATCATAAAATCATAATGAATCCAACATTGTAAATCAAGATCAGTTTTAATATTTTCTCCTTCTATAAACACTAATTTTGCCTTATCACCCAAAACCAAACAAATCGATCTATTCTAAAGAATAGAGTTTGAACCATAAAAAATTACACTAGTTATAATAGTTCTTGGACCATATGAACTAGATAAGTGAATTGGATCATTATAATTCTCATTTTCGATTTTAATTAATAGAAATCAAAACTTCAAGAATTGAAAATAGAGATACAACGACAAGATTTACTTATAGAGTAGTTAAATGAGCATAAACTACTCTGGTACTAAGAGAAGTTTCGATATTGTGATGAACTCGATGAGATTCGATGTATTAGTGTTGAATGATTCGTAAGAGGATATAGATTTAGAGTGAGGAAGAATAGGAAATATGAATATCAAGGGTTATGTGAAATGAGTATAAGTTATTCTGTTAGGTTATATCAAGTATTTATACATGATGTGAAATAATTAAAAATTATACATGTGTCAACAAAATAAATATCTTACACAGCTAATCCTATACTTACTATATGTAGTCAACTATATACATGAAGACTTGTAATATATATGAAGCCTTGCCTTCTCTTGGCATCTATAGTCTTAGTTCTTTTAAAATATTTTATCATAAAACTAACCTAAAGACATTACACTAATTGGATTGTTACTTTTTCACTCCATAGCTTTTTATCCTTAACCCGTTTGGTGAAAAATGTTTTAATGAGAAGAATTGGTATAAAAGGTTTTATTTGGATTATTTAATAAAATTTTCTTATAAGTTTTTATTGAATTATTGGATTCTATAAAAATGAATGTAGAATAAGAGTAATAATAAATAAATACAAACACTAGAACTAAGATATAAAAATTTAAAAATATAAGAGTGTTTAGAAAGATATCTCACCACTGCCACCATTAACATTTTCTTCCTTTTTCTATTTATTTTGAAAACCCATATCATTTGAATTTTGGTTCACCATTAATAGTCAGAACTTCTATTGCATCTAACCGACGTCAAAATAAGTCTAATCAAATGGGTATAGGATTTTGGAAAAAGACGGGGCATGGAATCAGTGGAGGATGTGTCCATGGGTCGGATTTAATGCCTTTAGGGAGGAGATCAATTGGAAAATTAAAAGATTTTCAGGGCTTTTCAGGTTGTTAGCAAGGAGATAAAATAAAAAGCTGATGATAAGAGAGAAAAAGAGGAACTTTGAGATAGAGAGAGACATTTTGGTCTTTCTTCCATGTCAACTGTTACGTTGTATTTTTGGTTTTAAATGTTTGTATCTTCTTTAAAATTTGTTAGATTTAAGTTTTTGGTACAAGAGATTCGATAAAAGGATAGGTACTAGGCAAAAAGAAAGAAAGGAAGGAAAATCAAATGAGCAAAAAAATGTAAATTGTATTTAGCCTCTCTCTTATATTTAACTATCTATATGTTCGTGGTTAAATTGACCAATTATAATATTAAGAGTTAGATTTAAATGTGATGGAGATTGTTTTCATATATTTGATAATAAAAAATAATAATAATATTTACAATAATTTCATTAGTATAGTTATTAAATCAATTAAGTATTCTTTAATTTTACACTTTCTCGTTTTTAATTCTTGAATTTTGAGAAAAACATTAAAGGAAAAAAAAAAAAGAAAATTTTGTTAAATGATAGTTTGATATGACTTTCTTTTCAAATTGTTATCTAAACAACTTGGATAATGCATCTTTGATTGGATTTTTTTTTTTCTTTCAGATTTTCCTTTTTACACATAATATATTTCCATTGAAAATTCTAAGACATGGCTTTAGTGTTTTTTAATTTTCCCTAGAGACGTTTTTTAATGCTTACATTTTCAGATTAGCACCACTTTAAAATATGTTCCTTTTGTCTCTTTATATCAAGAGAAACGTGGAAGAAGTAAGCATGAAAGCAACTGCCTATTGAAAAGTGAAACCACCTACCAATTAAAGATGTTTATTTTATTTCCAATCTAACCAAACTGACCTTCTCCATCAACATATTAAAAGAAAATTACTATGCTCTCCATCCCTCATATATGTTAAATGCTAATAAAAATTCACACTTTCTTTCTAAACATTATTTTACATCTGATTTAGTTAACCAGATAATTACTCCTTCTTTTCGGTTTTAATCACACGCATCGTGTTTTCCGTTAGTATACAATAACATCGGACTCGAACGCTTCCACGGTCTGATTTTCTCATTTCACTTCTCTCGGACAGAAAAAAAGCTAATTTCCATATTCATAATCAAATTCAGATAAATCATTCACGATTTAAACTAGGGAATGCTTCGTAATCAGCTTGGTAAATACTAACTAAACCGAATAGAGCCTTGGCCTCTAATCCAATTTGTCGAATTTTCATTTCTTGTTAGGTTCAGCATATTCTAGGAATTCATCCGCCGATTTGATCCTAAATCTCTAGTTTAGTCTTAAATGCTTAAACTTTAATAGATCAAGTAAGTTTTTTAATTTCATGGAAGAATCGAAACTCTGAACTTTATGAATTCACATAACAATTTTTTTTCCCCCCTGAAGACAAAACAATTAATTGAAATCACTAATATATACATTTTCCTCCATGATTTCAATAATGAAGACGTAGAACAAAGAATTGGTTCAAGCCAACTCCACAATTTCTAGATATGCTCCTTTGCTCCCCATGATCATCAACCCTTGTTAGCTAAAAACCTACTGACACTATTTGGCGCTCAGAACACTATGCTTGACTGCTTGTATGATCTAGCAGGGGATTCTGCTTGTTCCCCCCCACTCCACCACAAAATTTGATAAGTTGTAGGCTTGTAGCTGATACTGGAAAGAATTTCCGCCCATATGGCAGGTTGATGAATTTCCCATGAAAGGTTTTGGCATTTCCACAACAAATCCCCTGTACAATGCAAAATTTTAATCAGTTCTCTCATTGAATCAAAGCTTCAGGAGATGTAGAAACGCACAGAATTCCACAGGGTTTATTGTTTGCTTGCCTTGTGTAATTGCGTGGTGAACTAATGTTCAGCCCAAGAAAAACTGGGCGCCTGAAATTTCACCCAACTGCTTCTTTACCTTTGAAACGCTACTTCCGAAGTAGCATCAGGCAAGAGCAGGTTGGATACTACACATGCAACAGTAGATACAAGAGTACATCAACAGATCAGACAACTCAGGATTTTATTTCTGGTGAGAAAACATCATATAAGAATTCATGTATCTAGAAATTCAAGTTGCAAATACTAAAAACGGCTAATAAAAGGAAAAAAGAAAAATCAGTTTGTAACTCTTTTTTTGGTGAGCAATTCAGTTTATAATTCAGAAGTCCATTAACAGTGTCCTACTTCTAGCAGCCCCGTTTATTATTAGAAGGTAAGACTGAATTAAACATCCAAATTCGCTACCTTTTGTCACCCTACACCCAATAACTATGAAGAAGGCGAATTAGAAATCTTCTATACCTAAGGTATGAATTCAAACTAGCTGCCTAAAACTTCAACAACTGAAAATTGAAGGGTACTTGCTCAATGGCTTGCAGATAAAACTTATCAAAGGATTGAAAGAAACATTTGGCCAGAAAAAGCAAAAGATACCTGGTGTAGAATACAAATTTTGCATGGCACTTCCATTCCTGGAGGAGTGCCATGAATGATCACCCTTGCCTGTATGGAAGGCTGGCAGCTTTAACACCAAATCCTCATCATGAATCCAGCTATTCACTTCTCATGCCTTGAAAGGCAGTAAGTAACCTGTCAGTTTTTACAATTCAGAGACTTTCCTAATAAACCATTTTGTCCTCCACATCACTGTTCTTTTCAGTGTGCATAGTTTATTTTCACATTGCACTCCAACCAGGTTGCTTCTTTGCCCCAGTGCCTTGCATGAAGTTTCTAATGTCAAAGACTTCACCCCACTGGCCCATGTTTGCAAAGATGTTCGAAATAGAGATATAGGCTCCAGCATCATGAGGGTCCAACTCCTCAACTTTTCTTGCAGCAAACCTTCCAAGCTCAATATCTCCATGTAATTTACAAGCAGCAAGCAGTGTTCCCCAAATCAATGCATTGGGTTGAATAGGCATATCATTGATAAATTTTTCTGCCTCTTTTAGTCTCCCAGAGCGTCCAAGAAGATCGACCATACAGGCAAAATGTTGGTAACCTGGCTGAATCCCATAATTTCTGGTCATTGAATTAAAATGGAAAAAGCCTTCATCAACCAGACCACTGTGGCTACAACCAGCCAAAACCCCGACGAATGTCACAGGATCAGGTTTAATCTTCTCTCTCTTCATAAGCTCAAAAGCCCTCAAAGCCTCATCTCCTTTTCCATGTTGAGCATAACTCGAAATGATTGCTGTCCAACCAATCAAATCAGGTTCCTTAATCTGAGTAAATGCCATTACAAAATCATTGAGGCTTCCAAATTTTGAGTACATTGTCACTAATGAGCTGCCAACAGAGGCATTTGAATCTAATCCTGCTTTGATACTGAAAGAATGAAGCTGCATTCCTAAACTTGATCCACTTACGAGAGCAACTGCCCCAAGCAGGGATGAAATAGTGAAGGAATCAATGCCTAAATCGGCAACCATCATTTCATGAAACAGCAATACAGCCTCCTCAATACACCCTTGTTGGCAATATCCTGATATCAACAATGAAAAGGCAACATCATCTCTCTGAGACATCATGTTAAACACCCTCCTAGCTGGTTCCATCATACCACATTTAGAGTACATTGCCACTAGAGCACAACCAACGATTATCTCATCACCAAATCCTAATCGAAGAGCATTTGCATGAATCTCCTTGCCTCTTTTTACCAAATAAGGGGCAGAAATGGCAGTTAAAATTGCCTTGAAAGTCATTTGATCAGGCATAATTCTCTCATATGACATTTTTCTGAATAAATCAAGTGCTTCATCTGCATAATCATGTTCAGCAAAACCAGCTATCATAGATGACCATGCAATGATGTCTTTCTCACCCATTTCCTTAAAAATTTTATAAGATTCACTTAGCCTACCACACTTTGAATACATGACAAAAAGTGCACTACCAACAGAAACCTCAAAAACCAACCCACCCTTAATAACATAGGAATGGACCTGTCTCCCCAAATTTAAAGTGTCCGCAACACTCAAGAGACTTGATGCACAAAATTTATCTAGTCTTATACCTTCTTGCAACATCTGCCTGAAAAACTGCACAACTCTTCCAGCATCATTGCTCTGTGCACAAGCAGATACTATAGAGGTCAATATTTTGGCATTCATCTCGTTTCCCAAATCTCTAAACACTAGCTCAGACAAGTCAAATGCACTTAATCTTGAATACACAGTGATCAGGGCAGCCCCTACTACTGGGTCACGTTCCAGACCTATCCTAATAAGCCATGCATGGATTTGGGCTGCCAATTCAGTTGACAAACATTTCCCACAAGCGTTAAGTATAGTAGTGACAGTAAAGTTATTTATTTCTTCCCCCAATCTTCTCATTTCTTTGAACAAATTAATTGCAGAAACAATATCCTCCTCCTGGACAAAACCTGAAATAATGGCAGTCCATGAGACAACATTGCGGAATGGCATTCTCCTAAATACTTTCATTGCTCCATCCATATCCCTCCATTTAGCAAACAAATCCATTAGCGAAGTTCCAACAAACACATCATTACTGGCAAATTTAACTACCCAACCTTGAATTCCCTTACCAATGTCGACATCATCAATCATACGACAAGCAGTAAGAACACTAGAGAAAGTGAAACTATTTGGCAGCACAAAACCTTGACGACACATCTGCTGAAAAAGATTTAATGCCAACAAATTCTCCCCATTCTTTACAGCCCCAGCAATTATGGCATTCCAAGAAGCCACATTCTCACACAAAACATCAGTAAAAACCTTCAAGGCATCGTCAAACAAGTAATTCTTTGCGAACAAATCAATCATTCCTGTACGAACAAACCCATTCGGAAAGAACCCATTTCTCAGCGTAAGTGAATATATTTGCATACCATTGAAAGAGACTTCTAAAGCAGTACAAGCTGAGAGAACACTCCCATAAGTGATCTCATTTGGCTCGAAACCCAACCTATGCATCCTACAGAACTGTATCCAAGAATTGCAGTACAACTCCAATTGGTTACAACCCGAAATAACAATGTTCCAAGAAATAACATTTGGTCGAGGAATTTCGTCGAACAACTTGAGTGCATACTCGAAGGCGCTACATTTACAGTAACAATCGACAAGGGTGTTCGAAATAAAGGTACTTGAGAGTAGTAAGTGGGATTTGAGCAACTGGGCATGTAGGGTTTTTGTGGGTTTGAGTGCGTAGTGTTTGGATTTGGTGTAGAGAGTAAAGGAAGATATTGGGTCAAAAAGGGTAGGGTTTTGGTCATTTCGGGGCTTGGAGAACGATGAGGTTTGGGATTTGGAGAGAGAATGTATTAATTTGCAAGTAGAAGTTGTGATTTTGGTCCTGGTGTGTTGGTTAATTGCAGAGATCATCTCTCAAGTCCGCATCATTGGGGAGCCCCAGCAAAAAATCAGTAAATGCTCAAGCCATGAAAGAGGGAAGACAAAATTCTTTTATTCTATAAATAATATTTTTGGACAATTGTAATGTTGTAAAGTTTGCTTAACCCTAAAGTCAACAACGTCAAGATGGCCGAGTTGGTCTAAGGCGCCAGTTTCAGGTACTGGTCCGAAAGGGCATGGGTTCGAATCCCATTCTTGACAAAATGATTAAATCTTTTCTTCTTTTCTTTTTTATCCAATAATTTATTTTATCCATTTTCCGATATTTAATTAGCAAAAATAATGTCCAACTGCCAACCACTCTGATCTACTACGTAAATGTATGGTAAGTGGTCATCCGTCTTAATTTGTTTGTATATATACATGTATCCGATAAAAATAATTAAATTAACTTTTAGGCACTAAATATCTCGTAAGACGGCACTTAGATTAAACTAGACGGAAAGTGCACGTATGTTGTGCAACAAAGAGCTTAAAATTAAACGGAGGCATGATAGTAACTCTAATTTAGGCGATACCTAAGGTACAACATTGACAAAGTTTTGTACGGATATGGGCTTGTTTTTCAAAGAATAAGAAAAAGTGGTAGGCTAAGAAGTTATTATGAAAATAAGGTTGGAAAAACAAATATAGAAAATGCATCTTCCGTCTACCTCAAAATTTGTGAATTAAAGACGTACTACTGAAATTAGATGACTTACCAATATGAATATTGTGAATTTGTAGGTGTAGAAGGATTTGAACTAAAGACACATAAACTAAATAGGCTTTTAGTATAAATTTAAGATGAACTAAAATGGTATATATTATGTGTGCTTTTAGTTTAAATCTCGATCTTGGATAAAGGCACACACGTTGCAAGAACCACCTTAAAGGGAGAGTCAAGGTTTTTTTTTTTTTTTTTTGCTATGAGAAGCTTGGTCACTTTTTAGGGTAATCGAAGGAATTTTATAGTTATAATCCTGTAGATATTATTATAATGGATGTAGTTAAAATTTTTTCAAGGTATCTTATGATCAATTGTCTCAATAATGTAAAATCATGTCGTATTTCTGCAATCATTTGTTGTTATAAGCTAATACTTATAATAAAATCATATTAGAAGTTTGCAATCTACTTCATAACTATGGTTATATAAAATTTTATGGGGATGCTAAAACTAAAAAAAATGTTAGAGATATGAATGAGCAAATCATAATATAATCAAGTCATTTTTATCAATTATATATTATTATATTATATTGATGATTCAAGGAAAGGAGGAAAGAAGTGCACTTGTTCCTTTCTTACAAAACAACAATATATATATATAAGTTGATGAGAGCTTAGAAAATCACATTTTCAAATATTGATAACTTACCATTCGGGATGGTAGAGTCTAGGATGGATAATGTTGATGTGCGATTCTTATCTGGTATTAAAAAACATGCAAAACATAGCAAATGTAAGCTTCACAAGTGTTAGAGTTGGTTCCTACATAGCTAATCATGCATAACTCAAAGAGAGGATTAAGAGAGTATTTATGTAGCGAGAGAAAGTGTATGAGTGTTCTAAATGAGAGAGTTTCCATCCTTAACTAGGAGGCTTGATGCCATAATTATAAAGAGATGGATGGGTTAAATAAGGAAGGCAATTAATGTTAAGAGCTCCTGTTTAACTCTAAATTTTATAAAGAGAATCTTAGAGATTGACTTGTCTTATTTGTCATGCTTTTCTCACTTGTCTCCATTTAAATCGTAGGCTCGATGTGGCCGTCTTAGGTTAAGTTAAGATGACTTGAGAGGTTAAGACAACTTGTGCCTGGACTAGCTAATTTGGTATTATCATGACCCGAGCAATACCTCTATAGTGGTAGATTGCCACATATTATATGAAGATCGACGATTGACTCCATTATCAATCATTGCCCTTTCATATAATGTATTAGGCTACTTCCACTTTTATTTACTATCGGTCATATAGACAAATAGCATCATAGCAATCAATTATCATAACTAAATATCAACTAAATTATCAAATAATAATAATAACGAAACATTACGTTCCCAAAAAAGTAGTAGTAACAGTAGTTTGACTAATTATTGAAGGTTTAACTTCACTATAGAAAGAAAACCATCAGTCTAGTTAAAACTAAGTAGTCCTCTCTTTTGCTCCAACGACTTACAGCCTTATCTTAAGTTTAGACTAGCCTTGAGCATTCTATGGCTCGACTCGATGAAAAGGTGGCTTTGCAATAAAAAGAATCTAAAAGGGTATAAGCTTACATTTAATGAGTTAATCCCTCTAACATACCTTACCGACAATAGATATATATTATCAACCATATGAATGCACATAACAACCAATATGCCAATTAATACATGCAGTCGCTTAGGAATTACATGAAACTTAGAATTTTGCCCTCTATAGTTACGTTTGGAGATTATTGACTGACACAAACCAACAATCGGGTTCTAGTACTTGAGTTTTTATACAATTTGCACCTACATGTTCAAATCAACTTATTTGCATATATTATATATACATAAATATACTTTACTTTGATAAGAAATATGATCTTACCACATGCAAAATTTCTAAGTCTAGTGGTGTAGTAGTCTCTACAATTAACATTATATGCCATGAGCGGAAGTCACAAGATACGACTCTTAGTGAACAGTTAGCATCCTTTAGTGCTCAGTAAGTTTGTAGGCTAAGACACCTACTCAATAACAAGGCATATTAGTGCCTAAACTAATCCCTTCACGAGCTCCTGCTCTTGTAAGTTCCTTCCTACCTCCTGCATAAGGTAGTAGTTCGTATGATTATAATGCAATAACATGCCACGCATGACTCATTTTAATTCATCATCAGATAAATACTTATGTCGAGTTATTCAACTGATTAAGCAAATTTCATACCACAACAATGGTATATAATTCAATTACATAAGCGGCTCCGGTTGATAGATTATTATTATGTTAAGAAATTAGTCATAAAACCACACTTGTTTTTCGATATCCCTTATACATCCAATTGAGTTAGAATAATAATTTGGAGCAACTAGCTTACAAACAAAAGCAAGCATTGAGTCATTGGGAATCATTTACTTTATCATAACTGTTAGTTGTAATAATCTAGAAGAAGGTCATCTCCAAGATTAAAGTCCCCTAGACAAAGTAAATGTAGTAACATAAGAATTTGATATATTATTATGTCAACCTAATGTTCTTGTCGAACTTAGGATTCATTATTTAATTTTGATGAGAATAAAATAAAAAGTATATATTTAAACATGTTGTTTTTAAAGAGAACAAAAACAAGTGGATGACTAAACTAAGTATTATTTGATTATTTTAAGATAATTGAATAAGTTCAATTAGCTTGCTTAATAATTAAATATATTAATTATCTCTATAAAAAATTTAATCTTTTGAAATGGTGATCAAATAACTAAATTTGTTTATTGTGTGTTAAAAAAATTTTCAAGTGATATTTGGCCTATTGGGTTAATGGCTTAAGGAAGAATCAGGTTGACGGTTTGGAAAACACAAAGAAAAGCTCACTGACTTGGACGAACTGGCTTATCGGTAAAGTAATTTTTACTGGCTTATCGGTAGTTTAAAGTACCGGCATATCAGTAACTAGCCGTTAGAGTATTGAATGCATTGCCACAGGAAGAAATGAATGGATTACAACAGGAAGAAATGAATGGATTGTAATAGGAAGAAATGAATGAGATAATATAAATACTCAATGACCAGACCAAGGACAGTAGAGAACTAATCTTTTGTTGCAATATTTCAACATTCTCTTGTATTTTTGTTATCTATAATTCTCATTGTCTCTTATACTATAAATTGCTAATATTTAAAGAGATTTGAAATGTAGTATTTGTGAGTTATTAGTTACAAGTATTGAGAATTAAAAGCACTATACCAATAATTCTTGAGATTGAGTTTTTGTGTTGAGAGTTGAGATTATGATTTGTGTTGAGAGTTGTGAGTGTGAAACTTGTGTAATCAAGTTTGTGTTTATATAGCTCTTGGAGCTTGGATCGAGAAATCAATAAAGTGGTATGAAGTCTTCAGTTAGAGGTATTATATGTTCGTGAAGACTAGGGGATGGTCTAAGCTCCATACTATATTTGGGCTTGATCTTCTTTATTTCTATCTCTTTAATTTCCGTATTTATTATTGTTCTATTATTGCTTTGATTATTCTTATTATTGCATTTAGTCATTTATATCGAAAAAGATTTGAAATTGTCCTTAAACTTAATTCACCCCCCTCTTAAGTTTAGCTTAGTGTTCTTCAGTTCTATTAAGGTTATACTCTTAATTTGGTTGTAAGTCCTTTCCAGTTGTGTTAAATTTTCAATCATATATAACTTTCTCATTTTAATTGCAGTCAATAGAGCCTACAATTATTTTAATTGGTCAGAACAGTAGCATCCCTAATGTTTGGTTCTTCCTTTGGGCTTGAACTTATTATTGAGTTTTTTACTACTTTGTGAAATTTTGAGGGCTTGAGCTTGGGACTTCATTTTGGACTTAAATACTTTCTTGAGGTTAGATGTTTATTTATTATTTATGGCCTTATTACTATCTTATACTTCTTAAACTTCTAAGAAGCTTATATAGCCAAAGATGGGCTTGTTTTATGTATTAGCAATACTTATTACTTTGTTGGGCTTGGGGGATTTAATGTTGGCTTTTTTATGGGCTTTAAGATATCTCTTTCTTAAGCTTAACTTGTGGTCAAAAAGTTTTTTATAAGGCTCGATTAAGATTTTTGGCTTGTCTTATGAGTTTTTGGCTTTGTTTTAAGTTTTAGGCTCTTAATACCTATCCTACTAGTCTTTGTTGGTTTTTTCACTTTGTTCACTTCATTTTTAAGTGTGTTTAAGTGGATTAATTATAATTTACAAATTTGGTCAATATGGTCCTTTGGCTCTTAAACTTATTTTTCAATTTAATTACTTGTTTCTTTAAACTTATGTGCTAAACTAAAGCTTTATACTTACTTGTACTCTAACTCATGCTTGTTTTATTCTCTGTAAGTGGATTATTTATTCATAATATTAAGTGGAAAATATAGAGCATGGTCATTCTTTGAGGTGCAAGCTTTAAGTTAAGCTTATAAGCGATGGTTGCTTCACGAAAACTTCATGTATTGGTTTTTTCATCCTCTAGAGTTAATTTGATGTATGAAAAACTTAATATGAGTGAAGATAACACTTGGTTACGATCTAAACACTACATGTCCAGCATTTAGCAGATATGTACATAAGCTTAGTTTTATGGTTTTCTCAAGTCACATGACTATACTATGAGTAATATACAAGTATACCAAGAGGGAAACAAGTTTAGGTTGTTCATGTTCTAACATTTGTAAAGAAAACTCCAAGAAACTAATACTTGACTTAGCTAAGAGAACTTCTATAGCAAATAATAACTTTACATAAACATGAAATGAGGTCTTAAACATTGTATCTTAAAGACATTTGAGAACAAGGCTTACTTCACTAAGTGTAAGGGTAATTGTTAGTGGCTCCTTAAGTCTCCTTTGCTCTTGTTTTTCTTCCTTTCCCCCTTAGTGACCCTTAGATCCTTGAAACCTATGTTCTTGAGTGTTTGTTAGTACTCAGAAGTTTCCACAAATGGTAGTGTGTATGATGGTTCTAGTGTATCTTCTTAGGTGGATGAAAATTGTGGGCAAATAAGATGTATGTGTGGTGTGACCTTGTGTGTTTTTATGGGGTAGTGGAGTTATGTATGTGTAGGGGTTTTCTTTCCTTGTTTTCAAGTGTAGTGTGTCTTGAAAAGAGAGGGAACAAGTAAGGGTGTTTTGTGTGTGTGTGTGTGTGTGTGGGG